>JARQOC010000005.1:51275871-52475871 GCA_033576535.1 Allobates femoralis | reverse complement strand
CTGCAGAACTCATCCGGTTGCTTTTGTCTTCAGTCACATCATCAATAAACACTAGTGACCCAGGGCCATTGGAAGTCATGAATGCCAAGCCAGCACACTGCCTCAACCATGTGTTACAGATGATGTGGCAATGCTTGGGCTCATGAGCCATTCCAGGCCTTATCTATCATTTGTTCTTCCCATTATTCTGGTACAGGTTGATCTTAGTTTCATTTATGCAGAAAATGCTTTTTCAGAACTGGGCAGCCTCTCTAAATATTTTTTTGCAAAGTCTTATCTGACCTTTCCATTTTTAAGGCTGATTAATGGTTTGGACATTGTGTTGAACCTTCTGCATTTACTCTTGTGAAGTATTTTCTCTCTGATAGACTTAGATACTGAAACACCTACTTTCTGTAGTGTTCTTCAAATGTGTCGATGTTGTGAAGGGGTTTTTCTTCACCATGGAAAGGATTCTGCGATCATCCACCACTGTTAGTCTCCAAGCTCACCAGTGCGCTTTATTTTTTGCAGAATGTACCAAACTGTTGATGTAGCCACTCCTAAGGCTATGTGCACATCAGTCGGTTCTGCATTTCTGCAGACCGACCGGGAACCGGTGGACACTGGCAGAAACTGAGTTTTCTGTGCTCAGCAGTGTCCTAGTTTTTTGCTCGTTTTTTGCTCGTTTTTTGCTCGTTTTCCGCCCGGTTTTACAGCGTTTTGTCGGCGGTTTTTCTGAGCGGTTTTAAAACTGAGTTTTTAGTGCACTTGTTCAGCTGAAACCGGTGGAAAAACGGAGGCAAGAAGTCACTTGCTCTATTTTTGGAAACCGGTGGAAAAACTCAGTTTTGACTGAAAACGACCAGAAGAAAAACGTTGTAATGTAGACAGAGTTTTCTAAAATCCATTGACTAGCATGTTAATCCAACCGGAGGGTAGGATTAACATAAATTAACATAAAACTGAGCGGAAAACGCCGACGGAAAACGTCCAAAAGCAGCCCACAAAACGACTGATGTGCACATACCCTAACATTTCTGCTACCTCTCTGATGGATTTCATCTTCTTTTTGGCCTAATGATGGTCTGTTTCTCTTTCATTGAGACCTCCTTTGACGGCATGTTGTGGGTTCACAGCAACGGCTTCCAAATGCAAATGCTACACCTGGAATCAGCTCCAGACCTTTTACCTGATTGATTGATGATGGAATAATGAGGGATTACCCCATGCAACACATTAGAGAGATTTTCAGATAATCATCCAATTCCTTTTGGTTCTTTGAAAAAGAGGCAGCTACACTTTAGAGAACTGTAATTCCTAAACCCTTACTCCAATTGGGATGTGAATACAATCAAATTGAAGCTGTGAAACTGTACTTTAAGCTCTTATTGATTATATAACTGTATCTTGAATATATTTGGGTAAACAGCTAAAATGCAAAGTCTTGTGTCATTGTCCAAATATTTCTGGACCTAACTATATGTCAATGAAACCATTCCTACTCTCTCTGTATAGGCAACTTGATATTATAACCTTGTCTTGGATGTATTTAAAGTATTATCATACAGATTGTTGAGATGTCTTAGGGTCTTTTTTTGGGGGAAGGTGGGGAAGTGAGGCAGGGTTGATGGTGTTTAATTGGACGGAGTTGAAGGTCTTGCATGACCTGATTACTACTGAGCAAGCAGAGACACAAGTGTATTTCAAGGATGAATCTATTTTGTTAAAACATTTGCATAATATTAATGTAGTCACTGGGTGTTCTGTACGGAGCATGTATTCACTAGAGACGCCTGTAGCCTGGATTCTGGGTTTAAGGCTCTTGTGGGAATACGTTACACATTTTTTAGGCATTCAGATCACTCCACACGGGATAACTGGCAATATAATAAATTTTAGAAGTAAACTAGATGCATTCAAAGTATAGAATTTGCTTAAAATCCCAGTTACAAGCAGAACACACGGAATGACTGTAGCACGAATAGAGGGATTTATCATCAGAAAATGGCAAATGGAACATAACAGACCTTTTATATTTATATCACTATTTATGGATATTAAATCATGTTACAATATACGAAGGAAGCAGGAAATTCCTTTTAAAATTCATTTAAGCCTCTCAAATACCCCCAGATTTAGCAATGTGAGGAATGACTATGAGGTGCACACGGGATTCAATAGGACCTGGCTGTGCACATGAGATCTAATAGGATGTGGAGGTGCGTAACATCTAATATGCGGTGGAGGTGAGCACTCATTCAAATTAGAGGTACACAACATATTCAGTAGGAGGTGGAGGTGCGCACCGGATCTTGTAGGCGATGGAGGAGCACAATGGATCCAATAGGACATGGGAGGTACACACTGGATCTTATCACAGGTAGAGACGTACACTGGATTTAATAGGAGGGAGAAGTGAAAACTAAATCAAATAGGAAAAAAAGTTCACACTGGATCTAATAGGAGGTGGAGATGCAAACTGGATCCAATAGGAAAAGAGGTACACACTGGATCTAATATGAAGTGGAGGTGTTCATTGGATTTCTATAGCAGGTAGAAGTGCAAAGTTTAATCATTTGAAGGTAAAATTGCACACCAGATCCAATAGGGGGTTGAAGTACCTACTAGATTTAATATGAGGTGCTCACTGTATTTAATAGGAGGTGGGGGGTGCAGATTGGATACAATAAGAACAGAGGTGCACACTGGATCTAATAGGATGTGGAGATGTACACTGGACCCAATAGGAAATAGAGGTGCACAATGGATATAATAATGGATGGAGGTGCACACTGGATCTAGTAAGAGATGGAAGAGAACACTGGATCCAATAAGAGATGGAGGAGCACACTGGATCAAATAGGAAGTGGAGGTTTTCACTAGATTTTTATAGGAGGTGGAGGTGCAAAGTTTAATCAGTAGGGGGTGGAGTTGTCCTCCAAATACAAAAGGAGGTAGAGGTATCTACTGGATTTAATATGAGGTGCCCATTTGATGTAATAAGAATTGGGGGTGCACACCATAGACAATACAAATTTGTAGTGCAATAGGAGGTGGAGGTGCAAAATGCATTTAGTGAGAGGACATTGTCAAACTCAGTGATGGATATATACACAATAATCCTGTGGATATGGTCATGAATCTAAAAAAATGATATATATAAATAAAGCAATTACTTTACATTTAAAGGGAAACTGTCTGCAAGAACAACCCTCCTAAGCCATCTACATGGGTATACAAGTCATAGGAGGATGAAAAATAGGAGACCTTGATCTCTGTGATCTACTGTCGTATTCCAGGAAAATTCACATTTTTTTCTTGTATGTAAATGAGCTGTTAAGATCTATGGGCCGGACACAGATCTCCCTGGGAATCTACCTCCAAGGCTTATTATAAATGAAAGGGGGCATTACTAGTGTGATACGTGTAAATCAGGAGAGCAGACTGTCAGAAAAAGAAGTTAGTCCAGCACTTATTCTTCTTGAATATCTTTAGTTGTTTACCAAGAAATTATAATAAAGTTATAGACAAACTACAAAGACATATTTAAACATCAAGATTTGTTTTTGGTACTTGTACCTTAGTCTTCAGACTGTCAGTTAATACATGTCTCACACTGGTAACGCCCCATTTCATTTATAACGATCTCTGGAGGCAGATTCTCAGGAAGATCTACTGTATGTCCAGACCACAGATCTTAACAGCTTAAATGTGGATCATTTGACATCATAAGTCTTTTATTTCTGCAATCAACACCCCTCTAGTCAATGGGCTGTGTCTGGTTATACAAATGATTTCCACCAAAGAAAAAGCTGGGCTTTGTAGTCCGCGCTGACCTCAAGAAACTTCCAGTCCAGTAAAGGGTTAATCAGGTTCTGGTTTATTTGCCTACGCGTTTCGTGGCTTTAAATCTGCCACTTCATCAGGGCTATAGTAGAAGTGACAGATTTAAAGCCACGAAACGCGTAGGCAAATAAACCAGAACCTGATTAACCCTTTACTGGACTGGAAGTTTCTTGAGGTCAGCGCGGACTACAAAGCCCAGCTTTTTCTTCGGTGACAATCATTTATCTTCAGTGGGCTCCTGCAGCGACCATTACCAGGCTCTCTCAGTTTGTTGTGGCTCTCACAACAACCGCAGGTGAGTCACACCGATTGGGGGGACTGGACTATTAAGACGATAACTCCCTATGTGCGCTCCCTATTTATCCTCTGGTTATACAACATATTCATTCTAATGTTATCTTTTTTGGAATGACAATATGTCCGTGGACTTATAATACAGCCCATTTCATTTTCCTTGCTTTATTTTATACAATCCATTATAACTGTTTCCATAGTTACAATGAACAAGCCATGGAAAGGATTCCGCTTGTCATTTGTCTATGTGAAATCGGGAATACAAATGTCATCTCCTAAAGTGAGAGATTTTTTAAACTTTACATTTTATAATTAAGGAGACTGTCCAGGACTATAGCCAATCTCCACGGTAGATATCACAAATTAGTGAGGGTCTAACACCCGGTTTCTTCTCCAATCCGCAGATATCTGACGATGCTAGAAGTGTATGGAGCTGATACACCATCGCTCATGTTAATGTTCCAGGTAGCTGAGAATGGTTCTACACAGTGTAAGGAGTTTTGAAGATCTAAATTTGTATACTGTTTACTTTGGGACCTGATAACAGCTGGTCAGTAGGGATGTACAGTGTTGAACCCTCACAGATCGGATAGTGACAAGACATCTTAAAGTTAGGCCATCATTAGTAAAGTCTAGAAAACCCTTTAATAACCTACTCACTGGTTGCCTTCCAGCAAGGAGGTGCACTTTACATCCCAATTTATGATGTCTAAAGGTGATGAGGACTTTTGCAAGCTATTGTTAATTGCTCGTAAAATATAAGGATGAAGCAACTTGAAAAATAGGAAGAGGTACAGCACTGCCTGAGGATAGCATGCAATGTAAAACATGCACTGCACATATTCATTCCAAACTGTATTTAAATTATAGAATTGAGTTTTTTGGCAAATAATTGATAATTTTTTGAGAAGGGTGGCTCAGAAAATTAATCAATTATTTGCCAAAAATCTCATTTTACACTATAGTACAATTTGGAATAAATATGTGCAATGCATTATTTATATTGCATACTATCCTAGGTAGTGTTGGCTCCCCCCTTTGTTTGTTACTAATTGGTTGGTGGCTGACCCCCACTTTGCAGTACACACCCAGTTTTAAACTATAGTACAGTTTGGAATAAATATGTGCAATGCACTATTTATATTGCACACTATCTTAGGTAGTGCTGGCTCCTCTTTTGACATTAACTTGTTGGTGGTTCTCCCCCACTTTGCTGTGCACAACAGGTTTAGTTTTGCTACGCCTATTGCCTTTCCCATAACTTACCTTGGTAGATGTTCACATTCAGCTACCTCACCCCTTCCACTAGCGCTGATGATTGCATGCAGCACTTACTTGGGCCTGCTCCGTCTTCCTTCATGTTATGCTGGTCTGGCATTGTGAGGTTTAGTTCTGAGATTGTCTAGGCATGTGTTGCATATGCTGGGGCCTTATCTGCCTTTATTTGCAGTTGCCGGTCTAGTGATATTACAACGGTTCTGAGCTATTCCAGGTAAGGGCTGCTTACATGGTTCTGCTTTTAATGTATATAATGGGCTGCATGGCACAACATAAATAAAACATAAAGATGAGGACCACCCTATTCAGATTTGCCTTGACATGGCAGGGTGGCTCAAATAATTGATTAATTATTTGCCAAAAATCTCATTTTACAGAATAGTATAGTTTGAATAAATATTTGGAATGAACGTTTTATATTGCACACTGTGGAGACACGGGGGTCAGTGGGTTCTCTCGTTTGCTGGTATGGCCGCCTTTAGAAAGACCACAAGGACCAGAGCTTATGCCAACTGAACTCCCGAACTCCTTAACCATGGGCAGAACACTACTCAGACAACACAGGGTTAGGGAACCACACAATGGTGAGACTCCTACAATCCTAGGCTGAATACCTGCAGAATATAATCTAGTTTTGGTGCTCCTCTAGTCAGAACTGAAGCTCATAGCCTGAGGCCACAAAGCATATGAACAACTGGTGTCTGAAGCAAGAACTTTTTATATCCCGAGCCTTCACTTCAGGGTATATTGTGTTCTTACAGGATTGGTGGGATAAGCTTGTTCTCTAAGGGGTACTTCACACACAACGATATCGCTAGCGATATCACTGCAACGTCACAGTGTTTGTGATGTAACAGCGACCTCGCCAGCGATCTCGCTATGTGTGACACGGAGCAGAGATCAGGCCCCCGCTGTGAGATCGCTGATCGTTACAAATAGTTCTGGACCATTTTTTGGTCGTCGCGCTCCCGCTAGGCAGCGTGCATCGCTGTGTTTGACAGGGACAACGACCAACGATCTCAATACTACGCCCGAAGTGACAGGTTCCCAATGACTGCAGTATCGTTGCTGCGTCGCTGGTGAGATCTGGCTGTTTGACATCTCACCATCGACTGCGTAGCGACTTTTCAGCGATCCAGGCCAGGTCGGATCGTGGTTGCGATCGCTGGAAAGTTGCAGCGTGTAAAAGGACCCTTATTTATCGGCATTTCAATCTGACTGCATAACTCTCCTTTTAATAATGTGGACAGAAAGGGTGAGGTACTTTACATTTAGTTAGCAAACCACAAACCAAGACAATGGGGCTCCGCGCAGACTGACGAGAAACAATGACTTAACAAAAATGAGTTAACAAGCAACAAAACAATACTTCTGGCCAAATTAAGAATATTAACCCACAACATGCATTAAAAAGTCATGTAGGCCCCGGGAACCCAAGTTCTGATATCCATGGAACGGCACCCAAGTACTGTTTCTTGAATAAGGGCCCTCTTCTATCTGTGTTCATTTATTGTTTTCCAAAAGTAAATCTCATTTTCTTGGTAAATTATTAAGCACAATTATTCTTGAGCGTCACAGGGTGCTGCTTCCTACACAAACGCAGTTCTGCTCTGTTTCCTTGCTATTCCGATTTGCACCTAATTGACACTAAGAAGTGATTTTTCCATCCTCCTGAATAAAGCTGGTCTAGCCGGTTTTAAAATAAAGATATAAATCATGTCCTCTGTATTCATAAAAAGAAGACATCAGACATTACCTCCATAAAATGCAGCAACACAAGTCTTAAAACTGCAAAACAGAAAATGATTGAAGCACTTTTTACTTGTTTTGTTGAATCCGAGTCAAACAGTATAGACAAAGAATTATATAGAAAATATACAGCGCCTCGAAAAATGTCAATACCCAGTGAAATTGTCTACATTTTGTCACATTACAACCACAAACTTAAAGCACCGTTAAAGTGTTCTTTCTTCACCGTTGTAGTGTTGCTTTAAATCAAAGCCCCCTGCCCCCATATACTCACCTTCAGGTGGTTTCACATCTTACCGACCCTGCTCTGGTCCCACAGCGCCATCTTGTTCCCGTGACTTCTGAATGGCTGGAAGTTAGATGTTATGTCACAACAGCTCAATGCATCTCTATGGGAGCCAGAACATGGCCAGAACAAGGCTCCCATAGAGATGGATTGAAAGGTGACCCCAGCGAGCCCAATGAAACACTGGAGCTGCCGACCGGTCACAAATCGCCATGTACCGACCAGAGCGCCGCTGGAAAAGAATGAAAGCGGCGAAAGGTGAATATCTGGAAGAGATCAGGGGACTTCAATTTAAAGCACCACTACAGTGCTGAAATTAAAAAAGTGAAGTGATGCTTTAAATGTATTCATTGAGATTCAATCTATGGGTCCTTTGTAGTCCAAGGCCACATCATTCATCATGGGTTCTTTGTAGTCCAAGGCCACATAAATTGCACCAATGATATGTCCACACCTGTCTCTATCCGCTTTGCACATCTAGAGAGTGACATTTTTGCCCATTCTTCTGTACAAAATAGCTCTCAGTGGGATTGGATAGAGACATCTGTGAACAGCAATCTTCAAGCCTATCACAGATTCTCAATAGGATTTAGGTCTCGACTGTGACTTGGCCATTCACACACATGAATATGACTTGATGTAAATTCTCCATTGTAGCTCTGGCAAGATGTTTAGTGTTCTTGTCCTGCTGGAAGGTGAACCTATGTCCCAGTATCAAGTGTTTTGCAGCCTCTAACAGATTTTCGATTTTCCTCCAGGATTGTCTTGTATTTAACTCCATCCATCTTCCCAAGAAGAAAGTTTTCTGGTCAGATGAGACCAAAGTAGAACTTTTCGGGCTAAATGCAAGATGCTATGTGTGGTAGATAACTAGCACTACATATTACCGTGAAAACACCATCCTCACCATCACACATGGTGGAGGCAGCATCCTGTTGAAAGGAGGCTTTTCTTCAGCAGCACATGGAAGCTGGTCAGAGTTCATGGGAAGAAGGCAAATACAGGACAATCCTAGAGGACAACCACAGTACAGAGCAACACATTTAAGCATATCGGCTCTCCATGAACCCTATGGGGGGCTGATGCAGCAATTGTTTACAGCAGAAAGCTAGCGTAAGTCTGGGGTCACATTTGGACAGGTAACTACGGTTACCGCATCCAGATCCGGGTTTTGTCCGGTAAACGGCAATGCGGTAACCGGATTGCTCAGGTTGTGTAATCCGGAGCAATCCGGTTACTGTATGCTTTGTTCATTCCTGCTGCCGTAGGGATGAACAAAGGGTTAAATGTTAATAATCGATGTGGGCAATATGTCTCTAGGGGTGCCCACCCTCCCTAGAGACATGCTGTCCACGCAGCTGGGCATGTGAGGGGTTAATATGTGTCATTATAGTATTGCCGGCTATTGTCGGACTTTTCAATTTTATAAATAAATGCGGCGGCTCCTCACAGTAGTGGAGATACTGTACGTAATGTACGTACGTATGAGCCCCTATCCTTGGTCCTGAAAGTTGTTACATTTGATCTATGGGCAGCGCACTGTCATAGACCTAATGTTACAACTTTCAGGACCAAGGACAGGGGCTCATACGTACGTACATTACGTACAGTATCTCCACTACTGTGAGGAGCCGCCGCATTTATTTATAAAATTGAAAAAGCCGACAATAGCCGGCAATGCTATAATGACACATATTAACCCCTCACATGCCCACCTGAGTGGACAGCATGTCTCTAGGGAGGGTGGGCACCCCCTAGGGACATGTTGCCCAAATCTATTATTAAGATTAACTCTTTGTTCATCCCTGTGGCAGCAAGGATGAACAAAGCATAAGGCTGTCGCAGGCATTCACATGTGCCTTGCGGCAGCCACATCGGCTCCCATAGGAGTCCATTATAGCAATCCACCTGCGGTTTCCTAACCGCTGCGAAAACTGCAGTCTGCATGATTTTTACCGCAGGCTGCCAATCCGCAAGCGATAATCGAATTGCATGTAGAGCAATCCGGTTTAAATAATGGGTTCCTATGGGGAGCGGTTCCTGATCCGGTTTTGAGCTTTTTAACAGCTCAAAATCGGATCAGGATCTGAAACTTTTAGCGCAAATGTGACCCTAGCCTAACACTTTCACGCTCCCTTTGTAAGGCTAGGGTCAGATTCGTGCCATACATCTGCTAAAAGCATGCATTATTTTCATGTGCACATGTGTAAAATTGCATTCGTTAATGGACACATAGACTCCAATGCAAGAAACGCATTTTTAAAGTGCAATGCGTTTGGGGCTATGCGTTTTTGGTACCGCACATAAAGACATGGGCTGCATTGTTTTTGGTCCTGTTATGGAAAACACATGCGTTTTTTTAACATGGGAATCTATGGGAAACACATGCGTTAACGCATGCGTTAAAAATGAACACACATGTCATGGGATTGGCAAAGAAAAAACAAGCATCCTTTAATGCATCCCTCAAATGGATACAACAAATGTGACCCTAACCTAATTGCTTTTGCATCTATTTTTTTGTCAAGTTTTGTGTATTTTTTTTTTAGCCTAAGGCTAGGGTCACACTTGGGATGTTGCATCTGTTTGAAGGTACCTTCACACGCCGCAATCTCGCCTGGCAATCCTAAAGGCGATATGTCGCCCTGGAGCAATCGCCGTGAAATTGCCTCACAGTTGCGGCGTGTGATTGGGGAATTTCACGGTGATAAATCGCCTCTAGGCCATCGCCGGATTCCTGAGCACTGCTTTGAAATCAGCCTCAATCATGAAGGCGATATTTTCATGTTTTGGCTTGTGAAAGGGTGATAGTGATGGAAACAGCGGTGGCTAGAATTTCCCGTAGGCATGCCGCAACCGTTCTGTAGTCCGCGCCCCTTCTGCGATGATTGGTGTTGGCTACTGTGTTCCCATTGGCTGTCATTTCACAGGACGCCATATTTGAAGAGCTGCCACTTCAGCACTACACACATCTTCACCTACACAACCGTCCGCTAAATCAGTGCAATTACGGGAGCCATTGAATAGCGCAAGCTATGTTAGCCGCGTGTATTTGAAGTTGCGCTGTGTCGAGTATAGTGCCACACATGACAGCTCAGATGTTGGCCTACACATCGCAGATGGGTGCCATGGACCATGCTCTGCAATTGCCCTGTGAATTTGTTGACGCTGATGGGTACATTATACTGCTCCCACTCTGCGGACGGCTACCTTGTTAGCGCCCTCAACTTTGTTTGGCGGCTCCAGTGGGCGTGGTGACGTCATCACGTTTCTTTTCGCTCCTCCCTGCCTGCCAGGTGCCTGCCCCTCCCCGGCACATAGGAGAAGAGTCATGGCCGCCGCACAGCGCGCTGCCACATGGGGTCTGGCAGTGCTAATGGTTCTGATGGTCCATGCAGCATTGTCTGCTAATGTCCAGGACACAGGTCCAGCCCTTTGGGCCACACTGTATGCCGTGACTGTGTGTACATGTCCATTATGATGTGTTTGGCCACATGGGAACGTGTCCACACACATGGAGAATGCAATGGTGTTTGTGGGGAATGTAGGTACACTTCAGTACAGACACGCAAAAAGATGAATGCACACACATAGTTCATTTCAGCCATGGCAACTCTGCCATGGCGTGGACCAATGCAGGTACATATGTCCATAGTGTTGTTTGTAGCTTCCCGCAATCACCTACAGATGCACACCTAGCCATTGGTACTGTAATCCAGTGTAATACACAAGAGCGCTCCTGTGCGACACTTTTGCGCCTCGAAAGTGTTTTGCGGGAGCCACAATTGACGACTCGATCTGTGCCAAATTCCGACAGACAATGGCGTCATGTATTAGCCAGCCTTCCAGAGCAGGCTGCCCGATCGTAACGCTGTTGTGTTGTCCAATGAGCGTGTATGGGGCGCGGTGTAAACCACTGTGGCATGGCTATCTCCTCGCTGTGCTGAACATGTACACCCACATTGCCTTTGGAATTGCGGCGTGTGAAGCGGCAATGGAATGAGGCAAGATTGGTTCCGCTGTGGGTGAGGCAATTTCCGGAGCGACACATCGCCTTACTTTCAGGGCGAGATTCCGGCGTGTGATGCCACCATCGGTGATATGAGGAGACCATGAAAAACGTGCACGCGCTAGATCGCCTCATATCGCTAGGCGAGATTGCGGCGTGTGAAGGTACCCTGAGGGATGCATTAAAGAAAACTTTTTTTTCCTTGCAAATCCCATGACATGTGTGTTCATTTTTAATGCATATGTTAACACATGTTTTAACGCATGGTACACATATGTACCATGCGTTAACGCTTGCGTTACCCATAGTCTCCAATGTTAAAAAAATGCATGCATTTTCAATAACAGGCCTAAAAACACTGCAGACCATGTTTTTTGGGTGCACTACCAAAAACACATAGCGTCAAATGCATTGCACTATGGGTGCATTTACGAGTGCGTTTTTCAACATTTGCACATGGAAATAACGCATGCATTTAGCAGATGCATAACTAGCGCCGGACTGGGGTGTTTGGGGCCCACCAGGGAAATTAACTCCAGGGTCCCACCCACCCGGGCCCACCCATTCTTCAGCTATATGCAAATACCTGTTATCCGTTATACCTATTATAGTGGTGCATGGACTGTAAAACACAGGTGGTTCCTGCACATCACTCACCATTAATGTGTTGTACAATTACCGTATATACTCGCGTATAAGCCGAGTTTTTCAGCCCAAAAATTGGGCTGAAAAGTCCCCCCCTCGGCTTATACGCGAGTCATACGGCCCCCCTCAAAGTTTGGCGCCCCCACCTCAGTTTCTGGGCCCCCCCGCATGCAGCGCTGCACATATACATTACGTGTCTAGCAGCTGTTACCCTCCGGTGGCAGATCGCGGCTCCCGGCTCCGGGCTCCATCTTCCTCTCTGTCTTCCTGGTTGTCATGTGACCGGCGCGATGACGTCATCGCGCCGGTCACAAAGCAGGAAGACAGCGAGGAAGATGGAGCCCGGAGCCGGGAGCCGCGATCTGCCACCGGAGGGTAACAGCTGCTAGACACGTAATGTATATGTGCAGCGCTGCATGCGGGGGGGCCCAGAAACTGAGGTGGGGGCGCCAAATTATGAGGGGGGCCCTGCTGGGGCCCTGTATACTACCACTGGGGCTATATACTACCACCGGGGCTATATACTACCACTGGGGCTATATACTACCACTGGGGCTGTATATATACTACCACTGGGGCTATATACTACCACTGGGGCTGTATACTACTACTGGGGCTATATACTACCACTGGGGCTATATACTACCACTGGGGCTGTATATATACTACCACTGGGGCTATATACTACCACTGGGGCTGTATACTACTACTGGGGCTATATACTACCATTGGGGCTATATACTACCACTGGGGCTGTATGTATACTACCACTGGGGCTATATACTACCACTGGGGCTGTATACTACTACTGGGGCTATATACTACCATTGGGGCTGTATGTATACTACCACTGGGGCTATATACTACCACTGGGGCTATATACTACCACTGGGGCTGTATACTACTACTGGGGCTATATACTACCATTGGGGCTATATACTACCACTGGGGCTGTATGTATACTACCACTGGGGCTATATACTACCACTGGGGCTGTATACTACTACTGGGGCTATATACTACCATTGGGGCTATATACTACCACTGGGGCTGTATGTATACTACCACTGGGGCTATATACTACCACTGGGGCTATATACTACCACTGGGGCTGTATACTACTACTGGGGCTATATACTACCATTGGGGCTATATACTACCACTGGGGCTGTATGTATACTACCACTGGGGCTATATACTACCACTGGGGCTGCATACTACTACTGGGGCTATATACTACCACTGGGGCTATATACTACCACTGGGGCTGTATGTATACTACCACTGGGGCTATATACTACCACTGGGGCTGTATACTACCACTGGGGCTGTATATACTACTGGGGCTGCGTGTATACTACCACTGGGGCTGCTGCTGTATACTACCACTGGGGCTGCTGCTGTATACTACCACTGGGGCTGCTGCTGTATACTACCACTGGGGCTGCTGTATATACCTCTGGGGCTGCTGTATACTACCACTGGGGCTGCTGCTGTATATACCACTGGGGCTGCTGCTGTAACACTGCTGGGGCCTGCATATACCACTGGGGAGGCTGCTGTATACCACACTGCTGGGGGCTGTATACCTGTGCTGGGGTCCACCCTCGGCTTATACACGAGTCAATAAATTTTCCCAGGTTTTGGGGGCAAAAGTAGGGGGGTCGGCTTATACACGGGTCGGCTTATACACGAGTATATACGGTACTTTAGTTTGCATTAAAGTGATTTTTTGGTGAAAACAAGTTATCAGCAATGCACAGCTTAGGAAGGATCACTTATTTATTTGTGGAATCCGCACCATCAGAAGAATGTGGCACTTTGAGCATTTGGTGAGTTTTTTACCTCAGTATTTGTAAGACAAAACCAGGAGTGGAGTAATCACAGGTAATTTTTTTCTACATTTCTCACCCTCTCCTTGTTTTGTTTTATAAATACTGAGGTGAAAATCTCACCAAATGCTCAACTTGCTTTCCCGGGCGAACCTCTATAACTGCATCTCTGCTGCTGTGTCACAGGACAGGGAGGGGTTAAACATCCAAGTATTTAATATCTATTGGAAATAAAGAAGTTTTCACTTATTGATATCAGATAAAACAAATGACCGACCACAATCCACTCTACCAAGACCAATAATACAAGATAGAAGTCAGAAATACCACCACGCCGTGGCCAGATTACATATTACCACGACATAGTGCCCAAATATTGCCACATACAAGGCACATATACTGCCACACCATGACTAAAGCACATAATACCACCACATAGTGATCAAATGCTACCACATACAAGGTATAAATACTGCCACACCATGAGACCACATATTAGCACTATATAGTGACCGAATAATACCACATACAAGGGAGAAATATCGTCATGTCATGACCAAAGCACATAATGCCACCACATAGTGACAAATAACACTAAATTAATAAAAATATAAAAAAGCTCTGTATATTGGGTCAGTGTACAAGTAATACAGTAATCACCAGTGACATTATACACAGGAGCTCAGTATATAGTTTCAGTGTACAGGTAATACAGTTGATCACTGGTGACATTATACACAGGAGTTCTGTATATAGTGTCAGTGTACCAGTAATGCAATGGTCACCACTGACATTATACACAGGAACTCTGTATATAGTGTCAGTGTGTGTGTATAGGTAATACATGTAGTTTCTCCTTCCATGTTTCATGTAGCTTCTCCTCCCCATCCATCCATGTACATGCTCTCTCTATCCCCCATCCATCCATGTACCTTCTTCCCCATCCATCCATCTTCTCCCCCCCTTTCCATGCACCACCAGGGGCACGGCTGCACCAGGCACCACCAGGCACCCAGCAGCACCAGGCACCACCAGTGGCTCAGCAGCACCAGGTACCACCAGGGGCCAGCAGCACCAGGCATCCAGGGGCCCGGCAGCAGCAGACACCACCAGGGGCCCTGCAGCACCAGGCACCACGAGGCACTCAGGGGCCTGGCAGCACCAGGCACCCGGCAGCACCAGGCACTCAGGGGCCCGGCAGCACCAGGCACCACTAGGGGCCTGGCAGCACCAGACACCACCAGGCACCCAGGGGGCCCAGCAGCACTAGGCACCACCAGGGGCCCAGCAGCACCAGGCACCACCAGGGGCCCGGCAGCACCAGGCACCACCAGGGGCCCGGCAGTACCAGGCACCACCAGGGGCCCAGCAGCACCAGGCACCACCAGCGGCCCAGCAGTACCAGGCACCACAAGGGGCCCGGCACCGAGGGGGGCACCCTGCTCCCCATAGTCACCACTCGCTGCAGGCAGCTGCTGCCTGGGGCAGTCTGTCCTCCACAGCACCCTGAGCGCCGGCACCCGGTGCGCACACAAGAAACAAACTCAGGGCGATGACGTCATGGGCCTGAGACTGACCTCCTGCGCACGCGCCAGCAGGAGGCAGAGCGGCACTGTGGCGGCAGTGCTGCCGATATGATTAGCGATATTACCGGACAGGGGGAGCCCAGGGGGATGGGGGCGGGGCTTGGTGGCATGGCTATCGCGACTCGGGGCCCACCGGATGTTCTCCAGATCCTTCGGTGGGTCAATCCGCCCCTGTACATAACGCAACTCTGCCCCTAGCCTAAATTAATTGTGAGTCTGATTTTTTTTTCTTTTTTTGCAAAATTTGATGCAACTTCACTCCATCCCTACCCTGGTGTATCCTTTATTTCTCCATTATTATTGCTGTTATTATCATTATTATTACTATTATTTTAGCACATATTTTCCAGTTCAAGACAGGAAGGACAATTTTTGACTCATGAGTCTCATGCACTATTAATGATGAATTTGGTGCCAAAAAGAGCAACTATTACCACAAGACAAAAAAAGAAAAGTGACGTAAAAAAACAAAAATGATGAATCGGGGCATTTGAATAGTTGCAAATCTTTTGCACAACGTAAAGTTGTGTGGTGCCCCACCGGTCTGGTCGCTGCAAAGGGGTACTGCACTCAATATCGGGGGCGGTATCTCAGTCCAAAAGGAAAATGGGATAGTGAACCTCGGCCCCACCAAACACGCCCACACACTCTAGGACCCAAGGGACCATGGGTGAACCCGGGGGGAGGGCCCAGTCTCACAGGGGGACAAGAGAGATGGTGGGAAGTTAGTGAGAGAGGAGTAGTGAGTTAGTCAGCAATGAAGGAGCCCGCGGAAGCTAAGTGTGCAGGCGAGAACAGAGAGAACCCCAGTGGCACAGGCAGAGTGAGAACAACCTGGGCACCCAGATCAGGGACTAAAATGGTCAGACGGAGGGGTTGGTCGAGAACCAGGCCAGGCTGGACTTGGTAGAGAGAAGCGCCCAGAGGCCAGGTGCAAAATTCCAGCACTGTTTGAGACTGTGTTTTATTACCCGCCTGCGGAGCCCCGACTGCCATAGTATACGAGGTAAATACAACACATCTGCCCCGGGGTGCCTGCTCCACCTATGGGGAGCGACAAAACCAGGCTGCCGTACCAACAACCCCGGAGGTCTGACCCGCAGCATCGGTCAGTACTGACCGAAAACCATAGGTGGCATCATGAACATTTCCCCTATAAACTTTATTCCCATCCAACACATCCCAGAACCTGATCCCCAGCTAGACAGTACACTGACTCCCCCGGGGTCACGGAAGCTGGGTCTCGACCCCTTTGACTCCCCCAGCAGAACTCATAGCCTGGTTCCATAGACTGACCAGATAATACTAAGGCTTGGGGTTCAGGGCATACAAAGTCAGGTTGGGGACGGAGTTGGAAGAAACCCTAGGACCTTCGGGCAAACCTTACTTTTGCTTAAAGGAACACTTGAAACTTCTAGAATTAGTAATGGTTTTAGTTAAAACAAGCATCTTTGCAATTCCCTTCTTATTAAAAGTTATCTCCATTCTCAAAAACAGATGGATTTTAATTTTTATTATCTACTGCTTATTCTCTTGGTTACCAGTTATTTCTGCAGACTATCAGTGGTGGTTGGTCTCCTAAGCAATGGGCATAGGGCTAACAGGTTTATAATCGCTACTCTGAAGATTGCCATATTGTTACATTCAGCCAGCTTCAATGTCTCTGCACTCATTCAATGCTGAGGAGGTAAAGCTGCCTCACTTTACAGCATTGTACAGTGCAGAATCTAGATCAGTAGCACAACAATGCTGCTGGTCCCAACAGTCTAACAATCAGGAGTGCACAACACCTGGCAAGCAGGAAGCCAGGAGGCTGGGGAGCAATGTGCTCGGGAACACCAAGATAAGACAACCCCTTTAAAAGAGAACATTTGCATTTTACAAATAATTATACCGGTAGCAGATGAGTAACTATAAAAGATGCAGGGGTTGTAGTCGCACTTAAACTGGAAGTCTAAGGGGCTCCATCTGATGTTCAGAACTTGGGTTATTTTCTTTATAACCTAACCCTGCTTTACTCTTTGCAACAATTTTATCCCTGCTGTAGAGGTAAAGCCGCCTCATTTTACAACATCGTACAGCGCAAAATCTGGATCAGTGGCATAACAATGCTGCTGGTCCCAACTGTCTAGCGATCAGGAGTGCACAACACCTGGCAAGCAGGAAGCCAGGAGGCTGGGGAGCAATGTGCTCCGGAACACCAAGATAAGACAACCCCTTTAAAGAAAACATTTGCATTTTACAAGTAATTATTGCAGATGAGTAACTATAGGAGATGCAGGGGTTTTAGTCACACTTAAACTTGAAGTCTTAGGCTGGCTTCACACCACGGCAGAGTCCGGTCCGAAGATGTCCGGTGTAAACTATCGCTATGGCGACCAATGAGAGATGCGGCCCGCGGCTTGGTATTTTGGCGGGCAATTTGAACTGCCGCCCTTAGTGTGTCACAGTTCACTCCTGTTTACAAGCCTGTCGGTTACTGTGACGCAGTTCAATATTGTCTACAAGGCTGTCAGTCAGTGTGACGAACTTCACTCCTGTCTACAAGGCTGTCAGTCAGTGTGACGTCCTTCACTCCTGCCTACAAGGTATGTCAGTCAGTGTGACGCACTTCACTCCTGTCTAGAAGGCTGTCAGTCAGTGTGACGTCCTTCACTCCTGTCTACAAGGCTGTCAGTCAGTGTGACCAACTTCACTCCTGCCTACAAGGTATGTCAGTCAGTGTGATGAACTTCACTCCTGTCCACAAGGCTGTCAGTCAGTGTGACGTCCTTCACTGTTGTCTACAAGGCTGTCAGTCAGTGTGACGAACTTCACTCCTGTCTACAAGGCTGTCAGTCAGTGTGACGAACTTCACTCCTGTCTACAAGGCTGTCAGTCAGTGTGACGTCCTTCACTGCTGTCTACAAGGCTGTCAGTCAGTGTGATGCACTTCACTCCTGTCTATAAGGCTGTCAGTCAGTGTGACGAACTTCACTCCTGTCTACAAGACTGTCAGTCAGTGTGACGTCCTTCACTGCTGTCTACAAGGCTGTCAGTCAGTGTGATGCACTTCACTCCTGTCTATAAGGCTGTCAGTCAGTGTGACGAACTTCACTCCTGCCTACAAGGTATGTCAGTCAGTGTGACGTCCTTCACTGCTGTCTACAAGGCTGTCAGTCAGTGTGATGCACTTCACTCCTGTCTATAAGGCTGTCAGTCAGTGTGACGAACTTCACTCCTGTCTAAGGCAAAAAATCCAAAAATTGAGTTTAAAAAAAAAAAAAAAAGTAAGCTTTTATATTTTTTCTCAAATGCATAGGTGCTTTTACTTCTATCTGTATGTCCGTATTCACACATGATTAGCAGTGACTGTGTGCTGCTGTCAATTTTTTCTGTGTATTGTTCAGTATTGCAGCTTGCACCAGTTCAGACTATGCCTTGAGTGTTGTTTAGCTTTTTTTTCTTTGTAGATAGATAGATACATAGATAAAACATGTATAGAGATATGATAAATAAATATAGCATACATAGACGATAGACACATAGGTAGATGATAGATAGATATCGTGTATTCTTTGCATTATTTTTAAATCTTCATAAATAAACTACATACATATTCTAGAATACCCGATGCGTTAGGATAGGGCCACCATCTAGTATTACATAAAATGCCAATAAAATACATTTAAGTTTGTGGATATAACATGCAAAAAGTTCAATGGATATAAATAAATATTTTTTCAAGGCTCGGTACTTGATGAAGACATTTCTATCTTTCACTTATTGAGGCCTAATGATCTGTTTATATCTGGGGCAATGGCCTCATGAATGTATAATTACATTTATAGGAGGAATCGTCCCTCACATATAACCAGAGCTTCTTAAGAGAAAAGCAATGGTATTTCAGATGACCTCAGACAGTGGAAAGGCGACTCTGCCCGTTCTAATAGTCCACATTGTCCTACCCTTACCTAATGTTGGATTTTATATGTTCTGCTATGGGTCAGCCTCATTCTTGTTTCAACCTCTAACCCTCCACCTTCATGAAAACATTCCCATTGCAGATATTGTATTCTCATCCTATGAGACAGACATTTTCCGTTGTCCATACATCACAACTAACAGTTATCAGAGATGCCTAGAACATAAAGAATAATACAGTATTATGTAGGTTCTTTCTTCCTCTACATAACACAAAGACAATAAATGGACAGTACCAGATAGCAAAGATGTAAATGGATCCAGGTATTGAAGTTCACAGGTAACAGCTGCAGATGATCTGAATGACAAGCAAATAATGCTCATAATGGATCATTTACAGAGCAGCTGATGGCATTGTGCTACTGAGCGGATATTACCAATGTGGTTTGAAAAGACAACACAGGCATCATATTTGCATCTATAGATGAGGGTTAGAAAACTAATCACGAGTGGGATACTTGAAGGAGGAGGCAAATTGTCCCCTGTGTCCTGTGTCTCGTCTAGGACCTTTGTGGTATCTGGGATCAGAAGATTCGCATGGTCTTGTTGGAGCCCACTCACCGATGAACATCAGTGGACAGGATTCTGTTTCTTTTAGTGCTGTTGGGGTGAAGAATTCCTTTATGACCCTGCTGAGATTCATTTTGCTCTCATATCTGCTGATTCTCCTTACTGTCACTCCCTTCTGTTATTTAAACTCACTCCTTACTCTACCATGTGCCAGTAATGGTACCTTTACACGCCGCAACAGGATGGTGGCAACAACCGGGTACATGAGAGAAATGTATCTTGCACCGCCAAATCAACCCGCTGTTGCGGCGTGTAAAGACGGTTGTTGCCACCCGTCACTTGAGGCACCTGTTTCAGAGCAGAGCCCTAAAACAGGTGGATTTCTAGGCGATGGTTGGGGGTTGTATCGGGCTGTATCGGCATGTAAATATGGTAGGGTAAGGTTTATTCGTCACCTAGATAACTCCCCGGGGCGTGACACAGCCTCCGTGAAACCACCCCCCTTCAGCGCTCATTGGAGGAAGCTCCTGCATTACGATTGGTTGTCGCTGCATAGGGCGGCATATTTAAGGAGCTGACCACTCACACTACACAATTGCTCGAGCGTCATGTATTAGTCAGCCTCCTGCACTGGCTGCCCAATCATGATGTTATTGCTTTGTCCTATCAGCGTACGGAATTCTCGTAATCCACAATTGTGGCACGCCTATGTGTTGTCCCTGCTGCCTTTGTCCCGCCCTTATTACCTTGTTATTGCGGCGTGTAAATGTGGTAAGGTAAGCTACAGAAGGTAACTTGTGGCACCCGGCGGTGTATCCAGAGATAGATGTAACCTACCGTAGCGCACCTTGTTGCGGCGTGTAAAGGTGGTGCGTTTACCGTTGGCAACCGTTTGTGCGTGCTCGTGCACGTGAAGCACCCGGTTGTTGCCACCATCCTGTTGCGGCGTGTAAAGGTACCATAATAGTTCTTCTAAGCTGACCTCCCAGGAGAAGTTGTTCCTGTTTTTCTGGCTTGTTTGTCTCTCTCTCAGTGTTACCTTATCCTAGTAGTAAGACTAGTATCTTGCTGCCGTACTCACTAGCTAGTGCAAGCCCAGGGACAGCTAGGATGTAGCAAGGTGATCGTACATGGGGGAAGAACCTGTCTAGGGATGCTAGGGAGCGCAAGGCTCAGGCACAAGT
Organism: Allobates femoralis; assembly: GCA_033576535.1. NCBI lineage: Eukaryota > Metazoa > Chordata > Amphibia > Anura > Aromobatidae > Allobates > Allobates femoralis. Next base: position 52,454,707 of record JARQOC010000005.1, on the reverse strand, counting down.
GAGTGCCAAGGGTTCACCCCTTACTCATCTCAGTCCCCTTTTACCTTGTCTTTGATCTTTCACATTCTTTGGGGCCCCACGCTGGGTATCTCCTAATTCGGTCATGACACAAATTGTGTAAATATTACTATCAACTTATAAAGAAATCTGCCAGCAGAATTTCAGCCCCCAAATTATTTATATACACATTTAGCTCTTTTAAGGACAAGTCCAGCAATATCTTAACATGACCAGTCTATTCCTCTGTTAAGTAATCATTGTTTGAATTTTTATACAAATGAGACTGAAGGGCTATGGTAAATCTGAAGCCTCTATCACTCCAGCTCTAATCCCCACCTAGTGTTGCCTCTCCTTGCTTGACTGACGACTACTTTGCATAAGAATAAGCTTCAAATACTGCTATTTTTCATGTGTATGGTGGAATACAGTTATTCTTTTTAAATGCAACTTCTTGATGAGTGCTGTCTTTGTTTGAAGTGATAGAGGCTGTCACTCAAGCAAGAGGAGGCAGTGCTGGGTGGGCAATAGAGCTGGAGTGACAGAGGTTTCAGATCTACAAATACTGTAGCTCTTTAGCCTGATTTGTAGTCAAATTCAAACACTGATTTTTGAGTACCAGAGTGTCAGGACTCTGAATACTTTGATTACCTTTTGGGGGTTCTTGCCGTCTTCCAAGATGGCATCCTTTGCTTCATGTGCATTTTGTCTTCCTGCCTTTATAAACACCACCCCAGCCTCTAGTCATTACTAGAGTACTCTGCCTGGTTTCCTTTTCCTAGTGGCTCAAGTCCTCTGCTTACTCCTGCAAATTCTGTGTGAATCTCCTGGTTGCTGCTCTTCAAAGGTTCTGCTATCTACACCTGTTGCCAGCATTCCTTCGGCTTCTGGCTGGTCAGGCTATTCTTCTGCTGTGGCTCACTGACCTTTACTGACACGTATTGTAAGCTGGTTTGCTATATTAATTGTTCTGTCACTTCCTATGTTCAAATAGATGCAGAGCATGAGACTGTTATGGACTTCTGAACTCTGGTGATTTGCTCTGCATCCAGTTCTGGACTTTCTAAGACTTCCTTTCCCAAGCCTCCATGGATGATTTCATTTGTTATATAGACTTGCTTAAATTTCTCTGTGTCTGGACTTGCCAGCATCTCCAAGTGTAAACTGCGCTTTATAGACTGCTCTGCTGATTACATTTTCCTCTGAGGTTTTTCACCAAATTTTTGTTAAGGCTTCAGTCAATATCTACACTGTGAGTTTATGCACTTTGAGTTTTCCCCTGCACTTTGTAGTTTATCACTGTGTATTATAATATAGACTTTTTCACCTATAAACTGTGTTCTTTTGTGTCTGCTTCATGCAAAAAGACTCCCGAGTTATCCATTATCAATATTACACAGAGGAAGTGACTGGCCATGTAAAGGTATTGTCTTTGAAAGAGATACAAGCAGATATAAATAGATGAAATCTTGCTCATACATTTCCTTTAATTGACCCAAACTGACAATTAGGTGACTTTAATGCTAAGTGCCCACGATCAGGATTCTGGGCGCAGCAGATTTTTGCTGTGTCCTCCCATTGAGAACACTCACAGAAATCCGTGCGGAATGTCTGTTTAAGCTGCGGAAAATAGAAGCACAGTGGTCACTGGATTCATAGAAATTTACCCAGTGGGCTATAACTGTAATTGTTTTCTCATTGTAAAACATAAAAAAAAAGAATACTGTATTGCACTATTAATACATTTGGCAAAAAGTGTCTATTAAAAAGCTTCAATCTTTAATCATGCAGCTCCTGCACAGACATAACTCTACAGTCACCAGTTGCAAAGAAACCCTGTGTGCAGGGGCTGGCTGGTAGATCTTGCCCTGGGGAGCAGTCTACTTTTTCCAGCCCTTGCCCATGTGAGGATCGGGGGGGAGGGGGGCGGGAGGGTATTGGGGGGGCTTGCTATCAGAGCATGCCGGGTGAAAAGCAGGGGGGTGGGTGCTGCTTCACTCACCGGCCTCCATCACACTGCATGCCACGGACCGCCGCCTGCTTCCCGACTCCCGCTATCATTGCGGCACCTGCGACCGCAAAACACCGCCGCACGGCCCCTATCATATTCATATTGGGGGAAAATTTCCCTCCCGACTTCACATACAGCAATCAGATCAGCTCCCTGGATCAATGACCAAAAAATGGTTTCATTAGAAACGTCAGCTCCATATACAAAAAATAAAGCCGCCACAAAGCCCCAGATCTCGAAAAATGAGAACGCCACGGGTTTCGGAAAAAGTTTTTTTTTTTTACACACTTCTGAATTTTTTTGTCACCACCTAGATAAAAGTATACATGTTTGGTATCTACCAAGTCATCCTAACCCCGGGCATCATACTGACATGTCAGTTTTACCATATAGTGAACATGGTAAATAAAAATTACAAAAACTATTGTAGAATTTTTTTTTTGCAATTTCTTCACACTTGAAATTTTTCTTCCTGTTTTCCAGTACACTATATGGTAAAATAAATGATACATACAACTCGTCCCACAAAAAACAAACTCTCATGTGTCTGTACTGACGATAAAATAAAACAGTTATGGCTCTCAGAAGAAGGGGAGGGACAAACAAAAGTGCAAAAATGGAAAAGGCAAAGTCGTGAAGGGTTATAGAAAGGCATCCAGGAATTTAATTTAATGTGGTAGGGAGTTCCATATCTCACTGCTCTTAGGCTAGGGTCAGATTAAAGTTTTTAGAAGCGCCCTGGGAGGTCACGCTAAAAACTTGGACTTTGGCAGCAATAACGCGGTGCTGACGCCATGTTAGCATCACGTTACCGCTGCCAATGTTAACCTATGGAGGCCCCGCCCCTAACACGGCTCTAACACCACCATCTGATGGAAATCTCGCGTCATGTCCTAACGCGAGAAAAGACGCGCTATGCATCGTTTTGCTCGCGTTAGGAAATAACGCAAGATTTTCATCAGATGCCGGCGTTGGAGCCGTGTTGGGGTGGGGCCTCCATAGGTTAACATTGGCAGCGGTAACGCGGTGCTAACATGGCATCAGCACCGCGTTATTGCCGCCAAAGTCTAAGTTTTTGGCGCAACCCCTCGGGGCGTGTCTATGAAGGTTAATGTGACCCTAGCCTTACTAGTAAAGAACCCATAGACTCATTACTCTTGCGTCTGCTGTCAGGATATCTTTGGCTTCGGCAGGGCACCCGCTTCTGCTCATGTGAGCGGCACTGCGTGATCACACATACCGCTGAGGATGTCCATGACTGTAGAATCAAATTACACACGAGTTGCGTAGTCTGGAAACATAGATCTGCATTGGTCCCAATAGGAGCTGTATACACAAAACAGTTGTATTGTAGATTTGAAGACAAAACTATTTGTAAAATAGTTTTTTCCTTTTTTATATTTAGAGTAACAAATATCAGTGAACAAAGTCTTTAAAGTTGATGATAAGATCCAAGAAGAAATCATAGATAAAATTCTGTTTGTCTAACTTCTATATTCTCACTTTCGATGTTTATTGCAATGTCATTATCCTAAACCATGTATCCAGAAAGCAGATTAATTCAAAGCTTATCGACAAAGGAACTGGACTCATCTACACTTCCCCATCCTCACCGGGGTGCGATCACACAACAGTTATAAATAGTAGGATGTGCTGATAGGAGATCATGTGCACCTTATAATGGAGAGCTCACATTATCAGACATAGTTCACTTTGTGGTTGAGCCTTTTCTGTATTTCTGATGTACATAACTAAGTTTAAAGGGATTGTCCAATGGCTCAAAAAATGTCATCTTGAATCCCTGTCTATTTTTCCCCCAATCAAATCCATTTTCTAATTGTCTGCATTAAAATTCCCTATCCTTCCCTAACTACACTATCAGACTGCTATTAATAATTTTTTTTACCTATTTCCTGTCTGATGACGCTTCATTTGACAATCCCAATGCATGCTGGGATACTTACACAAAGCGCCATCAGGAGCCAGAGGCTGCAATCCTCACTGCATCCTCTGCCCCTTCCCTGAAACGAAGCGTTATCCGTGACGCTCATCCCAAGGGATATACTCATCTCTACACGCTATCGTTGTGTGATTTGCACACTGACAGTGAACTCTGTGTTTCCGTTTCAGATCAGTAGAGCCATCAACAGAGCATCACGTAAAGTAACTGGCGGCATTCAGAGACCAGAGCCACCCCCTAGGTGACGTCACTTGCGTGAGCAGTGCTGGTTTCTGCACGCCACCGGATACTATGACACCACACACTGGTAATGTGCACTGCTCTGTTGCAGCACACAGTAAACTAAGTGGCAACAATGCAATCAGGATCTCTGTCCCTACATAATGCTGCCGTCACACTGATTTATATAGCAAAAAACTGTTGCCAGATTTCCTTTAAACACTACCAAAACCAGATACAGCCTTTGTTCAAGAGTGACACTGCTTCTAGAATAAGTACATTTATTTTTCTAATGTCATGAAACCCCTTAAAGGGACTATGCAGAGTGAAAAAAATCTAAAGCTGCTTTCCTCCACTGAACAAAGCCTGACCTGTCCATGGGCTAAGTGTTACGGCTGCCAGGGCGGACGTGTGGTGAAGCTGGTGAGTGGACTCACTGCGCTACAAGGCACTGTGAGGAGACGTGTAACTAAGTGGCTACCTAATCTTCACTAGAGCCTCTGGTAATGAGGTTATGCTTGGGTCGAAGGTAGCTGCCAGGTGCCACGTCAGGGCAGTCCCCAAACTGGCAACAGCTGATCGAAAGATCAGGGTGCAGGTGACATATGGCAGATGTATGTTCCCTGAGGAAGGAGCTCGGATAGAGGCTCTGAAACGCATAGGATAGAATAAAGAAACATCTGCCCAGTTAACTCTTTGTTTCCTGGTGATTCCTGGTGGCAGCGCGGGCATTCCGGCATTTTGTCCCATTACAGCATTCCTGTTTCCACGGTCATCGTGAAGGTGCGGCCCTGCAGCAGCCATTCCACAAGCCATCTTACAGGCGATTATACCGGTTGTGGGTGACACAACCGAACCAGGTGAGCAGTTCCTGATATAAACCGCTATAACCCTTTGTAAAAAGGATAAGACCCTATGCGCATTTATTTCACGTTTACAGACAGAGCTTCTAAGCAGACACTAAGACCAAGCAGAAAAACAGAGCAGACAAATTCCATAAATTTACAGGACCAGAGCATAATCAGAGCTTGATAGCAAAAGCTCACTAAGACCAGACAGAGCATGCAAACAATGACTAATGAAAGGTCAGACATCTTTGTGGAGGAGGGGTGACCTGAAATAGCGAGTGCTGGCAGGGGATTGGCTGGGGAACCAACACACTGCAGGACACAGGGAATACAAATCATGCAGACAGTGGCTGCTTCCCCATCATAGACAGGAGGAGGCTCACTAGCAACCGGTGGATGCAGCAGGGCTGGGAAAGCTCTGCAAGTTGACACACAATGACTGTAGAAAAGCAAGGGAATGATTGCACCTTATGTGACGTGACACTAACACTAAGGGTCCCTAGACTATATCCCCCAAATTAACCCTGAAGATGGGCATGTCTGGGTCTGCTACCTTGCTACACTACTTGATACGACTCACCTATATTTCCCCCCCAACGGAGTGTAGGGGCAGGAGTGCAAGAGAAAACACACAGAAAACAGGCAAGGAAACAAATATAAAAGGAATCCAAATCCTCTCCAGTAGGAAAACTTCCAGCTGCAATAGGAATGAACACCTCAGCTTTTCAGAGACGAGCTCCTGCAACGTGGTCAGAATGAAGGTCAAGTAAAGGTACCCTTATTCCCTTGCTTTTCTACAGCCACAATCTGACATTACATCTGGCCTAGAGTAAAGCCAGGGGTGTGTAAATATAGCGGAAGGGAGTGATGATAAGAAGATACAGCTAGAATTAAGTCTAAGAGAAGTTTCAGGTAGAATGGAAAGGGTCCTTAATCACTTCAGCATGGAAAGAAACTAAATTCACAAGGTAATAGTCAATTGGGCTTCACCTTGGAATTGCAATTGATTAAACGCTGAGACCTCCTGATTATAGATCCCCGAGAGGAAATCTAAGGACTGACAAAGGCATGACACAAGCTGGGCATGCACAAGACGATGCTCTCAGTGAGTATAGTGGTGCACACCAGCCATGTGTGACATTGTGTCTGCTGTTGCAACTCTGTTCCATCCAAATTTAAAGGGCTGAGCTAGGATCCCTCCACCAATGTGGGCTCTGCTTCTTGAAGGCAGCTATATTTTGCTATCTTATATTAAAATATACAATATAAATATTGTTCCTATGAGCTGTGACCACATTATGGATGGTATGATGTTGCTGATAGTTTGTATAAGCAATTGTATCATTTTCTATAATTAATCTGTATAGACTACGGCGGGCAGGATCAGACGATGCACCCGCTCCAAAATAGACCCCTATACCCTCAGCACTTGTAGACTCAGTTCTCTCCTCTAGGTAAGTCAGTGACTTGGGAACATTGCAAAGCGTAAAAATATTTATTCTTCATGAGATTATTCTAATCTTTCACTTTTTACATTAGTAATTAATATTGGGCTGTAAATAACATCCTGAAGTGTGTGCAGCTGTGAGACACGGATACAGGCTGCAGTAACTCTGCTATGATTATAGGTACAGTCATGGCTCATATTGTTTGCACCCTTGAATCTGTTATAGAAAATGAAGTATTTCTCCCAAAAAATTATTGCAATTACATATGTTTTGTTATGCACATGCTTATTTCCTTTGTGTGTATTGGAACAATACAAAAAATGAAAAAAAAAAAGCAAATTGGACATAATTGCGAATGGGTTTTTTGCCCCTTCTGAGTCAACTCGCAATGCGAGTCAATGTCGTCATGTGGATACGCCCGAAGCATTGGCCGCGCAGCGGCTATTGCGAACAGTTTTAAGGCGACTCGCTATGCCCGCGCAGCGGGCATGGCGAGTCGCCTTAGCACCGCGAAGCATTGGCCGCGAAGCGGCCATTGCGAGTCAGAGACTCGCCCTTCTAGAATCCCGATGCATGTGCATCGGGCACCCAGCTAGTTGGACATAATTTTACAACCCCCCTCCCCTCTCCAAATAGTCTAGACAACTATGTTGGCTCCTTTGTAAAATTGTGGGTACTTTTTCAAGCATGTGATGAACTTAACAAGTAACAGGTGTGGGCAATATGTAAATCACAGCTGAAACCAGATAAAAAAGGAGAAGTTGACTCAATCTTTGCATGTTGTGTCTGTGTGTCGTCCAACACTAAGCATGGACATTAGAAAGAGGAAAACAGAACTGTCTGAGGACTTAAGAACCAAAATTGTTGAAAAAATATCAACAATTTCAAGGTTATAAGTCCATCTCCAGAGATCTTGATGTTCCTTTGTCCACGGTACGCAACATAATTAAGAATTTTACAACACATGGCACTGCAGCTAATCTCCTTGGACATAGACGGCAGAAAAAATTGATAAAAAGGATGCAATGTAGGATAGTCTGGATGATGGGTAAGTAGCCCCAAGCAAGTTCCAAAAAAATTCTAGGCTCGGGGTGCATCATTGTCAGAGTGAACTATCTGTGTATATTTGAATGAAATTAAACGCCAGGGCAGGAGACCAAGGAGGACCCCAATGCTGGCACTAAGACATAAAAAACCTAGACTGCAGTTACCCAAAATGTACATTAGTAAGCCAAAATCCTTCTAGGAAAGCATCTTGTGGACAAATGAGACCAAGATAGAGCTTTTTGGTAGAGCACATCATTATACTGTTTACTGAAAATGGAATGAGGTGTACAAATAAAAGAACACAGGACCTACAGTCACATACGGTGGAGGCTCAAAGATATTTTAGGGTCCCTTTACACGCCACCACTGGAAGGTAGCAACTGCCTGGCACTGGGGATAATTGTGCCTGTTGCCATGAAATTGCTACGAAATGGCGGCGTGTAAATAGGGCAGTTCCTCCCGGTTTCCTGCAGTTGACTCAGATACCTGTTGCTGAGCCGTGCTCAAAAATCGAAGGCAACACAAGGGCACAATTGCCATGGTAGTGGCATGTAAACAGGGCACAGGGATGGAATTTGCGTCGCCTAGTGATTTCCCTGGATACCGCGCCCCATCAGCGATCATTGGTGGGGCTACTATGTAACCATTGGCTGTCCCTTCACAGGGCGCCATATTTAAAGAGCTGACCATTCACACTACACAATTGCAATGGCGTCATGTATTAGCCAGCCTTCCTGCGCAGGCTGGCCAATCATGACGCTATTGCGCTGTCCAATCAGCATATTAGCGTCACGGAATACACAACTCTGTCACGCCTATGTGCTTGCGACGCGAAAGATGTACGCCCATATTCCTTTGTGGTAGCGGTGTGTGAAGCAGCGAAGGTATTCCACAGGAAGTAAGCCGCAGGATCTGTCGGCACTTCCGGGGCAACACGATGCCTTCAGTGGAGGACGCAATGGCGGCGTGTATATGCGGCATCAGCGATCGGTATCCACTGTTAAAAACGTGCGCGTGCACGTGCGGTGGATACCTGTTGCTTGGCACAGTGTCGGCGTGTAAAGGTACCCTTAGGGTACCTTTACACGCGGCTACATTTCTAGGGTGGCTACAGGTAACTTACTGGTTGCAGTGAAATCATGGAGAGATTATTCCATTTGTACAAAGCAACAAGATAGAACCTTGTCTCCATGATTTCACTACAACCAGTAAGTTACCTGTAGCCACCCTAGAAATGTAGCCGCGTGTAAAGGTACCCTTATGGTACCTTTACACGCCGCGACAGCAGGCTGGATACATCGCGCTACAAGCTACAATTGTAGCTTGTAGCGTCCATATCGCCTGTAGTAGCGGCGTCTGAAGAGGCGACGCTACAGCCGGCGACAGATACATCTGTTTATGGTCTCTGCTCATAAACTTAAGGCAACATCGCCGATTGTAGCGAGCTGTATCGGCGTGTAAAGAAGCAACGGAAGGCAACTCTGGACACCCGGCGATGTGGCTGCCATGTATCTAAGGCGTGACACAGTCGCCATGTTACCGCGCCCCATCTGCGATCATTGGAGGTCGGTCCTGCTTTATGATTGGTAGTCGCAGCATAGGGCGGGATATTTAAGGAGCTGACCAGTCACACTACACAATTACTCGAGCGTGCTGTATTAATCAGCCTACTGCGATGCCTGGCCAATCCTGATGATATTGCGCTGTCCTATCATCGTACGGACGGCTCGTAATCCAAGATTGTTGCACGCCTATGTGCTATCCATGCTGCACCGGGTCCGCCCATAGTAGCTTGTTGGAGCGGTGTGTAAACATGGTACGCTACGCTACAGCTGGCTACTTGAGACACCCGGCGATGTAGCTAGCTATAGATGTAGCGTGGCGTAGCGCACCTTATGGCGGCGTGTAAAGAGAGTGCGTTGACCGTTTGTAGCCGTTCGGGCGTGCTCGTGCACGTGAAGTAGCGCGATGTATCCAGCCTGCCGTCGCGGCGTGTAAAGGTACCATTAGGGTACCTTTACACGCCGCTACTAGAGGATGGATACAACCAGCTACAGGCTACAAATGTAGCTTGTAGCGGCAAAATACCCCATAGTAGCGGCGTGTAAAGACGGTAGGAGGCAACCGGCAACAGATACATCTGTTTCCGAGCACTGCCCGGAAACAGGTGGCTACACAGGCGACTGTAGCGAGCTGTATCGGCGTGTAAAGAAGCAACAGAAGGGATGTGTCGACACCAGGCAAAGTACCTGGTATGTAGCTGAGGCGTGACACAGGCTCCGGGATACCGCCCCCCTTCAGCGATCATTGGTGGAAGCTCCTGCGTTACGATTGGTAGTCGCTGCATAGGGAGGCATATTTAAGGAGCTGACCAGTCACACTACACAATTGCTCGAGGGTCATGTATTAAACAGCCTCCTGCGATGCCTGGCCAATCATGGGTTTCTTGCTTTGTCCTATCAGCGTACGGACGTCTCGTAATCCACAATTGTGGCACGCCTATGTGTTGTCCCTGCTGCACCAGGTCCGCCCAAATTAGCTGGTTGTAGCAGTGTGTAAATGAGGCAAGATGAGCTACAGAAGGTGACTTGAAACACCCGGCGGTGTATCCAGAGATAGATGTAACGTAGCGTAGCGCACCTTGTGGCGGCGTGTAAAGATGGTGCGTTTACCATTTGTAACCGTTTGGGCGTGCTCGTGCACGTGAAGTAGCTGGTTGTATCCATCCTCCAGTAGCGGCGTGTAAAGGGCCCCTTATGGTACCTTTACACGCCGCCACAACAGGATGGATACCAACGGCTACTTCACTTGCACGAGCACGCCCGAACGGTTACCAACGGGAAACGCACCCTCTTTACACGCCGCCACAAGGTGCGCTACGCTACGCTACATCTACAGCTAGCTACATCGCCGGGTGTCTCAAGTAGCCATCTGTAGCTCATTTACACACCGCTATAACCAGCTACTATGGGCGTACCTGGTGCAGCAGGGACAGCACATAGGCGTGCTACAATTGTGGATTACGAGACGTCCGTACGCTGATAGGACAAAGCAATAATACCATGATTGGCCAGGCATCGCAGGAGGCTGATTAATACTTGACGCTCGAGCAATTGTGTAGTGTGACTCATCAGCTCCTTAAATATGCCGCCCTGTGCGGCGACAACCAATCGCAACGCAGGAGCTTCCTCCAATGATCGCTGAAGGGGGCGCGGTAACACGGAGCCTGGGTCACGCCTTAGCTACATTGCAGCTACATCGCCGGGTGTCCAGAGTTCCCTTCTGTAGCTTCTTTACACGCCGATACAGCTCGCTACAATCGGCGATGTAGCCATCTGTTTATGGGCAGTGCACGGATACAGAGGTATCTGTAGCCGGCTGTGTCGTCCCGTCTTCAGACGCCGCTACTACGGGCGATATTGGCGCGACAAGCTACATTTGTAGCCTGTAGCGGGTTGTATGCATCCTGTTGTGGCGGCGTGTAAAGGTACCATTAGGGTACCTTTACACGCCGCGACGGCAGGCTGGATACATCGCGCTACTTCACGTGCACGAGCACGCCCGAACGGCTACAAACGGTCAACGCACTCTCTTTACACGCCGCCATAAGGTGCGCTACGCCACGCTACATCTATAGCTAGCTACATCGCCGGGTGTCTCAAGTAGCCAGCTGTAGCGTAGCGTACCATGTTTACACACCGCTCCAACAAGCTACTATGGGCGGACCCGGTGCAGCAGGGATAGCACATAGGCGTGCAACAATCTTGGATTACGAGCCGTCCGTACGATGATAGGACAGCGCAATATCATCAGGATTGGCCAGGCATCGCAGTAGGCTGATTAATACAGCACGCTCGAGTAATTGTGTAGTGTGACTGGTCAGCTCCTTAAATATCCCGCCCTATGCTGCGACTACCAATCATAAAGCAGGAGCGACCTCCAATGATCGCAGATGGGGCGCGGTAACATGGCGACTGTGTCACGCCTTAGATACATGGCAGCCACATCGCCGGGTGTCCAGAGTTGCCTTCCGTTGCTTCTTTACACGCCGATACAGCTCGCTACAATCGGCGATGTTGCCTTAAGTTTATGAGCAGAGACCATAAACAGATGTATCTGTCGCCGGCTGTAGCGTCGCCTCTTCAGACGCCGCTACTACAGGCGATATGGACGCTACAAGCTACAATTGTAGCTTGTAGCGCGATGTATCCAGCCTGCCGTCGCGGCGTGTAAAGGTACCCTTAGGGTTGTTTTGGTTGCCTTGACTGTTTGCAAGGTATCATGAAATCTGAAGATTACAAAAGGATTTTGAGTCGCTATGTAATAGCCAATGTCAGAAAGCTAGGTTTGTGTCCTATGTCATGTGTTTTCCAGCAATAAAATGACCCCTGATGTGCTTCAATAAGCCTCAGAATTGGATATAAACCAAGCACTGGAGAGGTCTAGAGATGAGGCAATGAGTCCGGATCTAAATCTTATTCTACACCTGGGAAAGTGATCTTAAATACAAGGAATACAGTAGCAGGAACCCAGAATTTGGTTCCGGAGGTGGTCTAAAGTGTTGTAAGTCACCAGAATTATAAATGGCAGGTGGTCGGAGGCTCATTAAAAAATTGCAGTAAGGGGGTATTCCCATCTCAGATAGCATAGCCATAGAAAAATAAATGAAAGCAAAAAAAAAAAAATAGCATCTTGCCTACACAACAAGTATTTTACCTAATCATGCACCAGACAAGGTCCGTTATCAAGATAGATGAAGGACCCAGAGGTTTATATGTGTCCCTGCTGTTTACTGTGTAATGGATGTGTCTGACCGTAAAAGGCCATGATTTTTATACTCTTTTGTGTCCTCCCCACCCCAGGAGATATGATATCATCAGACCATGTCCCTGTACAGTCAGACACATCCATTACACAGTACATAGCAGGGACACATATATAAGATTATCTCAGCACAGGAGATGTGGTATGATCAGACCATGTCCCTGTACGGTCAGACACATCCATTACACAGTACATAGCAGGGACACATATATAGGATTATGTCAGCACAGGAGATGTGGTATGATCAGACCATGTCTCTGTATGGTCAGACACATCAATTACACAGTACATAGCAGGGACATATATATATAAGATTATCTCAGCACAGGAGATGTGGTGTGATCAGACCATGTCCCTGTATGGTCAGACACATCCATTACACAGTACATAGCAGGGACATATATATATATATATATATAAGATTATCTCAGCACAGGAGATGTGGTATGATCAGACCATGTCCCTGTACGGTCAGACACATCCATTACACAGAACATAGCAGAGATTAGATCCGCAGCACGATGGGATAGTTGAATTATGAAGCCATATACTCATCCTTGTATACTCAGTCAATGACATACCTTCCATTGTGGCTCATATGGCAGCTTAAATTAATGGAATTGAGCTATGAAAAGTTGGAGAATCCGGCGCAGCTAACGATGGTTTCACACTAGCGTATTTTGGAATCCGTTGATATGCAGAAAAAGCCTGCTTGCCCCCAGCTGCCCTAACTAAATGATATACTGGATGCACCATCACCCATCTGATTGCATATTTTACAAGGATCAGTAGGATGCTAACTGCGCATGCGCAGTTCATGGAGCACGGACCGGAAGTACGGGTCCTCCGAAATTCATAGGTCCAGTTCATTCTGTGATCCATAGGGCCCCCATTGTGATTTCACGCGTGTTGCCCTGGATCCCTGTAGATCCGTGGCTTCACGTTTTTTTCCACGGAGATCAAAATCGCATCAAGATGCAGAGTTTGACTCAGTGAAAAATATGTGAACACCTGGATCCACACGTCTCCAGGGCAAAATGGACACAACTGTAAGCACCCGCAAGTGTCCTGGCCCCATTGAAAGTCAATGGGAATGAAAACTGATGCATGAGCTTCCACTTTAAGCTGAATACACCACTTATTTGGGGATCCGAGTCTATCCGTTGTTAAACAGATAGGCAGGGATCTGGTTTTGCCTTTCATGTATCTCCATGGATTGAGAAGAGAAGGATAAGTAACGTGTATAAAAAACTGGGATCAGGCTCAATTTGTAACTGGTGATCACGCTATGGTGACGCCCTAATTTCCTCTTTCCATGGTGCCGGGTTGGTCATATATGGCCATCCGTTTGCGTGAATTCGTTCCGGGATTCGTTTGTATCCTATTTTTTCCGGGACCCAAAATCGGAGACTGCACCATTTTTGGGTGCACCGGACAAACACAGACAAAAACGAATCCGACGCGGTCCGGAGCACATATAACTGTAGTCTATGGTGCCGGAGTCGGGGACAAAAAAGGGTTTTAGTTATTGAGCATGCTCAGAACAAATGCAATGGTCCTCTTAGCCCACTAGGGTCAGATTCGCGCCACGCACATGCCAAAATGATGCGTTATTTTCATGTGCACATGTGTTAAAACCCATACGTTAATGCACCCATAGACTCAAATGCAAATAACCCATTGCTAAAGTGCAATGTGTTTCGTGCTATGCGTTTTTTGTAGCGCACATAAAAACGCGGGCCTGTTATGGAAAACGGATGCTTTTTTAACATGGGAGTCTATGGCAAACGCATCCGTTAACGCATGGTACAAGTATGTATCCGTTAATTTAGGCAACATAAATGCACACGTCATGTAAATGCAAGGACAAAAAAATGCATCCTTTCACGCATCCTTCAAGCGGACCCAAGTGTGACCCTAGCCTTTCTCTCTGTCTCTCTCCAGTACTGACATTACCATTATTTGCTATGGCTGCCCCGATTTACATGCACAAAATGGATCCTTCAAAAAAACAGGATCCGGGAGCATAAGTCACATCCGTATAAACGAATCTATTCCTGTCCGTGTCGTCGTTCAAAAACCAGGATCCACACGGACAGGCACAAAGCGTGATGTGAAGGGGCCTGAAAAAAACAAAAATCAACATTTCATTTCTCCCATAATATAGATATGATTCTGATACATAATTACAATATAGATGTTTTAATAGTGTAAAGTAGATCTGTTTTGTGGTTCCATAGTTCTGCTAATGTTTCTTGCACATTCTCAAAACAGCAGTATATAAACATACACTGCAGACTATTTTACTGTAGAAATAATACCGTATATACTCGTGTATAAGCCGACCCCCCTACTTTTGCCCCCAAAACCTGGGAAAACCAATTGACTCGTGTATAAGCCGAGGGTGGACCCCAGCACAGGTGTACAGCCCCCAGCAGTGTGGTATACAGGCCCCCCCAGTGGTAGTATACAGCAGCCTCCCCAGTGGCATATACAGGCCCCAGCAGTATATACAGCAGCCCCAGTGGTATACAGCAGCCTCCCCAGTGGTATATACAGACCCCACCAGTATATACAGCAGCCCCAGTGGTATATACAGACCCCACCAGTATATACAGCAGCCCCAGTGGTATACAGGCCCCAGCAGTATATACAGCAGCCTCCGGGGGTATACAGCAGCCTCCAGGGGTATACAGCCGCCCCCAGGGGTACACAGCCGCCCCCAGGGGTACACAGCCGCCTCCAGGGGTACACAGCAGCCCCCAAATGCTGGCACTCGCTCCCCTGCTGCTTAACTTACAATCCCCGGTCTTCTGCACAGCACCGGTCTTCTGAGCTCCACCGTCCATGCTCCCGTCCTCGCTGCATCCGGGATCCCTGGCTGTCGCGAGATGACGTCATATACCTGCGACGGCCGGGGATCCCGGATGTAGCCGGATGGGAGCATGGACGACGGAGCACCGAGGAGCGGAGCTGTGCAGAAGACCGGGATGGTAAGATAAGCAGCGGGGGGAGGGGGGGGGGGGTCTTACAGCAGCGGGGGGGGGGGGGTGCCCTTACACAGAGGGGGGGCGAGTGCCAGCATTTGGGGGCATATATCCACTGCTTCCCCCTGCCGCTGATTGACAGGGGGAAGCAGTGCATATATAATGAGCCTCCCCACGTGACGGGGCCGCTCATACAGCAGCCTCCCCCCGCCTCCTTCAGCCTCCACAGCCCCGGACACAGCCCCCACTGCATCACATACTGTATTGACTCGTGTATAAGCCGAGGAGGAGACTTTTCAGCCCAATTTTTGGGCTGAAAAACTCGGCTTATACACGAGTATATACGGTAAATCCATACAGTTTCATCATCCTCTAATTTAGAAAAACACAGAATTCATTAGCCCTGACTGTGACCCGCCCCAGGGCTATGAGGTACCCGGTCCCGGGCGTCGCAGTTCACGGGGGATGTCACGGGGCCTGTTGCCCGATCCCATGGCCTTGGTGGTCGCTAAAAAAAAGGGGGTTTAAGTCAATAGGAATAAAATAAAGGATGATCGTGACGCCACCTACGTTTCCGGTAATGTTATTGGTACTGCAGGACAGACCTCCGAGGTGATGGTGGAGCAGCAAGATGGTTACACTCCCCGTAGGTGGAGCGGGATCCCCAGGGCAGTTGTGGAAGTAGTGGGGTGGCAGACAGTCTATGGTGGGAGCAGGATTAGGGGCTGCAATAACAGTCACACACGCAGGGTTGTTGTTTCCGTACCTTTACTGATATAATGAGCAAGGTGAAGTCCAGGGTACAGTCCAGGTGGTCTGGGAGCAGTTCTGGATCTCCACATCCGATGAGTTGTGAGGCCTCCCTTTTACTCTATGTGTGTGTGCCCTTTAGTCCTGGGCTGTCTGAAGCTAGGCCCTGACCCTCTCCTGTGTCCTCACTTGTATGGCAGACGGTGAAAGCCCTGCTGTGGGGCACCGCTATATCTGCTGTGATCCCTGGCTCTGGTGGGTGGCTGTGCCTCAAGTGCTGCGCTAGGAGACAGGAGACTTGAAGTCTCCCTGGCCTCCGGTCTTTACTGATGGGCTGACTGGACCCGTTGCGTCTCGGACTCCGGAGTCCAGGATGTCGACGTAGTTCTTCTGGGGTGAACTGGTATGGCTCCGCGCCCCCTGGCTAACTCATCTCGCCTCCGACCCTCACTCTTGGGTCCCTCACACTGGTCAGGCTCACTCACTGGCACGGTCCTAGCGCGGTACCCTCCACCAGGATGTCTTCCTCAGTACTGCTCCGTACTGAACTGCCTAACTCCGCCCCCAAGCCTGAATTTATAGGGGACCTTGCCTGAAGTTGGCAAGTAGAGCTCCCCTTCAGGTCTAGGGTGGAAGGTGTGTGTGGGCTTACCTGATGTGGAAATCCTTCCCTGCTCCAGGTGTTCCTATGGCAACCATACCATGGGGTGTAAATGACTCACCGTGGCCGGGACTCCGGTTTAGACAGACGTTTCCTTCTTCCTCCTTGTCACGGATGGACCGCGCCTGCCGGTAGTGGGGCCCGGTGGTACAGATCAAAAGTGAAGACGTCTTGTGGTAACAGATTAAGGGGTTAATTTGTCGTGACTCCACCTATGAGAGTTTCGGTAACTTTACCGACGCTTCGGGGCCTCCGGGGGATGGAATGCAGCAAGATGGAACGCTCCCCACAGGCTGAGCGGTGATCCCCGGAGCCAGAAGCTGCACAAGATGTTGTGAGGCAGCTGCGGTTACCTTAGCATGCGGATAAGCAGTTCATAAGAAGGCACGGACACTGTAAGTCTCTGTAACGGGTTCTTTACTGTAACCAGCAGGCATTACATGGTATACAGTTTGTAGGTAGTGGACCGGGTGGACTCAGCAATGACCAGTGTGTTCTCAGAGATCCGCGGTGTTCCTCCATTCTATCTAAGTACTGTGCCGTTGTCGCCCAGGAATACCAGGTCGGGTACAGGGAGGCTGCTTGAATGCCCTATCCGGGGTATACGTTCCGGATGCTTTGGGGAGCCTTGGGTCCCTTGGTGAGTACACCGCTGGTTAGACGACTGGATTTGGCGATGGTGGGGTGCTCCTGTAAAGCGATCCCTCCACTCCTCTGGTTCGCATAGCAGAGCTGGACTACTGCTAGCTTCGGTACCAGCAAACCGGTTGTAGATGGGCACGGGATGATTTTGGACCCGCATATTGACGCCCGTAGTTCGGTTGGTAATGCACCGTGAATAATTGCGCTCAACCGGGTGACGGTAGGGAGATGGCCGACAGCAGGTGGCCAGGGGGCCGCACAGCACGGTGCAACCCCCTCTCCTAGGTTGCAGAGCTGGGAATCTGCAGAGGTCTTCTACGTTGCTGTTTCACTCCCAGACTCGACTCTCCTCTAGACTGGCTAAACTTCTACTACACACTACCCTTACACTCCGCCCACCAGGACCTGATTGGCCCTCTATGCTAGGTGATGCATGTAGGGTATGGATCTCTGAGTTAACTGTGTGATTTCTGGGTCAGAGAATACTGCTGCCGCATTTATGGCTGCAATACCCTCCTGTGACGCACTAGGTGCGGGGTGCCACATAAACACTAATGTGTTTACAGGAACAGGGAAATTTCTGGTTCAACCTATGGCAAAAAGACAGGTGCATGGGGCTGTAAACTTGTTCCGAATAAGGCTAGGGTCACACTGGCATCGTGGATGTGTTTTTTCCATGCGTCTTTCACACTTGTCTTTTGTGAAAAATGCATCCATAGGCACCAATGCAAAAAACACATGTTGTAATTGCGCAGACGCATTACCAAAGTGCCATGTGTTTTTTTCCATGTGTTTGTGGCCCAGCAAAAAAAAATGCATCATGTTGCGTGTTTTGGTGCGTTTTTTTAACATGGGGCCCTATGGGAAACGCATGCGTTAACGCATGGTACATATAGGCACCATGTGTTTTTGCTAGCGTTTTTTGGGAAAAAATGACTAAGTCCAAAAAACGCAGACCTGCACAGGAGGGTCAAAATGCAGCCTAAAAAAAATGGATCAGTTATTGACAACAAGGGAAAAAACTGATTGCCATGTATGACCCTAGCCTAAGGATAGGGTCACACTCATACAGCTCTGCTACAGCCATAGTACACAGATAGAGTTCCACTACAGCCAAAATGCATTCATACAGCTCTGCTACAGATAAAGGTCCACTACAGCCATAGTACACAGATAGAGATCCACTACAGCCATAGTACACAGATAGAGCTCCACTACAGCCATAATACATTGATAGTGCTCCACTACATTCATGTTGCACAAATAGAGCTCCACTACAGTCACAATACACTCATGCAGCTCTGCTACAGCTATAGCACACAGATAGAGCTCCACTACAGCATAGTACATTCATAGAGCTCTGCTAATGCCATAGTACACAAATAGAGCTCCATTACAGCATAGTACACTCATACAGCTCTGCTACAATCATAGTACAAAGATAGAGCTCCACTACAGCATAGTAGACTCATACAGCTCTGCTACAGTTATAATTCACAAATAGAGCTCTACTACAGCCATAATACACTCATACAACTCTGCTACAGTCAGAACACAGATGGAGCTCCACTACATTCATAGTACACAAATAGACCTTTACTACAGTTATAGTACACTGATAGAGCTCCACTACAGTTATAGTACACTGATAGAGCTCCACTACAGTTATAGTACACTGATAGAGCTCCACTACAGTTATAGTACACAGATAGAGCTCCACTACAGTTATAGTACACTGATAGAGCTCCACTACAGTTATAGTACACAGATAGAGGTCCACTACAGCCATAGTACACAGATAGAGCTCCACTACAGTTATAATACACAGATATAGCTTTCACTACAGTTATAGTACACAGATAGAGGTCCACTACAGCCATAGTACACAGAAAGAGCTCCACTATAGCCATAGTACACAGATAGAGCTCCACTACAGCCATAGTACACAGATGGAGCTCCACTATAGCCATAGTACACAGATAGAGCTCCACTACAGCCATAGTACACAGATAGAGGTCCACTACAGCCATAGTACACAGATAGAGGTCCACTACAGCCATAGTACACAGAAAGAGCTCCACTATAGCCATAGTACACAGATAGAGCTCCACTACAGCCATAGTACACAGATAGAGCTCCACTACAGCCATAGTACGCAGATAGAGCTCCACTACAGCCATAGTACACAGATAGAGCTCCACTACAGCCATAGTACACAGATAGAGCTCCACTACAGTTATAGTACACAGATAAAGCTCCACTACAGTCACAATACACTCATGCAGCTCTGCTACAGCTATAGCACACAGATAGAGCTCCACTACAGCATAGTACATTCATAGAGCTCTGCTAATGCCATAGTACACAAATAGAGCTCCATTACAGCATAGTACACTCATACAGCTCTGCTACAATCATAGTACAAAGATAGAGCTCCACTACAGCATAGTAGACTCATACAGCTCTGCTACAGTTATAATTCACAAATAGAGCTCTACTACAGCCATAATACACTCATACAACTCTGCTACAGTCAGAACACAGATGGAGCTCCACTACATTCATAGTACACAAATAGACCTTTACTACAGTTATAGTACACTGATAGAGCTCCACTACAGTTATAGTACACTGATAGAGCTCCACTACAGTTATAGTACACAGATATAGCTTTCAATACAGTTATAGTACACAGATATAGCTTTCAATACAGTTATAGTACACAGATAGAGGTCCACTACAGCCATAGTACACAGATAGAGCTCCACTACAGCCATAGTACACAGATAGAGGTCCACTACAGCCATAGTACACAGATAGAGGTCCACTACAGCCATAGTACACAGAAAGAGCTCCACTACAGCCATAGTACACAGATAGAGCTCCACTACAGCCATAGTACACAGATAGAGCTCCACTACAGCCATAGTACGCAGATAGAGCTCCACTACAGCCATAGTACACAGATAGAGATCCACTACAGCCATAGTACACAGATAGAGCTCCACTACAGCCATAGTACACAGATAGAGCTCCACTACAGTTATAGTACACAGATAGAGCTCCACTACAGCCACAATACACTCATACAGCTCTGCTACAGCCATAGTACACAGATAAAGCACCACTACAGCCAAAACACATTCATACAGCTCTCCTGCAGTCATAGAACACAGATGTAGCTCCATTACACCCATAGTACACAGCTAGAGCTCCATTACAGGCATAATACACAGGTAGAGCTCCGACACAGCCACAGTACACAAATAGTGCTCCACTACAGCCATAGTGCACAATTAGAGCTCCACTACAGCCATAATACCCTCATTCAGCTCTGCTACAGTCATATAACACAGATGGAGCTCTACTACAGCCATAGTACACAAATAGAGCTCCACTATAGCCTTAGTACACAGATATAGCTCCACTACAGTTATAGTACACAGACAGAGCTCCACTACAGCCATAGTACACCGAGAGAGTTCCACTACAGGCATAGTACACAGATGGAGCTCCAATACAGTTATACTACACAGAGAGTTTTCCACTACAGGCATAGTACACAGATAGAGCTCCAATACAGTTACAGTACAGAAATAGAGCTCCACTACAGCCAAAACACATTCATACAGCTCTCCTGCAGTCATAGTACACAGATGGAGCTCCACTACAGCCATAGTACACAGATGGAGCTCCACTACAGCCATAGTACACAGATGGAGCTCCACTACAGCCATAGTACACAGATGGAGCTCCACTACAGCCATAGTACACAGATGGAGCTCCACTACAGCCATAGAACACAGATGGAGCTCCACTACAGCCATAGTACACAGATAGAGCTCCACTACAGCCATAGTACACAGATAGAGCTCCACTACAGCATAGTACACAGATGGAGCTCCACTACAGCCATAGTACACAGATGGAGCTCTACTACAGCCATAGTACACAGATGGAGCTCTACTACAGCCATAGTACACAGATGGAGCTCTACTACAGGCATAGTACACAGATGGAGCTCTACTACAGGCATAGTACACAGATGGAGCTCCACTACAGCCATAGTACACAGATGGAGCTCCACTACAGTCATAGTACACAGATGGAGCTCCACTACAGCCATAGTACACAGATGGAGCTCCACTACAGCCATAGTACACAGATGGAGCTCTACTACAGGCATAGTACACAGATGGAGCTCTACTACAGGCATAGTACACAGATGGAGCTCTACTACAGGCATAGTACACAGATGGAGCTCCACTACAGCCATAGTACACAGATGGAGCTCCACTACAGCCATAGTACACAGATAGAGCTCCACTACAGTTATAGTACACAGATAAAGCTCCACTACAGTCACAATACACTCATGCAGCTCTGCTACAGCTATAGCACACAGATAGAGCTCCACTACAGCATAGTACATTCATAGAGCTCTGCTAATGCCATAGTACACAAATAGAGCTCCATTACAGCATAGTACACTCATACAGCTCTGCTACAATCATAGTACAAAGATAGAGCTCCACTACAGCATAGTAGACTCATACAGCTCTGCTACAGTTATAATTCACAAATAGAGCTCTACTACAGCCATAATACACTCATACAACTCTGCTACAGTCAGAACACAGATGGAGCTCCACTACATTCATAGTACACAAATAGACCTTTACTACAGTTATAGTACACTGATAGAGCTCCACTACAGTTATAGTACACTGATAGAGCTCCACTACAGTTATAGTACACAGATATAGCTTTCAATACAGTTATAGTACACAGATATAGCTTTCAATACAGTTATAGTACACAGATAGAGGTCCACTACAGCCATAGTACACAGATAGAGCTCCACTACAGCCATAGTACACAGATAGAGGTCCACTACAGCCATAGTACACAGATAGAGGTCCACTACAGCCATAGTACACAGAAAGAGCTCCACTACAGCCATAGTACACAGATAGAGCTCCACTACAGCCATAGTACACAGATAGAGCTCCACTACAGCCATAGTACGCAGATAGAGCTCCACTACAGCCATAGTACACAGATAGAGATCCACTACAGCCATAGTACACAGATAGAGCTCCACTACAGCCATAGTACACAGATAGAGCTCCACTACAGTTATAGTACACAGATAGAGCTCCACTACAGCCACAATACACTCATACAGCTCTGCTACAGCCATAGTACACAGATAAAGCACCACTACAGCCAAAACACATTCATACAGCTCTCCTGCAGTCATAGAACACAGATGTAGCTCCATTACACCCATAGTACACAGCTAGAGCTCCATTACAGGCATAATACACAGGTAGAGCTCCGACACAGCCACAGTACACAAATAGTGCTCCACTACAGCCATAGTGCACAATTAGAGCTCCACTACAGCCATAATACCCTCATTCAGCTCTGCTACAGTCATATAACACAGATGGAGCTCTACTACAGCCATAGTACACAAATAGAGCTCCACTATAGCCTTAGTACACAGATATAGCTCCACTACAGTTATAGTACACAGACAGAGCTCCACTACAGCCATAGTACACCGAGAGAGTTCCACTACAGGCATAGTACACAGATGGAGCTCCAATACAGTTATACTACACAGAGAGTTTTCCACTACAGGCATAGTACACAGATAGAGCTCCAATACAGTTACAGTACAGAAATAGAGCTCCACTACAGCCAAAACACATTCATACAGCTCTCCTGCAGTCATAGTACACAGATGGAGCTCCACTACAGCCATAGTACACAGATGGAGCTCCACTACAGCCATAGTACACAGATGGAGCTCCACTACAGCCATAGTACACAGATGGAGCTCCACTACAGCCATAGTACACAGATGGAGCTCCACTACAGCCATAGAACACAGATGGAGCTCCACTACAGCCATAGAACACAGATGGAGCTCCACTACAGCCATAGTACACAGATAGAGCTCCACTACAGCCATAGTACACAGATAGAGCTCCACTACAGCATAGTACACAGATGGAGCTCCACTACAGCCATAGTACACAGATGGAGCTCTACTACAGCCATAGTACACAGATGGAGCTCTACTACAGCCATAGTACACAGATGGAGCTCTACTACAGGCATAGTACACAGATGGAGCTCTACTACAGGCATAGTACACAGATGGAGCTCCACTACAGCCATAGTACACAGATGGAGCTCCACTACAGTCATAGTACACAGATGGAGCTCCACTACAGCCATAGTACACAGATGGAGCTCCACTACAGCCATAGTACACAGATGGAGCTCTACTACAGGCATAGTACACAGATGGAGCTCTACTACAGGCATAGTACACAGATGGAGCTCTACTACAGGCATAGTACACAGATGGAGCTCCACTACAGCCATAGTACACAGATGGAGCTCCACTACAGTCATAGTACACAGATGGAGCTCCACTACAGCCATAGTACACAGATGGAGCTCCACTACAGCCATATTACACAGATAGAGCTCTACTACAGGCATTGTACACAAATAGAGCCACTACAGCCATACTACACAGATAGAGCCACTACAGCCTAGTACACTCATACAGCTCTGCTACAGCTATAATACACTCATAATAAAGACAACTATGCTACAGCCATAGCACACGCCTATGTTGTGAGAAAGGAAGGATATTCCAGCCCAAGCACAGCTTTGTTACATCAATCTAAATTTACACAGGCCCCTGCAAACACATACTTCATCTATCACACACACACACACACCACCAGGGCTCATGGTGGGTTTACACACACCAATCATTGTGTCCAATATCTGAACAGATCTCTGGTTGCAGTGAAATCATGGATACATTGCTCCATTTTGTGGCTGTGTACAACATGGAGCAATGTATCCATGATTTCACTGCAACCAGAGATCTGTTCAGATATTGGACACAATGATTGGTGTGTGTAAACCCACCATCAGACAGATCTGCTGGACAGATACCGGCATCCTATGGAGTAAGGCTGGCTTCACACTGCAGTTTTTCACTGATCAGTGTCCATCAGTGTTTAGGTGCCAAAACCTGGAGTGTCTGCAAAACTCAGAACAGGTGTCAATCTTTCAATTATAGCTTTTCTCTACAAATTCCTCTCCTTGTTTTGGCACATAAACCGGATGGACACTGATCAGTGAAAAAACTGCAGTGTGAAGCCAGCCTAAAGGAGGATGAAGGTGCGTTTGGTGCTGGAGCATTGTCAATATAGTTACTAGAGTCTGGTAACAATAGCAATAAGAGGGTAGATAGAGAGAAGGGTGAGGGGGTGGGGAGATAGTGTCTACAAAATCATCCACATTTACAAATCTATTGTCAAACTTGTTGGTGTGCATGATGAAAAACTAGGAGGTAAAGTCCTGATAATGGGAATAATTTTATGAACTATTGTTTCCCCACAGGTGAGAGCTGCTCTGAGCATCAGGGAAACCTGTGATCATCTCATGTAGAAGGAACAATTAGGCTAAAATGAATCATTCACAGCAGAGAATGGCTTTCTACTCATCTACAGTAATTCCTCATTGTACTGTAAAGATGGTCAATGAAAAAGTGATTTACAAATTGGCAAAATCAAATCAAGGGATCAATGTGTCAATAATAATATAGAATTTGCAGCCTCAATATTATCTATGTATCTATCTATCTATCTACTAGAAAAAAGTTCTCTGCAGCACTCAGGTACTACCAATGATGCACACATGCTAACAAGCTATAAATATATGAGGAAAAAAATGTAAAACTTACATTTTTTTCAAAAAACTCAAAATCTTATTTTTTTATTTCTGAGGTTCTTGGTACGCACTTTGGCCAATGTCCATTTGCTCATCAGCCGCGACAAAGTGACTTCAGGTCTGATGAGTCCTAACACTGACATCCCTGTCCTCCTTGTCCTCCCTATCCCACTCTCAAGTGAGCAGACACCATCTCAACCTCAGACCACCTGTGGGTGATGAGGGTGCAAGTTGCAGACATGGAGCCAGATTCTCCATTCGTTATACACAAAACAGAAAAAAAACCTGCACAGCACTCATGGTGGGTTTACACGCCACGATATCGTTTCGATATCGCAACTCAATGGCGCGGGAGCGCGCAATTAGTGCACGTTCCTCCCGCATCGCATTGACTGTTTACATGCTGCGATATCGAAATACAACGTCCGTGCGATGTCTCCGCCTCCCAACCCAGGATCGCATAGTTAACATGGGAGTAAATGGGTGACGTTTCAAATCGCATCGTAATTGGGCTGTCACACAGCACGATCTGCTCCAATCTCCCTTCAATATCGGGGCATTGAATAGCACGCTCATTCAATCCCCGATATCGCATTGACATCGTTCCTGCATCGTATTGGACGTTCACACCATACAACGCAGGAACGATATCGGGTCCAACGATCGAATCACGTGACTTTTCATTGAAATTGTACTGCGATATCGCGACGTGTAAACCCGCCATCACAGACATAACGTTAGGACTCATCAGACCTGGGGTCACCTTGTCGCGGCTGATGAGCAAACGGACATTGGCCAATGTATGTACCAAGAACCCCAAGAAAATAAAAAGATAAGATTTTGAGTTTTTTTAAAAAAACGTAAGTTTTTAAATTTTTTCCTCAAATACATACAGCTTGTTAGCATGTGTGCATCATTGGTAGTAGCTGAGTGCTGCAGAGAATTCAGTTGTTTAACCCAGTGTCCCTGCTGGCACCAGTTCACATTATGTCTGTGAGTGCTGTGTGTTTATCCATATCACTATAGAATATCTATTACTATCTCTCTATCCATCTATCATCGATCATATCAGTATCTCTCTGTCTTTATGTATCCAGTCTTATTATAAATCTTGTTATTCCCAGTTATAGAGCTCAGACACTGTCTCCTCAGTGCAGTCACTGGTGTTGTGGCCACATATCCCAGGTGTAATGCCCCTGTAGCACACCCCATCCATTCTGCCCCTGTAGCACACCCCATCCATTATGCCCCTGTAGCACACCCCATCCATTATGCCCCTGTAGCACACCCCATCCATTATTCACATCCCATCCTCCATGCATCCCTCATCCTTTACCTGTGTAGTGTCACCTCAGTACAGTCACTGGTGGTGTGGTCCCATATCCCCATCCATTATGCCCCTGTAGCACACCCCATCCATTATGCCCCTGTAGCACACCCCATCCATTATGCCCCTGTAGCACACCCCATCCATTATGCCCCTGTAGCACACCCCATCCATTATTCACATCCCATCCTCCATGCATCCCTCATCCTTTACCTGTGTAGTGTCTCCTCAGTGCAGTCACTGGTGGTGTGGTCACATATCCCAGGTGTAATGCCCCTGTAGCACACCCCATCCATTATGCCCCGTAGCACACTCCATCCATTATTCACATCCCATCCTCCATGCATCCCTCATCCTTTATCTGTGTAGTGTCTCCTCAGTACAGTCATTGGTGTTGTGGTCACATATCCCATCCATTATCCACAGTCTATCCTCCATGCATCCCTCATCCTTTACCTGTGTAGTGTCACCTCAGTACAGTCACTGGTGGTGTAGTCACATATCCCAGGTGTAATGCCCCTGTAGCACACCCCATCCATTATTCACATCCCATCCTCCATGTATCCCTCATCCTTTACCTGTGTAGTGTCACCTCAGTACAGTCACTGGTGGTGTGGTCCCATATCCCCATCCATTATGCCCCTGTAGCACACTCCATCCATTATTCACATCCCATCCTCCATGCATCCCTCATCCTTTACCTGTTGAGTGTCTCCTCAGTGCAGTCACTGGTGGTGTGGTCACATATCCCATCCATTATCCACAGCCTATCCTCCATGCATCCCTCATCCTTTACCTGTGTAGTGTCTCCTCAGTACAGTCACTGGTGGTGTGGTCACATATCCCATCCATTATCCACAGTCTATCCTCCATGCATCCCTCATCCTTTACCTGTGTAGTGTCTCCTCAGTACAGTCACTGGTGGTGTGGTCACATATCCCATCCATTATCCACAGTCTATCCTCCATGCATCCCTCATCCTTTACCTGTGTAGTGTCTCCTCAGTATAGTCACTGGTGTTGTGGTCACATATCCCAGGTGTAATGTCCCTGTAGCACACTCCATCCATTACTCACATCCCATCCTCCATGCATCCCTCATCCTTTATCTGTGTAGTGTCTCCTCAGTACAGTCACTGGTGTTGTGGTCACATATCCCATCCATTACTCACAGCCTATCCTCCATGCATCCCTCATCCTTTATCTGTGTAGTGTCTCCTCAGTACAGTCACTGGTGTTGTGGTCACATATCCTATCCATTACTCACAGCCTATCCTCCATGCATCCCTCATCCTTTACCTGTGTAGTGTCACCTCAGTGCAGTCACTGGTGTTGTGGTCACATATCCCATCCATTATCCACAGTCTATCCTCCATGCATCCCTCATCCTTTACCTGTGTAGTGTCACCTCAGTGCAGTCACTGGTGGTGGGGTCACATATCCCATCCATTACTCACAGCCTATCCTCCATGCCAGGGCCGGCGTCAGCACCCGGCGTACCCGGGCAAGTGCCGGGGCCCGACTGCTTGGAGGGGGCCCACCGGGCCCCTGAGGGCTAGGGTCACACTTGTGTTGTGACCCTAGCCTGACGCAAGTATTGTCTGCTGCAGCGCAGAGCGTTTAACGCTGTGCGCTGCCAGCAACTGAGCCCATAGAAACCCGACGTTTACATTGACAACGAGTGGTTGTCAAGGTAAACGTCGGGTTTCTATGGGCTGCCTCCAGCGCATAGCATTAAACGCTATGCGCTGCAACATACAATACTTGCGTCAGGCTAGGGTCACAATGCAAGTGTGACCCTAGCCTCAGGGGCCCCTGAGCACTGCCCCCACAGCCAGGGCCATATCCAGGGGGCAGCTGAGGGGTCATTTTCAGGCTCCTGCAGCACCGAGGTCTCCCTCCTCCCCCCTCCACGGGAGCCGACAGAGCTGCACACACTCTGTGCTTACAGGACCTGTGATGATGTCACATGGAGGGGAGGAGTCAGGGATCACATGATCAGCTCCTCAGTGTATCCAGCCAGGACTGTGCTGGCCACCATGAATGATGCTCAAATAAGGTGAAGTTTGTGTGGGGTCAGGAGGGATTTACAGTGTGAATGTAGCAGAGGTGAGTGTGTACTAGGTGCATGGAGCGGAGCCATGTGTGTACGAGGTGTACGGAGCAGAGCCATGTGTGTACGAGGTGTACGGAGCGGAGCCGTGTGTGTACGAGGTGTACGGAGCGGAGCCGAGTGTGTACGAGGTGTACGGAGCGGAGCCGAGTGTGTACGAGGTGTACGGAGCGGAGCCGAGTGTGTACGAGGTGTACGGAGCGGAGCCGAGTGTGTACGAGGTGTACGGAGCGGAGCCGAGTGTGTACGAGGTGTGCGGAGCGGAGCCGAGTGTGTACGAGGTGTGCGGAGCGGAGCCGAGTGTGTACGAGGTGTGCGGAGCGGAGCCGAGTGTGTACGAGGTGTGCGGAGCGGAGCCGAGTGTGTACGAGGTGTGCGGAGCGGAGCCGAGTGTGTACGAGGTGTGCGGAGCGGAGCCGAGTGTGTACGAGGTGTGCGGAGCGGAGCCGAGTGTGTACGAGGTGTGCGGAGCGGAGCCGAGTGTGTACGAGGTATGTGTACCAGTGGTAGCCCCCCGCTGATTCTGCTCCTATATTCCCAGCCGCCTTTGCCAGCAGCATTCTTCTCCAGAGTCTCTTCTGCCGCTGTCTGCATTCTGCAGCTCAGCATGGAGGGGCACGATGTCATCACTGTGCTGATATGTGCAGAGCGACCGGAGGAGACCGGAGCGGCAAGAAGAAAGGTGAGGAGAAAGAGAGATCTGGACGGCCAGACACTCCGCTTGGCTGCGGTGCCACCATATGGCAGTGAGGCTCCATTGAGCTGCTTGCATTATTTGTGTGCTTGAGGATGCTTGTGTATATACCAAGAATCCTCAGACGCACAAAAATGCAACATTTTGCATTTGAAGGGTATTTTTAAAAAGCGCAAGGGAACGCAATCGCATTTTAGCCCGCTCCTAACAATGTGTAATATACTCACTGTCAGAAACAGCTGTTGCTGGTTTCAGCAGTCACTGTTCCTGTAAGGGCCCTTTCACATCAGCGGTATTTTCAAATCGCGGCAGATGCGGTGAAAAAAACGCATCTGCCGCGATTACCGCATAACCGCGACACTTGCGGCACACTTGCGGCAAGCCCCATGCAATGTCTATGGGGCTTGCGGTAAGGGTGCGGCAAGTGCGGTTTCGGCACCTGCCACAAGTGCCGAAACCACACTTGCCGCACCCTTACCGCAAGCCCCATAGACATTGCATGGGGCTTGCCGCAAGTGTGCCGCAAGTGTTGCGGTTATGCGATAATCGCAGCAAATGCGGTTTTTTCACCGCATCTGCCGCGATTTGAAAATACCGCTGATGTGAAAGGGCCCTAAGGCTGCCTTCACATAGGAGTTTTTTTTTAAATGTGGCAGTTGCGGTAAAAAAAACCCCGCATTTTCCGTCTAGCGGCTGCACTTGCTGCATGTTTGCGGCAAGCCCCATGCATTGTCTAAGTGTGCGGCAATATATATATATATATATATATATATATATATATATATATATATATATATATATATATATATTAGTCCGTGATATGTACTTAAAGGGGGCCCACTGAGACCTTTTCGCCCGGGCCCACAGAAACCTGGAGCCGGCCCTGCTCCATGCATCCCTCATCCTTTACCTGTGTAGTGTCTCCTCAGTGCAGTCACTGGTGTTGTGGTCACATATCCCAGGTGTCATGGCCCTGTAGCACACTCCATCCATTATTCACATCCCATCCTCCATGTATCCCTCATCCTTTACCTGTGTAGTGTCTCCTCAGTGCAGTCACTGGTGTTGTGGTCACATATCCCATCCATTATCCACAGCCTATCCTCCATGCATCCCTCATCCTTTACCTGTGTAGTGTCTCCTCAGTGCAGTCACTGGTGTTGTGGTCACATATCCCATCCATTACTCACAGCCTATCCTCCATGCATCCCTCATCCTTTACCTGTGTAGTGTCTCCTCAGTGCAGTCACTGGTGTTGTGGTCACATATCCCATCCATTACTCACAGTCTATCCTCCATGTATCCCTCATCCTTTACCTGTGTAGTGTCTCCTCAGTGCAGTCACTGGTGTTGTGGTCACATACCCCATCCATTACTCACAGTCTATCCTCCATGCATCCCTCATCCTTTACCTGTGTAGTGTCTCAGTGCAGTCACTGGTGTTGTGGTCACATACCCCATCCATTACTCACAGTCTATCCTCCATGTATCCCTCATCCTTTACCTGTGTAGTGTCTCCTCAGTGCAGTCACTGGTGTTGTGGTCACATACCCCATCCATTACTCACAGTCTATCCTCCATGCATCCCTCATCCTTTACCTGTGTAGTGTCTCAGTGCAGTCACTGGTGTTGTGGTCACATACCCCATCCATTACTCACAGTCTATCCTCCATGCATCCCTCATCCTTTACCTGTGTAGTGTCTCCTCAGTGCAGTCACTGGTGGTGTGGTCACATATCCCATCCATTATCCACAGTCTATCCTCCATGCATCCCTCATCCTTTACCTGTGTAGTGTCTCCTCAGTACAGTCACTGGTGTTGT
The DNA here is from genome assembly GCA_033576535.1 of Allobates femoralis. Classification (NCBI taxonomy): domain Eukaryota; kingdom Metazoa; phylum Chordata; class Amphibia; order Anura; family Aromobatidae; genus Allobates; species Allobates femoralis. The sequence continues at coordinate 52,423,587 of JARQOC010000005.1, read as the reverse complement.
GGTCACATATCCCATCCATTACTCACAGTCTATCCTCCATGCATCCCTCATCCTTTACCTGTGTAGTGTCTCCTCAGTGCAGTCACTGGTGTTGTGGTCACATACCCCATCCATTACTCACAGTTTATCCTCCATGCATCCCTCATCCTTTACCTGTGTAGTGTCTCAGTGCAGTCACTGGTGTTGTGGTCACATACCCCATCCATTACTCACAGTCTATCCTCCATGTATCCCTCATCCTTTACCTGTGTAGTGTCTCCTCAGTACAGTCACTGGTGTTGTGGTCACATATCCCATCCATTACTCACAGCCTATCCTCCATGCATCCCTCATCCTTTACCTGTTGAGTGTCTCCTCAGTGCAGTCACTGGTGTTGTGGTCACATATCCCATCCATTACTCACAGTCTATCCTCCATGCATCCCTCATCCTTTACCTGTGTAGTGTCTCCTCAGTGCAGTCACTGGTGTTGTGGTCACATATCCCATCCATTATCCACAGCCTATCCTCCATGTATCCCTCATCCTTTACCTGTGTAGTGTCTCCTCAGTGCAGTCACTGGTGTTGTGGTCACATATCCCATCCATTACTCACAGCCTATCCTCCATGCATCCCTCATCCTTTACCTGTGTAGTGTCTCCTCAGTGCAGTCACTGGTGTTGTGGTCACATATCCCATCCATTACTCACAGTCTATCCTCCATGCATCCCTCATCCTTTACCTGTGTAGTGTCTCCTCAGTGCAGTCACTGGTGTTGTGGTCACATATCCCATCCATTATCCACAGCCTATCCTCCATGTATCCCTCATCCTTTACCTGTGTAGTGTCTCCTCAGTGCAGTCACTGGTGTTGTGGTCACATATCCCATCCATTACTCACAGCCTATCCTCCATGCATCCCTCATCCTTTACCTGTGTAGTGTCTCCTCAGTGCAGTCACTGGTGGTGTGGTCACATATGCCTATCCTCTATGCATCCCTCATCCTTTACCTGTTGAGTGTCTCCTCAGTACAGTCACTGGTGTTGTGGTCACATATGCCTATCCTCCATGCATCCCTCATCCTTTACCTGTTGAGTGTCTCCCCAGCTTCAGCATCCTCAGTGACCTGAGCAGCCTCAGGATCTGCACGATCCTGCCCACGTTCTCCAGCTCTGTGCTCCCTCCATAGCAGGACTCCACCAGCAGGGTGATGTAGAAGGGCAGGATGGCCATGAAGTCTATGATGTTCACCACACTCCTCATGAAGAGACATTTATCTCTCACACATAGAAACCTGAGCCCCAGCTCCACTGTGAACCAGGACACACACACGTACTCCAGCACATTGAGCACCGGCTGCTCCATGGGGTTCACCTCAGAGGAGATCAGGACCATGTTGGCTATGGAGACCACCACAAAAGTCATAGACACAGTGCCAAAGGTCCTAGCTGCCAGTGAGGAGCCCGGCTTCTCCAGGACATCCCACAGCCTCTGCCTGAGCTCCTCACAGGCCACCCCGGAGAAGTCATCGTCTTCAGCCTCGATCTCCTCCTCATCCTTCCTAATGTCCAGAGTCTCGATCTTCAGCTTCTTCCTGAAGTACCTGTCCCTGCAGCAGTGGTCGATGCTCAGCTCGTCTATGCCCCAGTACTCCATCTCCTGCAGGAAGGACGCGGCACACAGCTGCTCCATCACATGCAGGCGGCCGGTGCGGTAATAGTTCACGATGTACTCAAACATCTGCGAGCTGCGGTCAAAGAAATACTCATTGTCCATCAGATTGGCGTCATCACACAGGTCCAGCACCTGCTCCCCCCCGGAGGTGGCCAGCCTGCCCAGCCGGGTGTGCGGGTGGCTGGAGAGGGTCTGCAGGGACAGCACGAACCGGCTGCCCCCCACATTGATGGTGAAGTGATCGCGGGGGGCTGACGAGTAATCGCTGCAGAAGACGCTGGAGTCCAGAGAAAACGCAGAGTCTGAATCCCCGCAGGCAGCAAAGGACATCTGCTTCCTCAGGTGACTGCTGGAGGGAGGTGGGGGCATCCGGAGACCCCCCTCATCATCCGATGGGACATCAGAGCAGAAGAGATGGGGGAGCATCAGTCCTGGAGCAGGAGCCGCTGTGTGTGCACAGCTCCCTGCTCCCTGTGCACTGCTCCCTGCTGTGTGTACTCAGCTCCCTGCTGTGTGTGCACTGCTCCCTGCTGTGTGTGCACAGCTCCCTGCTCCGTGTGCACTGCTCCCTGCTGTGTGTACTCAGCTCCCTGCTCCGTGTGCACAGCTCCCTGCTGTGTGTGCACAGCTCCCTGCTGTGTGTACCCAGCTCCCTGCTGTGTGTGCAAAGATCCCTGCTCCCTGCTGTGTGTGCACAGCTCCCTGTGCGGTGATCCCTGCTCCCTGCTGTGTGTGCACTGCTCCCTGCTGTGCGTACCCAGCTCCCTGCTGTGTGTACCCAGCTCCCTGTTCCCTGCTGTGTGTGCACAGCTCCCTGCTCCGTGTGCACTGCTCCCTGCTGTGTGTACCCAGCTCCCTGCTGTGTGTGCAAATCTCCCTGCTGTGTGCACAGCTCCCCGCTCCCTGCTGTGTGTGCACAGCTCCCTGTGCAGTGATCCCTGCTCCCTGCTGTGTGTGCACAGCTCCCTGTGCAGTGATCCCTGCTCCCTGCTGTGTGTGCACAGCTCCCTGCTCCCCGCTGTGTGTGCACTGATCCCTGCTGTGTATACCCAGCTCCCTGTGCTCTGCTGCCTGCTCCGTGTGCACAGCTCCCTGTTCCCTGCTGTGTGTGCAAAGGTCCCTGCTCCCTGCTGTGTGTGCACAGCTCCCTGTTCCCTGCTGTGTGTGCAAAGGTCCCAGCTCCCTGCTGTGTGTGCAAAGGTCCCTGCTCCCTGCTCCGTGTGCAATGATCCCTGCTGTGTGTGCAAAGGTCCCAGCTCCCTGCTGTGTGTGCAAAGGTCCCTGCTCCCTTCTATGGGTGCACAGCTCTCTGCTCCCTTCTGTGTGTGCACAGTTCCCTGCTGTCAGCTGCTCTGAAGTGAAGTCGTGACTACCTGAGCTGTGAGTGCTGCCTGCCTGCTGTCCTGAGCTGTGTGTGCTGCTTGCCTGCCTGCTGTCCTGAGCAGTGTTTGCTGCCTGTCTGCTGTCCTGAGCAGTTTCTGCTGCCTGTCTGCTGTCCTGAGCAGTTTCTGCTGCCTGCCTGTTGTCCTGACCAGTGTCTGCAGCCTGCCTGCTGTCCTGAGTTGTGTGTGCTGCCTGCCTGCTCTCCTGAGCAGTGTTTGCTGCCTGTCTGCTGTCCTGAGCAGTTTCTGCTGCCTGCCTGTTGTCCTGAGCAGTGTTTGCTGCCTGTCTGCTGTCCTGAGCAGTTTCTGCTGCCTGCCCGTTGTCCTGAGCAGTGTCTGCAGCTTGTCTGCTGTCCTGAGCTGTGTGGGCTGGGCTGCTTGCCTGCTGTCCTGAGCTTTGTCTGCTGCCTGCCTGGCTATCATGGAGACATGGGAATCGTTTCTTTTGTATTGGCCTCTCCTTCCCTTTGGTGTTGAAAACTTCTCTAGACTCACCTAATCAAAGGACTCACCAGCCCCAGATCACATCAATATGGCTGGAGCTTCTGAGCATTCACGGAGGGGACAGTGCTGTGTGCTCCACCCTCAGGGTGGACAGCGATACGTACATTCAGGACCCTCATCCTGGACAGCGATCTGTATAATCAGCCTCCTCAGGCTGGATAGGGATCTGTATTTCCAGCACCTTCAGGGTGGACAAGGATCTGTATATTCAGCACCCTCAGGGGATTCTGCTGCCTGCCTGCTTTCCTGAGCAGTGTCTGAACAGCAATCTGTATATTCAGCCAGGGCCGCAATTAGGGGGTTACAGCTCTTACTGAGTAAGGGGCCCCGGGCCTCACTGCAGGGTACGTGGCCATTGGGTCAGGGTAGGGGGCCCATCCGTGACTCCAGGGGGCGTAGCTGTTGGGAGCAGGTTCCTCTGGGCCCCGCCCCCTCTCTTATCAATCACTGCCGGCCCCGGAGATGAAGGGGAGTAGCTGCAGCAGTGAGCGGTGGACGCCACCATGCTTTTTGTGGCCGGCTGCATTTACTAACTGTGCAGCCGGTCGGTAGAGGTTGTGACTTCTATACAGTGGCCGTGGATCTCCATTTGGCCATGGCCATTTTGTTGAAGTCTGAACTTCTACCGACCGGCTGCACAGTTAGTGAATGCAGCCGGCCACAAAGAACATGGCGGTGCCCACCGCTCGGTGCCGCAGGCCCGCAGCTACTCCCCCACAGCTCCACACCAGTCCTGCAGATGTGCCTTCACACTCCGCCACCCCTACCAGCCGGGGAGGGGGTTGAGCACTTGTTCTCTGTGCGGGGAGAAGCCCTGGAGTGTTGCCGAGGACTCCTCCTGGAAGCCACCAGGAGCCGAGCAGGAGCAGACACCGGGCGGACAAGTCCGGGACAACGGCAAGGAGGTGAGTGAGTATGTCCTCCCTCCACACCTGGAGAGCACACCTGGATAACAGTTGCTGCCAGGGCCCAGGGCTGTATCAGTCCGATCCTGCTCTGACTCTGCACCTCCTCTGTGCCCGGGCTGTGACCCTCCTGTACAGGGGCAGTGCAGGACTACAAATCCCAGCAGCCCCTGTAACATCAGACCAATGCATGTACTGCAGGATTCAAATCCCAGCTGGGATTTGTAGTCCTGCAGTACATGCATGATGCATTGGGCTGATGTTACATGGGCTGCTGGGATTTGTAGTCCTGCAGTACATGCATTGGTCTGATGTTACAGGGGCTGCTGGGATTTGTAGTCCTGCAGCACATGCATTTTGTATGTACTGCAGGACTACAAATCCCAGCAGTCCCTGTAACATCAGACCAATGCATCATGCATGTGTGGCGTCCCGCAACGAGTGCGTCACAAGAGGGTATTGCAGCCATAAAAGCAGCCGCAATATTCTCTGACGCGGCAGTGATCTGGTTAATTTAGAAATCCAACCCTGCATGCATCACCTAGAACAGAGGGCCAATCCTAGGTCCTGGGGGTGGAGTGTTAGGGAAGTGTAGTAGAACACACACGATAGTCTACACAGAGAACCGAAGGACATTAGTCTGGAACAGCCTAGAACAAAGTCTGAGGACTTGAACTTGGAGAGGAGCGGGGGCTCCGCACCCCGTGCAGCCCCCGGGCCGTCACCGGTCGGGTGTCAGCACCTGAGGCCTTACCAACCAGGATTGGGCATCATTCACACTGGTTCCCAAAAGACTCCCGTGCCCACAACTCACAGCCGGTTCACTGGTACCGAAGCTGGCAGCAGTTCACCTCTGCTACGCGAACCAGAAGCGTGGAGGAGCAGCTTTACAGGAGCACCCCACCACCAGCCAACTTCCAGTCGTCTAACCAGCGGTGTACCCACCGAGGGATCCAAGGCTCCCCAAAACATCCAGAACGTACATCATGGATAGGGCATTGAAGCATCCTCCCTGTACCCGACCTGGTATTCCTGGGCGACACTGGCAACCAATTAGTTAGAATGGAGGAACACTGCGGATTTCTAAGGGACACCATCACTGCTGAGTCCACCCGGTCTACTACCCGTAAACTGTATGCCATGTACTGCCTGCTGGTTACAGTAAAGACCCGTTGCAGAGACTTTCTGTGTCAGTGCTTCCTTATGAACTGTCCGTCCGCACTACAAGGTAACCGCAGCTGCCGCACAACATCTTAAGCCGCTCCAGCCTCCGGGGATCACCGCTCAGCCTGTGGGGAGCGTAACATCTGCTGCTGTCCATCCCCCGGAGGTTCCGCAGCGTCGGTAGCCCTTACCGAACTACTCATAGGTGGCGTCACGAATAAATTAAAAAACCCCTTTAATCTGTTCCCGCAAGACGTCTTCAACACTTTTGATCTGCACTACACCGGGCCCCACTACCGGCAGGCGCGGTCCACCCGTGACAAGGAGGAAGGAAGCATCGCCTGTCTAAACCGGAGTCCCGGCCACGGTGAGTCAGAAAATGGCGTCACGAACAGGATACGAGCAGGCCCGTTACCCAACGGGTATAATGTGCTTAAAAAGACTTTAATGTCTACAATTTGGACTTTGTTCGTCCCTAAAAGAACTTTCCCGCCTTTTCACCGTGGGCCAAGATGGCGTTCCCGCCACAAGAAGCCGCCACGTGCAAGCCCAGGAGTGAGTCAACCCCCCCCTCATCGTGGGAGGGCTAAAGACAAAAGGCGCCAAACTCTTTGTCCGCCCTGATTGCTCGAATCAACCATGGGGGCGGACCCCAAAGACTTTTTCCCACCATTGGACTACAAAAGCCCAGAGGAAATGGGAGTGACACAGAAGTTCTTCACCAGCTCTACCAGAACGCTTACCGGTTGAACGGGTGTGGTTTCCCTCCGAAGAAGAGATGGCCAGCATGAGACTCCAAGACCTGATGCGGGAGGTCGAGGCGGAGGCCAGAGCAGCCATAGGCCAACCGGGTCCGGGTCCTGCCCTTACCATAGACGGCAGCCCCGACTTCTGGCTAGAGGCTCTACAAGACCTCCGGGTGCGACTAATTGAGACTGTGGAATGGACGATTCGCAGCTGGAGCGCGACCCTAGGCAGACGACTACACCATGCGATGCAGCAGATCCGACCGGGTACCGCTACTCCAGGCCCAGACGACGTCACCAGCTTCTCGACCGCCTCACCGTCGCCTACCACCTGTCCTGCTTCGTCACCGGAGCCCATAGACTGCATCATTCCGGTGGAGGCCACAACTCGACCCATTCCAGCGATTAATACCGCAGCCGACCCCGTTCCTGAGCCGGAGCTTCCAATACGCTCCACGCAAGAACTTGACCTCTATCAGGCTCCCACCGAGGAGCCCGCGACGTGTTTCACCACTACAGAGACAGTCGCTTGTTTCGTCCCCTTACCGGAGGCTTCCCTTGCAATTGCCGAGGCCTACCTGGTAACCGGGATTGAGACCCCTCTACCAACAGAAACAGATGAAGAGGCAGGCAGCCTGGAAGCCCTGCAGGACCTCTCTGTGGAAGGATCCGCAGCACCACCGCCCTGTTGTACAGCGGAACCAGCTTCAACATCTCCAGCCATCGAGCAGCCTGATGTGGTCATCGAGGAAGAAGTCGAGGACGATGACGACGAGACCCGCAGCATCGCTGAGGATTTCGACACCGGGTTCGCTTGGGGAGACACCGAGGAACTTCCTACCGGGCGTACAGCTCGGGTACACTGGTCGGGTGCAACGCTGACACCCTCCCCAGTGCCGGTCCAGACAGCCCGCCAAGTTCAAGCTTCCCGCCAAACCACCAGCTCCACTACTCATCTCTACACCCCGAGCCGTAACGATGGAGATGTATGCCAGAGACGACGAGAGGAGTGGCAAGCCCGTGAACGCGCCAACATGCAGGCCCGTGCCGAGGCTCGCCGCCAGCCGCCGCTGCCTGATGAACTCCGCCGCGAAGGTAGAATTTCCACCTTTAACTTACATACCGGGTGGGGATTCGCTTGGAAGGTGGGTTTGAATGAGGAGGTGTTTGTGGGGCGCCGGGACGTTGAGTCAAACTTGCCCAGAGGACATCCCGATCGCGACCTATACCGGGGCGATGTAATCACCTACGAACGCTATGCTTGTCCAGATGGGTGGTTCGCTATCCGGGTGCGCCATCGTTCTCCGTGCCAGTGACTTTAAAACTTGAACTCATCCAATGACTCTGTTCCTGTTAATCACTGACTGTGTGATCTCGCGGCTACAGCCTGAACTTTTATCTAAGAACAGCCAACCGCCCGCCGGGTCCGCATGAAGTGTTTTACCTGTTTATTTTGTCTACCTCACTTTTATGCCATATAATGACTCGTCATTAATAAAAGTGTATTACCTGTTATAAAATATAAAAATCTCTGTAATGTGGGTAGTGTGACGCTTGGGGACAAGCGTATTCAACCAAGGGGGAGTGTGGCGCCCCGCAACGAGTGCGTCATAAGAGGGTATTGCAGCCATAAAAGCAGCCGCAATATTCTCTGACACGGCAGTGATCTGGTTAATTTAGAAATCCAACCCTGCATGCATCACCTAGAACAGAGGGCCAATCCTAGGTCCTGGGGGGTGGAGTGTTAGGGAAGTGTAGTAGAACACACACGATAGTCTACACAGAGAACCGAAGGACATTAGTCTGGAACAGCCTAGAACAAAGTCTGAGGACTTGAACTTGGAGAGGAGCTGGGGCTCCGCACCCCGTGCAGCCCCCGGGCCGTCACCGGTCGGGTGTCAGCACCTGAGGCCTTACCAACCGGGATTGGGCATCATTCACACGGGTTCCCAAAAGACTCCCGTGCCCACAACTCACAGCCGGTTCACTGGTACCGAAGCTGGCAGCAGTTCACCTCTGCTACGCGAACCAGAAGCGTGGAGTAGCAGCTTTACAGGAGCACCCCACCACCAGCCAACTTCCAGTCGTCTAACCAGCGGTGTACCCACCGAGGGATCCAGTACTCACAGGCATATTAAAAAATGCATCTTTGTCAGGCACACAGGCCAGGTCAGACGCGTTTCGGTTAAAAGAAACCTTTATCAATGACACAGAATTAATCAAACACACATTATATACAATTCCATTGACAACAAAATAGACAACACATGCGAGACCTTCATTATACATGAATGGGTTAAATTTCTAGATAGTTTCATGTGCAAGTGCAAATTGAATGCAGGGAGCAAAACAAGGGAAGTTAACAATAGCCAAAGCAAGTGTTACGTTGACTGCCTTGCTGTATGGAAGTGCTGCTGCTGTGGTTTAGGCCGGTTTCACACATCCGTGCCTCCGGCACGTGGTCCGTGCCGACACATGTCGGAGACACGGACATACGGGGACATATGTTCCCCTATGGGCAAATTCACACTTCCGTGTTTCCGCACGGACCGTGTCTCTGTGTGGAGCACATGTGTGTCTGTGTGCTCCACATGGCGACAAGTCCGTTTTTTTTGCAGACACACGGACTGCTTTCGCCGTGAAACGTCCATGCACATTGATGTCATCCGTGTGCACGGACCACTGATAAAAATGACAACCCTAAAAATAAAGAATTTCATACTCTCCTCGCTCCAGCGCTGACAGTTCCTCTCACTTCCGATGCCGCTCATTAGGCTCATGAATATTCACCTCACTGAGCCCAAGAGCGGACCAGAAGTGAGAAGAACTGTCAGCGCTGGAGCGAGGTGAGTATGCGGTGACATGCTGTCCGTGTGCTATCCGTGGATGCACGGATAGCACACTGACAGCACCCATCGTGCCACACGGCCGTGACACATGAGTCTATGCCCCGCCCCCAAACGGCCTTGTTCCACACTTCTGTGGTGACACGGATGTGTGAATCCGGCCTTTAATGAAGCCTTTTATTTTCCCTGCTCTTAGTGTGGAGAGAGGAAGCTAATGAGCAGGAGCTGAGAGTGCAGGTGTGTGTGATGAATATGACTCATGCTTAGGTGAGCTGAGGGGCGTGCCTCGGCTGGTTGTTCTCCACCCCTTGGCCATAAATGGGTCAGCCCACATCCACCTGATGTCGCTGATTCAGTTCACTTCTGTACTGTGACCTGGTGTGAGCAGATACTGATCCAAAGCTGCTGCTTTGCTCTCCATTGGAAGTTACTGGGTACCGTGGTCCGTGGGTGGAGGTAGGGGTTCATGCCTAGGGCTTCTCAGGAGCTAGGGACTTAGGCTGGTGGCTTGGACCTCCTCACCTTTAGAGGTATCTCCGAGATCAGGGTGAGCCAGGGACCCCAGTATTAGGACCAGAGTAGGCTCCCCTGACCCCTACATCCTGCTCCTTGTTACCCTAGCCTCCCAAGCGTGACAGCAAGTTGACCACTCATACAGGTCATGAATTGCTATAGAGATTTTTGACACTCATTCAGATCATGAAAATCAGATTAGTATGAAATTCATGTACAACACATATCACATATAATAATCCCTTTCTAGATTCGGGCAAAAATGAATTTAGTAATTCATAATATGAGTGACAAATAATAGAGAGACATAAATTCCTAAACCAAGGATGTAAAGTTGTTGGATGTAACATTGTTAACAATTGCCTAAGCAAGTTAACCACTCATGCAGATCATGAATTGCTGTAGAGATTTTTATATATGACTTAGGGCCGCTTCACACACAAGGATATCGTTAACGATGTTAACTTTGGCACCTCTCCAAAGTTGGACAGAAAATGTTCTGTCCGATGTCCAAAAAGCAGAGCAATGGCGGTACAATAATGTGCCAGCGCTGTGACAGCAGCACTGGCGCATTATTGAATGCAAAAGTCATTAATAAACTTTTATTTTAAAATGCAGTTATTTAGTTTACATGTAAAGCCGCTCCTGCAGCTCTGTGGTGCCTGTCGGCAGAGTGCTGAAGGAGCAGGTATTGACCCGGTGTTTAAGGGGTTAATGTTATTAAGCTACATGGCCCCAGAAAGTGGCCACATTCCCCTGGAGCCATGTAGCCCAAAACATTGGCAGCGCAGGGGTTAAATCATGTATTTAGCAGAAGCCGCACTATGTCGGCTCTGCTAGATTCATTCATTAAAAAACGGCGGGTATGAAGCCGGTGTTTAATGGGTTAATAATACTGAGCTACATGGCCCCAGAGATTGGCCACACTTCCCTGGAGCCATGTAGCCCACAACATTGGCAGCTCAGGGGTTAAACCATCCACTTTACCAGCCCCTGGACCGTGAAAGGACAGGTACTAGCAAGCACAGACATAAGGTGTAAGTTAAAGTGATCCTGAACCCACAAACTGACCCCCCCCGCATCTTTCTACCTGTCCCTGCTCCCCCTCTTATCATTTCTAGCCATCCCTTTTGCAGAAAAAAAAAAGTGATTTTGTAAAGTAGAGAAAAGGTTATATTTACCTCGTCCTGTGTGAGTTCTCTGTTTCTGAGGAAGCCGCAATAGGCGGGGCCTGTGTGCTGCTCCCTTGTAATTATGCACGCCCCTCTCAGCTTGCTAAGAGCCTGGCCGCGTCATGAAAGGGGGCGGGGCTCTGGTATGACGCGATTTTAGCCCCGCCTCTTTCATGACGCGGCCAGGCTCTTAGCAAGCAGAGAGAGGCGTGCATAATTACAAGGGAGCAGCACACAGGCCCCGCCTATTGCGGCTTCCTCAGAAACAGAGAACTCACACAGGACGAGGTAAATATAACCTTTTCTCTACTTTACTAAATCGATTTTTTTTCTGCAAAAGGGATGGCTAGAAATGATAAGAGGGGGTGCAGGGACAGGTCGAAAGATGCGGGGGGGTCAGTTTGTGGGTTCAGGATCACTTTAAAGAGAGAAAGCACGTTGATACATAGAGAGAAGAAAGAGGATTTTATGTAGAAAGGGCAAGGAGTCCTTTGCAGTTTAGTGCATTAGCACATAAGTGGTTATTAATTACAATTTTTACTTTACCTAAGTTTACCAACAGGACGAAGTAATCAACATCTGTGCAGGTGGTCTATTCACAGCATTGCAGCAAAAGGGTGTGTGGCGCCCCGCATCGAGTGCGTCACAGGAGAGTATTGCAGCCAAGACAGCAGCAGCAATATTCTCTGACTAAGCAATGACACAGTTAACTCAGAGCTCCATACCCTACATGCATCATCAGAGTAGAGGGCCAATAAGGTCCTGGTGGGCGGAGTGTAAGGTTAGTGTGTAGGAGAAGTTAGAACAGTCTGAGTCTGGAGCAGAGAGGGAAGGACTGAGATCTGCAACCTAGGAGAGGGGGCCTGCACAGTCCCGTGCAGCCTCCTGGCCATCACCCTGGTTGAGCGCCATTACTCCAGTGCATTAACAACTGATCTACGGGCATCTACCTGCGGGTTCAAAACACATCCCGTGCCCATCTACAGCCGGTTTGCTGGTACCGAAGCTAGGAGTCGCTTATCACTTATATGCGAACCAGAGGAGTGGAGGGACTGCTTTACAGGAGCACCCCACCACCGCCACACACAGTCGTCTAGCCAGCGGGGTACGCACCAAAAGGACCCAAAGCTCCCCAAGACACCCAGAACGTATACCTTGGGTAGGGCATTGAAGCAGCCTCCTTGTACCCTATCTGGCATTCCTGGGCGACATCGGCAACACAAGTAGTTAGAATGGAGGAACACCGCGGAGCTCTGAGAAACAGTGGTCATTGCTGAGTCCACCCGGTCCGTTACCTGAGAACTGTATGCCATGTATCATATGCTGGTTACAGTAAAGTACCCGTTACAGAGACTTTCAGTGTCCGTGCCTTCTTATGAACTGTCCATCTCCGCACACTAAGGTAACCGCAGCTGCCTCAGAACATCTTGTGCAGCTCCTGGCTCCAGGGATCATCGCACAGCCTCTGGGGAGGAGCGTTCCATCTTGCTGCATTCCATCCCCCGGAAACCCCGCAGCAGCGGTACAGTTACCGGAACTCTCATAGGTGGCGTCACGAAACAATTTAACCCCTAAACTGTTCACCATCGACGTCTTTATTGATTTGGACCACCGGGCCCCACTACCGGCAGGCGCGGTCCATCTGTGACAAGGAGGAGGAAGAAAACGCCTGTCCCCCGGAGTCCCGGCCATGGTGAGTCAGATTTTGGCGTCACGAACAGGATACGAGCAGGCCCGTTCCTTAACGGGTATAATGTGCTTAAAAGAACTTTAATTCATCAAAAAGGACTTTGTTAGTCCCAAAAAGAACTTTTCCCGCCCTTTCACCGTTGGGCCAAGATGGCGTCCCCGCCATGTGAATCACCACGTGCAGGCCCAGGGGTGAGCCACCGCCCCTCTTCGTGGGAGGGCCAAGGCAAAGGCGCCAAAATCATTGTCCGTCCCGATTGCTCAAAACAACCATCGGGGCGGGCGAAAGACTTTTTCCCACAATTGGACTACAAAAACCCCCAAGGAAGTGGGAGTGTCAGAGTCTTCTTCACCAGCTCTTCACCAGAACGGTTACCGGTTTGAGACGGGTGTGGTTCCTCCAAGAAGATGGCCAGCATGAGACTCCACGATTTAATGCAACAGGTTGAAGCAGAGGCCAGAGCAGCCATCGGCCATCAGGGTCCAGGTCCCGTCCTAACAATCGACGGTAGCCCCGACTTCTGGCAGGAGGCATTGCAATACCTCAGGGTGAGGCTTATGGAGACAGTTGAATAGACGATCCGCAGCTGGAGCGTGGGCCTGGGCAGCCGACTTCATCGGGCTATGCAGCAGAGCAGTGCGGGTACATCCACTCCAGAACCGGACGGCAGCTCCTGTTTCGCCGCCTCACCAGCGCCTACCACCTGTCCTGCTTCATCGCCGGAGCCAATAGACTTTGTCATTCCACCGGAGACCTCAGTCCACCCCGCTTCAGTGCCTGAAACCGCAGCCGAATCCGTTTTAGAGCCGGAGCTTACAACTTGCTCCCCAGAAGAAGCCGATACTTACCTGGTTCGCACCGAGGAACCCACCAACAGTCTCACCACCCCTTTAAAGACTGTTGCTTGTTTCTTCCCTGGACCGGAGACCTCTTCTACAAATACAGAGGCCTACCTGTTCACCAGGATAGAGACACCACTGCCTGAAGTCACCGCTGAAGAAGCAGGCAGCCTGGAAGCCCTGCAGGACGACCCTGTGGAAGGATCCGCAGCACCAATGCCCCGTTGTCCAGAAGTTCCCGTTCCAGCATCTCCACCTGCCGAGCAGCCCGATGTGATCGTCGAGAGAGAGGAGGATGATGACGACGACGAGACCTGCAGCATCGCTGAGGACCTCTACACCGGTTTTGCTTGGGGAGATATCGAGGAGCCTCTGGCCGAGCAACCAGCTCAGATCCACTGGTCGGGTGCAGTCGCAGCGCCTTCCTCTGTGCCGTTTAACCGGGTGCCTATCCAGACTTCCCGCCAAGCCCAAGCTTCCCAGCAGCCCACACATCGCAGTGGCTACATCCATACTCCGTGCCGTACAGACGAAGATATACGTCGCCTCCGCGTGGAGGAGTGGCGAGCTCGTGAACGTGCCAACATGGAGGCCCGTGGCGCGGCTCGTCGCCAACCCCCGTTACCTGATGAACTTCGCAAGGAAGGTAGAGTGACCACGTTCAACCTATCTACCGGGTGGAGTTTTGCCAGGGAGGAGGGTGTGTGTGGAGAGGTGTTTGTGGGGCGCCGCGAAGTGGAGTCACCTTTGCCTAGAGGACATCCCAATCGTGACTTGTATAGGGGAGATATAATCACCTACGAGCGACATGCTTGCCGTGATGGGTGGTTTGCTATATGAGTACACCGCAGTTCCTTGCACAAGTGACTCACTGCTTGAACTTTAGCATTGACTCTATTCCATTTAACCGCTAACAGCGCGGCCTGGCGGCTACAGCCTGGACTCATGTTAAGGACAGCCAACCGCCCGCCGGGTCTGCAAAGTGTTAACCTGTTTCCTTTTACTTGCAACATCTTAAGTAAAATGCATACCTGTTATTAATAAAAGTGTACTTTTATTGCCGGTTATAAAAATGTAAAAATCTCTGTAATGTTGGGTAGCGCGACACTTGGGGACAAACGTATTTCACCAAGGGGGAGTGTGGCGCCCCACATCGAGTGCGTCATAGGAGAGTATTGCAGCCAAGACAGCAGCAGCAATATTCTCTGACTAAACAATGACACAGTTAACTCAGAGCTCCATACCCTACATCAGGGGTCTCAAACTCCAGGCCTCGAGGGCCGCACAAAGTGCAGGTTTTTAGGATTTCCTAGGAGTTTGACAGTTGATAATTTGATTACCAAGTGTCAAATGCCATGGAAATGCTGAAAACCTGCACTGTGTGCGGCCCTCGAGGCCTGGAGTTTGAGACCCCTGCCCTACATGCATCATCAGAATAGAGGGCCAATAAGGTCCTGGTGGGCGGAGTGTAACGGTAGTGTGTAGGAGAAGTTAGAACAGTCTGAGTCTGGAGCAGAGAAGGAAGGACTGAGATCTGCAACCTAGGAGAGGGGGCCTGCACAGTCCCGCGCAGCCTCCTGGCCATCACCCCTGGTTGAGCGCCATTACTCCGGTGCATTAACAACCGATCTACGGGCATCTACATGCGGGTTCAAAAACATCCCGTGTCCATCTACAGCCGGTTAGCTGGTACCGAAGCTAGGAGTCGTTTATCACTTCTATGCGAACCACAGGAGTGGAGGAACCGCTTTACAGGAGCACCCCACCACCGCCACACACAGTCGTCTAGCCAGCGTGGTACCCACCAAAAGGACCCAAGGCTCCCCAAAACACCCAGAACATATACCCTGGGTAGGGCATTGAAGCAGCCTCCTTGTACCCAATCTGGCATTCCTGGGCGACAACGGCAACACAAGTAGTTAGAATGGAGGAACACCGCGGAGCTCTGAGAAACACTGGTCATTGCTGAGTCCACCCGGTCCGTTACATGAGAACTGTATGCCATGTATCATCTGCTGGGTACAGTAAAGTACCCGTTACAGAGACTTTCAGTGTCCGTGCCTTCTTATGAACTGTCCATCTCCGCACACTAAGGTAACCGCAGCTGCCTCAAAACATCTTGTGCAGCTCCTGGCTCCGGGGATCATCGTGCAGCCTGTGGGGAGCGTTCCATCTTGCTGCATTCCATCCCCCGGAGACCCCGCAGCGCCGGTACAGTTACCCGAACTCTCATAGGTGGCGTCACGAAACAATTTAACCCCTAAACTGGTTACCATCGACGTCTTTATTGATCTGGACCACCGGGCCCCACTACCGGCAGGCACGGTCCATCCGTGACAAGGAGGAGGAAGAAATCGCCTGTCCCCCGGAGTCCAGGCCACGGTGAGTCAGGTGCAGCAAGGATCAATATATGAAGGGAGACAACGAGCATGAGTTATATTGAGAGATATTTATAGAAGTATTGAATCAGAAAGAGATATATAACACAGTAAATTAATGAAAATAATATCAATTATAGTAAAAAAGAAGAATTTCAGAGGAAATAATTAACTGCGATATTGTATTGGAATGTGAAGGTGAGGAGGACACTATAATATATAAAGCAGCTACATAGATAAATAAGCGATTGTGCTCATATATACCTCTTATTGAAAATCCTAGAAAAAGAGAAAAAAACAGACACAGAGAGATAGGATAACTGAAAAACACAGAACTCTAAAGGTGAGAACTTGTCATTAAATTATTATTGCCACAATAAAACGCTAAATAAGTACCTAAATACTATAATAATAGTAATTCCTGTTTATTTATAGGAGGGAGTTACTACATATCTGCAAAGCAAAAAAGGACCCAAAGAACAACTGTAATATAGAACAAATCCACTTCGGACCCAAACTGCTCATCAGATCAAATTACCATACAGAATTGTTAGAATATACAATGTGTTTATATCTCCACCTTTAAGTAGAAGTTGATTTTTAATGTATTTTATGGTTTTATATCAATCAAAAAAATTTTTATTAAATAAACACGTCATTTTATAAGTACAACATGAATGTCTTTAACCAGATTTTTTAACAGATTTAATAAATGAGTGTTTAATATAAATACTTCTTTAGTATTTTTTAGTATATCTAAAAAAAGAAAATACCGTAGGTGTAAGTGAGCGCGGGGCCCTGAAATTAATTTAACAATAATCATAACAATCTATAAGGGTGGTCAAATGCGCGGAACCCCCTAAGGACCCTATAGCAGCATAACTTAAGTCATTAGTCAAGGGATGCGACCTTACTGATACCTCCAAGCCAGCTCCAGTGTCTACTCTATATTTATAATTAAGATGGGGACATAACTGCAAGATAGGAACCAAGATGGGGACATTATAACAAGATGGGGACTACGATGGGGACATTACTACAAGATAGGAACCAAGATGGGGACATTATAACAAGATGGGGACTACGATGGGGACATTATAACAAGATAGGAACCAAGATGGGGACATAACTACAAGATAGGAACCAAGATGGGGACATTATAACAAGATGGGGACTACGATGGGGACATTACTACAAGATAGGAACCAAGATGGGGACATAATACAAGATGGACTACGATGAACATAACTACAAGATGGGGACATTATAACAAGATGGGGACTACGATGGGGACATTACTACAAGATAGGAACCAAGATGGGGACATTATAACAAGATGGGGACTACGATGGGAACATAACTACAAGATGGGGACATTATAACAAGATGGGGACATTATAACAAGATGGGGACTACGATGGGGACATTATAACAAGATAGGAACCAAGATGGGGACATTATAACAAGATGGGGACTACGATGGGGACATTACTACAAGATAGGAACCAGATGGGGACATTATAACAAGATGGGGACTACGATGGGGACATTATAACAAGATAGGAACCAAGATGGGGACATTATAACAAGATGGGGACTACGATGGGAACATAACTACAAGATGGGGACATTATAACAAGATGGACATATAACAGATAGGAACCAAGATGGGACATTATAACAAGATGGGGACTACGATGGGGACATTACTACAAAAATAGGAACCAAGATGGGGACATTATAACAAGATGGGGACTACGATGGGGACATTATAACAAGATAGGAACCAAGATGGGACATTATAACAAGATGGGGACTACGATGGGAACAAGAACTACAAGATGGGGACATTATAACAAGATGGGGACTACGATGGGGACATTTCTATAAGATAGGAACCAAGATGGGGACATTATAACAAGATGGGGACTACGATGTGGACATTACTACAAGATAGGAACCAAGATGGCGACATTTTTACAAGACGAGATCGGGATGGGGACATTATTGCAGGATAGGGACCAGGATTTGGACTTTACTACAGATGGGGATATTACCACAACAAGAGAATGGGATGTGGACATTATTGTAGGATAGCGACAAGCATGGGGACATAACTACAAGATGGGGATCACAGATGGTGACATTACTACAAGGGCCAGCATGGGGACATTTTTACATGATTGGGACATTGCTACAAGTTGGCACTGGGATTGTTACATTAGTACAAGATGGGAACCAGGATGAGGAACATTACTAAACTATTGAATCAGGATGGGTAAATTACTACAAGATGAGAACCAGGATTGGGATATTACTACAAGAAAAAGAAAAGGATGGGAACACTACTACAAGAAGGAGACTAAGATGGGGGACATTACTACAAGATTTGGACAGAAAGGGACATTTTACATGATGAGACCCATTATAACAGAATGAGGGGCTTTATTTCAAAATGGGGAGCAGGATGAGGGACATTATTACAGGACAGGAACTATTATTAAAGGTTGGTAAAATTATTACAAAATGGGGATAATAATTAGCTGAGAATGGTGATAACTCTGATCCCATCTATTTAACCACTTTAGGTGCCCCTTTACCTTAAGGAGCTGTTGGTCAAATGATTGTTCAGCTTACAGCTATCGCTTCTATCCTTCCAATATGAATAAATGCTCAAGTTAGTCAAGTGGCCATGTGTTTTTTACATTAAAGTGAAATTAACAGCTTCCAGACACATTGAGTAGCGGCTTATCTTGTGGGAGAGCAAAAGAGCGCCAGACATTTGAATTCAACTTGCCTGATCCTTCTCTCCCCTACATCAGCTGTTGAGAGAGCTGGCACCCTCTTATGTGCATAGGTTTTCAGTTGGTCTCATGATTTTGACAGATCCAGCTAACTGGAATGTGTATGGGGATCTTTAGATGCCATTATCAATAATGACCACAACATTTAAGTAGTTGTTAACCAACTATCTCATCACCAAAGTCAAAATCGGTTCCCTTTCCCTATGGCCACCCCCCTTTGCTGTATTTCGTGCCTGATTGAACAAGTTACCTGGTGAACTTCCATGACATCACCACCCAAAGTCTTTTTAGGCCAACGTAGAGCTTAGACACTGTATCTAAAGGCCCTGTCACACGTGTCAATGTCGCTAGCGACATCTCCGAAAAGTGATGCATCAGCGATGTCGCTAGCGATATCGCAAGTGCGTCGTGCTGTGTGACAGCGCAACCAACTGCGATTTATCGCTGGTCGCAGGTTGACAGGTTTACGAGGATGAACGTAAACCTGTCAATCTGCGACCAGCGATTAGGCTGGATCGCGCCATCTGACACCGCAATAGCAATGTTGGCGGCGACCAGCCTATACCACAGCGTTGCTGCGGATCGCTCGCTGGGTTGATCCTAGCCCAGTGAGCGATAGCTCCGCCCACATCTCTGCAGCATCACCGGCAACATGTTGCCGTGTGACACCAAGGCTGCGATGTCGGAAGCGAGCACACACCCGCGCATCGCTTCCGACATCGCAGCCTTGGTTGACACGTGTGACGGGGCCTTAAGTATTGAGCAAGGTTTGTGTTCAGTTGCTGTGAGCTTTAGAGTTCACTACAATCCAGTTCTTTCAGCTGCAATTTATCTATGCAAACTCTGGTGGTTCTACTATTTGCATCACTTATGGTCAAAGACCTGCTGATTAACTCTTCATCTGCTGTAAGTATAACAAACTGTTATCTACACATTTCAAATGCTACTGCATCAGAGTGTATTTTCTCTATGAACAAGTGTGCATCGTTGCTACCAGTCTATCCATTTGTTTGAAACTTAACCCTCCTTTCCTTGTAAGCACAACAAACTCTCTTCAGGAAGGGTTCACATTACATGTGCAGAAAATCGTTGAATAACTAATCATCTCTATTTCTTTCCCTGACTCTTCACCTGTGACTCTGTCACCTGTTATATCTTGCTCTACTTATCTGTCCTTGTCCTAACTATTCCAAGTACAATCTGACAAGTCCTGTTCACACTGTGCCATTGCCTTTGGTCCATGTGTTCAGTGTTCTCCTTGACCTGTGGTGTAGTGAATCCATCTCAATTCTGGGATAATTCTTTCAAATTATCTTCCCTTGTGACAAACTTGAGAGATGTTGATAGGATGTTATGGAAAATGGGACAAAGGCCTGTGGCAGGGCATTTAAGAGGTTTCCTTTTAGCGTTATGCTTAAAGGTTCAATACACAGTAGTGCAGATGTTCTCTTCATGTAGGTGAAAAAAATTAATGATGTGAGATTGTCCAGAGCAAATATAAAAATGGATACTTGTAGCCCATATATTTTGTAACAGTGTACACTTTAATTATTTCAATCATCCACTGAAACCATCCCCTTAGGGTATGACACCTTGTATAAATAATGTATGGCGATCAATAACCCAGGGTGGATTATAGGGCAAATGGATATTTGGATCCATATGTTATATTCAATTGTAATGTATTGTTGATACACACAAACAATTTGCTCATTCTCACGCAACCTTGTGATTTATTTAACCTAAATATCTGCTGTTGACTAATGTTATTATTATTTATTTATATAGCGCCAATATATTCCATGGCCCTTTACATGCTAAAAGGGGAAGACTAGGACAAGTAACATAGTAACAATACAAGTAACAATAAATGTGGACAATTCGGTCATACAGATACAAGAGAGGAGAAATCCTGTCCGCGTGAGCTCACAGTCTATGAGGGGCGGGTGGGGATACAGTGGGAGGGGATTGTAATGCGTAATTGCCTCTTGACTGATATTTGCTTTGTATCTTATTATGTTAAACTGTAACAAATTGCTGATATAGACAATGTGTTCATTGTGAACAATCCTGTGATTTATTTAACCCAAATATCTGCTGTTGACTTATGTGATTCTTGAGAGTTTTTGAATTGTGTGCCATTGTCTGATATTTATGTATAACTCTGACTCATTTAATCCTATAAACTGGGCACTTTGAGGAAAAGATGAATCAGATTTATTATATATTAACTTGATTTGTGCAATATTTTATAAGTTGCTATGTAGGCTAATAGAAATATGGCAATGACAGACACTGTGTACCTGTATCTGAGAGATGCCCTCGTTCAGAGCTTGGACTTTTCCAGGACTTCTCTGTCTTTGTCATGGCTTCTCCGACTGAATGAGCCAGACAGATGATGTTCATAACTCCTTGGTGCTGTAATTACATAATCTTTGTATGCTGAACCAAAGTGTACACAATATCATTCTGTTCCATTAATTTAATATTTTATGTTAACCATTATAATAATATTATCGCCTGATTGCCTTCAAAGTCATATCTGAACCTCAGTGTTAAAAAACTTGACAAAACAAGCTGAAAGACAACTGTCTGCAGCAGAAGCCTCTCCCCTCTGCCATCTTAGGGAAGCAGTGCATGACAAATATAATAAAGAGCACCAAATGAGAATTCTTTCTCTTTTCATAGAAAGTTTCAATTTTACTGAGGCATAAGATAAAAAATCCAACTCGCCTCATCCACACCATAACAACCTCATCCTTCACTATACTTCTGCTACCATGTCTGTCACCACCGTCCTCCCCACAGCGCAGCTCCAGGTTCTGCACCTTCTACGACATCAATATATTATTAGAAAACTTCACCAGATGTCGCATTGTATCAGTTTCTCATTTCAGGCCGCTACAATCAATTCAATCTGTAGAACAATGGGGTCCGATTTAATGGGTAAACTGCAGTACCAAGATTACATTCAGATCTATTCATAAAAAAATCTCCGTGGCAAATCAGTGAGTCACTAATGAAATCCAATATCCGGAGGGATGACGTGGGATGTCATTGCAGGTGCCGTCTCCGATCTGGAGAACAGATTGACTTGCTTACTAATCAACTCATTAGAATTACTTTAATAGTTGCAAAATAGACAAATTAGAAACCAGGTGTGGGAATAATCCCGGTACTGGGTCAAGTCCCGTGTGTAAGAGATAAACTTTACCTGTGCATTATAGGAGTACAAAATCTATAGTACAGTAAGGGAAATAATTGTTTGATCACTTGCCGATATTGTAAGTTTGTCCACCGATAAAGACATGAACAGTCTGTAATTTTAAGGGTAGGTTAATTTTTACAATGAGAGATAGAATATCAAAAACAAAATCCAGAAAATCACATTGTCTAAATGATATAAATGTATTGCATATTGAAGAGAGAAATAAGTATTTGATCCCTCTGGCAAACAAGACTTAATACTTGGCGGCAAAACCCTTGTTGGCAAGTGAGACGTTTATTGTAGTTGATGATGAGATTTGCGCACATGTCAGGAGGAATTTTGGTCCACTCCTCTTTGCAGATCATCTCTAAATCAGTAAGAGCCCTTTTACATCTGCGCTCCGGTGCGTTTGGCAGCATGGCGCTAGCGCAGGTGGTAGCACAGTGCAAGCGCAGCCAAGCGCTTCGGAGCGCAAATGAAGTGCATCACGTTTACGCCGCCATTACTTTCTATGGGCGAGCGCAGGCAGACGGAACCCAAAAGTGCAAGTGTGACGCATTTCCGGTGTGTCCGGGCTACCGCATGTGCTGTGACACAGCCGCTTTCACACTTGCACTTCCGGCTTCCATCTGCCTGCGCTCGCCCATACAAGGTAATGGCGTTAGCGCGATGCGCTTCATTTGTGCCCTGATGCGCTTAGCTACACTTGCACTGCACTACCACCTGCACTAGTGCTATGCTGCCAAACACACCGGAGCGCAGGTGTGAAAGGGCCCTAAGATTTTGAGGCTCTCACTTGTCAACTCGAAGCTTCAGCTCCTTCCATAGGTTATCTATAGGATTAAAGTCTGAACACTGGCTAGACCACTTCTTTTTGAGCCACTCCTTTGTTGCATTTACTGTATGTTTTGGGTCATGTCTTTGACCTTGGGCAAACTTGCAAAATCATCAAGGAATCAAATTATTCTTTCCTTCACTGTAGCTGTATTTTTATGCATGCAACTAGATAAGGAATCATTATAATCATATACCGTATATATCATCCAACATTCCAGTGTAAATAACAATCACAGAAACATTATGTTGTCAAGTCAGAACCTTGGCACATATGGAGATCAGCATTGCTACATAGGCATCTTATAAATGTGCCCCTGAAAGTCCTACACACAATAAACACCATAAAAAAAACAAAATCCAAAAACACAACAGGAGAAGTTCATTTTTTTACAACTTTACCTCACTTTTAGTTTTTTTTTACATTTTTTTAATACGTTTTACACTAAATTGAATGGAGGCATTCACTACAATGACTAGTCCCGTTAAAACAAGCCCTCGTATGGTTGTATCGAAGGACATATGAAAAAAGTAATGGCTCTTGGAAAAAAGGGAGAAAAAAGAGAAAAATTGCCCAGTCATGAAGGGGTAAAAAATAGCTGCTAGAGGGTGTATTATATGGTCCAGTGCTTTGAAGTGCTGCAAAACATCACCGTGCACAGTGTAACAATTGCCGAAATATTTTGTACGTTTTTACTCTCACTTGGTAACAATCTGTGATCATGTGAAGGACACATCTGGTTGGATTGTTACATTAAAGTTATTGGATGTAATAACGAGCCGTGTACTTGTGTCTCCATCATGTGACCAGGGCAGATTTTTAGCTCCTGCAAGAGAGCAATTAAAAAATTGGTTAAGAAAAGTCTAAAGGCCCCGTCACACGGGGCGACATCGCCGCCAATTACATAGGTGATGTAGGGGCGTGGCCTATCGGCGGCGACATTGCCCCTACGTCGTCTCGTGTAAAGGGGCGATGTCGGCGCCGCCGGGAGGTCGCCTGGTTTCAGAACACTGCTCTGTGCACACATCGCCCCATGTAACCGGGCGTTGGCGACCTGTCAGGCGATGGGAGCCATAGGCTCCCATTGTCCTGCATCGTCGCTGGGGTTTTCGGACACCCTGGCGGCGATGCCGCCTGACAGCTCGCTGGCGCGGCACTGGAAGTGTCGCCCCATGTAAATGGGGGACGGCGATGCAGCCGGGGCGCCAAAAACGTGGACGCTCCCGCCAGTCACTGCCGACATCTCCAGCCCCATCGCCAGGTGTGACGGGACCTTAAAGGTACCTTTACACGTGGCAACTTTTCTAGGAATTTCACTGGCAACTTACTGGTTGCAGTGAAATCATGGACACATTGTTCCATTTGTACACAGCAACAAGATAGAACAATGTGTCCATGATTTCACTGCAACCAGTAAGTTGCCAGTGAAATTCCTAGAAAAGTTGCCGCGTGTAAAAGTACCCTTAAGGAACCGTCACACGCGGCAATTTTGCTAGGCAATTTCACTGGCAATTTGCTGGTTGCAGTGAAATCATGGACACATTGTTCTATTTTGTTGCCGTGTACAAATGTAACAATGTGTCCATGATTTCACTGCAACCAGCAAATTGCCAGTGAAATTGCAAGCAAAAATACCGTGTGTGATGGTTCCTTAAAGTAGTTTAATTCAGGTTTTTGTTTTACATGTATTTTTTGTAATGCTTTTTTCACATATTGCAATCTTCCCTAAAAAACATACGGTAATTATTACTCTTGCAGTTTTCACACTGACCACTGGAGCTTTTTAAAACTCCTACTTCCTGTCCTTTCAAGAAGAGTTTTCAGTAGGCTTTTTTATCATCAGAGGCAGGATCAATGACAGGTTATAAAACAGGATCAACCTATTACATCAGTGAAATCACAGCTGACTCTGCTCATAGTCAGCCTTACACACACTCCTCTTACAAGATAAAAGGGAACTCTGGAGAGAGAAAACTTTTAGTATAGTTCCTGCCCTCCTACATGATGAAGCAGAGCTGTACACTGCAGTTCTAGGATCTATAGATCAATAAAATCAGTTCTGCTCCTCTGCTGTCCCTCCTCCCTTCAGACACATAGAATTTCAGCTTCATGCTATTGGTGAGAAGAGGAGGTGTGTTGGGGGCGTAGACCACGGGGCTCCAGGATCATCCTACATTCCAGCCCCCTCACACATCTGTATGGGCAGTACTTTAGAGAAAGCACACATGTAATCTGCACCCAAGAACACTGTGAATAAATGCAGCATGAATACTGAGAAGAATGTAAAAATGCAAGAGCTGACATACTGCAGATCTGAACAAATGCTTTATAGGTTCATATCTGCAAGGAAAAAATCCATATCCATAGTGCTACATTTTCAGGGGACGGGAATCTACCAGCTGCTATGGGGAGGAGAGACCATGCCAGTGATGAATACATGAATGTAATGCTCTGCCTGTTCTCCTAGCCTCATATATGGCAGTACACATTATGCACCATCATATCATTGTACAGCAGAGGATGACAGAGTGTATTTCTATCTGCTTGGTGACATGATTGCTATTTCAAGCCAGAACAGCCCTGTCACATTACATAGGATGGTATATCAGGGGCTGGATTGTAGTGTGAGCATGTGACTGGTGGCCCTGACATGCCCCTCTTCATACAGAAGTGTGAGGGGGTTGGGGTGTAAGATGATCCTGGAGCCCCCTGGGTCCACGTCCCAATTCACCTCCTGAAATTCTTGGACTCCTGAGGGGGGGTGGGAGCAAAGAAGAATTTATGATTTTATTGATGTATAAGTGATCTATAGATTCTAGAACTGCAGTGTACAGCTCTGCTTCATCATGTAGAAGAGAAAAGGGGTGTATCAGCGGTCTTCAGAGTGCTAGGACAGACGGGCACAACATATTAAAGGTTTACAAACCTCTTTATTAATAACATCTGAACACCACAACGTGCTTCAACAGCAGTGGTGCTGCCTTCCTCAGGTGATACAGACGCTCAGTTAAAACATGACATATTTAAAGCCTTTTAAATATGTCATGTTTTAACCAATCCTCTGTATCACTTGAGGAAGATAGCACCACTGCTGTTGAAGCACGTTGTGGTGTTCAGATGTTATTAATAAAGAGGTTTGTAAACCTTTAACCCCTTCATGACCCGGGAATTTTTCGTTTTTCATTTTCGTTTTTTGCTCCCCTGCTTCCAAGAGCCATAACTTTTTTATTTTTCTGTCAATATAGACATATGAGGCTTGTTTTTTGCGGGACGAGTTGTACTTTCATATGCAATCATTTATTTTACCATATAGTGTACAGGGAAATTGCAAAAAAATTCTAAATGCAGTGAAATTGCAAAAAAAGTGCAATGACTCGTTTGTTTTTTAGGTATTTTAGTCGCCATGTTCATTATATGGTAAAACCAACGTGACAGGGTGATACCTCGGATCGGTACGAGTTCTTAGACACCCAACATGTATACCTTTACTGGTATCTAGGTGCTGAAAAAAGAATTCAGAAGTTTGAAAGAAAACAAAAACTGACTTTTTGCACCATGTTCTGCGACCCCTAGCGTTCTCGTTTTTCGGGATCTGGGGCTGTGTGGTAACTTATTTTTTGTGTCTTGAGCTAATGTTTCTAATGATGCCATTTTTGGGGGGATCCGCAGTTTTGATCGCCAGCTATCGCATTTTATAGCAATGTTGCAGCGACCAAAAAAAACGGAATTTTGGCGTTTGGACCATTTTTTCTGTTACGGAGTTCACGGCTCTCATTAACGGATTTAATAGAATGATAGATCGGGCGATTCTGAATGGGGTGATGCCAAATGTGTGTTTTCTTTCTTTTTTTAATACTTTTATTGTGAATGGGGGAAAAGGGGGGTGATTTGAACTTTTATATATAATTTATTTTTTTTACAGGTTTTTTAAAAAAAATGATTCTTATTTTTACACTGCCCCTTTAAGAGGCACCTTGCTGCACAGTCCGATTGCTTCTGGGAGATACAGATGAGCTGCAGCTCATCTGTATCTCCCAGAATCGCGGATCTGCTGTGGTTGGCAGCGCCTGCCAACCACAGCAGGAAACTGTGCTCTGACAGCATCCGGGGTCTAGCCAGGACCCCGGGCTGGCATGTGAGCTCTGGAGATCTTGCGATACTATCGCGGGGTCTCCTGAGCAGGCGGGGAACAGCACGTTCCCCGCCGCCGCCTTGGATCCCGCTGTCAGTGATTGACAGCGGTATCCAAGGGGTTAACAGCGCCGATCGGATCCAATCGGCGCTGTTAGCCCGAAATCTCAGCTAATCACATCAGCTGAGATGTCGGCTGTTTGATGTGAGCGCCGCGCCGGAGCTCACATCAAACACCCCTTACCCGCCCATGACGTCCTCCTGCTTCATAGGTCGGGAAGGGGTTAATATATTGTGCCCGTCTGTCCTAGTGCTCTGGAGACATCTGTTACACGCTTTTCTTTCCATTACTTCCTCCCCTTGTGGGAGAGCGGTAGGAGCAGCTGTGAACACCTTGCATGCCGGGTTTGAGGACCTGTGGTGACGTGATACTCGCATGCCCCCTTGTGGTCACGTGACCAGACCTCGTGATGGAGTTCCAGGAAGCAATTGAACACGGCAGTGTATCCTGGATCTCCACTAATCCTCCCTCCACAGGAATGCTGACACTGAAGTTGTGCAGGGTTGCACAACCACCACAGGTGAGCGTACTTTACACCCCGCTATCTCACATTCCTCAGGCCGTCAGTTTCCACTCATGGGCACTTTCTTTTTCTTTATTTATATCGTCATGTAGGAGGGCAGGGACTGTACTAAAAAAATAGCCAGCGTATAAAACGGCTGAGTGATATCTGATGTGTTATCTCATGGCACTCCGCCCAATATTACACTATGGGGCAATGCTATTTAGTGATTTTATACTCATGCTGCAATTGGCAGTGAGCCTTGGCTCACTCTCACCCATACAATTCAGTGTAAGTGAAACATTCGACTGCATTCGGATGTCATACAAGTGCAGTACAAGATACACCCAGAAACTCAGTGGAGAAGATGGATAGATTTATCTCTCCTCTTTATCCACATCTGTGGTCCAGCCCTTTCTTGCAAGTGAATTGTAACACAGTAGACAGACATTCAGCTCATGCTCGCAGCAGAGCTTGAGCCAAGAGTCATTAGCATATCCCATCCAATGCTCTCCCATAGGATGCCATACGCTAATGTGAGAGCACCCTTAGACCCCGTGCCCACTATCAGTGTTTGCAATGCCTTGGATGCAGCATTTTATCGCTGCGTCCAACCCGTTGCCTTGTACAGTACAAGCACAGTGAATGGGATTTAGAGAAATCCCATGTCCACTGTGCTTGCAGTCTCCACAGCGTAAACTGACCTATGGGGCGGCATTCCGGGCTGCAGCATTTTAATTTATTGCTGCAGAGTCGGCTGCAATTTCTGCGAGTGAATGCTGCGTGTCAGTCGCAGCTTTCAGAGCACTGACCGATAGGCACGAGCAGCTTCTGAGGTCACCGGCTTCTCCGAAGCAGGCAGGACACTGCACTTAGACACAAAACGTTTGACCATTGCGACAATGTACATGTGTTGTTTCTTGAAACAACAGGAAGTTGTCTAAAAAAAATGCCCCAGTGGCCAGTGTGAAAATTGCAATTACTACTTATCATTTACAGATTGTGAAAATAAAACTAATCAAGGATAAAAAAAAATTAACACAAAAACCTGCTTTAAAAAATAGTTAATTTTCTGATGATACATCCCTTAATGCTTCCTATTGAATAAAAGCAAACAGAGATCTTGAAAATGGCGAAACAAGCGTGAAACAGTATAACGTTTTATTAAACAGTGAATAAAGTTACTTAGCCAGAATACCCCCATATCAGCAGCTCAGAGTGTGAGATGTCATACGTCTGTTATACTCATTCATTTATTACCAGGTCATTATTATATTATTCAATGTAACTTTGTGGGTTATTGAGTTATTTACATCACCTAGAGAACTAGAAACACTGTCACATTTATTAGTGATGTGTCTGAAATAAAAGTAATGCTTTATAATTAATGCGATTCTGCTGAAGCACCAAAGGGCATGATAACGTGCGCCACCATCTGCAACGTCGGCTTCACTTTCTGAGATTTCACATATTGCCCTCAGCGTTCAGGGATCAGACAGAATATTTACTCTCCTATTGCAGGGGTTACTTTCTAGCTACAGTGGATTAATGTCACATTTACATAATACTTCCCAATTTACCAATTTCCATATAGTATTTCACATATATTCTAAAATTAACTAAACTTATTTAAACACAAATAAATCCACGTAGTAACATATAATAAATCTTTATTAGATCGTTATAAAAATATGTTAAAAAATCTGATTGGGTTGAAAAAGACAACAAAGACGTGCACTAAGGGTAGCTCATTACAACAGGAGGGGAATCTATGGATCAAATAAATCAAAATATGCCACATTGAATCTTAAAAAGTACAAATTCAATATAGTATGCTGAAAATATATGGTGCATAGTGCAATAATGAGCATAAAATCATATTAGTTATATAGGGAATATATAACACAGACTCAGAGTATCGACAAGTGAACCGAGAGCAGTAACTAACCTGTGGATATCACCTCCTATTGGAATGGCGCTGGGTCCCGACGCGCGTTTCGTCTTCCGCCTTCATCGGGGGACGTCCAATTAACTGAGCAATTTCAAACCTGCAGCAATGACCGTATTAAAAAAAAAATCTCACTGAATTATGCAGGAAAGGAGTTCAACAGAAAGGGCAAAGAGGGTATTCATAAAAGAGGACACCATGATTATTAAGAGGGGAAGTAGCTTGAAGCGTCCTGCTAAGTGCAATGGATATTGGACCTTGGCTATTTTTGCCCTACGGAGACTGCTAATAAGTATACTTTCCATGTATACGCCGCCCCTACTGGGAGTGCTGTAGGAGCAGCTCAGAACCTAAACACCTCATCAAGCTTAAGGACCTGCTGTGATGCGATCATTTCAATACCTCCTGCTGTTCACATGACCGGACCCTGTGACCCGATAACATGAAATGCTGGGTAACATTGGAGAGTGGCGTCCACCGGTCGGTCCCCTGCTCGAGGCTGTTCCTCCTCACCTCCAGGCAGTCACCGGAGTTGTGCAAGGGTGCACAACCCCTAGAGGTGAGTGAGCACTCAGCACCCAAACTAGTCACCCATTAGAACACCAGGTTCAACTCTTGAGCGCTTCCTATTTTTTTCTTCACAAATAAAAGATAAGTATTTGGGATTGATTCATCAGGACATGCTTGCACCATGTCAGCCTTGCTGGAGTAGAAGGTGCCACAGAAGCGCACACCACTTAAAGTATTCAGTGCATCTTCTGATTGTTGAGCGCCTCTGTGAACAGCGCATGAAATGCTGCTCCAGTAAATGACTGCTGTACAAAATACTGGCAGTTTTGATTAATTGGATGGGCGGGCATGACCATCCCCGGTCTCGCTCCAGGTATTCATCAGCTGCACCCACTTTGGCAGAGCCAACTCAAACTGGTGTGAAAATGCCAAAAATATTTGGTCAAGAATTTTGCAATTTTTCAAAGCTTTTACGACACTTCTCTGGATTAAACGTTTTGAGTAATCAACTCTATTATGTTCTGAAAAGCCACTGGCCATAAAAGTGATATTCCTATTTTTGATATGTATGGCATATCTACAGGGTGCTGAAAGGACTATCCATGATGGGAAAAAGTGCAATAACCACACCCAGTCACTTGTTTTTTAGTTTCTTTGAATGTTCATTGACCGGCATAAATTTAGAAGTGACCCAACCTCTAGGAACCTGTCCCATCAGATGTGTCCTTCCTTACAGTTCCTCTTTGATTGACATCACGAGATGAGTGGTGAAAGATGACTTTAAAAAAACAAATAGATTTAGCATTACTCTGTTGGGAGATGGTTATACTCTATGTCTCTATGAGGCCACCCTTTGGTTGCAATGTAGATTGCAACCTGTCCAGGGGGGTTTCTTGCTCAATTTTAAAGTATATTTAAATTATTTAATGAGAAATTGGAGTCTATAATCAGATTTGAGAAAAGTTGCATTACTAGAACAATGGGCTTCCAAATCTTATAGTCCTTGATACTTCAGACAGTGTGAATAGAGAGAAGACCTCACATACCCCCTTCCTACATTCACGTCTGTAGAAATACTAAACACTGCCAAGCAAGTGTACTTATGAATGAAGTTTAATGCAATGCTAGATGTGAGACAAAGTGGGACCATTTCCAGGTAATGAAAATGGATCTGGACAAGTAGATTTCTGAAAACCTCCTACAATCAGCAGCAAAAAGAAGAGGAAACATTACACTTATTTATGTATGCGGCTGTTCATGTCATATATGGACAAGCTGGGTCCACATCTGATTACGAGTCTCAAATACTTGCTAAAAATATGCAAATTTGCACTTCAGTTAGGAAGTGGAATAACTCCAGCGCCACCTTTATGTAGCTCCTCAAAATCAGAATCGCTTTCCAACAAGCTTTTTAATATGACTAAGAGATTTGTGCCAGATCAGAACCCTAAACTACAGACGCTGCATTTTGGGGTAACTACCCCTCATCAGTGTAGTGTGTGGGATATTCTGATCTGGCTGTGTGAGTGAGCTAAGACGAGGTCTGGGAACTTGCTATCTACTTTATGGAGAGAAGTTTTCCTGCAACCATAAGAAGAAAAGCTTGTTAGAAAGCGATTATGACTTTGAGGAGCTACTTAAAGGTGGCGCTGGAGTTATTCCACTTCCTTACTGAAGTGCAAATTTGCATATTTCCTAGAGGAGGGATGTGGCTACAATCTCCACACCTACTTAACTGTCTTCTTATGGTTGCAGGAAAACCTCTCTCCATAAGGTAGATAGCAAGTTCCTAGACCTTGCTAAAAAATAGTGATCTTAAGACTACCTTTACACCGTGTTCGCCGATACATTGAAGCGTGTAACGGGCCCTTTTGTGCCAATCAATTCTCAGACATTAGTCCATCAGCCATGTCAGTAATTTGTTATCACTGGACAGGAATCCCGAGAGCCACCGTTAACCTACCGGCGGCATATGCAGAGTTTGTTCAAGTAGAATTGCAGGACTCAGCCCATCAGCAATGTTAGGAATCTGTGTCTACTGGTCGAGTGCCTCAAGAACCACCTTGTTCTTGACGTGATTGGCAACTCCTCTTTTGATTGGTGTGATGTAAGCCATGTGGTATGACTTACATCTGACATTGTGCCAGGAGCTGCATATGCCGCCGGTAGGTTAACGGTGGCTCTCGGGATTCCTGTCCAGTGATCACAAATGACTGAATATGGCTGATGGACTAATGTCTGAGAATTGATTGGCACTAAAGGGCCCGTTACAGGCTTCAATGTGTCAGCAAACCGACCAACAATCCGACTTGACCTACATCGCTTGAACGACGTTCAATGATCGCTAGTGAGGTGTCACACGTACTGATATCGAGAACGACGCAGCAACGATTCTGCGACAAGCGAACGATACTTTTGGTCGTTTGGTTGCCTACGTCCTCCAGTTCTGAATAGGTGAAGTCATAAACGACATCGTTATCAAGGTGTTACACACGCCGATGCAGCAGGTTGAATGGACAATGAACGACAGGTTTTTGAACATGTTCATAAATCTACGATCAACGACTTGTCGTTGGTCGTATCTAGGTGTCACACTTAACGACATCGCTGCACCGCCCCAAAAGCCGTGATGTACCAACGATATCGTTAATGATATCATCCCGTGTAATGGGCCCTTTACTCTAATAATCACGAAAACACATAGAATAATTAATACACTGGCAAAAACTGCTGGTTTGCATGTATTTTGTAATTTGTGTGCTTAAACTATCATCAGATTCTTGGTGTAAGAAAGTAGTGAAAAACTGTCAAGTGGGTGCAGAAAACCTGCAGCAAAATTTGGTGGCTGCAAACGTTAAGGCTGCAATTTGCACAGTAATGCACATACTAAATGCTAAAGGTCTCCATGCTCAAATGCCAAATCCATAATGCTCAAAATCATTTTAGGGGAACCTGTCACCAGCTTTTTTGTTCTAAACCCTGCTCACCACCTTTAACATCATGTGAGCGAGGTTCCTATAACGTCTTTATATTCTCAGCCAAGCTCCTGCATATACAAAGTATATGCTTGTCCTGTGCTGTATATAAATTGTATGATCTGGTCTGATGGGTGTTTCCAGATTGTGATTAGCATTGCCCCACTTCCTTCAAATGCCACCTCTTCTGAGTACAAGTAAGTGGATGATGTCTCTGTGTCCAACCACAAAGTTCCTGAAGTCTCCCACCTGCGCATTGGAATCACTGGTTATTCAATATGGTACAGGGAGGCACAGGGCCGGGACGACAGCTAGGCGAAACTAGGCGATCGCCTAGGGCGCCATCTTGTGCAGGGCGCATTCCCGCCTGACCGGAGTCCGGTCACCACCGCCCGGCCCTGGAGTTGCGGGGAGGAGCTGCGGCAGGGAGCGGTGGGCGCCGCCATGTTCTTTGTGGCTGGCGCCCACTAACTGTACAGCTGGTCAATAGAGGTTGAGACCTCTACACAATGGCCGCGGTCTCCAATTAGCCGCGGCCATTTTGTTGCAGTCTCAGATTCCACCGACCGGCTGTTCTGTTAGCGGGCGCCGGCCTCAAAGAACATGGCGGCGCCTACCGCTACCTGCCGCAGGCCCGCAGCTACTCCTCGCAGGCAGCGTCCTGCAGATGTGCCCTCCGGGCTCCGGCACCCCTGCTCCGCATCCACAGCTCCCCCCAATGGTAAGTTATGCAGGAGGCTATGGGGGAGACAGGGAGGCTGTGGGGGAGACAGGGAGGCTGTGGAGGAGACAGGGAGGCTGTGGGGGAGACAGGGAGGCTGTGGGGAGACAGGGAGGTTGTGGGGGAGACAGGGGAGCTGAGGGGAGACAGGGAGACTGTAGGGGAGACATGGGGGGTTGTGGGGAAGACGGGGACTGTGGGGGAGACAGGGGGGCTGTGGGGAGACAGGGGGGCTGTGAGGAGACAGGGAGGCTGTGGGCAGACAGGGAGGTTGTGGGGGAGACAGGGAGGCTGGGGGAGACAGGGAGGTTGTGGGGGAGACAGGGAGGCTGAGGGGAGACAGGGAGACTGTGAGGAGACAGGGAGGCTGTGGGGGAGACAGGGAGACTGTGGGGGAGACAGGGAGGCTGAGGGGGAGACAGGGAGACTGTGAGGAGACAGGGAGGCTGTGGGGGAGACGGAGACTGTGGGGGAGACAGGGAGGCTGTGGGGTAGACAGGGAGGCTGTGGGGGAGACAGGGAGCGTGTGGGGAGACAGGGGGGCTGTGGGGGAGACAGGGAGACAGGGGGGCTGTGGGGAAACAGGGAGGCTGTGGGGAGACAGGGAGGTTGTGGGGGAGACAGGGAGGCTGAGGGGGAGACAGGGAGACTGTGGGGGAGACAGGGAGACTGTGAGGAGACAGGGAGGCTGTGGGGGAGACGGAGACTGTGGGGGAGACAGGGAGGCTGTGGGGAAGACAGGGAGGCTGTGGGGGAGACAGGGGGGCTGTGGGGGAGACAGGGAGACAGGGGGGCTGTGGGGAAACAGGGAGGCTGTGGGGAGACAGGGAGGTTGTGGGGGAGACAGGGAGGCTGAGGGGGAGACAGGGAGACTGTGGGGGAGACAGGGAGACTGTGAGGATACAGGGAGGCTGTGGGGAGACGGAGACTGTGGGGGAGACAGGGAGGCTGTGGGGAAGACAGGGAGGCTGTGGGGGAGACAGGGGGGCTGTGGGGAGACAGGGAGGCTGTGGGGGAGACAGGGAGACTGTGGGGGAGACAGGGGGGCTGTGGGGAAACAGGGAGGCTGTGGGGAGACAGGGAGGTTGTGGGGGAGACAGGGAGGCTGAGGGGGAGACTGTGGGGAGACAGGGAGATTGTGGGGAGACAGGGAGGCTGTGGGGAGACAGGGAGGCTGTCAGGATGGAGGGATGCAGTCATGATGGAGGGAGGCTGTTGGTATGGAGGAAGGATGGAGAGAGGCTGTCAGGATGGAATAGGCTATTGGGATAGAGGGAGGCTGTCAGGATGGAGGATCGCTGTTGGGATGTAGGAAGTATGGAGGGAGGCTGTCGGGATGGAGGAAGGATGGAAGGAGGCTGTCAGGATGGAGGAAAGAAGGAGGGAGGCCGTCAGGATGGAGGGAGGCTGCCGGGATGGAGGGAGGCTGTCGGGATGGAGGAACGCTGTTGGGATGTAGGAAGTATGGAGAGAGGCTATCAGGATGGAATAGGCTATTGGG
Organism: Allobates femoralis; assembly: GCA_033576535.1. Taxonomy (NCBI): domain Eukaryota; kingdom Metazoa; phylum Chordata; class Amphibia; order Anura; family Aromobatidae; genus Allobates; species Allobates femoralis. The sequence goes on along the minus strand of JARQOC010000005.1, from coordinate 52,388,600 downwards.
ATAGAGGGAGGCTGTCAGGATGGAGGATCGCTGTTGGGATGTAGGATGTATGGAGGGAGGCTGTCGGGATGGAGGAAGTATGGAGGGAGGCGGTCAGGATGGAGGGACATTGTTGGGATGGAGGGAGGCTATCGCGATGAAGTGAGGCTGTCGGGATGGAGGAAGGATGAAGTGAGGCTGTCGGGATGGAGGAAGGAAGGAGACTATCAGGATGGAGGGAGGCTGTCGGAATGGAGGGAAGCTGTTGGGATGTTGTCTATATGGCTGGCAGCCATCTCTATTGCGTACGGCCAGCAGTAGTCTCTATTGTGTACTCTCTATTGCGTACGGCCAGCAGTAGTCTCTATTGTGTATTCTCTATTGTGTATGGCCAGCAGCAGTTTCTATTGTGTATTCTCTATTGTATGTATAGCCAGCAGCAGTCTCCATTGTGTATACGGTCCGCAGCCATCTCTATTGTGTATACAGGTAGCAGCTGTCTCTATTCTGTATTCTCTATTGTATATACAGCTATTGTGTTTAGCGTTATAGAAAAATAGTTGCAACACACAATCAGCGGTGTTTATTCACTCTTTGTGGGGTGGTGCTTCAACAGGCATATAGTCAACAGGCATATGGTGGACTATATGCCTGTTGAAGCGCTACTTGCGGTGTGAAACGGCCATCGCCTTTGAGAACCCCCCCGTCCTCCCACCCGCACCATGTAAGACCACACGAAGAGGGAATAAACACCGTTGATCCTACGATGTTGCAACTTCATTTCTATAACGCTAACCGGAAGTGATGAACCGCTAACTGGAAGTGTGGACTGGGTTGTTTGAATGCTCAGCAGGCTGAATGCCGGAGCGCTGGTGATCAGGAAGGGGGCACCCTGAAGCAATCTGCAAGCTGCAGCTCTCCAGAAACACCGTGGACAGATTGGTGCTGGCACCAAGAATCATCAGAACCGTGACTGATACAGCTATGTGTATTCAGCCCACAGCAGTCTCAAGTGTGTGTGTGTGTGTGTATGTAATATATAATAGAGAGAGTGTAAGAAAAGGAAAAACAGCACAAAAAATAGAAAAAAGTGGACTTTATTGCCCAATGCGTGTCCACAGGGGGGGGGGCGCCGTTTGCCTTACCTGCCTAGGGCACCAAAATGCCTTGTCCCGGCACTGGGGAGGCATGTGCAGTTCTTCGATTTCACAGAACAATTGTAATGGCCATTTTACACGTCCCGATATCGGCGTCCAACTCCGACCAAAAGTCATGTGGTTAGTGCGTTGGCCCCGATATCGTTCGTGTGTTGTATGGTATAAATGTCCAATACGATGCCAAAACGATATCGGGGATCGAATGAGCCTGCTCTCCAACTGCCCGATATTGGATGGACGTTGTGGCCGGATCGTGCTGTGTAAACGCCCAACTACGATGTGCAGTACAGCGTCCCCTATTCTCTCCCATGTTAAATGGTCGTTCCTGGGTCGGCCGTACAAGGTGGGCGTAGACATCGTAGGGACGTTGTATGCCGATATCGCGCTGTGTAAATCTCCGATGCGATATTGGAAATCTGGGCAGAAAAAGCGCGCTCCCGCGCCGTCGGATCCAATATTGGACTGACGTTGGAGCGTGTAAAGTGGCCATTAGACTTTGGTCTCTACATCAGCCACACAGCATTCAACATCTTGCGCCTGCTCATTGAGTTCACTGGCACTTCAATAGGGTACAATGAGACGCGGCACTGTGCAATTATCCAATCCTACTGCGCAGGTACGAGAATTCATGCACTGTGTGGCTGACATGGCGACATCATTCACTTACATGCAATAAGAAAAGGCGGTGTTTGAAGGAAGTTATGTGGCACTAATCATAATCTGGGGACACCCACCAGACCATACAACTAACATACAACATGGGACAAGAATAAAACTCTTTTTCAGAGGCATGCAGGAGTGAGGGGTTACAGGAATAACTTACCATCAGCAGCCAAATACAGTTGTGACCAAAAGTATTGACACCCCTGCAATTCTGTCAGATAATACTCAGTTTCTTCCTGAAAATGATTGCAATCACAAATTCTTTGGTATTATTATCTTCATTTAATTTGTCTTTAATGAAAAAAACACAAAAGAGAATGAAGTAAAAAGCAAAACATTGATCATTTCACACAAAACTCCAAAAATGGGCCAGACAAAAGTATTGGCACCCTCAGCCTAATACGTGGTCACACAACCTTTAGCCAAAATAACAGCGATCAACCGCTTCCGGTAACCATCAATGAGTATCTTACAATGCTCTGCTGGAATTTTAGACCATTCGTCTTTGGCAAACTGCTCCAGGTCCCTGATATTTGAAGGGTGCCTTCTCCAAACTGCCATTTTTAGATCTCTCCACAGGTGTTCTATGGGATTCAGGTCTGGACTCATTGCTGGCCACCTTAGAAGTCTCCAGTGCTTTCTCTCAAACCATTTTCTAGTGCTTTTTGAAGTGTGTTTTGGGTCATTGTCCTGCTGGAGACCCATGACCTCTGAGGGAGACCCAGCTTTCTCACACTGGGCCCTACATTATGTTGCAAAATTTGTTGGTAGTCTTCAGATTTCATAATGCCATGCACACGGTCAAGCAGTCCAGTGCCAGAGGCAGCAAAGCAACCCCAAAACATCAGGGAACCTCCGCCATGTTTGACTGTAGGGACCGTGTTCTATTCTTTGAATGCCTCTTTTTTTCTCCTGTAAACTCTATGTTGATGCCTTTGACCTAAAAGCTCTACTTTTGTCTCATCTGACCAGAGAACATTGTTCCAAAACGTTTTAGGCTTTCTCAGGTAAGTTTTGGCAAACTCCAGCCTGGCTTTTTTATGTCTCTGGGTAAGAAGTGGGGTCTTCCTGAGTCTCCTACCATACAGTCTCTTTTCATTCAGACACCGACGGATAGTACGGGTTGACACTGTTGTACCCTCGGACTGCAGGGCAGCTTGAACTTGTTTGGATGTTAGTCGAGGTTCTTTATCCACCAGCCACACAATCTTACGTTGAAATCTTTCGTCAATTTTTCTTTGCCGTCCACATCTAGGGAGGTTAGCCACAGTGCCATGGGCTTTAAACTTCTTAATGACACTGCGCATTCAGACACAGGAACATTCAGGTCTTTGGAGATGGACTTGTAGCCTTGAGATTGCTCATGCTTCCTCACAATTTGGTTTCTCAAGTCCTCAGACAGTTCTTTGGTCTTCTTTCTTTTCTCCATGCTCAATGTTTTCTAACAGTGCCAATAATTTTGTCCACCGCCTATTTTATGTTTGGTGTGGAATTAGATCCAATTTGGCTTTAGGACAATTCTTTTTCTGTTTTTTCATTGAAGACAAATTAAATGAAGATAATAATACCAAAGAATTTGTGATTGCAATCATTTTCAGGAAGAAACTGAGTATTATCTGACAGAATTGCAGGGGTGTTAATACTTTTGGACACAACTGTACAAAACCAACACTGCACTTACAGGATGCAGTCAGACCCCATTATGTGGAACAAGCCCAGGTGCAGGCTGATAAAATCACCTCTACGGCCAGGGTCACATCTACGTTTTTTTTGTAGAATCCTGATCCGGTTTTGAGCTTTCAAAAAGCTCAAAACCGGACCAGGAAACGCTCCTCATGGGAGCCAATGCAAAACACCGGATGGCTAACCGCGGAACACCGTTAGCCCCGCCCCTTTCATGACGCGGCCGCCCTCACAACACTGGATGAAGGCCGGAGGGGGCGTCCATAATGAATGAGGGGGCGGAGGCTGCAGCAAACAGCCCCGCCCATGGATTTACAATAACAGCCTACGAGAACATGTAAGTATGAGCTTACATGTTTACTGTATTCATTCGTTAAGGGAACATAAAGGAATCACTATACAAGAGGGGTGCAGGCACCCCTGTATAGTGATACGGGGGGGCGGGAGTTTTTGGGACTTGCACGGAGCTCGGAGGAGCCCGTGCCATGAGAGAACTTGTAGAAGAAGCCCACCAGAGTGGGCGGCCGGTCTGTAGGGGGTCTAAGCCCCCCTAGAGACCTCAAACATTACTTTAGTTAGTAAATTTAACACTTTACTAGAGATAGGACAGTTTGCTGATCCCGGCAATAGCCGGGATCAGCAAACTATGCAGTTGCCGGATGGCTCAGGATTACACATCCTGAGCCATCCGGTTACTGCAGTCCGGTATTCAGCACACATTTTTGTAAAAAAGTGTGTGTGCCCGGCATTGCGTTCACCGCATCCGGATCTGGATGCGGTGAATGCAATTCTTGTTTTAAATGTGACCCTGGCCTACCTACAGAGACATGTGGGAGGTGACTTGCCATGCACATATTGGGCCTGCATAGAACGCCATTCACACTGATACATATGATGCAGAGTGTCTGATAGCTACCCACCGGTCCTGCCACCTGAATAAATGAGCCACTCAGTACGATGTCTCCGCACCACTGGATGAATGCCCAACTGCACCTCGCGAAAATGATAAAAAAGTGCAAAATGTTTTTAATGATAAAAAACCTTTTATATGGGGTATTGGTTCATGTATTGACCAAGACACTTAAACTCGTAATTTACGTCACGGATCCCCATGCTAACAAAATATGTACAAAAACTACTCATAAGGCCACATCAGAAAAACTTACCATCAGCAGCCAGATACAAAAACCAGCCCTGCACTTAGCAGGAATCCAATCATGCAGAGTTTAGAACCGCATAAAACTGGTGACAGGATCACTTTAAAAAAGCCACATATGTTTTAGGATTTTATTCGGTAGAGTGATGAAATAAATCTGTACCTTTTCCAGTATATGACAAAACAAAAAAGCATGAGGTGTCCTGATCTTTGCACATCCCTTTTTCTAGTGTTCTGCACATTGTGATAGTTATTGTTATGCAAACTCCTTAGGTCTGTACCTCCAGAAGATAATGAATTGACTACAGCGGAGCGTGGAAGGCATTCTAATTTGTACATTGTGCCCCAAAGAATACTTACAAGTAGCAGAAAAAGCAACATCATCTCCAATGGACAATAAAACCTTCACAAGATCCATAGCAAAAATCACTGAGCAGTGAATCCTCTGCGTAAAAGTTTCTATAGACCCCCCCATGTGAGAATGTAATATTCATCTTTCTCCTCTATCCTTATATGTAAACTTCACATACAATGTCTGAAACTGTCTGATAATCCAGCATATTTGACATTTATGGGGTCCCTTCTATACCAAATGGTTATATTACACTTTGTAGCACTCTTTGTGTACAGTTTTTCAAGGCTTAAGGCTGGTTTCACATTTGCGTTTGTGTCTGCATGCGGAGGGCATGCAGATGCAAATGCGCTGCAAACGCAGCCATACTGATGTGAACGCAGCGGATAATCTCCGCATGCGTTCACATAAGTATGCAGGCCAGCCAGGCAATCAGCTGTCTCGGCGGTGGCTGGGAGGCGGAGATCAGGGGCGGAGATCTCCTCCTCCCGGCCGCAGCTGATCTCTCGCCGGTGTCGGCTTGGAGAAACAGCTGATCTGACAGCTGTTTAAATCTCCTGCGCTGACACCGCCGGGAGATTAGCAGCGGCCAGGAGAGGAGATCAGTAGCTGCTCCAGCTGATCTCCCGGTGGCCGCCACTGATCTCCTGGTGAACGCTGCTGATCTCCTGGTGACCACCGCTGATCTCCCGGTGGCCGGCGCTGATGTCCCGGAAGATCAGCGGTGGCCACCGGGAGAGATTTCAATGAGATCCACAGTGTTCTCCTGAGCTGTCATGTGGAGGACACTGCGGATCCATTGACTCCCATGCATTGTTTGTGCGCTTGCGGGACATTGCAGATGAAACAAGCTCCCGCGAACGCACAAAAAAAGCAACAGGCTGCGTTCGGAGTGCGGAGGAGGGCACATATATTATGTGCATCCAAACGCAACCGCAACCAAACGCAGCCAAACGCAGGTACTATGCGTTCCCATGTTAAACGGGAACGCAGTGCGCATGCGTTTGGCTGTGTTCGGTACGCTGCATCTACATACGCAAGTGTGAAACCACCCTAACACCATTGCCAGCTCTACAGAGGTCCTGAAGTCTTGAAGAAGCCCACTGCCATCTTGGAAAGAAAATTCTTCCTTCTGCTTGTTTGCCAGTTTGTAATAAACTGGTCATCATCTGATAATTCCTGGTGGTTTACATTTAGTGAAAACTGATAAATAATGAAGGACTCGCTAGAAAGGGGCTCTTTGTTGAGCTCCACACTTGTTACATAAGTAGTGCTCCCAATTTTCTTACAGAGGTGTGTGATCATGGCTGTGTCTGTCCCAAACCATCTGTGGTAGTTTTTTTTAAATTTTCAATGATCTTACAAGTAAGTTGTCACGAGCTCCACACAGCACTGCTTTGAGATGTTTGTATGTCGCTGTTTGGGTACCTGTAGGGTACCTGAGTTGTCAGTCTGGTTAAAGTGAACCTGCCACCTAGTATAGAGCCCCTAACCTACAATACCTGTCCCTGCAGTTTCCTACTACATTACCAATCATCCCTCTCTGATTTAAATGTGCATTATAAAAGTGCAAAAAAGCTATTTATAATCTTACATGTCCACCTTCATGTGAACGTTCTCAGATGGCTGGCACCGTCAGGTCCACTCTCCCCCCCCCTTCCCCTTTGCTGCTTCAACCACACCCCAGTGGGCATGATCATTCATTCAGGAGCGCGCCCTGATTTCAAATTTCCGCCTCCTTCTTCCAGGTATGATGCCGCGGCATGTCATTTCTGGTCCTGTGCAGTGTGGAGGTGTATTGGCTGAACAAGCCGGCTTCGGAATGCATACTTGACATGCTGCAGAAGTAGCTTGTACGCTAATACACCCATCACACTGTACAGGATCGGAAATGACGCTGGACCAGAGGCGCATCATACCTGGAAGAAGGAGGCAGGAGTTTTAAATCAGGGCTTACTCCTGATTGAATGATCATGCCCACCAGAACAATGAGGCTGAGGGAGAGTGGACCCGGAAAGACTGCTCACCTGACAGCCAGCCGTCTAGGAACGCCCACATGACAGTGCATATGTAGGTTTATAAATCCCTTTTTTGCACTTTTACATTTAGATCAGAGAGGAATGGTTAGTAATGTAGTAAGAAGCTGCAGGGACAGGTAGTGATAGGTTAGGGGGCTAAACTAGGTGACAGATTTCTTTTAAGCTCTGAGTTATTCTTCATGCTGGTTCTCGAAAGGCTTGAATCACTCAAGTGTTTTTACTCCCAGTGATTATTCTGATTCTTAACTGTGCAGCTTTCCCCAGTGAGCTCATGTGCATAAGGAAAGTGGAATTGGAAAATCACTGCTTACCACCTGTCTCACTTTGGATCCTCTTGTTGCTGGAAGAAGGTGGCTGGCGTTCACTAGTAATCACAGTTTTCTAAAGAAAGAAAATTCAGGCTGCTCACTTTTCCACTTCCCCAGTGTGCTGCCAATCAAAACACTTTGCATGGAGTGCTGTGTGGTCTCCTGTGCTTATCCTGAACTCTTACCTGACCTGGAAAGACCTTGGTTTTATCTTTGCCTGTTTCTGTGGCGCCCCGCAACGAGTGCGTCACAAGAGGGTATTGCAGCTAAAACTGCAGCAGCAATATTCTCTGACTCAGCAGTCACACAGTTAACTCAGAGATCCATACCCTACATGCATCACCTAGCATAGAGGGCCAATCAGGTCCTGGTGGGCGGAGTGTAAGGGTAGTGTGTAGTGGAAAGCTTAGACACTTAGTGAGTAGCGTCTGCAGAGAAGAGAAGAACTCTCCGAGTAACGTAGGAGCGGGGGCTCCGCACAGTCCCATGCAGCCCCCGGGCCGTCACCGGTCGGGTGTCTTCACCTGAGGCCTAAACTACCGGGATCAGGCGTTAACATACGGGTTCCCAAAAATTCCCGTGCCCAACCTACAGCCGGTTTGCTGGTACCGAAGCTAGAAGGAGTTCAGCACTTCTATGCGAACCAGAGGAGTGGAGGGACCGCTTTACAGGAGCACCCCACCACCGCCATACACAGTCGTCTAGCCAGCGGTGTACCCACCAAAGGACCCAAGGCTCCCCAAAGCATCCGGAACGTACACCCCGGATAGGGCATTGAAGCAGCCTCCCTGTACCCGATCTGGTATTCCTGGGCAACAACGGCAACATACTTGGTTAGAATGCAAGGAACACCGCGGATCTCTGAGGGACACTGATCACTGCTGAGTCCACCCGGTCCACTACCTACAAACTGTATACCATGTACTGTCTTCTGGTTACAGTAAAGAGCCCGTAACAGAGACTTACAGTGTCCGTGCTTCCTTACCAACTGCTTGCATCCGCGCACTAAGTAACCGCAGCTGCCTCAGAACATCTTGCGCAGCTTCTGGCTCCGGGGATCACCGCTCAGCCTGTGGGGAGCGTTCCATCTTGCTGCATTCCATCCCCCGGAGGCCCCGCAGCATCGGTAAAGTTACCGAAACTCTCATAGGTGGCGTCACGACAAATTAACCCCTTAATCTGTTCCACTAATGACGTCTCTCTCCTTTGATCTGCACCACCGGGCCCCACTACCGGCAGGCGCGGTCCATCCGTGACAAGGAGGAAGAAGAAAAACGCCTGTCTAAACCGGAGTCCCGGCCGCGGTGAGTCATTTCCTTTACTTGTTATCTTCTTCTATTTTTTTTTATTTGTTTTAACCTTTGTGTATTCCCTGAATCATCAGCGTCCTCCTGGTATACCTTACCTTCTATAGTTATATGACCATTGTTTCTGTCTTCTCCTGGTGTACTGGGACCTCTCCTGGAGTAGACCCCAGATTGCCTAACCACTCTGTCATCCCTATCCGAGTAAGTAGTGGCTGTATCAAGTGTTGGGCTACCTTCACATTTGCATTCCCCTCCGCAGTGTTCTGCGGAGGGGATCCGCAATGTGACCGCAGCACCGCAAGCCCCTATCTTTATAATGGGAGCGCACGGTGCTGCGCTTGACCGCGCATGACCGTGCGCACCCATTCACTGCCACATGTGATCTGTGCGCAGGTGGATGCCTGCGCACAAATCACCCAGTCTCGTCCGCACCACGAACACGACATGTTGCATTTCTGGTGCGGACGAGACTGGGTGATTTGTGCGCAGACATCCGCCTGCGCACAGATCACATATGGCAGTGAATGGGTGCGCACGGTCTTGCGCGGTCAAGCGCAGCACCGTGCGCTCCCATTATAAAGATAGGGGCTTGCGGTGCTGCGGTCACATTGCAGATACCCTCCGCAGAACGCTGCGGAGGGGAACACAAATGTGAAGGCAGCCTTAGTTTTTTTTGTTGTGACTTACTATACTTTGTGTTACAACCTTGTTACTGTAGTCTGTAAAAGTTCACAAAAGTCAGAACAACTCAGAATGGGGCTACCCTGGCAATGTTGGCAAAGGAAAGATGTTTCAGTGTCAGTAGTGCACCGATAAGGAAATCCCCTAGCCTCTACTTGATTTTAGGCAGCACATTGTATATTTTGTTTTTACTTCAGGGAGGACAGTGTATAGAATTACTTATTGCAGATAACCATTGGGGACTTCATTACAAATATGAGCCAGTCTTAGATGAAGAACATGAGATCAAAATGTTCCTGTTGGTAAAATAATTTATTATTCCTCATGATGTCACTGTGGTTTTTGCTATAGATGATAGAGTACAGTTCAGAATGATTTGTTTTCTGTGAATAAGAGATACAGATTGTTTCTCCATAACCATCAATACTTGTCAACTTTTTCAGTTTTCTTTGAGTAAATTAACCCGATACAATACATTTTTTTCTTAAAGGGGTACTCCGAGAAATGTAATAAAAATAAATAACTAAAATATTGAAAGTACATTTAAATATTACAAAATTTACTAAATAACTTTATTACACAAATAGAATTAAGCAATAAGGTCATCTTTAGTTAGTGCACTATCGGGATTTGAAATATGTCAGCTCCCAGCAGTTTTTTAGCCTTCTCACATCTTAGCATGAGCTGCGTAAAGACATCTGCTCAAGACAGACTCAGGTGAGTGCAGCATCTTGTCAGGTATCATGAACGCGCGTTTCTCTGTTCAATGAGCCTGACAGGACAAGCGGAGGAGCAGATAAAGCAGGAGATAACCTAACTAGCTGACTGAGATTGAACATTTATCTCGTCAGCCTGACAGGTTTATTGGAGGGCAGGAGGACAGCATGGAGCTACTGGAGTAAACCATACAAACTGCCTCCTCCTTGTCCTGTCAGGTTTGTTGAACAAAAGAATGTGCTTTCACGATATCTGACACGACCCTGCATGTACCCCGTTTGTCTCCAGCAGATGTCTTTATGCAGCCTGTCCTAATATGGGATGGCTGGGAAACTGCTGGGAGCTGACATATTTAAAATAGTGATATAACTAACTAAAGATTTCCTTTTTTGCCTTTTTGTAAAACAGCTAGTTAGTAAATTTGTGATCTTTTTGTATTTTACTTATTTAAATTATTTATTTTTAATTGCATATCTTGAAGTACCCCTTTAACTACCACTCAGTCATAACCTCTTGCCAGGGTCATGCTTGAGAGATGCCTGCCGACACACATCCCTTGCATTGCAATACACATTGCCGGCCAATCAGCATCTGGCAGATGATGATGGCATGCTAGTCACAAGCGACGCATAGCAGTGACATCATGTTGTGCCCATCACTTGAATGGAGAAGTCATTTGCTGGTGTGGGAAGAATTGTTTATTAATTTTTTTACATTTGTTGGAGAAGAGCCACACTACAGGGATATATTATTACTGGAAGAGGTCTAATATGGAGGACACTATTTTAGGATGTTAATAAGGTAAGTGCTTGGCTTAAGCTAATCTAAAAAGATGGTTGGGTGCACAGAGAAAAAAAACGTAGTTAATTATAGATGAACTCTGGCACACCAAATTAAGAAAACGTGAAGTCTCTTTATGCTGATAAAGTAATTTTTTACGGAATTTCTGCAGATGATCACAATTGTCGCAAAAAAAGTTTTTCGGCCTCGCGGCCTTCATCAGTTAGTACAACTAAATCAAAACAGACAAAAAAGGACAAATCAGTAGAAAATCAATTTCTATATCTGTCCAGGAAACTTCATCAGTACAGTTACAGTCTCCACATCAAGAAAATAAGAATACAAAAAAGAACCAATGAAATCCATATTACGGTAGTTCCATATAGACAATGAGATTCATACAATATGAGCACCAAAATCTGAAATAACCTGTGCTCAATCCTGAAAATCCTAAGTAATGGGATATATCACAGATATTGAAAAGGAAAGTATCCAACTGTAATGAAATCATGGAAACATTGTTACATTTGTACACAGCCACAAAATAGAACAATGTGTCCATGATTTCACTGCAACCAGAGATCTGTGACCAATATCTGAACAGATATCTCTGTGTGTAACGTGGCCTTAAGAAAATGCCCTACTTCATATCGCCAGATGGCGGTATGAAAGAGGGCATTTTCTTACAAGTTGTAATAGTGCTGATAAGCCAGTAATTTATAGTATCAGTTTTTGATCATCTGTCACAGTGGCCTATTCGGTATTCGCCGAATAGTAGCGGTATTCGGGCTACTCGCTACTCTCCGAGTATCTTATGTGTACTCGGGAGTAGCGAGTAGTCCTAATACTTTCGCAGTGTATCTATAGATACTCTGCGAAAGTAGCCTAAAAGTGATTAAAGGTTGTTAAAAAATAATAAAATTACATACTCACCTACCGACGCCTGCATCGGGACCGGCAGAGAAGCCATCTGATCGCTGGACAAGGACCTGTCACTACCAGCCAATCAGATGGCCGGTAGCGATCTGGCCAATTAGATGGTGCCACATCACAACCACGTGATCGCTAGCGGCCACCTGATTGGCCAATTTGCAAGGTCCTAGATGCACTGTCAGGAACTTGCAAACTGGCCAATCAGGTGGCCGCTAGCGATGACGTAGTTGTGACGTGGCGCCATCTGATTGGCCAGATCGCTACCGGCCATCTGATTGGCTGGTAGTGACAGGTCCTTGTCCAGCGATCGGTTGTCTTATCTGCCGGTCCCGGTGCAGGCGTCGGACAGGTGAGTATGTAAGTTTATTATATTTTAACAACTTTTATTCACTTTTAGGCTACTTTCGCAGTGTATCTATAGATGCACTGCGAAAGTGTTCGTACTCGCCATGCTCGCCATACTCGTTGCGAGTATAGTGAGCACGAATATTAAGGTACTTGCTCATCCCTAATCCCATTATTTAGGATTTTCAGGATTGCGCACAGGTATTTCAGATTTTGGTGCTCATATTGTATGAATCTCATTGTCTATATGGAACTAATATGGATTTCATTGGTTCTTTTTTGAATTCTTATTTTCTTGATTTGGAGACTGTAACTGTACTGATGAAGTTTCCTGGATAGACGTAGAAATTGATTGTCTACTAATTTGTCCTTTTTTGTCTGTTTTGATTTACCGTAGTTGCACTAACTGATGAAGGCCATGAGGCCGAAAAACTTTTTTTTGCAACAATTGTGATCATCTGCAGAAATTCCATTAAAAATGACTATTTTAGGATGTGACCAGGATCAAGAACAATATTACAGGATTGGAGAAATTATTACATGATGTGACAAACAGATATGCCCTTTATAGCAGAGGTCTCAAACTCCAGGCCTCAAAGTGCAGGTTTTCAGGATTTTCAGTTCAGGTTTTCAGGATTTCCTTAGCATTTGACAGTTGGTAATTTTATCTTCTGCACAGGTGACATTTCCAACTAAGAAAATCCTGAAAACCTGAACTCTGCACGACCCTTAAGACCTGGAGTTTCAGACCCCTGCTTTATAGGATCTTGAACTCATACATCTGGTGAACATGCAGGTAGGGGCCCAGGTCCAAACTTTGCACCGGGGTCCATTGGACTGTAATTACCCAACTGTAACCCACTAGTGGGGTGCAGCTTAACCTGCTTTCCAATGGTCCTGTTACACTTGGCAACGTTCCAGCGATCCTGACAACGATGCGACCTGGTAAGGATCACTGGAACGTCGCTACGTGGTCACTGGTGAGATGTCAAACAATCAGATCTACTGATTGACGCAACAGCGATCCGGCAGTCGTTGGGCCCCTGTCACACAGCAGCTAGTCTGACGACTCAGACCTGAGTTCTGAGTCGTCAATGAGGTCGTTGTTAAGGCATCAAACACACCGATCATGCTGCCCAGCGGGACAATCAAAAAATGGTCCAAGCCATTTCGACACAATCGGCGATCTCACGGCGGGGTCCCGGTGGTGGCTACGTGTCAAATATAGCGAGATCGCTGGCAAGGTCGCTGTTGCGTCACAAAACTTGTGACATAACAGCAATCTCGCTATGTGTAACGGGGGCTTTAGCAGTGTCAGCAGTTCCAATAGGAGATGAGCCAACTTCTCCATAAGTTCTGGAAGTCTCCTTTTTTGTTCAGGACACTCCAGGAGTTGGCAAGTACATCCACAACTTATAAGCGCAAATATATTTTATATACATAACAATTGGGCTTGTGTGTTTTAAATGAAATAGAGAAAAGGACATTTTTCTTTGTTCACTTTGTATTTTGAGCTAAAAATATTTTTTTTCAGTATTTTCAAAAATCTTGCAACATTTTGACTTTTTATAGGCTCTTTGTTTTCCTGCAATCTGCTGGCTGCGGACAGAGTTAACTGAGAATCGGTCAGTCAGCACCTTCTCATAGGAGTTGACGGTAAGTGCCTCCCGGATTAATTGTGGCTACACCAAAGATCGGCTCCAGTTTGATGTGATCTGTCGTCATAAAAGGAGTTCAGAAATCGACAGATAGAAATGGTATACAACTTCTGTATAGAACTATGGTAACTTACCAATGGATTCTCCAGACAGGAAAATACAAGTAAATAAAGAGTATGTAAACATTAAATGGTGAAAAACTTTAACTGAATATTGCAAAATGAATTTTTAGTCCGAAATATAGGTAAAAAAAAAGTAATGCCAGCATTAAATTTCAGCTCTAGTCTAATCTTGAAAAAATGTAAAGGGAATCTGTCCGCAGGTTTTTGCTATATAAACTGAGGACAGCATGCTGCAAGGGTTAAATAACAAAAATAATCTGTGCCTCTCTTATCAGTGTGTGTGCTATTCTTTACTTAACCCTGCTGTTCTCTTCGATCAAAAATTACCAAATTTGAAGTTTTTGATTTCATTTTTCATTTGTTTATGAACAACCATGTTCCCATACAGTATAATAATGCAACAGGTATTCACATAAACACTTAAACATGCTAAAAATCAAGACTTTAATATGTCCGTAAAAATATTGCACATTATAAGTGTATAGTAGACCCAAACAGAACAGCAGGGTTAGACTAAAGGCTTTATCACCTGGTGAATATCATTAGAGGACTACATAACAGTCCGACACACCCCCTGTTGTGATTGACACCTCACAGTCAATGCACAATCTCTATAAGAGCCTGGTGGGGGCTGCTATCTCAGCTCTGCTGTGTTTCTAAAACTAAATTCTTTGATTGTGTCAGAATGGCTTCAGCCAGTAATCTGTGTGATACATCATTGGAATCAGGGATTTCTTGCCTACATTATGTTCTTGTCAGATGAGATAGCAAACAAAAACCTGCTGACAGATTTCCTTTAAAGACAAATTCAGCTCTGCTACAAATAGTACAAACACATTTGACAAGTAACAATATATATTTTATTTTAGACTCATTACAGAGGCGACTTCAGGTCCAGATTTGCACATTACATCCTTCTAATCACAGGAAGAGTCAGAGGTGACAATTATGTATGAAGATGATGCCGCTTCTCTCTACCAGAAACCTATTTGCGCTCATCACATTTATCAGGTTGCAAGTTCTCATTAAATCAGAATTTACTTTGCAAGGTTAATGAGTTCTTTATGCAGTTCTTACACTTCATAACTAAAAAATGAAAGATCTGTCAAATTGAATTCTTGTCAAAAGCTGAGATTGTGTCCTGTAATCGCTCCTCGTTAGAAAGATGTCTGCATTAAAAAACAACAACAAAAACAACCAAAAACCAAAAATTTTTTAATACAACTTCTTTGGGTACCGTCACACGGTGCGATGGCTCCGGAGATGTCGGCGGCGACATGGCGGGAGCGCGCACGTTTTTGGTGCCCTGCCAGCATCGCCGTCCCCCGTTTATATGGGGAGACACCTCCGGGGATGCCCCAGCGATCTCACAGGCGTCATCACCGCCGGGGTGTCTCCAAACCCCAGCGGCGATGCAGTACAATGGCAGCCTATGGCTCCCATCGCCTGTCAGGTCGCTTTCGGCCCGTTTACATGGGGCGATGTGTGCACATCGCCCAGATCGGCCGCCTGGTTTCCGAGCACTGCTCTGAAACCAGGCGACCACTAAAAGGTGTCGCCATCGCCTAATTACATTTGGCGATGCAGGGGTGATATCGGTGCCGATAGGCCACGCCCCTGCATCACCTAAGAAATTGGCGGTGCCGTCCCCACGTGTGACGGTACCCTTAGTGTCATGCCGCCTTCAGACTCTGAGTTAGGGTGTCAGCGGTGGTTTGTTCACTGATGTTCAGCTTTGCAGGAGTTAACTTTTTGACTAGTGTCAATGGAAGGTTGAGGCTGCTGGAACGCCTTCTCCCTTTAAATATGGCTCAGAAACATTCTTGAAAGCTGACCTTAACATTTGCATGTCTCTTGCATACCGGTCCTGTGTTGGAGTTACTGTTGAAATTCTAATCGTTGCTTGGTGTTTTGGTGTCTGGTGAAGTAAACTTGTTGTTTTTTTCATTCCCTATTTGTATTTGAGTTCTCCCTGCACACATATTGTATCTTCCTGATTGTTTGTTGTGTGGGTCTGTTTATTTTTTCCCAGTCTGTCTTTATCTGTAGGTTCCACTATGGTTCACTTCCTGGGGTGGGGGTTGGGGTTCAGCTCAGGCTGGACAGGAGAAAGGGACAGGTCAGAGACTCAGGCCTCTCTACCATCAAGAGTACCCTGAGTTGAAGAAAGTTAGGTTTCCCCTAGCCTGGGACAGTTCAGGGGCCCAGGTTCCTTTCTTCCTTTGTTCCCAAGGCTCCCCCTGACACTTAGAAAACTGAGTTAACTATGGGTGGTTCAAAACAAATTTTTTATTTACTCAATCTATTTGATGTCATAATCTTATTTCTGTTTAATATACTCTAAATTCTAAGTCTGTACCATTCCCTCAATACTCTAGCAACATTTATTTACTACTTCCTCTTTGATGGCACTTTGCTAGATATTCCCAGTGCAAGCTGGGGTAGTGAAACAAGTCGTTTTCAAGGGTCTGAGACTGCTCCCTACTGAGCATGTGCTATCGATCCTGACATGTGCTCTGTACAGTCTTGTCACTGTGCAATATGCAAAGTTAAAGAGCACTCCCTCAGTTCTGATCAGTAATGTGTCAGCAAGAGACCACAATATGCTGGCTTGTCACTTCTAATCAGAGCCAGCCAAATAGTGCAATATGCACAGTGATGATGCACTCCCTCGCTGGCTGATGATCAGTATTCAGTCGACAAAACAGCACAAAGTTCCAGCTTGACACTTCTGATCAGAGCCAGGGAATGAGTGCAATATGCACCGTGACAGTGCACTCTCTTGCCGGCTCTGATTGGTAATGAGTCAGCAACATAGTGTAGTATGCCAGCATGACACTTCGAATCACAGCCAGTGAATGAGCAAAATATACACAATGACAGTGCACTCCCTCACTGAACAGTAATGAGCCGACAAAACCAAAAGCCATATTGAGACTTCTGATCAGACCCGGCAAATGAGCAAAATTTACACAGTGTTAGTACACCCCTTGCTGGCGCTAAACAGTAATAAGCCAACAAAAGAGAGCAATAGGCCGGTTTGACACTTCTGATCAGCCAGCAAATGAGCGCAAATATGCACATTGGCAGTGCACTCTCCTACGACTTTGATTGCTAATGAGCTAGCTAAAGAGGAAAGTATTCCGTTTGATACCTCTGATCAGAACCAATGATTGAGTGTAATATGCACATTGATAGTGCACTCCCTTGCTAGCTTTGATTACTAACGAGTTAACAAAAAAACACAATATGTATGTTTGACATATCCGATCAGGGCTAGCAAATGAGTGCAATATGCACAATGACAGTGCTTTCCCTCACCGGCTCTGATCAGATAATGAGCCAGCAAGAGAGCGCAATATGCCGGCATGGCACTTCTGATCACAGCCAGCGAATGAGCACAGTATACAGTGACAATATACAGTGACACTAAACCAGCTCCCTTACATACTCTGGGTCAGGGCCCCGCACCGTCCATTGGACAGTGTGAGCCCTATCATTCAGGTGGCAAGAGCAGGGGAGCGGCTGTGCAAAAGGGGGGGCGGCCCCTTTATGCACACAGCGCTAGCCAGGCCTTAGCAGGGTCTGAGGGAAGAAGAACTGAAGACAGAGAAACACACCTGGGAGACTGAGTGACATCACCACTCGCCCGCTGGGGCGGAGGAGCGCACAGATCGGATACCGGTTCCGAAACTGTGACTGACACACACAGCACAGTAAATCCCGGGATAGTGGAGGTTGTAGATCGACACTGTACCAGAGCGAAGCAACACGGCGGGGTCAGAAGCACACTAAAGACTCAAGTTGCCTAGCCAAGGGGTACCTGTGAGGAGAGAGACAGTGCCAGCAGCTCAGCTAGAACAGCAGCAGGGCCACACACAGCACAGCAGGAGGAAGCTGAGGACCTGGACAGGATGGGAGCAACTGACCCCAGTACAGACTCTGTGGACAAAACTCTGCTACTAACATCTGCAGTAAAGCTTTGGAAAACTTCAGAAACGTGAGTGTGTGATTCATTGAACCCGTCTCCACTTTTAAATCCCCTTACTACAACATCATACCCTTCATAAACTATAATTACCACTGCCCTGGGGAACCAGCCTCTACCTACGGAGAGCCATTCCATCTAAGCTGCCCAACATCATCCCCGGAGGCTCTGCAGCTGCAGCAGCGGTGGTCACCCTGACCACAAACCGTGGGTGGCGTCACAAAAAAACATTCATCCCTTGTAAATACCCCCTTTTACTTGCGGAACCCGGGACCCCGGTCCGGACCAGGTCCTCCATGACATCCCAGCAGCAAACCCTGTCCGGTACCGGAGAACCCCGTCCCAGTGGGCTCCACACTAGTTTAAAGAGCAAAGTATGCTGTTTGACACCTCTGATCAGAGCCAATGAATGAGTGTAATATGTACAGTGACAGTGCACTCTCTCACTGGCTCCTCATCGGTAACAAGTCAGCAAGAGAAGTCAGTATGTTTTTGGGATTGAAACTTCTGATCAGAGTCATTGAATGAGCAAAATATAGATAGTCACACTGCATTTCCTCGCCGACTTCTGATCAGTAATGAGCCAGCAAGAGCGTAATATGCACAGTAGCAAGTATGTACTGTGTATATGTTGGCATTGACAACCGATTCATGCTCAGTAAGGCATAATAGCCCAGTCCATGAAACAGATGTTGCTGATGATGCTTTTTTAGGATGGTCAGAGGCTAGTGATTGCAGCCTCTGCTCCCAGATGATGAATAGTTTGACTATCCCAGCATGCACTAGGATTCTCAAATTAATCGTCATCAAAGTTGAAGTAGTAAAAATAAATAAAATAAAGCAGTTAGATAAGAGTAGTGGAGGAATGAGAAGGACTTGCTAATTAAAGTATATTAAAAAAATAGATATTACATTATGACATTAAACAGATAGGATTTAGGATTACTGTTTGTTTTTAACTTTAAGACTCTTAAGCCCCGTCACACATAAAGAGATCGTTAGCGAGATCGTAATAACGTCACAGGTTATGTGATGTAACATCGATCTCGCTAATGATCTCGCTACGTGTGGCATTTAGCAGTGATCAGGCCTCTGCTGAGAGATTGCTGATCGTTACAAAGTTTGGGTCATTTTTAGGTGGGTTGGTCTCCCGCCCGGGAACACTGCATCACTGTGTTTGAAAGGGGCAACGACCAACGATCTCAATGCTACGCCCGAGAGTGACAATTCCCTACGACCTCTGTAACATTCCGGATCGCTGCTGAAGTTGCTGGTGAGATCTGACTGTGTGATATCTCACCAGCGACCTCAAAGTGACGCACCAGCGATCCCTACCAGATCGTACCATTGACGAGATCGCTGGTGCGTCGCTACGTGTGATGGACCCTTACCGACCCATGCTGTTGAGCAGATAAAAGGAGCATCTCTAAATTTTTCCATATATTACAATGACTTTTTACTGATTTAATCCCAGTTGGTTTTAAAAACTATTTCCACTTCTTAAAAAATGTGTGCAGGACAAACCAATGGGCGCACAAGTTCCAAGTGAATTGATTACAAGATGTCCACAACGTTGAATTGCCAAAAATTGCAGTTTATTTAGTAAACAAGGTATCTAATGGCATCATGTTTCCGATCACACTGATCTCCTTTTCTTAAGACCATGCTTCTTCTCTATGTTTCCACAAAGGAGCTCAGGGTTCTCTGAAATGCGTTTTCCATTGATGACCTTGTTTTTAATAAAATTGGAATCTTACCAAGTCAACATTGTGGACATCTGGGAATTGATTCCCTTTGAACTTGTGCTCCAATTTGTTGTCCAGTACTGTTGTTGAAGAAGGGTGAGACTCTGAAGAACCCCAACTGAGTATAGTGGAGGTAATGCACTCGGCTATATCCAACACTACTTTTGAGAATGAATAAAGTGAAGATGCTTAAACTTGACTACCACTCCTTTTCAGAAGGGCTCTTCAGAGAGGCATTTTTGGGATCAGTGTGAGCCTAAGTGGTTGAAACTTCAAGTAACTGAACCCCATTTATACTGATGGGGTTTAAGGGGAACTCCAGTAAGAGTAAACTTTTTAGAAACACCCTTTGCCCTGCTACGTGATAAAAACAGAGCTGTACACTGCTTTTTCTAGGATCTATAGATCGCTTCTAAGTTGATAAAATCAAAGCTGCTCCTCAGCTCTGACCCCCTCATGGGACAGGGGAATTTCAGCATGTCAGCCTCAAGCAGGAGGAAAGAGAGCATGAGGTGTGTCAGGGGCGTGGATACGGGGAGCTGAAGGATTATCAACCCCTCACATTTTTGATATAGGGAGGGGGAGTGGCGGGCGGATATAGCCCACCAGCCCCATGCTCCTACTACAATCCTACCCCTGATATACCATCCTATGTGACAGGGGGGTCCAGACTTGAAATAGAAATCATGTCACCAATCAGAAAACAAATACATGCTGTGATCCTCTGTTTTTGTGATGATGCATAATGTGTACTGTTATTGTGAGGCTAGGAGCAGAGGCAAATCATTACATTGATCAATACAGCTCTGCATGGTCTCCCCCTCCCCTATAGGAACATTGTACCTTCCTATCCCCCCCAACTTTCAATGGGTCGTCATCATCATTCCTCACTGGAATGTAGGCTGCAGATCCCATGTCTACACCCCTGACACATCACCTGCTCTCTGCTGCTGCATGAAGCTGACATGCTGACATTTTCTGCCCCATGAGGGAGGGGATAGATAAAAGGAGCAGGTATAATTGATTTGATTTATAAGCGATCATAGATCCTGGAACTGCAAGTGTATATCTCTGCTTAATTATGTAGCAGGGGCAGACACTACTATAGTTTTATTTGCAAGAAATGAAGGCACCAGCGGTATGAGCTGATAACGGGGCTGAATGAACCGTGAGCCCAAGAAGCCAGTGTTGATCAGTCTGAAAGTCTTAATAATTCTTTCCAAAGTAGAGAAAGATGGCACTCACCGGTTTACGTCAGGCGTGTACTTTAGTCTTGGACCCGTAGAAGCGCTTGTGTGCGAAACGGTGCCGTCGTCCATCCTGCTGTCTCTCCTCTGCACAATGTAACCCCCGAAGAATCCATTAAAGTACAACGCCTGAAGTAAACCGGTGAGCACCGTCTTTCCTCTTTTTTGGGAAATATGTACTAAAGTTTTCTCTCCCTGGAGTTCCCCTTTAAGCCCACTTATTTGTGTTATAATTAAGGGGTTAAAAATCTATTCTTTTTACATGGGGATTCTGACGGTCTGCTGATGTATTTAATAGAAGTATATAAAGCACAATACGTCTCCTGGAGGTGATGATTGTGGGAAGCAATTTTTACAGTATTTTACTAAATATAGAAGGGGCAATTTCTGCTCTGATAACATCTGCCCAGAGCAGAATAACATTGATCACCTTTATTCAAAAGACCTCTGATTATAATGAATCCAACATTTCATAACATTCAATCAGGCAACATGTGAATGACCAAAATGGAGATGTAGTGCTCAACATTTCTTTAAAGGGGAACTCACCTTAAAAATATCCTTGTACATCATTCTTTGGGGAAATCTCCAAAGAATCCCCTTCTGTCCGCCTCTGCAGAAATCACTAAGATTTTAAAACGGTGAGCTGAAAACGTCTATGTGTGACCAAGAGCTGGCCTGAGCCCTCTGGCCCTGGGTGCAGGTCCAGCCTTCCAGCCCTCATTTGAGGACCAGGTTGGGTGCTATCAGGAATTTTAGATACCGCTCACTCACCATGTTGTCAGCCCCGTCTGCATCGCCGGCCGCCCCGCAAAAGCGGCCGCCGGCCCATTCCTGTTTTTTGGGCGCCCTACAATGTGGGCTATACCAAACCAGCCAGGGGGCACTTGCCCCCCCGCCACCGGGCCAGTCCCCCCCCCTTGGGGTGTGACCCTAGCTTTAAAAGATCCATTTTGTCACATCTGGCCCCCTTCAAAGTGGTCAACAAAAAAAAAATATTCTTTACCGGAGTCAGGGTCGTAAACACTGAAATATTTCAGAGAGGGTGTTGTGGCCAAAAATCTGCACCTAAGATTAAGCTTACAAAGGACAACCAGACAGGAAACTGTCCTTAACTCCTGCCGCACCAAAAGAAAGTATATGATTTAAATACAGTTTAAAGACCTGTGCCCCCATAAGGCGTTATAACCCCCCGGGCCCAGACTTGTCAAGGCGGGACACACCCCGTGACACTAAAATACCAGAATCAAAATGGTGGACTGATGATCAGCAGACTGGGGACAAAAAGACTTAAGTAACAATTGGAAATACCTGTTGTAAGAGAGGAAAAGGGGCCAATCACAAGTTCTCCATTGAAATTTCATATCAACTGTGGTATAGAGATGTTGTAAAAGGGTTTCTACATGCTTCCTTAGGGGGACCCTTAACACGCCGCTACTGGCGGTGCTACAACCCCCTACTTCACATGCACGAGCACGGGACAAACGGGTTTGCCCAAACCCGGGCCACCCCGCACCCACCCCTTTTCACGCCGCAACAAGGTGCACTACAGTAGGTTACATCTATCTCTAGATACACCGCCGGGTGTTCCCCAAGTTTTCCTTCTGCCAAGCACCTTTCCTTTATTTACACACCGCTTTTCAAAAAAGCTAATATGGGGGGACCTGGTGCAGCAGGACAACACATAAGCGTGCCAAAAATTGTTTGGGTTAACGAACGTCCGTACGCTGGGTTTTGGACAAAAACAAGAACATCATGATTGGGCAGCCAGCACAAGGAGGCTGACTAATACATGACGGCTCGAGCAATTGTGATGTGACGGGTTCAGCTCCTTAAATTTTGCCGCCCTATGCGCGACTACCATCGTCATGCAGGAGCTTCCCCCAAATTTAACGCTGATGGGGGCGCGGAAACCCCCGGAGCCTGTGTCACCCCTAAGCTACCATACCAGGTACATAGCATGGTGTCCGACATCCCTTCTTTTGCTTCTTTACACGCCCAAAACGGGGTCACTACAATGGGCTGTTAGCCACCTGTTTCAGGGCAGTGCTGGGAAAAACAGGTGCCGCTACCCTTGCCGGGGGCTACAACCGTTTTCCCACACCCGCACCAGGGGGTGAATTGCCATGCAAGAACATTTCTCGCATGTATCCGTTGTAGCCACCCCAGTAGGGCGTGTAAAGGTACCATTAGGCTGCTTTCAAAAATCGCATTTTGTAATGTTTGCGGGCAAACTGGCGAAGGGGGCCCAAAATCCGGCAGATGCACCAAACGACGTTTTTTCAGCCTGGGTCCGGAAACCCCATGCATTGTCTGTGGGGTTTTGGCAGTCGGTGCAAAAAGTGCGGTTCTGCCAGACCCCGGCAGATCCGCACTGGCGCCGCTAGCCCACATAATTTTTTTTCCACCCAAAGCAAATTATGCAGTTGAGGGTGGCAGCTTGCAGGTTTTGCTGCTTTCATCCGGCTAGACTTAAAAAACTGTAAGGCCCACATTTTTTTTTTTTTAATTATTCATTTAAAGGGAACCTGTGACCGGGATTTACCCCCCTAAGCTATCGCCCCTGTCCCTTTGCACCTTCCAAAGATCATTCCTAATCGGGCCCTGCCGGGATCAAAGGGGGAAACCGTTACAGGGTTCCGCAATACCCGCAATGCAACATCGCAAAAGGTGAGTGGTACGGCCCGTTGCAGTTGATACGTTGGTGCGTGTGGGGGGGTAACAGGGAAATGCGACCAAAAAAATCCCCAGCTACAATTGCAAGAAATTGGCAACCCCTTAAAACCGTACAATTTGCATTTTGGGGATTTTCCTTAATGTGCTGTGTGAGGGCCCCAACCCCGATCTAATTGCGGTTTTTCGCAGGTTGCAGAGCAAACCCAAAGGCGTGCCTGTGGGTTTTGTGTTTTCAGCCCCCCCATCTACCGTCGACTGGTGCTAGTATGTGCCATTGGATGGCCCGGGCCCAAAGGAGCGGTATTGGATTATCTGTGCGTGACGCCATCCCTTCATTGACTTCTGCATCCCTCAATTTGGGGAAAAAAAGCATGTATACAAAGGGCCCAAACATTGTCAAACACCTCCTTTTTTCTATTCAATGACTTTAAGGCACCTTTTTGAAGACGCAAAAAACATAGCGTTCGCCAAAAAAATACAGTACTGGCCAAAAGTGCAAAGTTAGTATAGAAGCCTCATTATCTAGCTATAATCTCCCATCCCACCTGTCACACATATATAAAAATGTTATAAAAAATCTGCCACTTTTTGCTATAATAGGCCACATATGGTGACCATGTTTCGACCATGAGTGTTGTGTTTACATATTAAGGTCACTTTTATATTGTCTCATTGAAGGGCATATGAACATAAAGGAAACACATACTAAAATTTTTCAGCCACATAGTTGTTATAAAGCTATGGGAATGACATAGACAAGTCCATACTTCCTGTGTGTAGCTTTCCAACTTGTACATAAACGCCAGAAAAGCCCAACATTTTAGCGGAATCACACGCAGTAACAAGCGTGCCCGGCTGCCAGTTTGCGACGCCGCAGTGTGTTTCTGAACTACAATCATCACATATTATATCAGTTTTCCAGATGTTTTAATGGGGCCCCCATGGGTTTTCTGAGATGGCTGACCAATGTAACGCTCTTTGCCATCCAATCGGGGGGTGTTTTGGGGGCGGTAAAAAATTAACTCAGGTACGCCTAGTCCTAGCTGGGGTGAAAAGTATGCCCACATTTTCTTATAGGGGTTTTGCTTGTATGGCGAACTAAAAAAACTAAAAATCGGCTGCCCGATTTGGGAGTCGACTTACGGGACGCGGATCATCGCAGGGTTTGGGGTGTGATTGCCCATTGCAACATCTACTATGCGATCTTTTGGGCAAGTACCAAAAACGTCCTCTCCCGGTTAAATTGGTGCGATATCGGAACGATATTTCGACGTGTAACGGGTTCTAAAAGGACCATATAATGCCTCAAAAACAAAATAATTACATAAGTTTTTCCCCTTTAATTTTGTGCCCAGGCTATGGGCATAGTCTGCTGTGGCTGGCCCCATGCTGATTTGCATGCCTCCCTGCGTTAAAGAAGCGCGCTGGGGGTTTATCATTCCTTTTTCCTCACTGTTTCCGACTCCCCCCTGCAGTTGTGTGACACCGCTCAGCGTCATTCTGCATCTGTGCAATGTGTTTTAACTTCCTGGGTGCACTGGGGTGCTTCATTCCACCCCCAGTTCCGGCTTGCCCAGGAGTCCCATACTGCACAGTTCCTACAGCATATAGCATTGCTGTCAGTGGAGACTGACATAGCCGTCCAGATAGGAAGTGCGGAGCAAGAAATTAGAAAATTATAGAAGCTAATAAAAAGCTGTTTTTCACTAGCCCCCATTGATAACCCATGGCCGTATACATCACATTGGGTTTGAGACCGTGCACGCAGGGTAATGGACTTTTGGACATGTGGGTGTGAATGGATGATTGCGTTCACTGGACCCTAGTGGTGCAACAAGGGTTAACTGCACCTAGTCTGTGTGTGGTGTGTGTGTGTAATGTGCTGATTACTCACAGTGTCCCCAGTTGTGGGATGTAGCAGAAGGATATTAAGCTGCCTAAGCGCTGTGAGACCGGGGAGCAGAAAGAACAGATCCTCTAAGATGTGAGGATGGGAGTCAGAGGGAATCTTGTCCTCTGGGAGTTGGAGGAAGCCTGTTCTCGTCCGTGTGGAGACACCTGTCCCTCTGAATGAGTGTGAGGCGCTGAGGGCCAGAA
The DNA here is from genome assembly GCA_033576535.1 of Allobates femoralis. Lineage (NCBI taxonomy): Eukaryota > Metazoa > Chordata > Amphibia > Anura > Aromobatidae > Allobates > Allobates femoralis. The sequence goes on along the minus strand of JARQOC010000005.1, from coordinate 52,362,967 downwards.
GACAGCGGGTTGTGTGCTCCCTAGAGTTGGGAAGAACTGCCGAACCTGGAGGGGCTTCGGTTTGGCATACACTTGGTGCAGCTGGCTGTCCTGGATAACTGCTTGGATGGTAAAGGTTTGAAGTGGCTCGGCGACCTGAATAAGAATGTCATGAGAGTTCCTTGGTAACGCTTGGCTTATCCATGTAGCTCATGATGCTAAACCCTGGTCATGGGCCTGAATAGGCCCGAGTGCCTGGATGGTATATATAATGGGACTTTATTTTGTATGGGCCGTTTCACATCTATTGTGCACTGCCATTTGCCTGCACTGCACTTGCAATTGCAAGTGCAGTGTCAACACAGCCCAGTGCAGGCAAGTTCAAGGCACATAGATGCAGCAGCCCTTACACTTTCCCTGCCGAGCCGCCATTACCGCTAGGGGCCGAGCATAACAATTTTTTTGTTTTTTATGGTTCTGAGCGCATGCATATGCCAATATATCCTGCCCTTCACCACGTTCACGGTGACCATAATTCTGAAGGGTCCTGTCTACACTTAGAACCTCTCTCGTACCCTATAGGTCTCTGTTTACAAGTGGGCAATAGCAGAAACAACCACGTCAGTTGGACGCCTATGGTAGGAGGCAGAGTGCAATCCAGCAGTTAGTGAACGAGCATGTTCCACACTTAATAAATGAAGAAAAAAAACAGACACACTTCCTTAAAGTAACCTGCCGCCGCGTCCAATACCTCAGCACGCGCAGTGCGCCAGGGTGTACAAAGGTTTGTTGCCAAGTCACCTAGCGCCGACGACAAGGCCGCCTCAGCGCATGCGGTATTGACACGGTCGTGAAGCTTGTCGCCCAGCATCGTGTCATCACACCAGGAAAATGCGGGCCTACAGATTTAAATCATGACCATCGGTCCTAAAGGAATGATGCCGCCCATCAGTGTTGTCAATAGAGCAGTGAGGCAGGGGGACGCGGCCCCTGGAGACACCGCCTACCCTCTGGAACACCCCCATCATCAGAATTTTGTAAGTTTAAAACTGTTCGATTCCACTTTTAAAGAATGCAAGATTGGACTGAGAGGGATGGTTAGGACAGTAGTGTGTGCTTGCAGGGACGGGTAAGGGATAGGTTTAGAAGGGTTTAAAAAAGCTTACAGTTTCCATTTAAAGCTTTTCAGCCAGGTGCAAAATCTATATAGCTGGAATTACATATATAACGAAATAATGAAAATCTTAGGAAGTGATGTCCACTTTTTTTTTCTTCATTTATTATGTGGTGGAACAAGCTGGTTCTAACTGCTGGAACTTGCAGCTCCTGCCACACAACAATAGGGTTCCATCCTGAATGATATGTCACCTGAAACTTTCCCATTGTAAACAGATACCCCTAGGTGTATAGAGATTGGTTCTAAGTGTAGACAGGACCTCTTCAGATTTATGTCACCGTGAAGTGGTTGAAGGGCAGGCATCTATTGTGCCAATACATGCGCTAAGAACCGTAAAATACAAAAAGAAAAATTATATCTGAGTTTTTTTGTGTATAAAATACATTTTTTATTTTTTCTCAAAAAACATCTAGTAACACCTAGAAACACATTGTTGTTGCCTGTATTTGCTTGACACAGTGTGCCTGCGATTATTTTGTTATTTATATGTTATATATGGACATTTAGACTCAAAAAATATATGTGATATCTTTATTATTATAAGTTAGGTATAAAAGCATAAAGATGTTAAAGTCTGTACATAAATATGTTGTATATATGTAGATTGTGAGCCCGTTCGAGCACAATGGTCCCTGCACTCCTAGTACTGTACGCGTCCGATCGCCTAGATTCCAGTTAAGTGTTCTTTGTCTACCCCTCATGGTAAAGCGCCATGGAACCTAATGTGTGCTATAATAAATAAACTAATAATAATAATAATATATATACTTTTCAAAGAAGTGCATATATATGCCATGATACATATACAGGGTGAGTCAGGCAGCCACCTGTCTGGTGCTTTTGGGGGTGGGAGACATCAGGTTGCTTTTTATTAACTTTTTATTTTTATATCCCACAGGGTTCCCTGCTCGAATCTCTTGCTCCACACTCCACTGATGGCAATGACAGTCTTCACTAACAGCAATGCTATGCCGTAGGGAGCTGTGCAGTACTGTACTCCCTGGGCAATGGCGGAATGGCTATGGCGTGAGGGTGAGTTGTGGCAAGAGTATGGAACATCCAGTGCATGCGGCAATGCTATGGCCGTAGGGGAGCTGTGCATGAACGGAACTCCTGGCATGCGCAATGCTATGCCGGTAGGGAGCTGTGCAGTACCGACATCCTATCATGCGCAATGCTATGCCGAAGGAGCTGTGCATACGGACTCCCTGGGCATGCGGCAGATGCTATTGCCGTAGGAAGCTGTGCGCGTACGGACCTCCTTGGCTACTGCGGCAATGCTAATGCGTAGGGAGCTGTGCAGTACCGACTCCGTGGCATGCGGGCAATTCTATGCCGTAGGATCTGTGCAGTACGAACGTCCTGGTCATGCGGCAATGCTATGCCGTAGGGATCTGTGCAGTACGCGACTCCTGGGCATGCTACAAGCTTATGCCGTATGTAGCTGTGCATAACGGACCTCCTGGCATAGCGCAATGCTATGCCGTAGGGAGTGTGGCAGTACGACTCCTGGGCATGCGGTCAATGCTATGCCGTAGGGAGCTGTGCAAGTACCGACTCCTGGGCCATCGCGGCAAATGGCATGCCGTAGGGAGCTGTGCAGTAAATACGACTCCTGGGCTTGAGTGCGAATTTGGCCTGGTATGGCTTAACATTTTCTATATATTTTGGGGCCCAGAAAAAATTAGAGAAAAAAATAAACACCAACTACTCAAAACTGTCCAGGCTTTTATCAATATTCACAAGAAAGGGTCTTTGTAAAAATTTTTTCCCATGTGATGCAAGCGCAAAACTTTAAAAAAGCATTCCAAAAAATCGGCGGGCTTAAAAATTTTTAAAAACTGCCCATGGGGTCTGCTTTGCTCTTAGCCACATCTGTACCAAATTTCAAGTTTGGGTCGCAATGGGAAACATATTTAAAAATATTTTTTCTAGTAAATTTTGCGTAATGAGTTTTTTTTCATATCAAGTGATCTAAATATGAATATTTTTTTTTTTCCTGATGTCTTTTTGATTTATTTTTATTTTTCCTTTAAAGAAGTAAATAAATAGTTAAATTTCAAATTAAAAATTTGAATTTTTTTCTTCATCAGTTAATTTTTTACAGATTTTTAAAGTTAAAAAAAGGTGAAAATTTTTGGGCCCGGGATGACTTACATTTTTTTATCTCAGGCTGAAAATAAATAATGAAGTGGGAGAGGCATCATTTTATCAGAACGGTAACAGCTTTCATTGAGAGTTACAAACTATTTTTCTTTTATCAAAATTTAAACTATTGAAAGGGCAATTGTGAAAAAATGAACGATGTGTTCTTGGTGATTTTTGAATTGCACTATAATAGTTAAATTTTTGCACTTAGGTCCATAATGCGTCCCTGGGGTCAAGGGTGGGACAGAGTCATCCCCAAAATTTGCCTTATTTGCGATGACCTGCTACTTACATCTCCAAGCCCCTGGTTCCATCCCTCGTTTTTAATGGAGTTTGAACGTTCGGACAATTGAGAACTTAAAGTGAATTGCTCCAAAACCCAGCACTCAATATTTCTTTGCCTTGAGAATTGGTTTTTTCATCTATCAAAACAGTTCCCATTTAAATGGCCAAGTAGAAGCCATTAAGTACATTGGAGTCCTTATACCAAAAGATCTTATGGTGGGTTTTACACACACCAATCATTGTAATCCAATATCTGAACCAATCTCTGGTTGCAGTAAATCAGGACAGATTGCTCCATGTTGTACACAGCCACAAAATGGAACTATGTGTCCATGATTCACTGCAACCAGAGATCTGTTCAGATATTGGATACAATGATGGTGTGTGTAAACCCACCATTAAACAAATATTCAATTTAAAATTATCAAGCCCCTTTTGACTAACGCGAATCGGCATTTCCCCTCCTATAGTCAATTAAAAGCTATCCTGGTTCGGGAGAATAAACGTAAGCAAGATGGATGTCTTGCCCCGACTCTTATATACTTTCAGACAGTTCCTGTTCTATTGGATAGAGGCTTCCTCTCCAAAATGCAATCTAGATTCCTTAGATTTGTCTGGGGAACAAGAGGTCCAGATTGCGAATGAATATTCCTATCCTTGCCCAAGACCAGAGGAGGGTTGGACTACCCAACATAGGAGCGTACTTTGTGGCTTCCTCTAATGTTAGAGCTCTAGATTAGCATTATCATGCGTCCTCCAAGAATGGGTAGGGGTGGAGCAAGAGGGTTTGGGGATTCCGCTGAAACACCTGCTTTGGATTTCCCCTAAAGACTCCACAACTAGTACCTTTGACAGACATGACCAGAAAACACCTTGAAGGTATGGCACCTAGTGACGAAAACCCTCCGCTTATACGACAGACTTAGCCCTTTGACTCCCCTTTTTTCCAACCCATCTTTCCACCCAATTTGACAGGCAGAGATTTTTATGTTGGCGGTTGTGGATGACACCCGAGTAGGACAGACTCTGTCCAGTGGTGGTTTGCCCCCATGGCAGAGCTACAACTCAAGAGCCTACGAGACCTCTTAAGTGATTTCGAATTTCTCCAATACAGAGCATACTTATATTCAGCTGACCACTCTTGCAGGTAAGATTGACGCCAAACGTATTGGAGAGGTTATTCCAACGGGAAAGGCTCCACCGAGGCGCAAAATATCAGTTCTATACCAGGCCTTAGGTCCATGAAGAGCAGGGCACCCTTTACTTCCAACGTGCTTGGGAGAGGGAATTGGGGTGTAGCATTTCAGAAAGCTAATTGGCAGAAATGCTTAATATTTACTCACTCACTAGCTAGCGCTTGTTCGCACAAGAAATAAGCTAAAGCTGCTCACTAGATGGTACTTGTGCCCGACGACACTCCGAACATGTTCCCTGGAACCCCTGATACCTGCTGGCGCTGTGGGGAAGAGAAGGGTACAATGATACACATTTGGTGGAGTTTGTGGGGAAATCCGGCGGTTCTGGTCTGAGGTTTTCAATGCATACGCCCGGATAACAGGTAAACAAGCCCGAATGCTGCCCAGAATCGGCAATGTTATCCATTTTTCCAGGTCCTATTGGGCTACAGAAGAGGGATATTCTCCGCTTTTGCATCTCGGCTGCTCGTGCTGTGATCCCGAGGTTCTGGAAATCAAGCCGGGCTCCATCTCTACTTGATTGGTTCAAAGAATTGATGGACATATATCGAATGGAGGAGCTCGCAGCTGATGCGTCGGGATCTCGAACAAATTCTTAGGGATTTGGGTTGAATGGATTCTTTTTCACGACTCTGCAGAATGTAGGAGTATCTTTTCCAGGACAGATAATATGGCTCGACCTCTGGCTGATGGGGAGCCAGTGGGATGAGTACCCTTTCTCCTTCCCATACCTCACCCGTCCCCCCCTCCTTTTTTTCTTACGTGGCTTTTCTTTCCCAGTATAAACTTTTTCTAATGGTTTTTGTTCTCTTCTCTCTCTCTCTTTTCTATCTCTTTTCTTCCCATCTGATACATTCAGTCTAGGTATTTCCTTTCTACACCTATACCTTCAGAATTCTAGTGAACATTAGACAGGTATCGGAAACTATGAGCTGTGAGTAGATCATTAATATTTCGGCCTTCCTTTCCGGTACACCAGTCGATAGACTATTCCAACTAGGCCTCAACGGGTAATGACCCACTTACGTGGGTCAACCTGTTAGAAGGGGCCAAGTGATAAAAATCATTCTGCTGGGGCTGCTTGTCCCCTTGACATCAGAACATCTCAAAACCCTGAGAAAGGTTGTATACTTGAGTGTTTGGAATTATATTTAGATTGTAGTATATATTGCACCAGAGATAAGCGCAAAAGTACATTTGCAGCTTATCTTAAAGTTACTAATAACTTTGTGAATTCTCTTTTTGTATATTTTATATGTCTCAAGATTTTGGTTAAAAGATTGAATGTATGGCTTTCATATGTTTTTTTTCAAAATTTAATAAAAATGAGATTAACCATAGTCAAATATTTTAAAATATGATCCCATCATGATCCCAACTTGAAATTTGGTACAGATGTGGCTAAGAGCATAAAAGACACATGCGCAGTTTTGGAAAATTTTTATTAAAACGTTTTTTTCGGAAATGCGTTTCAAAATGTTGCGTTTGCATTCGCCATGGGTAAAAAATTAAAATTAACAAATATAATCCTGTGACATATCTGGTAAAAGCCTGGACAGTTCTGAGTAGAATGGTGTTTATTTTTTTTCTCTATCTTATTTCTAGCCCGAGATAAAAAAAATGTAAAGTCATACCAGGCCAAAATTCACCCTTTTTTTAAACTTTAAAAATCTGTAAAAAAATTAACTGATGAAGAAAAAAATTCCAAACTTTTAATTTGTAATTAACTAAAGTAGTACTTCATAAAGGAAAAAAAAAAAAAAATCTAAAGACATCAGGTAAAAAAAAAATTCATATTTAGATCACTTGATATGGAATGACCCATTGACGCTATTAATAGTAAAATATGTTAAAATATGATCCCATTGCGATCCCAACTTGAAATTTGGTACAGATGTGGCTAAGAGCAAAGCAGACACATGGGCAGTTTTTGAAATATTTAACGCGCGCCGATTTTTCGGAAATACGTTTTAAAGTTTTGCGCTTGCGATCACATGGGTAAAATATTAACAAAGATCCTCTTGTGACATATCTGATGAAAGCCTGTATAGTTCTGAGTAGATTGGTGTTTATTTTGTCTCTCTATCTTATTCCTAGCCTGAGTTATGAGGAGAAATGTAAAGGCAGGCAACAGCGAAATTCACACTTTTTCCGAACTTTGAAAATCATTTTAAAAAAAAAATAAATTTTTTAAAAAAATTTTCTCTTCACATTTTGCATTGTCTGACATGCTATTATCAAATAACAAAATCTCAAAAGAATTAAAAATATAGAGGTAATAATCATTGGTTCACTTGACATGGAATGACCCCTATCTGTCTACTCTTTGCGAACTGTATACAGCATGGGAAAGACCATGTTAAAAACGCATTGCCCACGGACACTACACGGATGTTGTCTGAGAAAAAATGGACAATCACATCACACTCACACCACACTCCGTACCACACTCGCACGAACATACGGAAATCACTCGCGTGACTGTCATGAATCAAAATCGCTCCAATTTACGCATATGCTAGTGTGCCTGCACCCTTACCAAGGAAACCTTCAAAAGGAACCTGAAGGCCATCTCTTTCCAGCAAGCCTACAGCCTGCAGTGAGCCTCAGTTCCATATACGGCTGCAAGACCAGATCTACCCACATCCTAATGTATCCTCACCCCATGCCTTGTAGACTGTGAACCCTCGCGGGCAGGGTCCTCTCTCCTTCTGTATCCTCACCAATCCCTTGTAGATTGTGAGGCCTCATGGGCATGGACCTCTCTCCTCACCTACTGTATCCTCACTCATCCCTTGTAGACAATGAACACTCCTGAGTAGGGTCCTCTCTCCTCACCTACTGTTTCCTCACCCATCCCTTGTAGACTGTGAGCCCCCGAGGGCAGGGTCCTCTCTCCTCACCTACAGTATCCTCACCCATCCCTTGTAGACTGTGAGCCCGCACAGGCAGGGTCCTATCTCCTCCTTTTAGTCTGTGACTTGTATTTTTCATAATTATTGTACATGTTTTTTATTATGTAAATGTGGCGCGCCCCTGCAACCGGGTGGCCACTGAGGAGAGCTGCAGTTGAGATTGGTAGGACGGTCACCTCGCACCAACACCCTACACAGACACTCCAATCCTGAGCCCAAGTTACGTCATGTCGTACAAGGGATGATGGGAGGAGCAAAGTGAGGGTGGAGCGTAGCACAGCACCTGGGATGGGGTGCAGGAACTGGAGTAAAATCCAGGAACACCAAGTTAGGAGAGTTCTTGGTTGGTTCAGAGAGACAACAAGAGAAACAAAACTTCTAAGTAGAAACATCCGTCAGCTATGCAATGACTGAGACCACTCTGAGAGAAGCAGGATCCGGCGGCCTGCACCACTGATGGCCAGCTGAGAACCCAGGCTGAACCCGAGGAAGGACAGAAGGGGCCAGGTGTGCCCGATTAAGCCGGGACACGGTGGCTGGGCCAAAGAGCCAGAGTGCTGGCTCTGTAGATGTGGCAGGGAAAGCTTTACGCCCCCAACCGCAAGAATCCCTGCGTGGTACGGTAACTCTATGTCCTGGAACCTCACAACCGGTGTGGTGAAGAGAAAGCCATCAAACTTGGGCTAGTGACCCAAGGAGTGGGACAAATCACTACAGAGCCTGTGACGGCCGGACCAATACCCACACGTGGAGAGGAGAGCGAAGAGGGCCCGAGAGGTACGCTGAGGGGAGCGTGGTGCAGATTGAACGGTCCCAGCTGCAGTGAGAACCTAAGCCCGTAACAACTGTAAAGAGCTGCCATTGTTAGCCCGAGTTGGGTTGTAACAACTGTAAAGTTGACTGTGAAGCTGTATTGTTTGAGAGCGACAAGTAAAAGCCTGGTAAAGCCCAGTACAGTGTGGACTGTTATTTATTCATAGGGAAGAAGAGAAGCCGCAACCGCGCAACGACTGAGAATGCTGCCTCACTGCACTACACCTTTGGATTCCCTGGATATCAGCCTTACCCATAGAGGGCTCACCACCTAGCTGCACCCACCATCACCCAGCAGTCCTGATTGCAGCAGCGGCCAGATATAGCCACTCACTACGGGTGGCGTCACAAATATCTTTTATTATTTCTCCCTTTTTCTTCAATCTCTTTTCATTGCTGCACCTGGGCATACGGAGACGGGTCACGATGCCGTGGCATTACCCCGCAGACTGAAGAGAGGGCCGTTCCGAGTACTCCCTGCCCCGGGGTGCGATATAAACACCTTTTCAAGTGTAAAGCTCCATGAAATGGCACTACAACAATAAACAATAATAGTAATAATAATGATAATACTGTAAGCAAGATGTCATCACAGGAGGGCGATTTATTCCATGACAGAAAAGACTAGTCAAGGGAGACACAGACTTGCCAGATCAGGTGAATATAGTGTTTTTTCACACTTTAAATTTTGTTTTCAGGAGTTTTAAAATTGGCTGTGGATCTGCATGTAATCAACAACAGATCTGTAACATAAAATTGGCGATCAACATATATATATTTTTTCCAGTGTTGATGAGATTTCATGAAATGTCTTATTTATATATAAACTATGACACCTGTTATCATACCACTTTGGTTTTGTGTTTTTAGTAGTATAAATACGGCAGCATCATTATCACAAATGTCAGTGTCCTCCTGTAAGTGAATCTCATCTGCAGAGTTAGATCAAAGAACTAAGTTTAGATGAACATCAGCACAATGGCTGAACATTGCCATAGAGACCAACTAGGACAGTAATGAGGCATATATGCCGAAGTGGACTCTAACACATATAGGAGTGAATGGGTGCGCACGGCGGTCTGCAAGCATCTGCAGACCGCCGTGCGCTCCATTATAAACAAATGGGCTGCCGTCTGCATGCAGATGCTTGCAGATGCCTCCTCAAAACGCTGTGGAGGCATCTGCAAATCTGAAGGCAGCCTAATATCTGCAGTGAGCATGGGGGTAAGATTCAGAGTTTCCTCCAACATACAGTATTTAAGTGGTTTTTCAAATTTGGCTTTCCAACAGTTGTAAAACTACAACTTTCAGCATGCCCGGAAAGCAGCAGATAGCTGGGAGTTGTAGTTTCACACCAACAAAAGAGTTACAGGCTGTTGGTGTCAGCGTGGGAAATTTCAACTGCAGCTGTTCTGACAGCTGATTTAGGTCATTGAACCGGACATTGATCATCTGATTGGTTTGCAGGCCAGCAAACCGATAAGATGATATTAGATCTGGATTGAACGTTGCGGGACCCTCGACCCTGGACTACGTCGGGGTGGGGGGTGGGGGAATTCTTTAATAAAGATGGAGTCACTAATTGTGTTTTGTGTTTTATTTCTTTTTTTGAATCAGATCTTTTTTAGTGAAAAGGAAAGAAATGTTTTCAATACAATAGATAACAACACATAAAGAAAAACAGAGAATACATTTAACAATAGCTTATGCAGACCCACATACAAATATGCCCCCCTCCCCCTCCCCTATCCCAAAAAAACCTTCTCACATAGTAAACTTGGACACATCCACATTATATCCGAATAAGCATCCACAGGTGTATTCAATCATAAAAGCAGATAATAATTATGCTGTAACATCAGATTAAAACATATAAAGCGGCCGTCACACGCTAAGATATCTCTTGCGATATTGTAAGCGATCACGTGCACGCGCGATCGCTTACAATATCGCTCACATCGCTGGTGAGATGTCACACAGACAGACTCACCAGCGATGTGGATCCGCGTTCTCGCTGGTTACTATGGTACACATCGGTTTACTAGGCGCCGCGCATCGCTTAGTAACCCGACGTGTAACATAGTTACCATCTCCCAGCATAGGCTCTGCTGCTGGGAATCGCTCATCGTGGTGTTATACACCACGATGAGGCAGATCGTCAAATGGTTAATCGCAAGATCTGAGGTCCGGGGCTCAGATCTCGATCTTGCGATTTGATCATGTATCGCTCATCGTATCCTGGCCGTCACACGCACAGACATCGTTCAAGCGATGTTTAAATCTCGCGCGTTCAAGCGATATCGTTCAAGATATCTGTGCGTGTGACGGCCCGCTTAAGAGATATGACTAGCAAGAAATTGTGTGTATTATTTTTAATAAAATATTTTTTCTCTGTGTTGAGTTTTTTTATAAACACTTTACTAGAAATTCATGGTGGTCATGTCTAATATTGGCGTGTCAACATGAATTTCACGCTTAGGACCAGCTGATAATACAAGCTGGCCCTAACCCCATTATTACCCAGTCAGCCACCGCACCAGGGCCCTTGATGAGTTGGGTCCAGTGCCAGAAGATGGTGCTTCTATGAACGCACCATTTACTGGGGCGGCTGCGGACTGTAATTCGCAGCGGGAGGGTGGGGGGGCGGAAATCTTGGGCCACCCTGCGCTGTGGATTCCAGCCCCCAGCTGCCTAGTTGTACCTGGCTGGACACAAAAATAGGGTGAAGCCACGCATTTTTTTTTTTTTTTAATGATTTCATTAAAATTTATTAAATAATTTGAAAAAAAGGGCTTCCCTAGATTTTTGTTTCCAGCCAGATACAACTAGGCAGCTGGAGGTTGGGGGCAGCCCACACCTGCTAGCTGTACCTGGCTGGCATACAAAAATATGGCGAAGCCCACGTCAAATTTTTTTTAATAGTTCATTAAAAAAAAAAAAACTTTTAGTGACTGCATCTTTATTAATCCCTCGACCCTCATGTCTGTGCTGAACACACTCGCTTCTGCTTCATTAGAGATCAAGGGGACACGCAAAGCTTTTATCCCCTTGGTCCCTGAAGGAGGGCCCGAAAAAATTCCGGAATCGAATGGGGGGGGGGTAACTTAGGTCACCCAAGGACATCTCAGGTGGCATGACCTGAGCTGTCCTCAGGTGACCTGAGTTACCCCCCTTTACGATGCCGCAGCTCTCCGGGCTCTACTTCAGGGACCAAGGGGATATAAACTTTGTTTATCTCCTTGATCTTTGATGAAGCAGAGCTGAGAGCGTTCAGCACAGAGATAAAGGTCGAGGGGTTAATAAAGAGCAATCCCTAAATGTGATTGATTTTGTATATATTTTTTTTTATCTTTTAATGAATCTAAAAAAAAAAAAAATTTACATGGACTTCGCCATATTTTTGTATGCCAGCCAGGTACAGCAGGCAGGAACCCCCAGCTGCCTATTTGTACCTGCCTGGAAACAAAAATATAGGGAAGTCCTTTTTTTTATTATTTCATGAATTTCATGAAATAATGAAAAAAAAAAAATATGTGGGGCTTCGCCCTATTCTTGTGTTCAGCCAAGTATAACTAGGTAGCTGAGGGCTGGCATCCACAATGCAGGGGGGCCCAAGCTTTCTGGGCCTCCCCCCTTCCTGCTGCCATCTTTGGTGCTATACCCGACTAATCCAGGCCCTGGTGCAGTAGCTCAGTGGGTAATAATGGGGTTATGGCCATCTCGATCATGTGATCGGCCCTGGTGCATTATGGGCCTAATCACGTGATTGCCCTGGTGCATTATGGACCCGATCACGTGATCAGCCCGGCTCCGTGCATGCGCAATGCGCATATTGAAGCCGGATAGATCACGCGATCGAGCCCATAATGCATCGGGCCGGATGTGACGTACCGGCTGGTGCATCATAGCTGGAAAAGAGGGTGGGAGATTCCAAAAATAGGAGGAAATCAATACAGAATAATGACGCCCAGCAGGGGCTTGTGGTGAAGCAGCGAGGAGGGGACCATGGAGCCTGGAGCCGCCTTTCCAGTCTCCTGAGAGAGCGATGTCAAGTAAGTGCAAAGTCAGTTTTCTAACTCTTTACAGGTCGGATTTACAACAGACATGGATGGTTAGGGAGCACTTGGGAAGGTGTAGGGACAGCTAGTGATAGGTCAGGGGCTTAATTCCAGGTGACAGGTTCTCTGTAAGTTTTACACTACCAGTGGGCACTACCACTATGCCTAAGTGATGACACCTTACAATTTGCTAAAACTAAGGGGCAGAATTGCTTAGTCATTTCTGTTTGCTCATTGGCCTTTTATTATATGGTTAATCCTTGCATTGAGAGTTGTCACTTATCCACAAGATAATTGATAAATTTGTGGCCCCTACCAATTCTAAATGCCTGTCAGAATGTAGTGATGGTAGTTCATGTGTCCCACTGCTCCACACACTTGTAAGGGAGTACAGGGTGCTGTCACCCCCGCCTTGGGGATTGCTGTGCTCTTATACATGTATTGATTTGTTATGGATTTGTTTATATGTGATGATGACATGTTACAGGTTAATGTGTATAATGTATGTGCTACTACTCCCTGGTAACTTGGGTAAACTAGGGTTAAATTAACTAGTAATCTAGTGATCCACTATAGGGCCATGGGGTACCCGGTCCCGGGCGTTTGCTTTCTTGGGGGATGTCACCCGGCGCGCCTGTGCCCATGCCTGCAGCCCTGGTGGTCGCTGAAAAAGGGGTTAAAATAAAAATAAAAAGTGTTTGTGATGCCACCTACGGTTCCCGGTAATGATACTGGTGCTGCTTGCAGACCTCCAGGGTGATGGTGATGCAGCAAGATGGCTATGCTCCCCGTATGTAGAGCGGGATCCCCGGGGCAGCTGTGATGAATAGGGATTTTACACAGGGAGGTGGCTCATCAGGTGGAGATGCTGGCAACCAGTTTATGAGGATGCAGCTAGTATATGGCTCCCCAGGTGCAGGCAAATGAAACACACAACACACAGTCTTTGACTCTGAACCGAGATTTACTGGCAGACTTCAGGCAGCATTTGTTGTTACAGTTCACGGATACTGCTGGCCTGGGTAGTCACCAGGGGACCAGGACATCTCACTTAGGACTCTCAGTGGTGTGCCTGCCGTTCCTTTCTTTTGTCCCTGTCTGCGTTCTCCCTGCCTTCCTTTCCTTGGCGCTCCCGTGTGAAGAGCCCTCAGCCGGCTCCCACAGATCCTTTCTGGATGGCTCCTCTCTTGGACCTCTGGACCCTCTACGAGACCTTTTGGGGTGTATGCCGGGTTTCGGTCATGACTCCCCTGAGAAGCCCGTGGTCTTCCAGTTTGGCGGCTCAGGAAAAAACGCCCACACCGCTCTCGGAGCCGGGTTTTCTCCATTCCAGGACTGGGTCCCTCCAGCCGGTGGTCGTACCGGCCCGGATTCGGGTGCACCTCAACACCCTAGGATCCCCCTTTTTTATCAACGGCTTCTCCACTGTCTGACTCCTCACTTCCCACAGAAGCTCCCCTCAACTTCTTCTCACTGACTCTCACTGACTAACATTCTTCCAGCTCTTCCACTACCCACCTAAGCTCCTCCCACCGGGACCGTTCCCTAGCAACGGCAAAACTATTGGTCCCCTTGTCTAAGGTGTGTGGATGGGTGTAATGAGGTCCCTTATGTGACATCCCAATTTTCCCTTGGCCACAGGGATACCACACACTCTCTTGTGGGTGCGGTACTCCTAAGTGGTGTCCACGACCAGTGGGGCGCACATTCCCCCTTGGTTAAACTCACTCATCCACGAGTAACCTGACCCGCACCCAGAACAGAGTTAAATTTTTATATGCATTGCAAACAAATAAATAACATTTATATTCAACACTTATCTTCCCGTAGGGGAGGCACTTTACTTTTAACGTTACCAGGTCAACGGGACCAACTATAAAACAATTCAAAACATTTTCATCCTGCCCTAACGGGGCCGGGATGCAGCAAGGCCCCGGTGTTAATTGTTTCTTCCACTCTCAGTAGTGTCCAGGTCACCACCGGGCTGTCTTAAAGGCACAGTATCACAATTTTACAGAGTCCATAAGCTTAACTGGGTACAATCTAAAGGTTCAACACATAAATAAAAGTTCACTAAATGTCCAGCACGTCTCATAGAATAGCACACATCAAAAACTATTTACAAACTGGTTGAGTATATGTTTATCTGCGCATCTGTATACTCTTAGCGCGTACCACCCTCTAGGTCCAAGGTGTCGGTGCCCTTTTGAGAGGTGAGACTCAACGTCTCTCCGGCTCACGAAGACCTCCTCATAAAGGCCCAGTTCCAGAATGAACCCCCACCCGTTGTCCAGATTAAAGTCAACCACGGTACCTGACTTTCTGTCCTGTGGATGAATCGGCGGCTGGCTCGGGCTCTGACCAACAAGTTCTCCTGTTCCCCTGGCCCACCATCTCTTACAGCGGTGCTGCCTCTCCACCTGGTCGTCCAGGTACCTCTGCTGGGCCAGATCAGCTGCTTTGGGGCTGAAACTGGAGCGCGGTCCTGCGCCCCAGTAATAGCGGTGGCACCGACCCGCTGACCGGTTAAATGCTGGTGATGGACCCACCATAGAGCGCGGGGCCCAGATGCTCCGACTTCCTCATTGCTGTTAGCCTCATCCTCCTCAGGCTCCTCCTCCACAGAATCTGGCTGGCTGGACAGCACCTCAATCACGGCCTCCACCACCACGTCAGATCCTTCCGTGGGCACCTCTGAGACATCTGGCTCAACTAACTTCTCTGGGTCTCCTGGCTCTGCTGTGGTCACCTCATCGCTGTCGTCAGGTATTTCGGGGTTTTCTCTGGTTCCATACAGGGCTTGGATGCCCCAAATTCATCGTCGACAACAGGTTCTAGTCTCTCCTCTGTGAGGACTAGTTGCATTTCTGGTTGCTGGATCTCGTTGGCGATCTCAGGCTCACCCGGGGTCGGGGCTCTTGCCTGTGCCTCTGGCCTGCTAGTCTCCCGCTGCTCCACCAGCGGGGACAGCTCAGGCCAGGTATTGGCGCTCCAGCGCCTAAAAGTCCAGTCAAGGTTCTCGTTGAGTTGGGCCCTTAGGTCTCTCATGGCAGCCTCCAACAATGCGGAATCCCCTAATGGGACAGGAGGGAAACCAAACCCCCACTCTTCAGCCTCAGCACGGCTTTCTTTCTCCACTTCGCGGATCACGTCGCTCAGACATCTTGCTGCCATCTCTGCTGACCATAGACCGCATCCGTCCTCTGTTGTCTGTCTACTGCAGCACCCTTCCTGCCATCTTTTGTAGCTTCCGGCAGAGGTACTTTGATCTCTAGCCCACCCCCTTGGTTTTTCGGTGGCATTTGGGGCGGGCAGCCAGTTTTGTGCCTCTGGCATGGCCCTCCCATGATGAGGGGCCGAGGCACACCCCTGGGCCTGCACATGTTGTTAAGTCTCGGGACCCCTCCATCTAAGGGTACATCCAATCAAGTCTTTTCAAAACAAAGTCCAAGGCGCACAGTACCCGGTTTTTACTGGGCACAGGATCCTGTTTGTGATGCCACAAGCTGACCCCACCCCTGGACCGTGGTGTACCTGGTCCCAGGCGTTTGGTTTCACGGGGGATGTCACGAGTGGCCTGGGCCAGGCCCGTGGCCCTGGTGATCGCTGAAAAAGAGGTTAAAATAAAAATAAAAAAAGAGTTTGTGACGCCACCTACGGTTCCCGGTAATAATACCAGCTCTGCTTGCAGACCTCCAGGGTGGTGGTGATGCACAAGATGGCTGTTTTTAAACAGCAAAAAAGGCCTGCAGTGGAGAAATGAGAGCAGAGTCCCCAGAAAGAGTGAACTGGGACAGGAACAGACCAGCATTTAATTCAGCCAGATCCTCTGGGTCAACTCTGGGATCTTGATCACAGATTCAGGACCTCAGTCTGGGAGGCAAGTGAATGAGAGTTTTCCCTGAATTTGGGACTAGACCCCTGCTCTGTGTAGGTCACCCAGGATGTGATTATTTCCCTGTGCTGGTGGTACTTGACTTTTACGGTAACCACAAAGGAACGTGGTGTAAACATGGCTCTAATTGTTTTTCTGGATGGACGCCAGTGAGTGGGGTAGAGCTGGAGCCAAGAGAGACTATATGAATTTGGGGAAAAGCACCACACTCTTGAAGGAACGGCACAAAAGTGTTGAGGTACTAGAACTGAAGGGTTAGTCTCCACTAAATTATGCAAATGTAACTATTCCAAAATGAATAATATTTAAGAATCGTGTCCATGATGTCTGTTCGACAGCAGTCATGTGTTACTGCAAGTAAAAAGCTGTTATAAAGAGATTGGACTGCGTGTCTACTTTGGCTCTCACCGAGGGTAGTACTGAACTCTTGCACTCGGTAGCCGACTTTGGTGCGTGCTGCAAAACCAGAGCTGCCCCGCAGCTGAGGTGCCAAGTACCCATATGGCTGGCCCCTCAAAACGCTCTCAATGGACTGTCAGAATAATCTGAGACCTGTAAGTCCTGTAGAGAATGAAGGGGTGAGGACATACATGTCTTCTTCCACAGATCTAACAGTATGGGCGTCATTAATAGGCTGTAAGCCAGACACTGTGCACCACATGTGTATTACCAGCGCCGTATACAAGTCTTATCCATATGCATTTATAATACTGGGCAGACACCCCTTCATGAATTGGTCGGAGTGTGAGTGCTTGTTACATTAATATTTTACACCTGTCTGGCCTCCGGCTATATCAAAGGGGACTGCTTCATTCTGTAGTACACTAGTTTTGTGACTTATGTTGACAAAGATTTTTTGTTTTTTGAATTTTTGTGACCTTTTCGTGTATTTTGCGTGCATGTATATTTTTGTGTTTGTATGTATATATCTGCATATATCGGTATATGTATATTTGTATGTGTGGGTGTCCCCACTGTGGCATGTGACCCACCACATGTGTGTATACGTGTGTATATGTGTGCATATATATTGTGTATATGTGTGTGTATATGTGGAGCTGCTGCATCACGTGACTCGTCATATGTCTACAGGGGGGGCCATTTATATGGATTCACCTAACTAAAATGGGAATGGTTGGTAATATCAACTTCCTGTTTGGGCCATTTTGAAGTCGGCCATTTTGGATCCAACTTTATTTTTTCAATGGAAGAGGGTCATGTGAACACATCAAACCTATTGAGAATTTCATAAGAAAAACAATGGTGGTGTGCTGGGTTTTTAACGTAACTTTATTCATTCATGAGTTATTTACAAGTTTATGACCACTTATAAAACGTGTTCAAAGTGCTGTCCATTGTGTTGGATTGTCAATGCAACCCTTTTCTCCCACTCTTGACACACTGATAGCAAACACCGCAGAAGAAATGCAGCACAGGCTTCCAGTATCCGTTGTTGCACATCTCGTATCTTCACAGCATAGACAATTGCCTTCAGATGAGTGATGAGGCAAACTTATTTGTGAATGGTGAAGTTAACAAACAAAACCAGCGCTATTGGTCTGACACTAAGCCACAGTGGATAGATCCCTCCAAGTCTGCTGGAACACAAAACATTGATGGTATGGTGTGGTATATCGGGTACAGAGATAGTGGGGTCATTTTTCATCAATGGAAACATCAATGCCATTGGATATGTGAATCATGCAGTCTGGCACCGAGTACCTTTGCCCTTGTGACCGACAAAGGTATATATGTAGAGGAGGGAAAGGAAGTCCAGTGAAGGCTGTGGAGTGCTAGTGAGGATATCTCGTGCTGGGCAGTACCATTCCTCTGCAGGCAAGCTCCACGGGACAAACTGGGGCACAAAGCTCAAGCAGGATGGCCATGAGATAGGCACCTAAACCATTCCAAACAAAGCAGTACAGATGTGGGGCTACCAGATGTGAGATATTCAGGACCTTGGAGCAGGGGCATAACTACAACAGGTGCAGGGGTTGCAAAAGCACCCGGGACCTGAAGTTTAGGGGGTCCCAAAAATCCGTTTGGCCTGTAGAAATAGACTAATGCTATTAAAGATTTTAAATAACACTGTGTTACAAACGTTTTGTCCCTCGGACAATTTTGAGTGTTCCTGATAGATTTTTTTCATGCTGATTTCAGAAATGACTTCAGATTTTTCCTAACACCAAACACCTTGGTTGCAGCATCTCAACCAGGAAGACCCAGAACGACGTTCTGAATTTGCAAAATGGGGAAGACAAAAATTGGAACAGGACCCCCAGTTTACACAGGCCATTACGTTCAGTGATGAGGCAAACGTTTTTGTGAAAAGGTGAAGTTGACAAACAAAACCAGCGCTATTGGTCTGACACTAACCCACAGTGGATAGATCCCTCGAAGACTGCGGGAACACAAAACCTGATGGTATGGTGTGGTATATGGGTGTACAAAGATAGTGGGGCCATTCTTTATCAATGGAAACCTCAATGCCTCTGGATATGAAATTGCTACATGATGATGTGTTGCCCTCTTTATGCACTGAAAATGGCATGTTCCATGAGTTTTTGCAACAAGATGGTGCACCACCACATTACGGGTTCGGGTCAGATCATTCCTACATGAACAGTTTCCTGGAAAGTGGATTGGTCATCGTGGGCCAGTTGAATGGCCACCAAGGTCTCACAATCTGACCCCCTTAGACTTTTGTCTTTGGGGTCATCTGAAGGCAATTGTCTATGCTGTGAAGATACGAGATGTGCAGCATCTGACACAACGGATACCGGAAGCCTTGTGCTGCATTTCTTCTGCGGTGTTGCTATCAGTGTGTCAAGAGTGGGAGAAGAGGGTTGCATTGACAATCCAACACAATGGGCAGCACTTTGAACACATTTTATAAGTGGTCATAAAACTTGTAAATAACTCATGAAAGAATAAAGTTACGTTAAAATCAACAACATTTTCTCAGGGAACAAGAACTCCCCTAAATTTGTTGCACAGTGTAATTGGAGGCCCCACTGCAGCTTTAATTTCGGTGCCCATGAGCTTCAAGTTACGCCACTGCCCTGGAGGTAGTGGGAACCTGGAGCTGAAAATCCTATTGACTGAGAGAAAGGTCAGGGCAACGCCTGTCTGGGAGGAAGAAGAGAACTGTGATATCGCCTGATTGCGTATGGAGAACTTCCTGAATAGGGAACCTGAATATAGCGGCCAACAAGCAAGGGCCACACACCCCACATGCTTTATTAGGGGCACATATTTGCTGTATCAGGCCGGGGAATAACTGAGTGCCGGGAATAAGCAATCATAGTCTTACTGTAATAGTTGTGATTGGAGAAAACTCTGACCCAGCAGTTAACCCCTTTAGTGCTGCATTTATACATAATTGCAGCACTGTACAAGTGATGCCGGATCGGCATCTCCATGGAGACAGCCTTGGACCTAATGAAAGAATATTGTTAAGTGAAAGAAGTGAGCCCTATTAAGTGTCCGCACATATCTCTATACCCAGGTGCACTAAGCTGGAATGCAAAAGTATGCAGCATATTGAAAGTAAAAAAATAAATACATTTAAAGTTAACACCTTTCAAATATAATATTTACAACTTTGAATACAAAAATGTTAAATTATTAACACAATATTAATACAAAATATTACATTTATATTACATTTTTAGGAAACATCTACTTTCATAATTCCTGTGTCGCATTTGTCAAGGTATCCGGTTGTCGTCCTATCACGCGCCTCAGGTAAGTGTGCAGGCGTATACTCAGCGCACGCATATGCACGTACTCAGTTGGCTGCCATCTTTGGACACATGGGTATACAAAGATGACGGTGGCATGAGTAGGTGTGCATGTGCCTACCGGGTCATGGCGCAACCATCTTTGCATATCCAGGTGTCCAAAGATGGCAGCCGCGTAAGTGCGCATGGGGTCACATGCTGCCATCTTTGGATACATGAGCTTAAAGGAAAGAGCACATGAGAGAAGGCAGCAAAAAAGGGAGAGTGACAGCACACAGGGGGAGAGTGCTTGTGGCGCTCCACTGGTCGGTGTGTCACGAAGGGGTACTGCACCCAATCCAGTGTGTGTGGTATCCCAGTGACCAATGGATGGGAGTTGATCTTTGGCTTTTATTACGCATTCACACACCTAGAGCCAGGGGGCCAATTTGTTAAATCCCTTACTAGTGTAAGCGGGTCCCAGTGGGAGGAAAATAGAGAGAACATAGAGACAGACCGTGAAGGAAGTTGAGGAAGGAGGACCCTACAGAGTCGCAGAAGAGGGGCGCCTGAAAAGGAACGGCGGCTGAGACAGATGGGGGAGCCGAAGGGTGTTGGTGAATACCCGGCGCCAGACCGTCCTAATACCCCGGTCTGGGGGGAATCCTGTCCGAATAGCGGGGGAACCGGCTCCGAGAGCGGTGCAGGAGAGTTCAGCCCTGAGCCACCAATCCAGGAGGGCTGTGGGCAATCAGATAGCCACGACCCTGTCCAACGCACATCCCCACCAGGATCTCCATCCAGGGTTTGAGCCCCTTCTAAAAGGTATCTCCCCCTTAGAAAGAAGGGTAACCTCTAACAGACCCATGGGCCCGGTGCAGATCAAGTGGATCACTGCAGGGCCGTGCTAAGGAAGTAGGAGCAGCGCCAGAAAAGAGAGTGAGGACAGAGGGCGAAGCCGAAAGAAACACCATTGAAGGCCATAGAGACTTTCTATCTACTGGTAACTACCCCGGCCAGCTACCCGAACTGTAAACCTGTTTAATGCCTGAAATTTACCCGTAAACCCGTACTGAGACTCAACAACGTGTGGTGTGTTATTCCTTCATGCTGTGAGAGGTCACCCAGCCTCTCGTCTGCAAAGTCACCTCCCTGTGCCTGTGACTATGACAACTAGTACAGCAACTCTGCCCTGGGGATTCTGCTCCGCCTGCGGGGAGCAAGACCAACTGACTGCAGTAACATCGTTCCCCAGAGGTCTGACAGCAGCGCTGGTGTTTTCATCAGATACCGCAGATGGCGTCACGAACATTACATTTTTATTATTTTAATTTCCACATTTTTTAGCGACCACAGGGTCATGGAAACGGCCACAGGCCATCAGTGACAGCAACTGTAGTCAAACGCCCAGAATTCGAGTACCTAAGGCCTTGGGGTGAGTCAAGCACAAGGTGGGGGAAAAGTTCAAAGGTGAAAGCACAGAGCGGAGAAGACAGCACAGGGGGAGAGAGACAGCACACAGGGGACAGAGTGCATGTGTGACGACCGGTCCGCTGTAAGGCTGAGCTGCTGGTAAGGCAGCACCCCGAGAAACCCCGAGACCCTTAACCCCTATACAGGGATCTGGAATTATAGCGGAGCCCAGGGGTAGCTACCTATGGGAGCAGCAGAGCAGGAGGTCGTCTAGGAAGGGAAAAATCAGGAAGCGAAGAACGTAGTCAGGAGTCCGAGTCAAAACCGAGAGGGCAGCGAAGGTACAAAATCGTCAGGCGGTTACAGAGTCGAAAATCCAGGCAAAGGTCAGAGTCAAAACCGAGAGGGCAGCAAAGGTACAAAATCGTCAGGCGGTACAAGATGTCAAAAATCCAGGCAAAGGTCAGAGTCAAAACCAAACACACACACTATGTCACTTGGGGAACCAAAACTATATCTGGCGGCCTGCAAGACAGGCTCCAATGTATTTGAAGGGCGCGGTTACCTCCCATAGGCTGGAGCTCACAGCCTGATGACCTCATCCGGACCGCCCCTAGAGCCAGGCCAGATGGAGATGCACGACTGGCTCCACCCACCCCACCTCTGACAGAAGAACGCAGGCTGCGCCTAACGGACACCTCTGCAGGGCCCGCTCTTCTGCGACCAACACCACCCAGAGGGGAAACACAGCGGCGCTCAGCGACAGAGGCAGACGTCACGGGAGCAGTTCCATATGAGGACAAGGCCCTCCTATCACCGGCGCCACCAGGCCGAAGGAATCCGGCTCCTCCCAGCGGCCGGGGCAGGAACACCGGGCCCCCGAGTCCAATGGCGATGTGACAGCATGGGGGAGAGACAGTACACAGGGGGTGAGTGCACTGGGGGAAAGTACACAGGGGGAGAGAGAGAACAGACAAGGAGGAGAGTGCACAGGATGCAGAGACCAGTACAGCTCAAAGGAAGAGAGCACACGAGGGGAGAACACAGCACATGGGCGAGAGAGATCACGCAGGGGGAGAGCGCATGGGGAGAACAGACGGGCCACAGGGGGGAGAGCACACATGAGGGAGAGAGAGTGTGCATGGGGAGAGTGCACAAGGGAGAGAGTGTGCACAGGGGAAAGCAAACAGGGGGAGTAGACAGCACAGGGGAGAGAGACATCACACGATGGAGAGTACACAGGAGGATGAAGGCTCATAGGAGAGATTATGTGAAAGGAGAAGACAGCACACGGGGAGAGAGTGCATGGGACAGAAAAAAGACAGTGCACAGGGGGGAGATAGGTCAAAGGAGAGAGCACAAGGGAGAGAGAGACAACAGCACACTGGGGAGAGTGCTCAGGGAGGAGAGAGAGAATGGACAGAGGGGGATTGACAGTCACTGCCCTCAATGCTACAGAGCCCGCTCTCATCATAACCTCACTACCCTCCCGTTGCGATAGATAGATAGATAGATAGATAGATAGATAGATAGATAGATAGATATTGAAGTCTATAGAGAAGGGAGGAACAGAAAAGAAAGAGGTGGTGAGACAAAAGACCAAGGCTGCGACCTCCTATTGAGTGATTTAACTCTATCTTCTAGTGAGTGCTGGGTTGACAGCAAGTCTTCTCATTATTGCTATGTCCTCCATGGTGCTGCTTCTTCTGAACATATATATGCTAAATAGACACAGGAGAATATGTCAGTGTTTGCTGTGTATGAGAGACATCCAGGGGCGTACATAGAAATCATGGTGCCCCATAGCATAAGTCCTAATTGCCACTTCCCCTAAAAAAATATTTACAGGATCATTGTAGACCATAGCTCACAACTTTGCAGCTCTTACAAAATATTTTTTGTCCTATTGAAGACCTTAGTACACCTATACAGTAAGATTTCCCTTTCATGGTCACTCATAAAGTATGATGTCAACAAAAGTTCCCCCAAACACAGTATGTTACCCCCCAGTGAATTCTTCCATAGTACTCCTCACATGCACAGTACAATGACCCTCCCTACAGTGAGCCCAACACACAATAGCCCTTACACAGTCCTCCAAACAGTATAATGGCCCTCTATACAGTATCATTTCCCCTACACAACCCTCCACACTGCATAATGCCTCCACACTCAGTAGCACTTCAAACAGTATAATGGCCTCCACTCAACCCTCCTTACAGTGTGATAGACCCTACACCATTCTTTACACTGTACAATGGACCACACACAAAACTCCATACTTAATCTCACTTACAGTAGAATGGGTATCCCATTAATCCCCAGTAGTGGTGATCTGACACTCAGCACTAGAGATGAGTGAACTGATCTGTGGAGGAAGGAGTCAAATATTCTTAAATTTGCACCTTTGAGCAAATGTAAACATTTTTAAATTTGATTCATAGTTGGCAAAAAAACTTGCCAGGCACCATTTCTAAGATTACTGAAGCATCAGAGAGCAGGTGTGATGTGGTGTCACTACTCACAGACAAGCCGTGAAGCAGAGTAGTGAAATGTTTCAGAGTCAGATACCAAAAGAGCACGTCATGAACTGAGGAGGAAGGCGTAGTCAGGTCATCATGGTCTGCAGTCAGAATAAAAGTACGATTGCAAACAGAAAAGGTCGAAGATCTGGCAACAATAGATCAAAACACAGAGCATAGATGAACAAAGCCAACATGTACCAATGAACAAATGCTACGACTGGCAGAGATCTAGGACTAATTGCTCAGCTAAGTGGGAAGACGCAAAGAAACCCCGCACCTTCCAGTCTCAGATTGGACTGCTTAGCTGTCCATCAACATACCAACAGCTCAGCATGTCCCTGCCTTTGATTGGATGACGGAGCTGTAACTCACCAAACTTACAGCTCAGCAAAGCCCTGATACAATAGAGCAGAAAAATATACTCACTCTGACCAAGACACATTGAGTGAAGAATTTGTGTCAGCAGGCTTATGTCATTTTGAGTAGTTGCGAGGGCTTCCTTACCATGAGCTATTTTCTAACTCCAGAGTCACTGGGTAAGTCTTTCTCCTCAATAGTATGTAAGCTCTTATGGTCAGTGGGGTCCTCTCTTTCCTGTACACTGTAAGCTCTTAGAGTCGGCATGCTCCTCTCTCTCTCCTGTAGACTGTAAGTGTGGTGCCCCACTGGTCTTGGCGCCACAATGGGGGTACTGCACCCAAGACAGTGTGTGTGGTATTCCTGTCATCAGGGTGATGTGATGTTAATCTAAGGTCCTCATCCCTGCATTCACACACCTAGAATAGGGAGACTAAAGGGTCAGCCTGTTTACCTGGGAGACCCAACTCCCGGTGGGAGGAGCTTAGTTGTAGTGGAAAGAGTGAGAAGAAGGGAGTGAGAACAGAACAGCCATGGAGAGAGACTGAGGAGGAAGCAGAGGAAAGCCTGGGGGAGACGAAGAGCGTTGTGTTCGCCTCAGAGGAAACCGCAGAGAATGGACACCGGGTCCGAGACTGTACAGGGTTACACATCTCGGCAGTCAATAATGGAAGGTGGGATTTCCATCAGATTTCCCAGCCATACAGTGTCAGGAGGCAAAGCAGCGCATAGAGTTCAGAAACACTGACGCCCTGGTGCAGGGTAGAGAAAGTCAAGGACTCGAGCTGCCTGTCATACGGCACACGCAGGAGAGTGAGGGCAAGCCGCTTTGCTTCAAGCAGCCACAGGAGCCTATAAGTAAAAGCTCAGGTAGAGAAAGGACAGAGAGTGGCTAAAGAAGGAGCATCACGGAGGGCCTCAGAGACATTGCATCCTCTGGTGACTACCCAGCCAGCTACCCGTAACTGTGCACCTTGTGAACTGTTTGAGAGCTGCCATGCCGAGTTGCCAGTAAAGTATCCATGCAGAGCAAGAAAGCCTCCGGTGTCTTATTTCTACCACACACTGACTGAGAAAACTGCAAAACCGTGAGTCAGCCTGTTACTTGTGCCTGTCGCCCTGCACCCTGTACATAGACATTCCACACTGCCCCGAGGATTGACTTTACCAATGGAGAGCCTTTCCATCCCCAGCTGCCATCCATCATCCCCGGAGGGTTCTGCAGCAGCGGTGGTCCCCACTGACCACATCCTACGGGTGGCGTCACAACAAATCCCCTGTATATAACCCCTTTTTGGACTGAGCCCAGGCCACAGGACCGGGTCACAACTACTGTGACCCCCAGAGAGACAGTACTGGCCTGGGGGCGCCTCATAAGCTCTTATGGTCAGCAGGGTCCTCTCGCTCTCATGTACAGTGTAAGCTCTTATGCTCAGTGGGTCCTCTGTCTCTCTCCTCTACAGTGTAAACTCTTAGGGTCAGCATGGTCCTCTGTCTTCTTTAGAGTGTAAGCTCTTATGGTCAGCAGGGTCCTCTCTCTCTCTCTCTCTCTTCTCTCCTGCATGTTTATTTACAGGGCAATGACAAGCTTTCCAGTGTTGAGATTCGCACACATTTTTTCACCACAAATTCAGTTTTGGGGTAAAGTCAGCAAATTTGAAGTACAAAACATTTGCCCCTCTGTATTAGCTACCTATTTAAAGGAGATATCCAGGATTTAGAAAAAAATATGACGAAGCACTAACAGGCAGGTAGTTGTCACCTACGGTTGTGGCCAAAAGTATTGACATCCCTGCAATTCTGTCAGATAATACTCAGTTTCTTCCTAAAAATGATTGCAATCACAAATTCTTTGGTATTATTATCTTCATTTAATTTGTCTTAGATGAAAAAACACAAGAGAAAATGAAGCAAAAAGCAAAACATTGATCATTTCACACAAAACTCCAAAAATGGGCCGGACAAAAGTATTGGCACCCTCAGCCTAATACTTGGTTTCACAACCTTTAGCCAAAATAACTGCGATCAACCGCTTCCGGTAACCATCAATGAGTTTCTTACAATGCTCTGCTGGAATTTTAGACCATTCTTCTTTGGCAAACTGCTCCAGGTCCCTGATATTTGAAGGGTGCCTTCTCCAAACTGCCATTTTTAGATCTCTCCACAGGTGTTCTGTGAGATTTAGGTCTGGACTCATTGCTGGCCACCTTAGAAGTCTCCAGTGCTTTCTCTCAAACCATTTTCTAGTGCTTTTTGAAGTGTGTTTTGGGTCATTGTCCTGCTGGAAGACCCATGACTTCTGAGGGAGACCCAGCTTTCTCACACTGGGCCCTACATTATGCTGCAAAATTTGTTGGTAGTCTTCAGACTTCATAATGCCATGCACACGGTCAAGCAGTCCAGTGCCAGAGGCAGCAAAGCAACCCCAAAACATCAGGGAACCTCCGCCATGTTTGACTGTAGGGACCGTGTTCTTTTCTTTGAATGCCGCATTTATTCTCCTGTAAACTCTATGTTAATGCCTTTGCCCAAAACGCTCTACATTTGTCTCATCTGACCAGAGAACATTCTTCCAAAACATTGTAGGCTTTCTCAGGTAAGTTTTGGCAAACTCCATCCTGGCTTTTTTATGTCTCGGGTAAGAAGTGGGGTCTTCCTGGGTATCCTACCATACAGTCCCTTTTCATTCAGACGCCGACGGATAGTACGGGCTGACACTGTTGTACCCTCGGACTGCAGGGCAGCTTGAACTTGTTTGGATGTTAGTCGAGGTTCTTTATCCACCATCCGCACAATCTTGCGTTGAAATCTCTCATCAATTTTTCTTTTCCGTCCACATCTAGGGAGATTAGCCACAGTGCCATGGGCTTTAAACTTCTTGATGACACTGCACACGGTAGACACAGGAACATTCAGGTCTTTGGAGATGGACTTGTAGCTTTGAGATTGCTCATGCTTCCTCACAATTTGGTTTCTCAAGTCTTCAGACAGTTCTTTGGTCGTCTTTTTTTCTCCATGCTCAATGTGGTACACACAAGAACACAGGACAGAGGTTGAGTCAAGTTTAATCCATGTCAACTGGCTGCAAGTGTGATTTAGTTATTGCCAACATCTGTTAGGTGCCACAGGTAAGTTACAGGTGCTGTTAATTACACAAATTAGAGAAGCATCACATGATTTTTCTAACAGTACCAATACTTTTGTCCACCCCCTTTTTTATGTTTGGTGTGGAATTAGATCCAATTTGGCAGTAGGACAATTCTTTTTGTGTTTTTTCATTGAAGACAAATTAAATGAAGATAATAATACCAAAGAATTTGTGATTGCAATCATTTTCAGGAAGAAACTGAGTATTATCTGACAGAATTGCAGGGGTGTCAATACTTTTGGCCACAACTGTCCCTCCATGTTGTACCCGATGACATTCACTGCCAACACAGATTGGCTACTGTCAGCGATTTTGAAACTTCCGCTGATGTCTCGTCTATGTGGCACCCCTGAGGTCTGGTCGCCACAGTGAAGCTGCACCTACTCCATAGGTGTGGTGTCACCATTCCCAGGTGAGAGGGGTCATGAACCCAAGACACAGAATTGCACACAATATCATCCCAAATCAGGGCCAGGGGTTTGGGCGGACCCTAAAAAGAGAAAGGGTCCCATTTTCTGGTCAGGAGGTGGGGATAGCAGTAAGCTAGTGAGTAGTAGGAAAGGAGAACAACGAGGGAGAGCGTCCGGAGAGCACGCAGGACGGAGAGTGTCCTAGGGAACACGGGAATGGGGGAGTAGAGGATCCAAATGTGTGCCTCGAATCTGGCCCTACCCGAGTTGGGCAGAGGGACAGGTTGCCTGAGGGGACCAGCCCCGATCTCGTGGGAGTGCTGCACGCCTCAGCCATGAAAACCGGAGGCCATTGGTCCTGCATGAGTGGTGGCCACCAACCATGGATAATCGCCAGGACAGTGGCTAGAACTAGGGCCAGGGGATGTGCCGCTGGAGTCGTATACAGCGCAGGAGAGAGCAACCAGGAAAAGCTATGAACTGTGTCTTGGCAGAGTGACCTTAATCACCTGGGAATTATCCTGGCTGCACTTTGGAGGGGCACAACACTCAGCTGGGTGAATCTGACTGACCAGGAAGTAAAGGTAAAGAACTGCATGAATTGTATTTGCCTACTTCTTCCACGCCCTGCAGCCTTTCCCACCATCACCATAGACTGTCCACATCATCCCTGGTGCCTAGCTCTACCTGTGGGTAGCTTTACCATTCCAGCTGCACTACCATCTGCCCCAGCGGCCATATCCTGCAGCGTCGGCTACCTCTGGCTGAAAACCATAGGTGGCGTCACGAACTTCCCCCTGTAAATATAATCTCCTTTTATTGAATGTCCAGGGCCACGGAGCCAGGTCACCGCCACCGTGACTTCCCACCTAACCAACTGGCCTGGTTACTGAGTACCTCACGGCCCTGGTGGGCGTTGCCATCGGCATCACAAACAGGATTCAGACCCCCGCTAACATCGGGTCCCATATGCCTAAAAGACTGTGTGCTAAAGACTGTGTATTGAAAAGAACTGTGTCTTGTGAAATTGAGTAATAGCGGCCACTATTCACCAGCCTAGGGGTTTTTGGGAACTCGGTATCGGGCGTTAGTGCTGGGGTGATGTTTCGGGGGCCGGTGCTTGGGCCCGTATTCCTGCAGGTCACTGGGTAAATAGGGGGAAAAATAATAAAAAGAAAAAAATAGAATCTCGTGACGTCACCTGCAGTTTCTGGTGATTTCACCAGCGCCACTGTCAGACCGCCGGGTAATGGTGGTATTGCAGCCAGTTAATAACGCTCCCTGCAGGCGGAGAGGGGGTCCCCGGGGCAGTACTGCTGCTGAGCTGGTCGATGTGGCAGAAGCTACTTCTTAACTTAAGCAGAATAAAACACTGGAGACTTGCTGACTCTGTACGGGTGGTTTACTGGCAACAATTCACGGCAGTTCAGGTACACAGTTACACAGTCTTTTCGGGTAGCTGGCCAGGTAGTCACCAGAGGGTACAAAGTCTTTGTGAGGCTCTCCAAGTATTCCTTCTACTACAATCACTGTCCTCTGTGTCTTTCTTGGGTCTCCTTTCTATCCGTGCGCTGCCCTGTACAAACCCACTTCCTACCAGGCCCGTTGGGTGTGATGAGGTTACCCTTCTTCTCTAAGGGGCTCAACCCGGTTTGAGGGTACCTGGTGGGGCTGTAAGTTGTGTACGAGGTCAGGGGCTCAGCCAGGAAAACCGGAGACCATCGGTTCTGCATGAGCTGTGGCCACCAACCGTGGATAATCACCAGGACGGTGGCTAGAACTAAGGTCAGGGGACGTGCCGCTGCAGTTGCCCGACAAAGCCTGCAGCCATCAGCCTTGGACCCTGTCCACGAAGGTGCTGGGAAGGAGGGAGAGTATACAGCGCAGAAGAGAGCAACCAAGAAAGGCTATGAATAGTTTCTTGGCTGAGTGACCCTAATCACATGAGAATTATCCTGGCTGTACTTTGGAGGAGCACAGCACCCGGCTGGGTGAACCCAACTGACCAGCGAGTAAAGGTAAAGAACTGCATGAATTGTGTTTGCCTCCTTCTTCCTTGCCCTGCAGCCTTTCCCACCATCACCACAGACTATCCACACCATCCCTGGGACCCAGCTCCTCCTCTGGGGAGCTTTACCATCCCAGCTGCACTACCATTTGCCCTAGCGGTCATATCCTGCAGAGTCGGCCACCCCTGGCCAAAAACCACAGCTGGCGTCATGAACTATCCCCTGTAAATATAATCCCCTTTTACTGCACGCCCAGGGCCATGAAGCCAGGTCACCACCACTGTGACCTCCCACCAAACCGACCAGCCCGGTTACCGAGTACCTCACGGCCCTGGTGGGCATTGCATTTACAGAGGGGCTTCTCGGCTCTGTTGATGGGCCTCACAGACGACACCATACTTATTGACAGCCAGATCCCCCAATTAGGTAGCAGGGAGTTATCTGTCAATCAGCATGACGTCAGCTGCTCCACCGCTTCCACAGGACAGAGTGGAAAAGAAGCCACTACTCTGTTGACACAGCCATGTTATCCATGGCAGGAGTGGTCTGTTACGCTTCTGTATCGGTGATATAGGCCGCCGAGCACAAAAGGCAGGCAGGTGGCAAATACCTGTCTGTTAGTGCTTGGGTACATTTTTTTTAATAAAAATCCCAGATATACCCTTTAAAGGGAATCTGTCACCACTTTGACTTTTCTACACTATTAATATGGGCATATAGGTTATAGAATGATGAAAATATTCATACCCATCTGCCTCCTATCAGATGCCGCCTTGTTATGGAGAAATAATCTTTTAACACTTTATATAAATGAGCTGTTCCAGGCTATGGGGCAGATACTGCTTAGATGACAACTCCATCTCCAGAGCTGCTTTTAAACAAAAGGGAGTGTTACCAGTGTGGGACAAGTAACTGGCACAGAACAACAGAACTTAACTTTGTCTTCTTACAAACACATTTGCTGCAGCTCTCACAGCTCTGCTGTATTGTAACAATATTGCAGCACTCTCTCCATGTGAGATGGAGGCTGAAGCTGAGAGGAACCTGCAGATGTGTCAGTAATAATCACACAGTGAGATCAGGAGCAGAGAGTGGCTATCACATATCAGAATGTAATACTTGCCCTCTGGGTTGTCTTCCAGTCCCAGAGTCTCTAAGAGGTCATTTACATAAAGTGATAAAAGATGATTTCTCCACAACAAGGGATCTGACAAGATGCGGACAGATATGATTATTTTCAGCATTCTGTAACCTGTATGCCCATATTAATAATTTAGAAAGGTCACACTGGTGACAGCTTTCCTTTAATGAAAGGCCATCAATATTCTAATCTTCGAAATCTCTTTATCGTTTCTACAAATAGGTGCAAAGACGTTGAGTTCTTTCCTTGTAAGACCAGGGAAACACACGGACACAGCCAAAGATCTCTATGTGCTCCTGCAACATCTCGGCATTACGATGTGACTGGGAATGTCACTGTGACATGCAAATCATAGAAACCCTACTTATCCCAACTTGCTAGGTGTGATCGCGGTACTCTTGGGGTCACAAGGCGTCACCATTCACCTACATAAAGCTGAGCTGTAGCAACATTGAGCTATGTGGCGGCCAAAGTCGCCGCTTGGTTTTAGGCTCCATATATGTAGGGTACATAACGATGCCTGTTATTGATTTGTTATCTTTTGCTTCCATCTGCTGGTCAAATACAAAATTACAGAAGTTGAATACGTTTTTTATACTTACTATATCATTTAGGTTTTATTCACTTTAGCTTTATAATTTATCAGGTTCCTAAAAACATAATATTGCTCTTTTTACATTAATATTTTACAAAGCTGATCAGTTATTTCTCCAAGTGCTGCCCTTCCCAAATTTGCCTTTGTCCCCCTTTGTCTGAATGCTTCTTTCTTTGTGGGACTAAATATTCCAAGTTGCCTAGTATTGTCAGGAACATCAGTACAGGATATATCTACACACACAATGAACATAACCCTTATTGGAACACTACCATTAGAACTGACCCCAAAAGTAACACTCCCATTGCCATGCGAAGGAGTTCTTCAGTTAACTAAGATCGAGTCTTCAAGTGTCGGGGCCACCAAGTAGCCCGTTCATTTTACTGTAAAATTATCAATGATATAAACCTTATGTCCCTTAAACTACTAGAATGGGCACCTGGAATAATAGCTAGGACTAAAGTTTCAGGTGCTAATACACCCTTATGCATCGCCAGAAGGAAGCAAAGTCCCAGGCCGCTCTGGAGCAGTGTTCTTGTCAGGCGATGTCTACAGCTTGACCATGTAGCACAGGCTCAGGGTCTTGACAGGAGACAAAATGGAAGACTTAGCTTTAACAGTGGCCACTGTGGAGTGCCCAGTGACCAGCGACAAGGTGCTTCCGTCTCACCGGGAAGCACCTTGTCGCTGGTCACTGGGCACTCCACAGTGGCCACTGTTGAAGCTAAGTCTTCCATTTTGCATTATATCTAGAGCAGTGATTGCTATAATCCATTTACATTGTATCTGTATTAGCTGTGCAGTCTAGCCACTTCTTGCACTCATTAATGTGCACATGTGGCACCCCATGGGTTAATATTCCACAATAACACCACATGGGTTCTCTCCCCACTACACACTGACAAACACTAGCACCTCTGGGCCAGGAGGGGGAGCACAACCTGCTTCCTTATATACTCTTGCTCATGAGGGAGAGCTCAGAACAGCTCAGGAGACCGTGCAGCATGGTGTAGTGCTGTGAAGAGCACACAGAGAGCAGAGTTAGCTCAGTGCAGACCTAGTGAGGGTCAGAGGAACAGGAGAACTACAGACTGAGGAACACGTCTGGGAGCTGGAGTGACACCTTCACTCGCCCCAGAAGAACGCACAGAACGGACACCGGATCCGCTACTGTGTCTGGCACCCACAGCACAGTGAATCCAGGAACAGTGGGATCTCTAGATGCCCCTAGTACCAGTGCAAAGCAACACGGAGGGGTCAGCACAGCACAAAGGACTCAAGTTGCCTAGCCAAGTGGTACCAGCAGAACACAGAGAGAGAGACGTGAGAAGTCCCAGCAGCTCAGCTAATAGCAGCGGCCAGGACACACACACAGTGCAGCACAAGGAAGCTGACGACCCCGGACAGGGTGGAAAGAGAGCTCAGCCCCATTACAGACTCTGTGGACTATAATCTGCAATAAGGCTGGCTTCACATTTGCATTTGAGAACGCAGCGTATAATGTGCATGTGCATACGCATGCAAAAACGCATGCATCTGCATGCAAACGCTGCGTGTATCATACGCATGCATATACACAATGCTTAAAATAAACGCAGCGTTTGCGTGCGTATGCTTGCGTTTCTACATTGCGTATGCGTTTTTTGTCCGCATGCGTTACAGATTTTTTTGTGTCAAATATGTTTGTTTTTGCCAGAAACGCCCATGGGGAGTGGCAATGTAAGGTACGCATGCGTTTCAAATGCACACTTCCGCAAGACCACGCGGACGCTTGAGTACCTATTAACAATAATGCGTTGTTTATACGCAAGCGTACGCATGCGAATGCTTGCAGATTTTTTAGGCACCAAAAAATGCTGCATGTTGCGTCCAGAGGGGGCTGAAAATAAACGCACATGTACGCAAACGCATACAAAGGCATATAAACGCATGTCATTGCGTATGACTGCATACGCTATTATAAAGATAGGTAATCAATACGCATGCGAATTTAGTTTTTTACATCCGCAACATAGGCTGCGTTTGCGAACGCAATTGTGAAGGCAGCCTAACATCAGCAGTAAAGCTTTGGAAAACAGCAAAACTGTGAGTCTGTGTATTGATTGCGACCTTTGCCTTACATTCAACACAGAGAGCTTCCTCCTGCTACAAGCCTGTCAGCTCTGCAGCCTCAGGAGAGAAGGAGAAGTGCACCAGTGTCTACCAAACGTGAGTGTGTGTCCTTTAACCCCGTCTCCACCATCTATACCCCTTATAGACTATACCATCACTGCCCTGGGGAATACAGTTCTACCCACGGGAACTATACCATCTATGCTGCCACTACATCATCCCCGGAGGTTCTGCAGCAGCGGCGGCCCCCTTACTGGCCGCATATAGTGGGTGGCGTCACGACTGACATTTCCCCTGTAAATAATCCTCTTTTTATTGCCGAGCCCGGGACACGGTCTGGACCAAGCCACCCGTGACTTCCCCGGCACCATCCGGTCCGGTACCGAGTACCCCCGTCCCGAGGGGCCCGACACACACATAGTGTTTAGTGTTGCAGCAGATAACCTTTCTTTCAGTAGATGTATTTTTTTCGGCTTGCACCTACACTTTGAGGTTGATGCCAGTCATTCACCCTATTAAATTGACAGGAGACAAGTCACAAATGTCTCCCGTATTTAGGAGACTAGTGACAGGTTTGGGTACAGAGTCTCACTTTCCTTTTGAGAGTCTGGAAAATAAATGTGTTTCTCTTTCTTTTGTTGTATCATGGGGTAATATCAGTTTGCCTTGCTAGCAACTTCTGATTACTTCTCTGCATCAGGTTAGTGACTACACACATAACCTTTAAATAGTCCTATGTTCCACCAGAAGGTGCCGGTTATAGAATATTCATTCTCATACTAGCCATGAAAGAGATAGGTTGCTCTAGAAGCCTCTAGAGCCTGGCTGCTGCTGGAAGCTTTTGTTGGTGTAGTTCTGCTGGGTGAAGTTGGTGTAAATCCTTTGGTGCTTTACCCTGTTTGTTTACCTTCCCCTGTGTTTTAGTGCAGCGGTGGGACTAGTTCTCTAACCGGCCATTTCCCTTTTGAGAAGTAAGTTGAGAGCTGCTAAGAGGCTAGGTATCCTGCTTGGTGATGGGGTGAAAGAACCCATATAGGGACGCTAGGCAGCTTTGGGTACAGGTTCAGGTCAGTAGGAGGTGTCCCATCCTATTCTCCCTAGATTCAAGGCCCACTTTTGCTACTGTGTCCCTGGTGTACCCTTGGTTGTGGTGGCGCTCTTTGATGGTTCCCTGGCGGTTGAAGGAACCCCGGAAGGATATCATCACATGACGTCTGCCTCTTGACCACATAGTTCAGACTTGGGGTCTTGATATGTGGCATCTGTGTCTGGCTCTTTCAACTCAGACTCTCTGCAATTAGTTTACCTGCTTCAACAGGGAGGGTAACGTCCTGCATCCCTCCAAACAGATCTCCTCACTTCAACTTCTTGGCATCAATCTCGCCCCTCTGCCAAAGTCTTCTTCTGCTCCACAGCTCCCAACTGACCTGGTACTGCTCTCAAACTCTACCCTCATTCTTATTTCATGATTTCTGGGGGCACCTTTGGCCAGCCGAGGGCAGGGTTACCTGGCTGAATGGACAGGCTTTTGTAGCCACTTTTGTACACATCCACATATATATATACCTTATGTATACACTAAGCACATTTGCTGTCACATTATTACAGGTTGAGTGTGTGGACCTGTGCACTGCATGTCTAACCTATTAGGAGGCCGCATGTCACCATTTCCTTTGGCAGGACAGGACCAAACATTAGTGTAGTCACACGAAGACCATTAGTTATGAATAATCAATAGACTTTAATTAAACATTTTCCACGGTTCATTAGGCACAACTTTGTACATGAGATAGTGAGTACAATACCTTTGCACAGTTCTAGTTTCACAGCATAGCATTAGACTCAGATCACGTGTTATACTTAATACCATATACAATGCTATGCAACATATTACCTTATATTATTCCGGTAAACATTATACCTTACATTACACTGTACATGGAAACATCATTATATATCACATTACATTACATCTCAGTTCACATAATACATTATATACAAAGACGCATGACATTATTCACATTGCAATACAGTGCGTACTTGGTGTCTTCAGAGAGGAATAATATTGCTGTTAGGCTGCCTTCACATTTGCGGACCCCTCTGCAGCGTTCTGCGGAGGGGATCCGCAATGTGAGCACAGCACCGCAAGCCCCTATCTTTATAATGGGAGTGCACGGTGCTGCGCTTGACAGAGCATGACCGTGCGAAACACATTCACTGTCATATGTGATCTGTGCGCAGGCGGATGCCTGCGCACAAATCACACACTCTCGCCCGCACCAGGGACGCAACTTTGCATTTCTGGTGCGGATGAGACTGGTGCGGACGAGCGCACAGATCACATATGGCAGTGGATGGGAGCACACGGTCATGCGTTGTCAAGCGCAGCACCGTGCGCTCCAATTATAAAGATAGGGGCTGGCGGTGCTGCGCTCACGTTGTGGATCCCCTCCGCAGAACGCTGCGGAGGGGTCCGCAAATGTGAAGGTAGCCTTAGACTGTCAACTGAGAGCAAAAATAAGTAAAAGTGACCCACTAAGAGGTTCATCATGATAAATTAAGAACCTCATGTTCAGGTTTCTAATTTTCATCTGAGCAGCAACAGATCATTTTAGGTTTTGGATATGCAATTCTTGTGTTTCTTTCTGCGTCATGGTTGCTCAGTGTATTAGGAAACTCTAGAAACTAGGGGAAAAGAATAGAAAAACAATAAGATAGTGTAGTTAGGGGAGGATAAGGAATTTTTAATGCAAGTATAATAGAAAATAGTTTAGGTTATGGCACTGAATAGATGGGTATTTAGAATGAATATTACTTTGCCTTTGAAGCACCCCTTTAAACGTTTACTGCATGACAAAGAATGTAAGACACACTATAGGATTTTGCAGTTTACTGTTGCACTTATCCTGGTCATTTGATCCAGCCTGATCATGAAAGAGTCTCCCGGACTTCTCCCCTGACTCTAAACCTTTATTTCATTTTTGACTCCTGGATCTGATCATGCACTTGCTCTCTAATCATTGAGTACTACAGGTTTTTCACCCATTGTCTCTGTCCTTATCTCTTGTTATGATACATGTTGGTTTGACCTCCGTTCCTGACCCTGACTCTGATCTTGACTATAACTTTGCTCCACGATCTGCATACCACCAGTAGGAATCTATTTTAGGAATTATAGGGAACCTGGGAATTTTCTAGATCTATGTAGGCAGGGCCGGCATCAGCACCCGGTGTACCCGGGCAAGTGTCGGGGCCCTGAAAGGCTGGGGGGGCCTACTGGCCTTCAGGGACAAGTAGTCCTGATGGCCAAGGACCCATCAGGGAAGGCAGCCCTAACAAGGATGGGACCAGCAGGGACACTCAGGCAGCTGAGTGCTCCCGCAGCGCTGCCAGTGCACATGACTAATTTGAATGTGATTCAAATTAGCCATGTGTCGGCTCCCATCTGAGCTTCCTCCTCAGCCTACTGCAGAGAGTGATGAGTCATCACCCTGCGACCTCATCACACTGCTGCAACCGTGCTGGCAGTAACGAGGAGCATGGATGGCAGCCAGCTGCAATGAGGAGCAGAGACAGCAACTAAGGAGGACACGGGCTGTGGGGGAGTGGAGGGAAGGTGAGTATAATCTTTTTTTTTTTTTTTTTACTATGTGCAGCATGATTGGGGATTATAGAGGCTGCCACTGGGATGCTTGGTGGAGGTTGTGCTGGGCTGTGGAGGCTGCTGCTGGGTTATGGAGGCTTTGTTATGGAGTCTGCTGCTGGGGTATCTGGAGGCTGTGCTATGGAGGCTGCTGCTGAGGTATTTGGAGGCTGTGCTATGGAGGCTGCTGCTGGGTTATATGGAGGATGTGCTATGGAGGCTGCTGGTGGGACATAGAGGCTGCTGCTGGGTTATGGAGGCTCTTTTATGGAGGCTGCTGCTGGTTATGTAGGTTGTGCTATGAATGCTGTTGCTGGGGTATATGAAGGCTGTGCTATGGAGGCTACTGCTGGGACATAAAGACTGCTGCTGGGTTATGGAGGCTGTGCTATGGAGACTGCTGCTGGGTATATGAAGGCTGTGCTATGGAGGCTACTGCTGGGACATAGAGGCTGCTGCTGGGTTATGGAGGCTGTGCTATGGAGACTGCTGCTGGGTATATGGAGGCTGTGCTATGGAGGCTACTGCTGGGACATAGAGACTGCTGCTGAGGTTTATGGAGGCTGTGCTATGGAGGCTGCTGCTGGGTATATGGAGGCTGTGCTATGGAGGCTAATGCTGGGGTATATGGAGGCTGTGCTATGGAGGCTACTGATGGGACATAGAGGCTGATGCTGGATTATGGAGGCTGTGCTATGGAACCTGCTGCTGAGTTATGGAGGCTGTGCTATGGAGACTGCTGCTGGGTATATGGAGGTTGTGCTATGGAGGCTGCTGCTGGGACATAGAGGCTGCTGCTGGGTTATGGAGGCTCTTTTATGGAGGCTGCTGCTGGTTGTGTTGGCTGTGATATGGAGGCTACTGCTGGGGTATATGGAAGCTGTGCTATGGAGGCAGTGCTATGGAGGCTGCTGCTGGGGTATATGGAGGCTGTGATATGGAACTTCTGCTGGGGTATATGGAGCCTGTAGTATGGAGGTTGCTGCTGGGGTATATGGAGGCTGCTGCTGGGGTATATGGAGGCTGTGCTATGGAGGCTGCTGCTGCATTATGGAAGCTGTGCTATGCACGCTACTGCTGAGATATATGGAGACAGAGCTGTGGAGGCTGCTGCTGGGTTATGGAGGCTGTGCTATGCAGGCTGCTGCTGAGGTATATGGAGGCTGAGCTATGGAGGCTGCTGCTGGGTATATGGAGGCTGTGTTGTGGAGGCTGCTGCTGGGACATAGAGGCTGCTGCTGGGTTATACAGGCTCCTTTATGGAGGCTACTGCTGGTTATGTAGGTTGTGCTATGAAGGCTACTGCTGAGGTATATGGAGGCTGTGCTATGGAGGCTACTGCTGGGACATAGAGGCTGCTGCTGGGTTATGGAGGCTGTTCTATGGAGCTGCTGCTGAGGTATATGGAGGCTGTGCTATGGAGGCTAATGCTGGGGTATATGGAGACTGTGCTATGGAGGCTACTAATGGGACATAGAGGCTGCTGCTGGGTTATGGAGGCTCTTTTATGGAGGCTGCTGCTGGTTATGTAGGTTGTGCTATGATGGCTGCTGCTGGGGTATATGGAGGCTGTGCTATGGAGGCTACTACAGGGACATAGAGGCTGCTGCTGGGTTATGGAGGCTGTGCTACTGAGGCTGCTGCTGGGGTATATGGAGGCTGTGCTATGGAGGCTAATGCTGGGGTATATGGAGGCTGTGCTATGGAGGCTACTAATGGGACATAGAGGCTGCTGCTGGATTATGGAGGCTGTGCTATGGAGCCTGCTGCTGAGTTAAGGAGGCTGTGCTATGGAGACTGCTGCTGGGTATATGGAGGCTGTGCTATGGAGGCTGCTGCTGGGATTTAGAGGCTGCTTCTTGGTTATGGAGGCTCTTTTATGAAGGCTGCTGCTGGTTATGTAGGTTGTGCTATGAAGGCTGCTGCTGGGGTATATGGAGGCTGTGCTATGGAGGCTACTGCTAGGACATAGAGGCTGCTTCTGGGTTATGGAGGCTGTGCTATGGAGTCTGCTGCTGGGGTATATGGAGGCTGTGCTATGGAGGCTAATGCTAGGACATAGAGGCTGCTGCTGAGGTATATGGAGGCTGTGCTATGGAGGCTGCTGCTGGGGTATATGGAGGCTGTGTTATCGAGGCTAATGCTGGGGTATATGGAGGCTGTGCTATGGAGGCTTCTGATGGGACATAGAGGCTGCTGCTGGATTATGGAGGCTGTGCTATGGAGCCTGCTGCTGAGTTAAGGAGGCTGTGCTATGGAGACTGCTGCTGGGTATATGGAGGCTGTGCTATGGAGGCTGCTGCTGGGATTTAGAGGCTGCTGCTGGGTTATGGAGGCTCTTTTATGAAGGCTGCTGCTGGTTATGTAGGTTGTGCTATGAAGGCTGCTGCTGGGATATATGGAGGCTGTGCTATGGAGGCTACTGCTGGGACATAGAGGCTGCTTCTGGGTTATGGAGGCTGTGCTATGGAGGCTGCTGCTGGGGTATATGGAGGCTGTGCTATGGAGGCTAATGCTGGGGTATATGGGGGCTGTGCTATGGAGGCTACTAATGGGACATAGAGGCTGCTGCTGGGTTATGGTGCTTGGTGCACCCCTGATAATCAGGGAAACTTTCTTATGAGTCAGTTGCTGGTCTTCACTACTTTTCTGGACCTGATGGTACTGGTCTTATCTTGACTGCTCGGCACCTGCCTACTGGCTAACCGCTTCCTGTCACTCCCTTATATACCTATCCGTTACCATGACTACGCTCCATCCACTCATATCTAGCCTATTACCCCTTGTCTGCCTAGAGTCCCAGACTCCGGGTTAGGTCCCCATGACAGTGGATATGTGTGTGAGGTGTTTGTTAAACAAACTGTCTACCCTCCTACCTGGCTGCAGTCCTACCTGTGGCCATCCTGGACACAGGGGCGCCACATACGCACTTTTGGTCTCTTTGCTGCATCCTGAGTGATCATTGATCTGATTAGGCTGATGTATTTTGCCTCTTCCAGTTTGTTGCCATCCATCTCAAATGGGTACCTGTCGTATCTGACAGTAGTCAAACTCTTTGTCTTATTTGTTAGTAGTAGGAGTCCCGAGGTTTACATCTTGACGCTCTATCTTAAAGTGAACCTGTCACCCATCCAGGACCTATTAAATTAAAAGCACCACCTTCAGCAGTGCCTATGCTGCATTCTGTGAAGGTGTCTATAATACCTCTACCCTCCCTTACACTTAAATAATAACTTTATAAAGTTTCCCGCCATGTATGTAAATTCACAATTACAGGTCTGATGGGTCTTCTCACTTGTCCAGACCTCACTGCCTCTTCAGTCTTCCTCTGCTTTTTCTTTCATCTGGACGCCTCCTTCTCTCTCTTACCAGTCTGGTTTTCGGCACCTGCTCAGAT
Organism: Allobates femoralis; assembly: GCA_033576535.1. Taxonomy (NCBI): domain Eukaryota; kingdom Metazoa; phylum Chordata; class Amphibia; order Anura; family Aromobatidae; genus Allobates; species Allobates femoralis. Next base: position 52,322,029 of record JARQOC010000005.1, on the reverse strand, counting down.
TCCTCTCTCTTTGTGCAGGCACTCTGAGCTCTGCCCTACTTCAGGCAGAGTGTCTGACTGTATTGCGACCTTGTGTACAGCAGGCTTCAGATCCCGCCCTGTTTAGTGTTCTGCTTTATGCAGACAGCAGGGTTGGGAATCTGGCACCTTTACACTAGCTCTGCCCTTTGCACAGCATACATTATTAGTGCGGCTCCTCCTTCCTTCCACTCTGGTGTCTGCATAAAGCAGAACACTAAACAGGGCGGGATCTGGTGCCTGTGGTATACGCAGGCGCAATATAGTCACACGCTCTGCCGGCAGTAGGGTAGAGCTCAGGGCACCTGTGCAAACATACAGGCCTCCCAGTGGTATATACAGGCCCCCCAGTGGTATATACAGGCCCCCTTCAGTGGCATATACAGGTCCCCTTCAGTGGTATATACAGGCCCCCTGCCAGTGGTATATACAGGCCCCCTTCTGTGGTATATACAGGCCCCCTTCTGTGGTATATACAGGCACCCAGTGGTATATACAGGCCCCCAGTGGTATATACAGGCTCCCCCCGGTTGTATATACAGCCCCCCCAGTGGTATATACAGGCTCCCCCAGTGGTATATACAGGCTCCCCCAGTGGTATATACAGGCCCCCACAGTGGTATATACAGGCCCCCCCCCACTGGTATATACAGCCCCCCAGTGGTATATACAGGTGCCCCCCCAGTGGTATATACCAGCCCCCCCAGTGGTATATACAGACGCCCTCCCCCAGTGGTATATACAGCCCCCCAGTGGTATATACAGGCACCCCCCCAGTGGTATATACAGGCTCCCCCAGTGGTATATACAGGCCCCCCAGTGGTATATACAGGCCCCCCCAATGGTATATACAGGCCCCCAGTGGTATATACAGGCGCCCCCCACAGTGGTATATACCAGCCCCCCCAGTGGTATATACAGACGCCCTCCCGCAGTGGTATATACATCCCCCCAGTGGTATATACAGGCACCCCCCCAGTAGTATATACAGGCTCCCCCAGTGGTATATACAGGCTCCCCCAGTAGTATATACAGGCCCCCCCAGTGGTATATACAGGCCCCCCCAATGGTATATACAGCCCCCCAGTGGTATATACAGGCGCCCCCCACAGTGATATATACAGGCCCTCCCAGTGGTATATACAGGCATCCTCCCCCAGCGGTATATACAGCCCCCCCTTGCTGCCGCACACCTGTAAAAGAATAGTGCATTCATACTTATCCTCCTCGCTGTCATCACGCGTCCTCCAGTCTTCTTCCTGCTTGTACCCGGCGTCATGTGACGGCGCAGAAGCAATGACGTCATTGCAGCTGCGACCGCCGGGTACAAGCAGGAAGGAGACCGGAGGACCGCGGTGACAGCGAGGAGGATAAGTATGAATGCACTATTCTTTTACAGGTGTGCGGCAGCAAGGGGGGCCTGTATATACCACTGGGGGGGAGAGCTGACAGTGCAATGTAATATGCACCGCTCCCCCTGCCGCTGATGGACAGGGGGATGCAGTGCATATTGCATTGCACTAATGAGCATCCCCACATTACCGGCCGCTCCTATTATAGCCTCCCCCATCTCCTCCAGCCCCCGGACACCGCCCCCCCACACTGAGCCGTCACTGACTCGAGTATAAGCCGAGGGGAGGCACAATTTTTGTGCTCAAAAACTCGGCTTATACTCGAGTATATGCGGTAAATAGTAAAGAAGTCACAACACGCATAAACTGTTTTTTTCTATTAGAAATGAAAACACAGACAGTTAGGGGCTCTATCTTTTTAACCCTTCAACCCTAATACCTCTCGATCCTCTGCGATGCCTTCTCTCTGCTTGACACAACACACTCTTGTGGCGCCCCACTGGTCGGAGCGCCACTAAAGGGCACTGCACCCAGACCAGCATGTGTGGTATCCCTGTGGTCAGTGAATGGGGAGGTTAATATGTGGCTTATTCCTCGCATCCACACACTCTTAGCTCAAGGGACTACAGGGTTAACTCCTCTGCTAGGAGACCCAGCCCTGGTGGGAGGAGTTCAGGTCAAGCAGTGTGAGGGCGGGAGGAGGTTAGAAGCAGTGAACTTCTGAGAGAGAGACAGAGAAGTAGGAAAGGGGTCTTCCAGGGAAGAGCAGCAGTTTGGGAACCGAGGAGCCAGTGTTCTCCAAAACAGCAATCCGGACACTGGAGTCCGAGTCTGCTGGAGAGCTAGAAGCCCAGCAGAGAATACTGGTCTACCATGGAGACTTCAGTCTCCCGGGCATCTGCACAGTCACTACAAGGGAGCCAGGCACCGCCAGAAGAGAGATAGCAGCAGGCCATCGAGGGTTACCCGACATCAGCAAAGGTGGTAAGAGAGCACAGGAGGCCAGGACAGGTTTCAAGCCAGCCAGGCTTCACACCAACAAGGACTGGAAGAGTAGTAAGGAGGGACATCTAACAAAGCCACATAGAGACACCCTGTTCATTGGCCACTACCTAGGCCAGCTACCCAGAACTGTGTGACTGTTAACCCCTGTTGAACTGCGTTATTCAGTGACAAGTAAACACCCGTGCAGAGTCATACAGCCTCCGTGTCTCCATTATCAGAGTCGCTGCACTACCCATACACCATATTAGGCACCACCACCACAAGTGCTGCCCTGCCCCAGTGCTGAAGCAGCGCTGAGAGATGGACTGGGGGAGCAGCACATATTCCACGTGCCTCTTCTCACCCCTCTCCCCATCCCAGATATGGTAAGTAACAGCATTTGTTATTTTAGTGTGTGTGCGCCAGCAGAGGGGCATATAAAGTGACGGGGGGCCATATCTAGCACAAGGGGGTTCATGTGCCAATGTGCCAGTACAAGGGGGCTAATATGAAAGCAAAAGGAGACTAATGTGCCAGTACAAGGAAGTTACAATGCCAGCACAAGGGTGATAATGTGCCAGCACAAAGAGGTTAATGTGCCAGCACAAGGGGGCTAATGTACCAATGTGCCAGTATAAAGGGGCTAATATGCCAGCACATGGGGGCTAATTTGCCAGCACAAGCGGGCTTATGTCCCAGCACAAGGGGCTAATGTGCCAACACAAGGGGGCTAATATGCCAGCACAAGGGAGGTAATGTACCAATGTGCCAGTACAAGGGGTCTTATGTGCCAGTACAAGGGGGCTAATATGCCAGCACAAAGGGGCTAATGTGCCAGCACAAGGGGGCTAATGTGCCCACACCAGGGGGCTAATGTGCTAATACAAGGGGGCTAATATGCCAGCACCAGGGGGCTAATGTGCTAATACAAGGGTCTAATGTGCCAGCACAAAGGGGTTAATGTGCTAATACAAGGGTCTAATGTGCCAGCACAAAGGGGTTAATGTGCTAATACAAGGGTCTAATGTGCCAGCACAAGGGGGCTAATGTGCTAATACAAGGGGGCTAATGTGCCAGCACAAGGGGGCTAATGTGCTAATACAAGGGGCTAATGTGCCAGCACAAGGGGGCTAATGTGCCAGCACAAAGGGGCTAATGTGCTAATTCAAGGGGGCTAATGTGCCAGCACAGTTGGGCCATATGCAGGATATGGGACCCAGGATGAGGGACATACATATGATTTGTATATTTTTTTCTCTTTTCTTTCACCAAATTTGGGGTGCATCTTATAATCCGGTGCATCTTATAAAGCAAAAAATACGGTATTTCAAATAGTTTTTAAAAAGTCTATAAACCACTAAAGTGCTTTATTCAAAGTGAATTGAAAAAAAAATTAAATTCAATCTTTTTTCAATCAACTTTAAATTTAGCCCTAAATTATTCATTTTCAAAAGGAATAATAGAAGAAAGAACCCATCACAATTTGTTTTTCAATGTCTCCCAACATTTGCTGTAAGAAGTTGTACACCACTGTTAGGGCACACGGTAGGGATGAGGAGGGACGGAGCACCATTACTTTTTCCTTTCTCAGATTTTACTCGAATAGTTTGCAGGCCCGATGTAGCATTTGCAAAACCCCTTAAGTGCCAAAATTGAAGAAACTCCCCAAAAGTGACACAATTTAGGAAATTGCACCTCACATGACGTTATAAAGTAGTGCAAGGAGCAGTCTAGCTAGTCTAGTCTAGGGGTACTACACCTATAAAAGCGGTGTAGTCACCCCACTGCAAGTGGAATTATGGACAGTAGGTGGAACCCTGTACCCACACCCCCACACTAGTCACACAGTGGGAGGGACCCAAGGAGGGTATATAGTCACCTCCAGGGGGCACTAGAGTAGTCTAGTCTAGTCTAGAGGCAGTCTAGGACTCGGGGAGGAAGGCGGCTGGACGGTGGGTCTAGACCAGATAATGGGCTTCTGGGTCAGGCTCACCAGGAGAGAGGAGGGTTTCCTCGGCTGAGGGACCCAGAGGAGCCAAAGTAACTGGAGAGTTTGCCCCAGGAGAGAAACCGGGTACCGGACCCCGCACCTGTGATAACCTCAAGGCTCACAGAAAATCCGTTGACCGGGGGTATCTTTGGATACGGCCCTGACTCCTAAGGAACCCATTAGAGAGGAATCAGGAGCAGCAGACAAGCCCGCAGCGCCCAAAAGAAGGTTCACCCGATGGGAGCAAGGGAGGTAAAGAGAAACAGCAAGAGGTCAGATTTAATCTATATGAGATCAGACTTCACCGCCACTGGGAGGCAAAGGGAAAAGAAGGAACAAGAAAGGCACACAGTGAGGGATCCATCTACGAACTATAAAATCCACTTGCAGCACCCGTAGCCATTTGTCTCTGTAACATCTTATTGCACTGAAGGACTGTAATGACTACAAAAGGTTTTTCAGTAAAGCACCTGGTGAAGTGACTTCTCGACTCTGCTGCATCTTTCCTTGCACAAACTGATTCCTTCCACAGAATCGCTGCCCCGGCAGTCCAGTCCTGCCTGCGGGGGACTAAACCAACACTGCCGCAATACCATCGACCACCGAAGGACTGTAGCGGCGCTGGTGAGCATCACCAGGTACTGCGAGTGGCGTCACAAACTATATCTTTATTTAATACTATTTTCCCCAATATTCATTGGCCACCAGGGCCACAGCCTCAGACAGCCACCCGTGACTTCTAGACTGCCCGCCTGAGAACTGAGTACCCTGCCCTGGGCGAGTCATAGCCCTACAGGTATTTTCATAGGTTTTGATAACATAAAGCTGTGAAAAGAATAGATTAAGTTCTTTAACCCCTTCACCCCACCCCCCCTGCGATTTCCCGTTTTTGTTTTTCATTTTTCCCACCCATAACTTTTTTATTTTTCCATCAATATCGACATATGAGGACTTGTTTTTGGGAACGAGTTGTATGTTTGAATGGCATTATTTATTGTACCATAAATTGTACTGTAAAATGGGAAGAAAATTCCCCCCCAAAAAGTTGCAATTACACAATTAGTTTTTGAGTTTTTTACTCACCATGTTCGATATATGGTAACACTGACGTGACCGTGTGATCCCTCAGGTCAGTACAAGTTTGTAGATACCAAACATGTATACTTTTACTGGTATCTAAGTGGTGAAAACAAATTCTGAAGTTTTTAAAGAAAAAAGAATTGCACTTTGACTCCATTTTTTGCAAACCATAACATTCTCATTTTTTGGGGTCTGGAGCTGTGTAATGCCTTATTTTTTGTGGCTTGAGCTGATGTTTTTAACCCCTTCACCCCTGGGTGATTTTTCTTTTTCAGTTTTCGTTTTTCCCTCCCCTTCTTCCAAGAGCCATAGCTTTTTATTTTTCCATCAATATAGACATATGAGGGCCTGCTTTTTGCGTTATGAGTTGTACGTTTGAATTGAATCATTTATTTTACCATAGAGTGTACAGGAAAACGGGAAGAAAATTCCAAATATGGTGACATTGCAAAAAAAGTGCAATAGCATGATTGTTTTTTGGGTTTTTTATTCGCCATGTTCACAATTTGATAAAACCAGCATGTCAGTATGATGCTTCGGGTCGGTACGGGTTTGTAGATACCAAACATGTATACTTTACTTTTATCTAAAGGGTAAAAAAAATGTGGACATTTTTAAAAAGATTTCCACTTTGCACCATTTTCCACAATCCGTACCGTTCCCATGTTTTGGGATCTGGGGCTGTGAGATGGATTATTTTTTTGCAGATTGAGCTGACATTGCTATTGATATGATGTTTGGGTGGATGCGCTGTTTTGATCGCCTGTTATTTCACTTTATTGCAATGTTGCGACGACCAAAAAAAACATAATTTTGTCATTTGGACTTTTTGTTCCATTACGCAGTTTACAGATCCGATTAATTGATTTTATATTTTGATAGATCGGGAATTTCTGAACAATTTGATACATAATATGTGCACTTTTCTAATAGTTTTAAATTCAATAGGGCAAAAGGGGGTGATTTGAACTTTTTTTTTCATTTTTCTAAAAGCTTTTTTTTAACTCTTACTTTATTTTACATGACCCCTTAGGGCACCTTAACACTGCAGTGTTCCATTACTTCTCCTGTTAATAGACTGTGAACAGGAGAAATGATTATTTTCTAAGGATGCAGGCACTCTCCGGGCATCCACAGGAAGAGAGTCATGGCAGCATCCAGGGTCATCACAGGACCCCGAGCTGTCATAGCAATGCATCCAGGTCCCGTGATCGCATCATGTTTGGTATCTACAAACTCATACTGACCTGAGGTATCATACTGACAGATCAGTTTTACCAAATAGTGAACATAGTGAATAACACAACAAAAAATAGGGTAAAATTGCAAAAAAAAAGTGCAATATTCAAAATTTGGAATTTTTTCATGTTTTCCAGTGCACTATATGGTAAAATGAATAATGTCATTCAAAAGTACAACTCGTCCCACAAAAAATAAAGCCCTCATATAGCTGCATTAATTGAAAAATAAAAAAGATGGCTCTTGAAGGAAGAGGAGGAAAAAGCAAAAGTGTAAAAAAGGGAAAAGGCAAACTCTTGAAAGGATTAGGGGTCAGGATGTTTTTCATTTTTGCACTTTTTTTTTCCTCGCCATCTTTTAAAAGACATAACTTTATTTGTTTTTTGTAAACATAATCGTATCGGTTGTTTTTTGCGGAACGAGTTGTAGATTGGACCGGCGCCATTCTTTTTACCGTACAAATTACTGAAAAATACACAAAAATCCAAGTTCAGTGAAATGGTGAAAAAATGAAATTCTGCCATTTTTCCATTTACCAGGACATGATCCCATTCTACAAGACTAATCTCTTCCCTTAATTGATTGAATTTAGTTTTCCTTTTTTGTTACAATGGGTTATGTTCAGCTTTGCACCTGTACACATTGCACATTAGGGAGTGCCGTAGTTTTTCTCTTGGTTTCATTACTCGTTTCGAGACAATTATTTTAACAGAATGTAGTGCAGACTGCTCCCATTGTTCTGGTTCTTCAACACTCTCGTGCCATCCTTTCAACACCATTGTGCTTTGCCTCAAATTCATAAAGTCTCTACATGGCACCAGCCTTATCCCGCTCACCCGGAACTGTCCAGAGGTACAACCAGGGTTGGCATTACACAAGGGGTCCTTCGATGCAATCACCCTGACGACTCATTCACCTGAGTCTTAGTAGACGTCCACCACAAAGGTATGTAGGGAATAGTTGCTACCCCGGTGACCCACACCAAGCAGGGGTCAAGTACCGACGCAAAGGACTGCCCCAACTCCACGTGTCCTAGACTGAGGTCCCAATTCTCATGCTCACAATCCCAGGGTGAACCAGATGGTGTTGTCAAATTATATCCTGGGTAGGGATGGGTGAACTGCACTGTTTTAACTGAGTTTATGACCGGTTTTGCTCTCTTAAAGCAAGTAAATGGTTAATAAACATAGTGATTATACTTATAGGGTCCATGTTATCCCTTTTAGCTGTGCCGCGGTGCTGTGTCACTTCCGGGCTTCCGGGGGGAATAGTCACGTGACTGGCTCCAATAGCCAATCACATATGTCAAGAAGATAAGGGGAGGCCCGGAAGTGATACAGTGACGCGTCACACCAGGAAGAAAGAATGTGGACCTGGTAAGTATTAATTATTGGCTTACTTTAACGCAGCTACCCCGGTCACAAACCTGAATAGTTTGCCCATCCGTAATCATGAGCTCCTCACTAATATTCCTCCCCCAAGCACAAATTTACAAATATATATTTATTCAAGGAGAAAAAAGCCAGGCGGCACTCGCCGATTTTCTATGATCTTTTTATTAGTCTAGTAACATACAAGACTTATTCCAGCGAGGAGAGGTAGTGGGGAGCACAGACGATGGCTGCTGTTTCGCGGGACAATGCCGCTTCTATGCTCCGAGGGGTACCTTTTTTGGAGATTGCAACCCGCAGCCAAGGAAGACGCTCTAGCCCGAACCCGGTAGGTGCCTGGTATTTCTCCTTTACTTACAAATATATATTTCTGCCAAAGGATCAAACACCATGTGCTTGTCTGGATGAAGAGACAAGAAAACCCTCTGAAATGATGAACTGGGACAACAGTGAGTCAGGAAGCTGCAGAACGTTTCTTTACACAATGATTTAGCTATCTACACGCTTAGACAAGTAGGACACTCTTACCTGAGAGCAGTAATGGCTGTTCTTCTATTCTTCCAAACATCAGGGAATATTTATTATTACAAAAGTGCACAGAAAATGAGTCTGTGACGGGTTCAGCTTTGAGCTTCTCCTCATGTGTAACATTTAACAAAATATTACGCTGGATTTACCAAGTCCAGAGCTCCCATCCTGCTGCTTCTTTGTAGCTGAGTTTAGACAAGTAAATCTAACAAAATGTATTGTATAAATATACGTAGTAATATATTATACATCACTGGGCTGAATAACAGTCCTTTCTTTTCACTTATCTTGGAAGTGCTGCCTGCTTTTCTTTTTCTATTATTCATGTGTTGGACATCACATTCTGCAGGACTGGTTGCGCCTGCTAGTATATATACGTTTGTGCTGTTCCTTTTTATCTATCTATCTATCTATCTATCTATCTATCTATCTATCTATCTATCTATCTATCTATCTATCTATCTATCTATCTATCTATCTATCTACCTATCTATCTGTAATACAGGCAGCACTCCAAATCAATATGAAAACGGGTGGATTTTTACTGAGTAACTACTGAGTACATGGCAACAGATTGCTCTGCCTTTCTCAAGCAATGTGCTCACAATGAATTTGCACTTAAATAGTGATACAATGATATAACAATTCATTAACATATTTTACACTGCATATGATAATAAATATTATCATTTATATAATTATATAAATAGTATAGTGCATAATACATACAAAGTATACAGTGCTCATGTGCATAAGCCGATATATATCAGGTTAATAAAGTGATTGTAATAATATAATGTCCATAATACATTCACTTTTATGGTCGTATTTGTATTAAAAAGATTCATATATAGAAAACTGTACATTACTGTGTATCTTCATCAGCTTTATCATGTGCACAGTGTTACATGCTGTCCTCGGCGACTCCCGGCCATGTCTGTGATGCGTTTTGGTCTCCATCAATCTCTGCAGTGTGTGTGAGCATGCACAGTAGATCTCTCTATCACCGCCATTATAACTATGGGCAACTGCCCCTTACACACCGATCTCTCTTGTGCTGTTATACATTATGGAAAACTTTATTGTGCATAGCGGGCTGGCCGCAGACACAGAGTCCGGCGTTCCTGGACCACCCTCTGCTGCGTTACTACTCTATGGAAACACCAAGTTAAACTCAGTGCTCCTGACCCATAGCATATGTACGATATTGGTAGTAGCTGTGTGCTGCAGAGACATTTTTTCTTGGCATTTGACCCAGCGTCACTGCTAGCACCAGTTCACATTGTGTCTTGAGTGCTGTGCAGTTTTTTTTGCTTTGTGTATAAGATATGGAGTTGCTGGCTCCATGACTGCACTTAGCACCCTCATCACCCACAGGTGGTCTGAGGTTGAGATGGTGTCCACCCACCTAACAGTGGGACAGGGAGGAAAAGGAGGACAGGGATGTCAGCTTAGGACTCATCAGACCTGGGGGCACCGTGACGTGGTTGGTGAGCAAGCAGACAATGGCCAATGTATGTACTAAGACCCCCAGAAAATAAAAATTAAGAATAATGAGTTGTTTGAAAAAACTTAAGTTTTTAAATTTTTTTCTCGTTTTTTGCTTGTTAGCATAAGTACGATATTGGTAGTAGCTGTGTGCTGCAGAGACATTTTTTTCTATCTACAGTATCTATCTATCTATCTATCTATCTATCTATCTTAATATCTATTTATCTACCGTATTTTCCGCTTTTTAAGACGCACTTTCATTTCCCCCAAATTGGGGGGGGGAAGTGGGGGTGCGTCTTACAAAGCGGACAGTAAAAAAATGGGGTGAAAAGTAAAAAAAAACTTTTCTTACCCAGTGGCTGGCGGCGGCTGCGGGGGAGACTTGTAGCAGGCATGGTTCCGGTGGGGCAATGCAGCTGGCCTGGTGGTCGGAGGTATGCGGGCGGCATTCTTGATGTCCGGTGCGGCGGCAGCGCCATTGTACAGGCCGGCGCCATTGCAAAATCCGGGCGCCGGTGACGTGTTTCCAGTTTGCAATACAAGTTTCCCGTTAGCAGAGGGAAACTTGCATTGCGCGCCTGTGTCTGCCACACAGGACTTCAAGAAAATGGCCGCGGCGCATGCGCAGACTGGGATCCGCGGCCATTTCTAGACACTAGAGCATGCATTGCCAGACCGGCAATGCATGCTGGGAAATAATAATGGCGGCGCCCACCGGAGGCTGGCGCAACACCCCCACAGCTCCTGCCTTGGCCCCCAACCTCCGTGGCCCACCAGAGACCGGCGCGACACCCCCGCAGCTCCTGTCTTGGCCCCCAACCTTCGTGGCCCACCAGAGACCGGCGCGACACCCCCGCAGCTCCTGTCTTGGCCCCCAACCTCCATGGCCCCCCAGAGACCGGTGCGACACCCCCGCAGCTCCTGTCTTGGCCCCCAACCTCCGTGGCTCCCGCGATAAGACTTGGGGGGGCTATGCACCAGGATGTATGTCCCCCATTCTGGGACATACGGTATATCAGGAGGGCTATTAACCAGGAGGGGGTATGGAAACCAGGATGAGGGCACATATATCAGGAAGGAGCATATATACCAGGCTGGGAGCATGGATACCAGGAGGGGGCACATATACCAGGATGGGGACATGGATACAAGGAGGAAGACCATATTACCAGGATGGGGGCATGGATACAAGGATTGGGACCATATATCAGGATGGAGGCATGCATATCAGGAGGGGACACATATACCAGAATGGAGACAAATATACCAGGATAGGGGACATATAAACTGATTGTAAGACAAACACTGGCATTATAAGACGGACCCCATTTTACATTAAAAATTATTTTTTTTCTCTTTTCATTCACCAAATTTGGGGGTGCGTCTTATAATCAGGTGCGTCTTATAAAGCGAAAAATACGGTATCTATCTATCTATCTATCTATCTATCTATCTATCTATCTATCGCTTGATAAAGACCTTGTTTAGTTGAAATGTTGCACCACGGAGGGCTGAATTAAACTAGTCTATTTTTTCACCTATTGCTGGAGTGCTACCTGTTTTTTTGGGACTTATCTATCTATCTAGCTAGCAAGAACTGGGCAGCACTCCCAAAATAACATATATGGGTGCAAACCTGAAGGGCAGTGTCCAAACCCTCAAGCAATATCAAATGAAAAAATCAGGCAGCACTGCAAAATCAAGTGATTGGCAACGTTTCAGTAAATTGTTCTGCTTGAGAAAGGCAGAGCAATCTGCTGAATCGTGGCCATGGATCAGTAAATATCCACTGTTTTTCATTTGATTTTGGAATGCTGCCTGAGTTTTTTAATTGTATATCTACCTAGCTATCTATCTACATATATGTGCCACATATAGTACTCATCATGAATGAGTACACCCCAATAAATTTGTCAGAAAACCTTTAAGGTACATTCAAATGCCGCAATCTGGCCTGGGAATCCTAAAGGTGATACGTCGCCCTGGAACAATCGCCATGAAATTGCCTCACAGTTGCGGCGTTTGATTGGGGAATTTCGAGGTGATAAATCGCCTGTCACCTGATTCCTGAGCACTGCTCTGAAATCAGCCTCAATCCTAAAGGCGATATTTCCATGTTGTGGTGTGTGAACAGGCGATAGTGATGGAAACAGCGTTGGCTAGGATTTCCTGTAGGCGTGCCACAGCGTGCTGTAGGCCGAACCCCGTGTGAACTGATTGGTGTGGGCTACTGTGTTCCCATTGGCTGTCAATTGACACCGCGCTATATTTAAAGAGCTGTCCGTCCAGCACCACACAATGGCAATGGCGTCATGTATTAGCCAGCCTTCCCTAGGGAAGGAGCTCGGATAAAGGCTCCGAAACGTGTAGGATTAAATAAAGAAAAATCTGCCCAGGTAACTCTTCGTTTCCTGGTGATTCTTGGTGGCAGCGCAGGCATTTCGGCATTTTGTCCCAATACAGCATTCCTGTTTCCACGGATATCGTGAAGGTGCAGCCCTGCAGCAGCCATCCTACAAGCCATCTTACAGGCGATTATACCGGTTGTGGGTGACACAACCGAGCCAGGTGAGCAGTTCCTAGTATACACCACTATAACCCTTTGTAAAAAAGATAAGACCCTATGCGCATTTATCTCACGTTTACAGCCTTCCAGAGCAGGCTGACCAATCGGAACGCTGTTGCGTTGTCCAATGGGCGCGTATGGGGCGATGTGTAAACCAATGTCGCACGCCTATCTCTTCGCAGCGCTGAACATGTATGCCCACATTGCCTTTGAGACTGCGGCGTGTGAACCGGGGATGGGATTAGGCAGGATTGCTTCTGCTTTACGTGAGGCGATTTCCGGAGCGACACATTGCTTACTTTCAGGGTTCAATTTCGATGTGTAATTTCGCCATCGGCGATCTGAGGCGACCATGAAAAACGTGCACACGCACGTTAGATCGCCTCATATTGCCAGGTGTTATTGCGGCTTGTGAAGGTACCTTTAGGGTACCGTTAGACGTTGCAAAATTGCATTCAATTTCACTTGCAATTTGCTGATTGCAGTGAAATCATGGACACATTGTTCTATTTTGTTGCTGTGTACAAATGGAACAATGTCTCCATGATTTCACTGCAACCAGCAAATTGCAAGTGAAATTGCATGCAATGTTGCGATGTGTAACGGTACCCTAAATGTACCTTCAGAATCAACATTTTCTATGGGATAATACCATGTATTACAAAATACCCCACAAATGTGAGCCATTAAATGCAACAAACATTTGTTTTTTGTACACTCAAAATGTTTTTTCTAAGAAAAGTATTCAAGACTGCAAAAATTAGTACATCCCAATGAAACTTTTAGGGAACTGTTACACGTCGCAACATTGCATGCAATTTCACTTGTAACTTACTGGTTGCAGTGAAATCATGGACACATTGTTCCATTTTGTTGCCATGTACAAATGTAACAATGTGTCCTTGATTTCACTGCAACCAGTAAGTTGCAAGTGAAATTGCATGCAATGTTGCGACGTGTAACGGTTCCCTTAGGAGCAAAGCTAAAATTTAGATTACAATTCTATAATTAACAAGAATGCAACCACAATTAATTTTGTGCTCATTAAACAGGTGTTCAGCAGATAGTTGACTGTGGTGTTTTGCGGGTTAGTCGTAGTGTGTGGTGTGGGTTGGGTTAGCTGCGTTGTTTGAGGTTAGCTGTGGTGTTTGAGGGTTATTTCTGGTGTGTGGAGTTAGTTGTGGTGTGTGGAGTTAGCTGTGGTGTGTGGAGTTAGCTGTGGTGTGTGCAGTTAGCTGTGGTGTGTGGTGTTAGCTGTAATATGTGTGGTTTTAGTTGTGACATGTGCCACCAGGGCCGTGGGGGCATGTATTTACTTGGGTAGTCATGGCTGTGTGACCTGGCTTCATGGTCCCGGTGGTGTCATTAAAAGAGGAATTGTTTATGTGGGATTTGATTTGTGACACTACCCTTAGGTTTCAGCAACTGTGGATGGCCGACGCTGCTTTTCAGATTCTCTGGTATTGCAACTGAGATGGTGTAGCTCTCCACAGGTAGAGCTGTAGACTCCAGGGCAGGGCTAAAGTTGTTGTGGGGGCAACGGCAAAGTAAATAATGTGAGGACACAGCAGGATGCAGTCTTTGAAGCTTACTCACAGTTGTTACACGGCTCCAGGTGCTCCCAGCCTCCAATGGGGTCATGTGTCCTCTGGGTAAGGGCTACAGACAACTCTCGGATAATTCAAGGACTATCTACCGAGACCCCCTTCTGGTTAGAGATGAGCGATGTTCGATTCAAATTGTTCGCCAATCTCAAATTCGATCTGTTTTGGGCGGTGTTTGAGTCATTCACCGAATTCAAACAATTTGCTTGGTTGTCTCCACTCAACCTGCAGCCAGGGAAGGCCGTGTGCGACAATGCTGCAAACCTGGGTGCGGTCCTTCGCCGGGGCAATGTCACACATGTGCCTTGTATGGCTCATGTGTTGAATCTGGTTGTCCAGCAATTTTTGACACACTATCCCGGCCTAGATGGGCTTATACACAGGGCACGGTGGCTGTGTGCTCACTTCCTTCGTTCGCATCCCACAGCTCAACGACTTGCTTTGCTAAAGAAGTCTTTTGGCTTGCCCGTTTGGCTGAAATGCGATGCGCCGACACACTGGAATTCTACTCTGCACATGTTGCAGCAACTGTGGCAGCACCGCCGAGCCCTGGTGCAATATGTTATGACATATAGCCTGGGCCAACTAGATCCAGAGGTGGGGCAGATCATGCTGCAGGAGTGGTCTCAGATCAAGGACCTATGCACCCTTCTGCACAGTTTTGAGATGTCGCCGAAGATGTTTAGTGCTGACGATGCCATTATCAGCATAACTATTCCAGTCATCTACATGCTGGAGCACACTCTAAACAATATTCGGAGTCAGGTGGTGGGACAAGAGGAGGTGGAGGAAGTACAGGAGGAGTCTTATGCAGAAGGGATGACAACATCTCCAAGACCCTCATGGTCGACAGCACCAAGATGGCAGGCATTGGAGGGTAGAGGAGAGGGATTAACGAGGGCGCATGGTAGCAACCAAACTCTTTATGAAGGTGCCGGAGCCCAGGAAGAAATGAAGGACCAACTGGCGATGGGCATGGAAGAGTCAGCAGATGAGGGAGACCTTGATGACATTTCTGTTGTGTGAGGTTGGGGGAGAGGGCAGAGGAAGGAAGCATGATTCTCACCTCCCCACCACCAACACAACAAGGACTTGGTCCTCCTGGATCGCAATACACATGAGCGCCTTCTTGCTGCACTACCTGCAACATGACCCTCGGATTGTCCGAATTAGAAGTAATGCCGACTACTGGGTTGCCACACTCTTAGATCCCCGGTACAAGACCAAATTTGCCGAAATAATTCCTGCCATACAAAGGGACGCACGAATGCAGGAGTATCAGCAGAAGCTGATACATAATCTCAGATCGGCTTTTCCACAAAACACCAGTGGTACACAGAGTGAATCTCACAGTTCTAACTTGTCAACCATGGGACTGTGGAACCTCATCACTCACACCACTATAACACTGTATCTGGTGCGGGTAACAACAATTTTGTGGTCTCGTTTCACAATTTTTTTAAACCATCATTTGCAAGGCCTGAAGACACGAGAAGTCTGACACATAGTCAAAGCCTGGAGCGGATGGTACACGAGTATCTCCAACTTAACATCGATGCCATGACTGGGGAACCGGAGCCTTGCTCATTTTGGGCTTCCAATCTGGAAAAATGGCCTGAGCTCCCCATTCACGCCTTGGAGATCTTGTCGTGCCCCGCAGCCAGCGTTCTCTCAGAACGTGTCTTCAGCGCTGCTGGTGGTGTGCTGATAGAAAAGCGCAAACGTCTGTCCGACCAGAACGTGGAATGACTAACGTTCATAAAGATAAACAAGGCATGGATCTGCAAGGACTTTTCTATCCCTGTGTCATCCTGGAGAGACTAAAGCCTGACGTAAAACTCACCAAATACTCTAAACTAATACTGAGACTAAAGCCTTGTGGATTTTTTGCCTAAAAGTAACCATTTAAAGTTTGCAACTGTGGGGCAATTGATGCCATTTAAGTGGTGTCTGTGCCCAAATCTTTGGAAAAAATGGAGACTCTTCTTGTAGTCCCCTAAATGTGACACAATATTCATCGTCTCCACAAGGCCTTACAGATACTGAGGAAAAACATCACCAAATACTCATTGTCTGCACGAGGCCTTACAGTTACTGAGGTAAAAATCTCGCCAAATGGTCATCGTATGCACAAGGCCTTACAAATAATGAGGAAAACTGCACCAAATACTCATCGTCTGCACGAGGAATTACAAATACTGAAGTAAAACTCACCAAATACTCATCGTGTGCACGAGGCCTTACAAATACTGGAGTAAAACTGGATTTTAGAAGGGCATGACATGCCTATATTTGTGTCTCCTCCTCCTTTTACTCATCCATCTCTTTTCTTTTCGCCTTTTTATATGTACTTGTCACTTTTCCATGTGTTTGTTGTATCTTCTGAGTAGTTTGTCACCTTTTGAACACCTTAGAATGTGTTTTTATGTGTTTTCTAAGTGTTTGTATGTGTTTGTGTTTGCCTGCCATGTTTTCAGTGGAGTTCGACGGTGTTCGATGAACATTCGACGAACACCCCCCCAATTCGACGAATCGAATCAAATTCGAACACTAGGGTGGTGGCTCATCTCTACGTCTGGTATTCCATTCTCAGTCATTTTCCTGTACTGACTCTCGCCCTCGTGACCCATGCCTCACACTCAGGCTCTTGAGCCGGTGGCCTCGAGTCCTATCAGGCAACCTCATCCTGGTCTCCTGATCCTATGCGGCTACCTTTTCAACAAATAAGTGTGGAGTTGGGCTGTGGTACTTGAAGTCACCTCAGTCCCCGGTTTACTAGCTAAGTCTTTCAGTTGCTCTTCTAGTCTGGGGCCAACCCCTCTGCTGCCTAGTTCCTCTGGCTGACCCCAGGTCTCTATCAACTCAGATGCAGGCCCCACAGATGGATCACTCACTTTCCGTGCCCCTGGGACTCCTTCTGTTCCTCTAGAGCCCTTCACTAGCTCCTCTGTTCTGGGATGAGCTCCAACAGGCTCCAGTCCGCAGGATGTCTCCCTCACAGATCCGTTCGTGTCCGTGACCTCTCTCCAACTCCCTAACGTTCTTCCTCTACGTCCTCCTACATCAGTCTGTCCTGAAATTCCTCTTTCCTGCTACCCACTTCCTGGTGCTCTTTTTTCCTACTTCCTCCACCCACACCCTCTACCTGACTCCCTTCCAGCCTGGGATGGGGCCCTCCCTGAACAGGGTCCGCCCAAACCCAAAGACTGGGTGGTGTGTGTGTTTGGGTGCATGGTAGTGTCCTTTCCTTACCTGAGAGTGGAGCAACACACATGTGGCTGAGATGCAGTACCTCTGTGGCGACTGGACCTTCAGAGGCGCCACATACCCTCCTTGTAAAACCCAGCACATCTGCAGGATAGACCTGGTTGAACAAAACAAAGAAGACAACAAGTTTAAAACATCAAACAGGTAACTTTGCATCCCTGTATGGGAGGTACTTTTCTTTTTAATGTTGCAAAAAATATAAAATAGCAAATAACACGTCTCTACATGACATACATATCACTGTTACTTGAGTCCTACTGGGTTCAGTGGAGTCCCTTTTCTGGTCGTCCTTTCCACTGTCCCAAGTGCTATATGGGTGACCTGTTTAATAAAACCCCCAATAGAGTCCCTGGGCAGGCTAAAGGGCTTTGCTGGTCACCTCGTTGGACCACGATTTGTCCATGCCGAACGGGTTTTTGTTCTGTGGTCTAAGTTTGAAAAGTGCAATATGAACTTCGGGGTTATAATTGTTAATCATAACCAACAAGGAGCACACCGAGTGCTAACTATTTACAAACAGTTCCGATCATACATCGTCCATGATCTCAATGTCCAACATTACCTATAATTAGGTACATACACTCTCACACTCAGATACATTATTAGTTCAATACCTAACCAGGTTCTCTATAACTCATGTACCTAACCAGGTAAACTTGAACTATTTGCAGTTACATTCAGCAGTTCTACATCTCTTGGACTGCTTCCAGGGTAGCTCATTCAAGCCATATCCTCGACCCGGATGTTCATGTACTTGCTGCCTTGCCGACAGCACCATCTGGTTGTCGATCACTACCTGGGGTAGTACAGCTGGTTGCTCTCTAGGGCTTGACGGATAACGCACTGGGGACATGTGAGGACACACATTCATAGTGTACAGTCCTCTCTCTCCCTGATGCCGTGTGTATGCGACTCGACCCCCAGAGTACAAATCTCATTCAGGATGCCCTTTCAACAAGTGGGACTTTACATGCCTCCTGGTGACAAACAGGTATTTTTTGCAATTTAGGGTCTCAAATAAAACCCCAGCCCTTTGCCAGGTTGAATTTAGTGACAGTACAGACCACTCATGGTCCTCGTTCAGCTGTCTTAAAGTGAACCTGTCACCAAGATAAAGCACCCCAGGCTCTCACTACCTGTCTCTGCTCTTTCCTATTAGTATTCTAACTATCCCTCTCTGTCCTAAAGATGAGGTGTGACTGTGTTATAAAATGTTTTTATACCTTACTGGATGGTATGTTAATGATGCGGGGGCTACCGTTACTAGTCCCCCTGGGCATCCTCTGTCCTTTTCGCCTCCTCCTGGTTTCTTTATCACGCCCCGATGGGCGTGAAATTGAAATTCCAATGCGCGCCTCCCAGCCTGCCTCAGAGCCGTCTTTAGCGTTCCAGGTATGATGCTGAACGCGTTATTTCCAGTAACGCGTAGTCGCTACACCTAGGAGGTGTATCGCTGACTGTTTTGGAAATCTGATCTTTGGGATTACTAGACCTGTCTTGTAGGTGTGTAAACTCAGTTCAGTGTTCCTTCACACTGTATGAAAAAATTTGTGTAGTAGCATACCTACATTTATATCTATATTTTGGGAAATGTTTATGTGGTGCACAGTTGATGCTTGATATAGCTGCAGATGATGTGATTTTACTACTGGTTGAAATATTGTCTGCTGATGTATGCCTGCTAAATAATTGTGTTTTCTCATAATTAGTGATGAGCGATTACTACCATGCTTTGATACTTGAAACAAACAGATTCTTGGAGGGCCATGACTCAAATACCAAGTATAAGAGAAGTCAATGAAGAACTCAAGTAATTTTCTGGAAGAGTTTTTGGAAAATATTTGAGTTACCATAGACTTCCATTATACTCAGGAACCTAAAGGTACCGTCACACGCCGCAATCTCGGCTGGCGATATGTGGCAATCTAACATGCACTCTCATGTTTTTCGTGGTTGCCTCAGATCGCCAATGGCGGCATCACATGCCGCAATTTCGCCCTGAAGCTAAGGCGATGTGTCGCTCCGGAAATCGCATCCCCTACAGCCGAACCAATCTTGCCTAATTCCATCGCTGCTTCACAAGCCACAATCTCAAAGCCAATGTGGGCGTACATGTTCAGCGCGGCGAGGAGATAGGCGTGCCACAGTGGTTTACACCGCGCCCCATACACACTCATTGGACAACGCAACAGTGTTACGATTGGTCAGCCTGCTCTGGAAGGCTGGCTAATGCATGACGCCATTGTCTATCGGAGTTTGCACTGTGTTTGCGGATGGTTGTGTAGCTGAAGATGTGTGTGGTGCTGAACGGACAGCTCTTCAAATATGGCGCGGTGTCAACTGACATCCAATGGGAACACAGTAGCCCACACCAATCATTTCAGACGGGGCGCGGACTACAGCACGCTGAGGCACGCCTATGGGAAATCATAGACAACGCTCTTTCCATCACTATCGCCCTGTCAGACACCACAACACGGAAATATCGCCTTAACGATTGCGCCTGATTACTGAGCACTGTTTAGGAATCAGGCGACAGCCAAAGGGCGATTTATCGCCACGAAAATGCCCAATCACACGCCGCAACCGTGAGGCAATTTCACGGCGAATGCTCCGGGGCGACATATCGTCTTTCAGATTCCCAGGCGAGATTGCGGAGTGTTGACGGTACCTTTAAGTGTAACCACTGTTTAAATTTTTAATTAATAATAACGTAGAGCAAGTGGTTTTAATAAACTTTCAAGTATACTTCATTAGAAAATTCTGGTATAAAACCATTCATAAACCTTCCATAAAGTGTCCCCACTGCACTGTGTGTGAAGCAGACATATGTTCATTATTAGTCAGATCCATCTTCACTTAGCCAGGCTAACAGGTAGGAGACTGGTGGTATACATAGACACAAGGTTACCAACAGGGCGTCAGCCACACAGGTCAATGTGAGACACAGTGTCAGAGTTCAGCCTATTGGTCATGCCCAACTGTTAAACAAGGCGGGCTGCTCCGCACCAAATATATGCATCATGAGTGACAGACGCCCCCCCAGAGTGCCCAGCCTCAACTGGAAACAGATAAAAAGATGCAACAAAACACTATAGATAAAAATGTGAGGTGTTAGTAAATATTTTGGGCCAAAATAACGTAAGCTCGTAACGCACCGTCAAGGGCCCTCATGCTTACGAGTCCTAACCATATGCCTGACCAGGTGCAATGGATATTTGAAGTGGCTACATTTTGGTGAGTTTTTTTTTAAGTTTTATGTCCTACTTCGGTGATTTTTCTAAATGTTTGGTGGTTACCCACTAAACAAACATATGATCAGGCATATGGTTAGGACTCATGAGCGAGAGGGCCCTTGACGGTGGGTTACAAGCTTACGTTATTTTGGCCCAAAATATTTACTAACACCTCACATTTTATCTATAGTGCAGTTGAGGCTGGGCCCTCTGGGGGGCCTCTGACACTTGTGATGCATATATTTGGTGCGGAGCAGCCGGCCTTGTCTAATAGTTGGGCGTGACCAATAGGCTGAGCTCTGACACTGTGTCTCACATAGACCTGTGTGGCTGACGCCCTGTTGGTAACCTTGTGTCTATGTATACCACCTGCCTCCTCCCTGTTAGCCTGGCCGGTCGCAGGTGCTACAATCGCCCCCATGCTTAGGTTGCAGGAGATTGAGCATCGGTGTTCAGACACACGTGTTGCCCCTCAGAGATGCCAGCAACCTCTTGCTAGGTGCAATGGATATTTGAAGTGGCTAAATTTTGGTGAACCTTTAGGATTAACAAATAGTTTGGAGGTGAGTTTAGAGTCAGTTGTAATCAATCAATGGGATAACACTCAGGTGTGAGAGGGAGACCTGTTTTATTGAAAAAATTTAACTAATAAACTGATATTTATGAAAGTCTGATCTTCACAATACCTGTTTGTAAAAGCGTATCATGGCACAAGCGAAGGAGATCTTTGAGGCCCTAAGAACAAGACTTGTTTATGGTCATTGGGCTGGAAAAGGTAACAAAATCATCTCAAACGAGTCAGGCCGGCTTCACACCACGGTTTTGGGCATCAGGTTCTGTCCGGTTTGAACCTTTTCATACCGATGCTTCAATGGAAGCCCTGGTCAAAAACAAAGGTCATTGGGGTCAGTGAAAAAAATGAAAAAATGTAAAACGTTACTGCTACTACCGGTATGTACAATACCTTGTAGGTCTGGATGTTTCAGGATTTGCCCATTCTTCCTCCATAACAAATACACAGTCCAGGAACTAAGCATGGGGAATCCAACAGGATGATGTAGTGGGGGACGGAAATGGTATTTAGTTTTTAAGTTTTCTTTAAACTAGTTATGGAAGCAACACATGGAATAAAAATGAAAAGATTCAATCAAAGCAAATTCCGCTGTCGTTTCAGACTATTTACAACATTGCTAAGGTGGAGTTTTATTACCAAATTTTTCATTTATTTTTTTTTTTTTTTTAAATCCCAATTAATTACCGTAATTAATACCAACCTGCCAATAAAATAATGGCTATTATGGTGAAAAAAAAAGTTGATGAGCAAGAAAGCAAACACAAAGTAAAACTCCAAAAGTATTGATAGAACCATAAAGAATCGCAGAATATTTGTGCCAAACCAAAAACTCCGTTGTAGAACTAAACAGTTTATATTTTTTTGTTTTTTTAATGTATTTTTTTGTGATTAAATGTAATATTCATTGCTGCCACCGGATGTCAGTAGTTTATTGTTGCAAATTTCGTAAGAAAAAAAGAGAAATGTAATATCTGTGTGTCCGACAATATTTGTACATTGTAAACAAACGGATCTGTACGAATTACATTCCATATAGATTAAGGGTTAAGCGACATTTTGAAAATTAGTTTTTTTTATCTTTTTTTTAAGATAAGTGACTGAAAAATGCAAAAAATAAACAATAATAAGACAAATAACAACAACAACAAAACGGAGAAGCAAAAAAAAGATTTTTTTCATTCACCCTTTAAGAGATCTTCCATTCCTATGCTGCTACCTTAAGGTCCATTGTGTTATTCAGTCTGCTTACCATTGAAGCTAATAGTGACATGTTGTACACAGAGAGGACACAAGAGGGCGATGAAACATGATGTTGTGATTGGTTATTGACAAATAACATCCCTTCATTCATATCTTGAAAGTGAAGAAACAATGGCTCCACCTAGAGGCAGTCATACCCTAATGGTTGTGGCACTTTTATACACATTTCCTCGCCCAGAGAGAAATTTAGTAGGTATGACATTTCATACACCTGCTTAGAGAAAACATATATTTACGCTGTAATTTATGCCAATTTATGGTGTGAAATATAGCTAATTAGTTGTGGATTTCTTGTGCCTAATTTGACTTTTTAATCCCAGAGAACAGGAATAAGTCAAATATATTTACCTTATGTTGTTTGAATCCCACGATTCCAAGTGCCCACCGAAGTACACCAGATGCCTTGCCAAGTGATGGGTATCCAAATATTGCGCTTGCTTGTCGTACCACGGTAATGCGGAACCGCTTGCGGGACACTGACACATGCCTGCCACACAGCCACCACCCAACATCCCTGCCCGTCCGCCCATCATCCCCACCTTAGAAATTCGTAAAAAGTCAACGTGAACGTTTAAAGACTTTTCTGCTATTATTGTAATGCTATGCTGTTTCATGTATCATCTGATTTGTACACACACTTATGCTTTTTCTCTGTCAAATTTTTGTAATCTGTGAAGAATCCAACTTAAGCCGAAATGTTAACGTTGACTTTTTTACGGATAATACCTATCAGCTGACCAATAAAAAGCTAAACCACAGGAAATTCTCTTGGATTCCATTTTTCAATACGAGTGCTGAGGTTCTATTTCTAATTGACTGTTTGTTTCCTCGTGCACCACTTTGTGTAGCCGGGCACTTTACCTTTAACATCATCCCCACCTGTCCACCCACATCCCCACCACATCACTACACTCAGCGACGTCCAAAGCTGCTACGACACTCTGGGGTTCTGTCTATGGCTATGTTCACACACAATTTGCGTTTTTTTTAGCACTCTTAAAAGCACTTGCGTTTTTTTAAGAGTGCTAAAAAATGTCCCTTGTGTGTCTGAAAGGATTTGCCACGTTTTTGGACTTAGTAATTTTTTCACCAAAAACGCAGGCAAAAACGCAAGCGTTAACGCAGGGTGCATAAATGTGCCTTTTAAAAACGCATGTGTTTCCCATAGGGCCCCCATGTTAAAAAAAACGCATGTGCGTTTTTTCAAAAACGCATGCGTTTTTTTAACATGGGCCCCTATGGGAAACGCATGCGTTTTTGAATGACACTAAAAGGTACTAATGTACCATGCGTTTTTGCATGCGTTTCCCATAGGGCCCCATGTTAAAAAACGCATGCGTTTTTGGAAAAACGCACATGCGTTTTTTTACAGCACCCAAAAACGCTGCATGCAGCGTTTTTTTGGACTAGGGGAAAAAAACGCAAATGGCCTCGGAGTGTCATAGAGGCTTTGTGCACTGGTAAGTGTAGTGGTGTGGCGGGGATGTGGGCAGATATACACATATGCATACCCACATACATACACATGCATGCTTGCACACATACATACACACATGCATGCACACATACACACTCATGCACACACACATACACACTCATGCACACACACTCATGCACACACACATACAAACACACATGCACACACATATACATGCCCATACATATGCATACACACATACATGCACAAACATGCACACACAAACACATTCATGCACAAATACATACACACAGAACGCTTGAGCCTGTCCAAGCTGAGAAGGTAACACTAGGCAGTGGAGGACTTCGCCCATTCACAGCAATGAGCAGGGATCGTTAGCGGGGTTGGCGAAAGATACCTGCTCACAACATCGTTGGTGAGTTGTCCACGATGTCTACACGTGTGACATCTCACCAACGATGTCAAAACGATGTAGAAAACGACCGCGCACCCACGAGATCGTTGCGGACATGGCTCTAACGTCGTACCGAGTAACGGTACCTTTACAATTACATCTCCCAACAATCTCTGTGTTTGCAGGATGTCCCAAATTCATTGAACATATTACAGATGAATGGTCTAAGAATGTTTTAGGATCTTTGTTGACATTTTAAAATTTTGAGATGGTGAAGACATTGGTAAGAATTAGATCTATGTGGGAGAAGGTTTTGTAGACTTCAGAGTAGAATGTAAATTCCTTAGAGGAAGTGTTTAGACAAGTGATGATCGAGCACCAGAATATTCGTAATCACTATACTCGTTACGAGTACTTTGTAATAATCGCGTATTCGTTCTGAATTGCAAGTAGAATGTAAGTCAATGGGAAACGTGAGTATTTGTCTGTGGGACCCTAAAAAAGGGGTCTGGGGGCTTGAGGAAAAGACGGAAATGGGCGGGAAAGTGATGAAACACAATGGGAAGAGCCTGGAGAATCTGCCTGCATGCATTTCTGACTCACATATGGTTTGTGGGAATAGCTTTGTCGCAGGATTACGCCACTGTTACAGGTACACAAAAACAGCTACCAAACCTCACCTAAATTGCACTTAACAGGCCAAAAAGGTTCACACATGGTTATTCATGTATATTCACTAGTATACATGGCTAAATAAACCATAGAAACAAATAAAACATCACTTTTTTATTCACATGAACTGTTGTTGCTTTTTTTTCGCCTTTTACAAGTGGGAGGGCCCTGATTTGTACATTTTGTAGGTCCCTCTGTCATATATCATTTTTGGTTAGCTATTCCCCAGCACTTTACAAGGCCAATTACAATGTACCAGTAGGTATGTTGATCTTTGAACTCAGAGGCCTCAGGTGGTCCTGTAACATACGTTTTGGAGGGACCGCTCTTACTTCAACATTTGCAGCAGCAGTAAAAAGCCGCCGACTTTTAAACAATGCTGACAGACGCTGACAGCTTCCCTGCCGCCTGACAGCGGGATCCTCCGCTCCCCCCACCGCCTCTCCACCCTATCCTAACTTAGGATCGGGTGGGGAGGCTGCGGGGTGAGCGGAGGATCCTGCTGTCAGGCAGCCGGGGAGCGCAGAACCGACCGCGGCCAGCAGGAAGCTGTCCGCGGTCGTGAACTGAGGTAAAACCGGATTCTACCGGATTGCCGCGGTCAGATGCAATACGGGACCATAGAGCCCCATGTTATGAGGCGCCGGATTGCACCGGACGGGTACAATCCGGGAGAATCCGGTTTTACCTCAGTGTATACTACCACTGGGGCTGTATATACCTCTGGGGCTGCTGTATACTGATGGGGGGGGCTGTATACTACCTCTGGGGCTGCTGTATACTACCACTGGGGCTGTATATACCACTGGGGCTGCTGTATACTACCACTGGGGCTGTATATACCACTGGGGCTGCTGTATACTACCACTGGGGCTGTATATACCACTGGGGCTGCTGTATACTACCACTGGGGCTGCTGTATATACCTCTGGGGCTGCTGTATACTAACTACTGGGGCTGCTGCTGTATATACCACTGGGGCTGCTGCTGTATATACCACTGGGGCTGCTACTGTATACTACCACTGGGTCTGCTGTATATACCTCTGGGGCTGCTGTATACTAACTACTGGGGCTGCTGCTGTATATACCACTGGGGCTGCTGCTGTATATACCACTGGGGCTGCTGTTGTATACTACCACTGGGGCTGCTGTGTATACCTCTGGGGCTGCTGTATACTAACTACTGGGGCTGCTGCTGTATATACCACTGGGGCTGCTGCTGTATACTACCACTGGGGCTGCTGTATATACCTCTGGGGCTGCTGTATACTAACTACTGGGGCTGCTGCTGTGTATACCACTGGGGCTGCTGCTGTATATACCACTGGGGCTGCTGCTGTATACTACCACTGGAGCTGCTGTATATACCTCTGGGGCTGCTGTATACTAACTACTGGGGCTGCTGCTGTATATACCACTGGGGCTGCTGCTGTATATACCACTGGGGCTGCTGCTGTATACTACCACTGGGGCTGCTGTATATACCTCTGGGGCTGCTGTATACTAACTACTGGGGCTGCTGCTGTATATACCACTAGGGCTGCTGCTGTATATACCACTGGGGCTGCTGCTGTATAGTACCACTGGGGCTGCTGTATATACCTCTGGGGCTGCTGTATACTAACTACTGGGGCTGCTGCTGTATATACCACTGGGGCTGCTGTTGTATATACCACTGGGGCTTCTGCTGTATACTACCACTGGGGCTGCTGTATATACCTCTGGGCTGCTGTATACTAACTACTGGGGCTGCTGCTGTATATACCACTGGGGCTGATGCTGTATATACCACTGGGGCTGCTGCTGTATACTACCACTGGGGCTGCTGTATATACCTCTGGGGCTGCTGTATACCACACTGCTGGGGGCTGTATACCTGTGCTGGGGTCCACCCTCGGCTTATACACGAGTCAATAGGTTTTCCCAGGTTTTGGGGGCAAAAGTAGGGGGGTCGGCTTATACACGGGTTGGCTTAAACACGAGTATATACGGTATATTCCTTACTGGTACTGGAGCTGTTTGCCCTTAATAGCTCCGTAGAGAAGGTGGTCACAGCGGAGGATACTGAAGAGAGGAGAGGAAATTAGCAATTTTAACCATACAGTAAATCAGGTTAAATCCTTTTTTCAGTGAAAGAGAATTTCAGACTTAGGCTACGTTCAGACAGAGCGTTTGTGCTCCATTTGCTATTGATCTGTTTTTGGTGCAGTTTCTGCTCCAAAAACATATTCTCTTTTTGAAAAAAGCTTCACAAATGCATCATCTGTTTATGCTGATTTTTTCTCTGTTTTTGGGAACACAGACAGACACACAGACAGAGACACACATACACTTTCTTACCCTCCCCACGATCCCACATTGATCCCACCAGTGATGTTTTCATTCCAGTCAGCAGCAGAACCTGTATGTGAGTTGCTAAGTGCTTCCAGGACCTTGCACTGCATCATGTGATTCAATCCCATGGTAAGTTACATGGGCAAGTCCTTGAAACACCGAACAACTCACCCACAGGTTCTGCCGCTGCCTGGGATGAAGACATCACCGGGGATCAGTATGTGATTATGGGGAGGGTAAGTAATCAGATGTTATTGATGCAGAAAGTGCACCAGTAAAACGCCACATAAATTGACATAGGCTAGGGTCACACTTAAAACTTGAATTGCGTTCACCGCATCCAGATCCGGATGCGGTGAACGCAATACCGGTCACACACATTTTTTTTCAAAAATGTGTGCAGAATACCTCTCTGCAGTAACCGGATGGCTCAGGATGTGTAATCCTGAGCAATGCGGCTACTGCATAGTTTGCTGATCCCGGCTGTTGCCGAGATGAGCAAACTGTTCTATCTATTGTAATGTGTAAAATTTAATAAATAAAAGAATGCTTGAGGTCTCTAGGGGGAGCTTAGTCCCCCTAGAGACCGGACGCCCACTCCGGCGGGCTTCACCTACAATGCCCCCATGCCACGGGCTCCTCCGAGCTCCGTACATGTCCCCCAAACTCCCCCCCCCCGTATCTCTATAGAGGGGTCCCTGCACCCCTCTTTTATAAGTCTCCCTATTTGTTCCCAAAACTAAATATTACAGTACATAATACGGCTCATTGTTATGTGTTTATTCATGAAGTTTCAGTATCACTCCATGGGCGGGGCTGTGTGCTGCTGCCTCCGCCCGCGAAATCATGATGCCCGCCCCCTGTGGCCTATATCCTGTGTTTTCAGGGCGGGCGCGTCATACCAATAGCCCCTTTCATGACGAGGCCGCCCTGAAAACACAGGATGAAGGCCACAGGGGACGGGCATCATGATTTCGCAGGCGGAGGCAGCAGCACACAGCCCCGCCCATGGAGTGACAATGAAACTTCATGAAGAATCACGTAACTATGAGCCGTATTATGTACTGTAATACTTAGTTTTGGGCACAAATAGGGAGACTTATAAAAGAGGGGTGCAGGGACCCCTCTATAGAGATACGGGGGCTGGGGGAGTTTGGGGGACATGTACGGAGCTCGGAGGAGCCCGTGGCATGGGGGCATTGTAGGTGAAGCCCACCGGAGTGGGCGTCCGGTCTCTAGGGGGACTAAGCCCCCCCTAGAGACCTCAAGCATTCTATTATTTATTAAATTTTACACTTTACAATAGATAGAACAGTTTGCTCATCTCGGCAATAGCCGGGATCAGCAAACTATGCAGTAGCCGCATTGCTCAGTATTACACATCCTGAGCAATACGGTTACTGCAGAGCGGATCATAGAACCGCTCCAAAAACTGCAGCATACATGATTTTTCACGCAGGCTGCAGTTCCGGAGACGGACACCGGATTGCTTGTGAAGCCATCCGGTGTTTAGCATTGGCTCCTATGAGGAGCGTTTCCTGCTCCGGTTTTGAGCTTTTTGAAAGCTAAAAACCGGATCAGGATTTAAAAAAAAAAAAAACGGAGATGTGACCCTAGCCATACTCATTATTTTCTGGATCTGCTTCCTGCCCCACTAATGGAGCAGTCAAAAAGTGCAGCACCAGAACAGCAAATTGAAATCCCATTTACTTTGCTGGCAGACGTTTTTGACTGATCTGTTTTTGGTACATTTTCCCAAAAAATGCAGCACAAAAAATGGATCAGAAACGTCCAGTGTTAACATAGCCTTAGGCCTGCTTCACACCATGATTTTTCAGGTCTGGGGCTTAGAAAAATCATCAAACTCGGCAGCACATTGCCCTATGTAAATAATATGATATTCTATGTGCTCAGATTCAGCCATTATGGGCACTTTACACGCGGCTACATTTCTAGCTTATCCACAGGTAACTTACTGGCTGCAGTGAAATCATGGAGACATTATTCTATTTGTACACAGCAACAAGATAGAACCTTGTCTCCATGATTTCACTGCAGCTAGTAAGTTACCTGTGGATAAGCTAGAAATGTAGCCGCGTGTAAAGTGCCCATAATGGCTGAATCTGAGCACATAGAATATCATATTATTTACATAGAGCAATGTGCTGCCGAGTTTGATGATTTTTCTAAGCCAACTTAAAAATCCTTTCACCCTACTAAAGATCGCTTCACTCATTATTCGGGTAATTGGTAACTTGTTCAAATAATCTGATAACCAAGGTCCCAGCAATGATTGTTATGGATTATTGGCCAGCGTAAATGAGTGCTTACAAGGTAAATGATGGACAACTAACACATTTGTGATTTTAGCCGCGTGTAAAGTGGCCATTACTGATTGTTTTGTGTGTATGGGAGCCCGGTTGGTATGTCTAAACAGGTCATTAATTGGTTGAAGCAGAGATTGGGATAATAGTAATGGCTATTGTTAGGATAGTCCTTTCAAAAGGCACACTATTTTCTGGTTCATAGAATGATAAAATGTTAGAGTTGGAAGGGACCTTCT
The DNA here is from genome assembly GCA_033576535.1 of Allobates femoralis. Taxonomy (NCBI): domain Eukaryota; kingdom Metazoa; phylum Chordata; class Amphibia; order Anura; family Aromobatidae; genus Allobates; species Allobates femoralis. Next base: position 52,292,046 of record JARQOC010000005.1, on the reverse strand, counting down.
GGTTCATCTAGTCCAATCTCCTGCTCAAAGTAGGAGTCACTAAATCATCCTAGACAGGTATTTGTCCAGCCTCTGTGTGAAGACTTCCATTGAAGGAGAACCTCTCGAGGCCGCCTGTTCCACTCATTGTCAGGAAGTTTTTCTAAGTATTATATGTCATCTGTACGGTTTTCCCTGGGCTTCTGCTTCCCTTCCCACATTGTTCTAGTTTAAAGCTCTCCTGATGAGTGACTTCCAAATGTGTTTTCCAGTCTTGACAAGATGCAGCCCATCTCTAGCCAGTAGTCCATTGTATAGGTAACTCACTCCATGATCCAGGAATCAATGTAGCCAGTTGTCACCTGTAGAGTCTTGTACCAACTCCCTGTTCCATGTTCACCCACTGGGAGGAAGGATGAGAAGACCACCTGCGGTGGAGAGAAGACCACCTGCGCTAACAGTTCTTTCATGTTTTTGCCCAAGACATCATTTATGTGACTTATTTTGTTTCTATATTTTGTTGACTCATTGGTATTTTTATTCTTTCAGCCCATGATCTGCTCACTTTGCCCGAAGGTCCTTGATAATGTCCAGGTGGTAAGTGTCTTCTACCCATGGATCAGTTTCTTAGGCTTACCTCCTGCTATAAGCCATGTTTATCACCCCACTATGATGTAGAAGGGTTAATATTTTGCTTTACTTTCTCTCTGAAGTTTCGTAACAACGAAATAGGAGTAAATAGTGTATCACAAAAAGACTCCGAACAAGAAAAAAGTGTGTTTATTACATCATCAACTCAAACTTATATAGGCATACAACATAACCTTACAATTGGCTGAACATATATATGGGTATTAGCAAACATGCATACTACTGGTTAAATATTAGTTTCTATACATCCAGGTGGGTATATTATTCAAGTCCTAGGATTCAAATTCTCATATTACTTACTATTGGTGATAACAAAGGGACTCCATATGTCCTTATCTAACATAAACATTAGATCCTCTTCTGTCTTGCATTAGCAGGGGTGACAGTACACATTTTTAAAGACAGAAAATATGGAGTTTCATTAATACAAAATGGATTCTAGATATAATGAAATGGATCCTACTATCACAAGTAAATACTTATAATGAAAAATATTAATTCAAAACTCTAGATTCCTCAGCCAGTGTTTCAGAAGTCCTGGAGTATAGCCAATCTCCTAAGTAGTCAGGTTGACCATTTCTCTTCCAGACTTGGTTGACGTACTGGCACATCTCTTTGGAGATGGCTTGTGAAGACATACTTAATCTGTGACATGTTAATCAACTCATAAGGGGGACTCAAAAACGTATACAGGCCGTCCACTACTATTCATTAATGACCTACCCCTGGTATCTTAGGTCATCAATGTTTGATCGGCCGGGGTCCAACACCTGGCAACCCCGTCATCAGCTGTTCTTGGGGTCAGCGGCAGCAGGTCCCCTTAATTACTCAGTTCAGGAGCTGCTCCATCTTCTGATATTGGCCACATCCGGGTACTCACATTCACCTCCTATAGATTTGAATAGGAGTCGAATGTGCAGTATATGGCCGCGGCCTCTATCAGAAGACAGAGCAGCTCCAGAACTGCTAACGGCACAGGGAATGGCTGATCGGCAGGGTGCCGGGTGTAAGACCCTGGCTGATCAGACACTGGTGACCTCTCCTAAGAATAGGCCATCAATGTGAAAGTAGTGGACAACTTCCTTTAACTTCAGGGCATGATGGACAACAGTATCACCCCACATGACCTGTACAGAGGCTTATGGAAGAGAACTGAACAAATTAACAAAATTTTGACAAGTTTGGTCATTCAGGGAAGGCATTTCAGTTTGTATTGAATAAATTCAATGAAAACTGAATAATCAATGAAGGGATTAAAAATAATTCTATAATTCTTGGCCTTCCATGTACTGATCCCACCACCACTGGGTCTTTCAGTGACTCTTCTGACTTGCTTGTATCTTTCTTATGCTGGGTCTTCCTTCACATGAAGCTAAGCGCCTCCCCATAGGTCCTCACATCTGGGGCAATGCATATCAGTGATGGGCATCACACTTCACATTACTGTGTGTAATTTAATGTATAGAAAACCCAGCCGGCCAGGAAAAAAGATAGAAGTCATAAGAAAGGAGAGCCTATGGGAGGAGCAGTGGTCACAGTAGTTGGGAAGGGCCAGAGAACAGTGAGTGTAAAAATTCGTTTTTAACCTCGTCTCGCTGACCGCCGTTATGTTGTGTGCCAATGTCAATCTGGTGAATCCAAATTTTGTACCATGAATAATTCACTTTCGGGAATGAAACTTCAAGTCTCTTTCAGCACTTCACACACAGATTCTGAGTCCAATTGACAATCTCTGTTGCAGAAATCATGATCATTGCTCCATTTGTACAAGTCAAATGGAGCAATGTTCCAGATTTCATACAACAGAGATTTTCATATTGGACCAGATATTTGTATGAAGTGGCCTCACGAGATAGAAGCATTATGATATCATACTGTTTTCAGGAATGAGAGTGGATAGTATCTATCCCCACTAGATTTACAGCCTGATTTCCATTGTATAGTGGATTTGTTAACCTACCACAAATTGTCAGATCAGGTTGCCTGCATTTCCAGATATGTCAACATTTGTGGTAGTGCCAATGTTTATTACCCATTTATCTAGAAATGCTAACAATGTACGATATATAGAGGACCACGACTAGCAAATGCTTCCTTTACATATTCCAACACTTCTTTTATATAGCTCTATCACCTTAGTTATTGTTGGGCTCAATCTTACTTAGCTCATCAGAATGTATAGTTAGATTTTTTCCTTCTGCCTTTTTCTAGATAATAAGGAAACAACACCAGTCCTCTGCCCGAGGCAATTTATCTGAAGGTATCACCTGCAGAATCATCGACAATTAGTCAGTCAAATGAAGAACCTTCATCGTCCAAGAAATTTCATCAGTCCAGTGAAGATCCGACATCCAAAATGCCTTGTGCTATCTGCGTCCTCAATGATAATAAGCCCATCTGTCACCACAGCAAGAAAGGAGAAGCAAAAGCCATGACATTTTACCAACTGTCCCACCCTCAAGACGATTTTTTCAGTGATGCTGGAGTTTACGTGTACAATGCATGGTATCCTCTATTTGACAGTGAAGACTTTTCTATCAAACCAATATATGTGTCCTTGGAGCCACTGCCTATTAACACCAAGGCATATGTGTCTCTCGAGCCCATTCCTATCAACACCAAGGCATATGTGTCTCTCGAGCCCATTCCTATCAACACCAAGGCATATGTGTCTCTCGAGCCCATTCCTATCAACACCAAGGCATATGTGTCTCTCGAGCCCATTCCTATCAACACCAAGGCATATGTGTCTCTCGAGCCCATTCCTATCAACACCAAGGCATATGTGTCTCTCGAGCCCATTCCTATCAACACCAAGGCATATGTGTCTCTCGAGCCCATTCCTATCAACACCAAGGCATATGTGTCTCTCGAGCCCATTCCTATCAACACCAAGGCATATGTGTCTCTCGAGCCCAATTTCCTATCAACACCAAGGCATATTTGTTTCCCATATGCGAAGATCCCAATCAACACTAAAATCCATCCGTCTAATTGTCTCCTATCAAAGTTTCGGTCTCCTGGGACATGTTTATCTTTCACCAAAGACAGGTCCAGTAGGAGCTTTGAGAAGGGAATACCCTTGTAAGGATGCAGTATCATCTCGTGTCATTCAAGATCATGAAAGTAGTCCCTCACAAGGCCATATTGCAAGATAAGGATATTGCAAATAGAATATTGCAAAATTTCTTTGTAAAACTTTGTGCATGTCGCCACTGGAATCTAATGTACCATAATATGTCTTTGCCCTGTGATACCTAATAAACATAATGAGCAGGACAACAATGTGATTGGAATTTATTGACTATACAATATAAATACTTCTTTACCTCCGGAATAAATATTTTAAGAGCTAGCCAGGATTAAAGGGGTTGTCTAGTGATAACTTGGTAATTGGTGACGGTCTGACCTCTGGGATCCACCAATCAGCACAATAGGTAACTTTTATCCTTGTGAAAATTGAGCAACCTGCACCCATTCATTCTTCATGGGGCTACCGAGTGCTGCGCTTGGCTTTCTCCATCAGTCCCATAGAGAATGAATGGACATCCAACCTTCTGTAATGGTGATCGCAGTTCCCCTTCAGGGATAAATTCCAGTGGATCAGTGGAAAGTTTTCTTCACTGGAGAATCCTGTTAACAAAAATTGTCTACTTCCTTCCAGAAACAGTGTCATAGGATGGGTTCACATTGCATTTATGCCGTCATTTAATGGATCCATTGGACAGCAGCACAAACACAATGTAACAGACATGTAAACGCATCCATAGACTTCCATCCAACAAATGCATACTAACACATGTAAAAATAGGCATGCGTTTGCAAGTATGCATTTCTTGAAACGCACATGCAAACGCAGACTGCAGCATTTTTCAGTCCATTAGAAAACAAACGCAATATAACAAAATGCTATAGATTTGTGCAAATCTGCAGCATTGCATTATATTGCGTTTGCTCTGCTCTGTCTCACATCCTGCACCAGACTGGGAACTTTCCAGCTCTTGTCTGTCTAGACAAGAGACTGGAGTAGTTTCACCTATTGAGCCTTGTGAGAGGATCATCAGCCAATAGGACAACGCTCAATTTACTGTATATACTCGAGTATAAGCCAAGTTTTTCAGCACACTTTTTGTGCTGAAAAGGCCCCCCTTGACTTCTACTCAAGACTGTGTCATGTCAGTGGGAAGGGTGGGGAGGCAGTAACCGGGGGCTGGAGGATGTGGGGGGTGGCTGCAGAGGGAGCAGGAGGTCACGTGATCCCACTCATTAGTCTAATGTAATATGCACTGCATCCTCCTGTCCATCACCGGTGGGGGGCGGCGCATATTACATTAGACTGTCACTCTCATCACAATTTATGGCCCCCATGCTGGCGCTCACTATGAAATAATAAACCACTGAACTCACCTGTCCGACGATTCTCCGCAGGCACCGTGCGTCCTCCATTCTTCCTGCTTTTATTAGTGACAGTGGTGGGGTGCTACATACAGTAATGGAACTATATAACCAGTGATGCGGGCTATGTACAGTAATGGGGCTATAATCTAGTGATGGGGGGCTATATACCAGTGATGGGGGTGCTATATACAGTGATGGGGGCTGTAAACCAGTGATGGGTACTGTATACAGTAATGTGGCTATATACCAAATATGGGGGTGCTATATACCATGATGAAGCCATATACCAGTGATGGGGCCATATACCAGTGATGGGGGCTATATACCAGTGATGGGGGTGCAATATACAGTGATGGGGGCTATAAACCAGTGATGGGTGCTGTATACAGTAATGTGGCTATATACCAGTGATGGGGGTGCTATATACCAATGATGGGGCCATATACTAGTAATGGGGGCTATATACCAGTGATGGGGCATTGTATACAGTAATGGGGCTATATACCAGTGATGAGTGCTATATACCAGTGATGGGGGTCATATATCAGTGATGGGGGCTATATACCAGTGATGGGGGCGTTGCATACAGTAATGGGAGCGCTATATACCAGTAAAGGGGGCACTATATAGCAGTGATGGGGGTGCTATATACCAGCATATGAGGGGTTATATACCAGAATGGGGGGTTGCTGCACATCTCATCCTAGGCTTATACTTGAGTCAATAGGTTTCCCCAGTTTTGGGGTAAAATTAGGGGCCCCGGCTTTTACTCAGGTCGGCTTATACTCGAGTACTGTACACACGGTACATGTCAAATTCTCACAATGCAAAATTATATAAATCATATATTTCACCAGGAGATGATGCTGCAACACAACAAATGAGAAGATACCAGGCAAAATGCATTAAAATACATTGGTTATAAATGGGTTTAACTGAACTGCATATCTAACACTCAATAATAACCATAGAGAGGTAACTAGGGAGTGAGCTGTAGTGTGCAGGGTTACTCACATTCCAGTGGTACTTAAAGGGACAGACAAAATCTTGATCGGTACATCTCTATTCCTGTGTGATCGCGAAACTATCAAACTGGCGGTGCAGGAGAACATAAGTGATGTCAATGAGTTATCCTGGGTCGTGTGCATACTGATGAGCTGGAAGTGTGGTGCCCCACTGGTCAGGCATCACAGTTGGGGTACTACACCCATAAAAAAAGGTGCAGTTATCTCTGTCACAGTGGGAATGCAATGTTTGTCGGAGGCTCCCACCCTGTCAATCCCACACTCAAGCCTAGGAAAATGGTTGGAGCCCAGTCCCTGGGGGGGAAGGGGGTTAGAGGAGGAGGGAGGTAGAAAAACAGGGAGGTTTAGTTTGCCCCAAGGAGAACAAGGAAAGGGAGCCCTGAGTAAGGAAAGGGGACTCCGAGAGAGGGGCCTGAGAGAGGAAAAGGCAGCCCAGGAAGAGAGAGAGGGAACCCCCATACTGGAGCGCCCATACTCCGGGGGGAACCCAGGTCCACCACGGGGAGCCGGCTCCGAGGACACGGTGCAGGGAGTCTAGCCCCTGAACCACCAATACCAGCCATCGCGGGTCAGTCTACCGGCCCCGATTCCCTGTCCTCACAGCACCACCACACCAGGATTGCCACTAAAGGTCGAGCCCCCTTCACAAGAGCTGGGAAGCACGGGAACTCAACAGCACCCCAACGGGCCTGCTAGTAAGGGGTAGTGCGAGGGCAGTAATCAGCAGCAGGACCTGGGATAGTCAAGAGAAGTCATACCACGGGAGACTCTGAGAGACCTTGCAGCCCACTGTGACTACCTGGCCGGCTACCTCTTGAGAAAGACTATTTTCCACTGTGAAATGCATTTGTCACAAGAACTGTTCCAGTAAACTACCCGGGTAGAGTGACAGAGTCTCCGTGTGTTTGTTCTATTACCGCATTGCTGATAATTGACATTTACAGACTGCATCCCATCATCGGGGCACTCCTGCCCCAAAGGCCTAGCTCCACCTGCAGGGAGCTGTTCCATCAAAGCTGCAGTACCGTCGCCCTCTACAGGTCTGAATTGGCGCTGGTGTCTAGTCACCAGAATCTGCAGGTGGGGTCACGACAAACTTTATTATTTTCAATTCCCCCTTTTTAAGTTGACCACCAGGGCCATGGGTCTGAGTAGGCCACCAGTGACATCCCAACCGAAGCTGAGGGCCCAGATCCCTGAGTCCCCATATAACCCTGGGGTGCATCATAGCTTTCTGGCACTCACGAACAGGATCGAACCAACCAGTACCTAACGGGTATTGTGTGCCTTTATGAACTTTAAAACTTGGCCTAAAAGAACTTTCACAGTCTTTAAACACGGCACCAAGAACTGGTTCCTGCCATTTTACCGGGAATCTCAAGATGGCGGTTTAACCATGTGAAGTGTAGTAACTGATATTGTAGTAGGAATAAAACACAGGAGACCTTCTTGCTTTGCATGTGTATTTACTGGTGACTTTCAGAGTTGCTCACAAGGTCACGGGTAGCTGGCCGGGTAGTCACCAAAAGATGCAAAGTCTCTTTGAGGCCCTCAGTGAAATTTCTTCTGGTACTTTCTCTGTCTTCTTTACTGCACTCTCCTTACTATCCTTGCACTGCCCTGCATGGAGCCCTTTACAACAAGGCCCATTGGGTGTATAGAGGTACCCTTTTTCTCTCTAAGGGGCTCAACCCGGTTTAGTGCTCCTGGTGGGGATGTGCGTGTCGGACTAGGTCGGGGCTATATGGAAGGCCTTCCACCCTCCGGTTTCGGCGTCTCAGAGCTAAACTTTCCTTCACCGCACTCGGAGCCGGTACTCCATTACATGTGATCTATTAGGAAAACCTCAAACCAGATAAGCATCACACTTAGAAACGATTTCTTGAATATATTGTTGTAAATGTATCCTGGGGGATATACTAATTGCCTAAGCATCATGTGTAGAATCATGAATGCCCTTGATCACAAATAATAAAAACAAAATGCAAATAGATTCCACAAAAACTGCAAATCCTGCATTTCCGGACATTTTATTTCATCTGTGGCACGCAAAGAGGCACTGACATGTCAATCATTGAAGAATTTTCTATGCTTTTTTAAAAAAATATGATGTGTTCATGAACATACTAGTGATGGGCGAATCCTAAATTACTTGGAATCGCTTGACTCTAGCAAGTCCGAGCCCAGGACTCGCTACTCGTTGCGAGTCTAGCGAGTCCAATGTTAATGAATGGGGAAGCGAGTAATAGCGAGTAGTGTGAGATTTACAAATCGCAGATGTGTCTCGGAAGCTTCAGCCTGAAGCAATCCTAGTTTTGTCATTTATTTGCATTGGACTCGTTTACTTTGTAACTGTAATCGCTGGGAAACTCGCACAGATAAGAGTCCTGTCTGCTCTGTGTGCTGGCTGCCAGCTCCAGGGTCCTAGAGCCTGCCTGCTACCTGATGTAGCAGAGCTGAGATTGTTCTCAGTCTGCTCATTCCCTGTGTACAGACATGAATGTCTGTGCACAGAGATGATGTAGCAGAGCTGAGATTGTTCTCAGTCTGCTCATTCCCTGTGTATAGACATCTATATCTATGCACAGGGGATGTAGCAGAGAGGACATCGCGATTTGGACTGCGTCGGACGGAAGAGGATTTTTTTAATTAAAGATGGAGTCCCTAATGGCTTTTTTTTATTTCTAATAAAAAATTTTGTTTGTGTTGTGTTTTTTTTAAAACAATTTAATAGAAATTCATGGCGGTCATGTCTAATATTGGCGTGACCGCCATAAATTTCGGGCTTAGGGCCAGCTGATAATACAAAGCTGGCCCTAACCTCTTTATTACCCAGCGTGCCACCGCTACCAGGGCCGCTGGAAGAGCGGGGTTCAGCGCCAGAGGATGGCGCTTCAATGAACGCGCCATCTTCTGGGGCGGCTGCGGGCTGCAATTTGCAGCGGGGGGTGCCCAGAAAGCTTGGGCATCCCTGCACTGCGGATTCCAGCCCCCAGCTGCTTAGCTGTACCTGGCTAGACATAGAAATTGCGCGGAGCCCCACGCATTTTTTTTTAATTATTTCATGAAATTCTGAGATTCTGACTCTGACTCTGAGACTCTGAGACTCTGACTCTGAAATTCATGAAACAATAAAAAAAAAATGCGTGGGGCTCCGCGCAATTTCTATGTCTAGCCAGGTACAGCTAAGCAGCTGGGGGCTGGAATCCACAGCGCAGGGATGCCCAAGCTTTCTGGGCACCCCCCGCTACAAATTGCAGCCCGCAGCCGCCCCAGAAGATGGCGCGTTCATTGAAGCGCCATCCTCTGGCGCTGAACCCCGCTCTTCCAGCGGCCCTGGTGGCGGTAGCACGCTGGGTAATAAAGGGGTTAATACCAGCTTTGTCATACAAGCTGGTGTTAAGCCCGAGATTCTTAATGTCGGGCCACGTTTGACCCAGCCACTAAGAATCTCCAATAAAGGGTTAAAAAAACACAACACAGAGAAAAATTTTTATTTGAAATAAAAAAAAAAGCCATTAGGGACTCCATCTTTAATTAAAAAAATCCTCTTCCGTCCGACGTAGTCCAAAACGCGATGTCCTCTCTGCTACATCCCCTGTGCATAGATAGATGTCTATGCACAGGGAATGAGCAGACTGAGAACAATCTCAGCACTGCTACATCATGTCTGTGAGCAGGCGGGCTCTAGGACCCTGGAGCTGGCAGCCTGCACACAGAGAAGACAGCTGGACTCGGCTCGCAATGTAACAGCAGTTACTTTGCGAGTTTCCCTGCTATCACTGGCACAGTAGCCGAGTCTAATGCAAACAATGGCAATCCTAGTTTTGTCAGCGTTTGCCAATGATTTGCATTGGACTCGTGCGAGTAATCACTGGGAAACTCGCAGAGTACCGAGTCCTGCGAGTCCCTTACTACTCGCCGAGTAACGAGTCCTAGCGAGTAGATTCGCCCATCCCTAGAACATACCAAAAAATGTGTAATGAAATTTTTTGTGCACTCATTATATCAATTTTTAAATCTGTGACTTTGCCAGAGTATATTGCATTTATAAATAAATAAGATCCTTATCCAATCTTGATGAATGGGGAATTTTAAAGGGTATGTCCAAAGCCTAAGGTTCAAATCTGTGTTCACTCCATGAGACTGCAGACTTCGGAATCCTCACAGTGTGCAGGATCCTCCAGTGACGATGCCAGGAGCTGGCGGGTGTGTGACACCAAATATTCCATTTGCATACATTTGGTCACATGCCGACAAGTCGGAACGTAGGCAGAAGAATGCTAATCACATTCTCATGGTCACATGACCAACCACTCTCGATGGCAGCTCTAGAGAATCCTTATGGCGCGCACTACGCAGGTTGTCAGGATTTGCAAGTCTCCAGTCATGGTGAGTGACTACAGATTTAAATCCCACGCCTGCAAAACCCCTTTAAGTCTTGTCTTCAGGACTTTTCCTACGACCGCACAAAATTGTCAAGAATAGAGATGAGCAGACCTGAAATTTAAAATTCGGAGTTCGTACTGAACACAGATTGTCCAAAAAAGTCAGTGCTTGAGTTCAGATGCTTTACCTATGTAAACCACTTGAGGAAGCATCCCTGTACTTGGGTACACTCAGTGCTCAACCCAGTGTGTGTCGCTTGCAGTGTTTGAATGGTTCAGATGAAGGTAAAAATCAGTGTAATTGGATGTAGTGTCTCTCTCCCCGGATGTGATTTGCTTATGGCAGGCTGTATGTTGGTGGAGAGCAGAACTGCCCAATTAGTGACTTTCAATGAGGTGTGGGTCAAGTTCGGGTCCACAACAGAACTTTATCTAAAGTCTGGTTGAACCCCCAGAACCCAAACTTCCACAGATCCACACATCTCTAGTCAAGAATACCCAACATTCGGCACATTTTACTCAAACCCCAGCTATTTTTCTGCCAAGACATGGATTATGTTGCCTTTATTGTTTCCAAAATTCAGGACAGTCCTGACAAATTCCTGCTTGTTAGCAGCTATGAAACAATTAGCGCTCTAGATAGATCGATGGAGCAATGTGCCCCTTTTTCATCATATAGGGGACTTCACATGAGTAAAAAATCCTCTTCAGCCCCAAGACACCAGGTTGGTGCAGGTTTGAGAAAGTCACACATCCTTGAGAGTAGAACGTGGTCTCTAAACGGAAGATTTCAGGCATCAAAATCACCAGGACTAACATTTTTGTAAATCTTTGTAAACTTTTACATAAGGTCCCTATAGCTTCTTGTCTGTAATCGTGTCCCACTAGAGAATATACAATAAGAACTTGATCAGTGATAGGCGGCCGTCACACGCTACGATATACATAACGATGTCGGCAACGATATCAATATTTGCGCATCGTCCGTACGATGTGTAAGATCGATCGCCGGCACGTTACACTGATAGACATCGCTAAATCAACTCAACGATGCCCCGATTCCGCGATCGCGCGGACGACCTACATATCGTGTATTCACATCGTTATAAACGCCGTCACACACAAGGCTCGTGAACGACTCGGTGGTAAATGTGGGCGTGCCTGTTGGTCAATTGGAGCACATAGGCATGCTACATGGTTTATAATCCGAGCCCCTCTCTCCATCATTGGTGGCCACTACTGCGTCCCCATTGGTCAGACATCTTTGCAAACATGGCGCTATCAGTTTCCTAATGTCCTGTGAAGTGCATCTCAATCCAGATGTGTAAATACGGACTGCTATACAAAAAACCTTACACGCCACTACCGAAAGGTAGAAAACGCCATCCCCCTTGTGCGCCGTGCACAATCCGAACACTTATGCGTTGGTCAATGGTTGTCGTTTTGGCGCCCCGTAAGGGACTGTGCCACCCTGTGGCGACCTGTGTTTGCGGCATCACTGTTTTGCCTGAAACCGCATGCAAAACGCGTATGTGTTTGCTATGTGTTCTTTAAGATGTTATTGTTAAAATGTGTTGTTTACAAAACGCATGTGTTGTCAAGCGGTATTGTGTGAAAACCGCATGGCAACGCAAATGAAGCTAAACGCGTCTCAGCATTCATTGTGCCAGGGGCCCTAATGTTTTTGACCTTGTGTAGTCTGCGTTACCAACACTTGTGTTGTGCACAGCATATATGTGGGCCAACATATGTATGTGTGTATTGATTCATGTTTTAAAAATACACTTTGGAGCTGAAGGACTCGCTGGTGACAACAGAAAATATGAGGAGGCAGCGTTTTCACACGTGACAAGCAGAATGGTTTATTCACCGTCATAAGCCATTCCACAGCAAAATAAACAGGGAAACACAAAGCCTCGGCCAGTGCTAACACCAGGCTACACTATATAGGCCTGTCACCACGCCCTTTGGGGAGGTATGTGGGTCCTGGACCCGCCCGTCTCTCACAGGACCCATAAGCCAGGCCCTTCTGCACTAATAAAACTCTTAGTGCCCACATGCAGTAATAAGGAACATCCTCCGACTCATGTCACAGACAACAGGTATGTCTGCGACACATACCTCCCATCAATTAGGCAAGCCCTCGCCCCCTTACAACATATTTGCTTACTATTCCCAAAAATTAAACAAAAAAACACCGGTGTCAAATTATACAAGGACACATGTACTGGCTACAAACCTGAGCTACAAGACACATCAGAAATGTCAACTGAACAATGATAGATGTCACACTGGTAACTACACTATGTTGTGTTGCCAGCTCACAGCCCCTGGACCATTAAAGTACTCGCAGTACCGGTCCCTAATCTCCTGTGCCTCCTGCTGCCTGCTTCCACGGCCTAATGGCTGTAGTCCTGCCACGTGTGGTGCATCAGCACGCCAGCCCCCCAACACCACCTCGCCATTGGTGGAGTCAATGGAGTCCACATAGTTTGGTGGGGTGTAGGACTGGTGATCTCGGCATCGGAGAAAATTGTGCAGCACACAACAGGCCAAAACAACGATGTCAATAGATTCCAGTTTCATGTTAATGGTCCGTGTGGAAAATCCGGAATCGGCTAGCCATAATCCCAAAAGCATTCTCCACCACTCATCGGCCCGGAAAGGCGATAGTTTAAATTCTTTGTGGTGGAGTAAGATGCCTCTGGGGATACGGTTTAAGCAAATTTGGATGGAGTGGGAAGCAAAGTTAAGGTTTTCACAGGTGACATTTGTTGTAGGCAAATTTAGGCGGCCATTTTTCAGCTTTTGACCAAATGATGATTGGTCAAAAACCCCGCCATCTGAAACCGGCCCATTTGTTCCCACTGACGCATACATAAACTCATAGTTGGCGTTCACCACTGCCAACAATACAATGCTAAAATAGCCTTTGTAGTTGAAAAAGTAGGATCCACTGTTGTGTGGTTGGCTGATTCTAATATGTTTGCCGTCTATGGCCCCCACACAGTTCGGATATTGCCACTTATGGCTGAATTCTGCGGCAGTGGCCAGCCATGCGACTGGGTTTTGGGGCAAGCGCATTATGTGGGAGCCAGACAGCGCACTATAGCCTCACAGGTCTCAGGGATCAGTTGGCTAAGGAGTGGACGCAAACACAGCTGAGGAGTATTCTAATCCTGCATGCTGCGCCCTGTGGCGAGAAAGCGCAGAGTCGCGGCCAACCTCTCCTCCGCAGGGACTGCTGGACGCATTACAGTATCTTGCGTGTCATGAGCGGGGTAACTGCATCCAGCAGGAATTGAAAGGACTCCTCTGACATCCTCAGAAAATTTTGAAAGTCACGCGGAAAGTCTCTGCGCAGTTGGCGCACAAGCCGAATGTGGGAATGCTCATTGCGCTGCTGAAGCCATTCCCTCGTCCACAGGCGTCGTGGTCTCCTTCTGCGGCTCTCCTGCCTCTCCTCCTCCAGACGTGCAGCCTCACAAGAAAAGCAGCCCCCAACACGGCACGTTCAGCAGGATTCATGCTGTTTAGAGGCAAAATGATTTAAAAAACGGTGAATAACGCAGAAAGGTGGTTTGGCTAAAATGTGATATGTCAAACAGTGTCCAATACTGAACATGACATTGCTGAAATGTGTACTGTTGCCCAACACATGTTGAAATGATGTCCTCCAACAACCAAACACATCCTATAGTAATGAAGGCATCGAGTAATTCAAGATGTTTAACATGCCAAAATGCTGTCAAAAATACATTGGCAGTCAAAATCAAGATAGTGACACATCTAGCTCCCAACCCACATCACACTTTCTACAGCATTAAAGCGACTCCCAAATACATCACACACATGGAGGACTATATATATGGTGCAAAGAACAGTACAGAAACAGAAAAACTCACATGCACTGGTCGCTGAGATGGGTGTCACTCAAATGTCAAGGCAACAAAAAATAGAAGATTTTCCAGATGGTAATAATCCAATAGTGCAATGCTGTAGTTAGCAAAGTGACCTACACAAAGAACACAAATAAAGCACTGTTTTCAAGATAGCATATACGGCACATGGGTGGACTGAAGTGATAATCTAAACATCATAGACATTTGACAACGCTAGAGTGTCCCCCATCGGCAATGTATTACATGCGGAATAAATACATACTGGCGATAACTCTGCAGCAATCACGCATCTGTGCGGACGTCACGTCGCTATATACTTACCACATCCAATCACAAGGCAAAGCGTCCTCCAAACAGGCGTGGCTGCAGCGCTGGACCACACCCAACCACGATATAACGTCCTCCAACAGGCGTGGCTTCAGCATTGTCCAACACCCAACGCCGAGGCAATGTTAGACAGCAGGCGTGTCTCCAGCGCTCGAACACACCCAACGTCGATGTTACGTCCTCCAACAGGCGTGGCACTTGCGATGCATATGCACATTGCGCCTGTGAAAATCAAATAGCTCTACCTTCAATTAGGATAAATAGTGCATTGCAAACATGTGTGGCTTCCCTGCTCTTGTGTGCATCCCCTTCACATTTGTGGCTTTCACGACCCAGCTTGCTGCATAGATTTTCCTTTGGACACTGTGTCTTCAAAAGCCAAGGTATGTTCATATCAGATGAGGCAGCCACATCTAAATGAAGTTTCTATTGGGGTCCTGACACACATTTGTATTGTCACTGTCACACCAGCACACATCCATGGCAGGAGCCAAAAAATCTGGATAGAAGCAATGCTGGTGTAGTGTTTTTGAACATCATAATTTTGTCAAGGCTCATTTTGGCTGACTTGACATCCTCTAGATCTGAGTTTACAACAGTTTTTAACCATGGTCCCCTCTGAGGTGTACTGAATTGTACTGTTTGTGTTTTGCAGATGCCCAGACCAAATCGGAATTTGTGACGGCATTCATTGAAGTCTACAGGGCCAACCCGTGTTTGTGGCAAACCCGAAGCTCGGCCTACACCAACAGGGCCCTCAAGCAGGTGGCCTATCTTAAACTTGTGGGGTTTGTGAGCAATACATGCCTGGCCAACAGAGGGATGTAGAATATGTGCGGCGCAAGATACAGTCCTTGCGCACCGTCTTCAAGAAGGAGCATGATAAAGTCACCAATTCACGGAGATCAGGAATGGCTGCTGATGAGGTCTATGTACCGACCCTGTGGTACTACAACCTCCTGCTGTTCACTCTGGAACAGCAGGAACCCCGGCCAATGTTACAGAGTGACAGTTTTAGCCAGCCGCCACAGGCGAATGCTCAAGTTGCTGGTGACGAACAACATGTAAGTCTGTGACCTATGCCACTCCTAACACATTATCACACAAGACACATATAGTACTGATTTAATCTCCTTGTTTTTAATTTTGGAACAATACATTACACACAGAATGTCCTTCAAAATTTCTGGAGCCTGGTTACATCAAGTTACATTGTAGCCATCAATCATTTCACACACAACGAGTGTGTTTTGTCTTATTGTCCCAAACATTAACGCCCTGTGAGGACATGTTTTCATGACATCTGTTACAGTGTGGTGTAGTGACATACATGTACCTTTCTCATAAGTTTCTAAAATGTAATCAACACGTAAATGCTATGTTGCCTGACCTGTTATGCAATTCCCACATGTAGGATCGCTTGAAGGCACCTCGACTGGGTCGCCTGATAACCAACAGGACACACCGTCCGATGCCAGTAACATGGAGGAGGCCGGCACATCAGTGCTCCCTACTTTGCAGCCGCCATCACGTTTCCGGGTTCGGCCAAGGAGCACACCTGTGGCCACCCCAAACCAAATGATGAGTCTTGCCCAACAAGTTCTTCAGCAGCAAGTTAGGGAACCCCAGTGTGCGTTTGCCAGCCTGGTCCAAGAAAGGCTCCCATCTATGGACCCAGAGCAAAGGATCCATGCCGAGCGGGTCATGCTTCAGGTGATGGATGAGGCACGGGCGGGGAACCTCAGTAGCAGCTCATGTTTCCCAGCTGCTATTCAACGCCCACCCGCCAACCTCCATTATGTCCATGCCCGTTCATCCCCAGCCCGGAGATCTGGCCGTCCTCAATACTCGACACATAGATCCAGGGGTGGATATTTGGCTGAGCTACGGCACGAGGCCAGCTTCCACCCGGATGATGAGTACCTGGAGGAGCCTCATTACCAGGATTTATAGTTTTTTTTTGTTTAAAAAACATTTGGTGTTTTGTGTATGGCCAACACGAAAGTGTGCCTTTTTTTTTAAGTTACCAAGAAAAATCTTGTCGACTTTATTTTCTGGTCTAGTGACACATTTTGTTTGTTTTTATTAAGGGACGGATGTCCTGTTTTTTTGGTTGCCCAAATTAAAAGAATATTATTACACACTCGGTGCACATGTTGTCCATAATTGCCGTATTCTGGTTATTTAGGAAGGCATCATTGTTGGGCCTTCAGCAGATATGCAACATTATGTAGGTCAATACTACCATCATTTGTCGAGGGCCATAATACTTCATTGTTGATTCTTGAGCAGTAGCCTTCACTAATGTGAGGTTCCCCAAAATCAACTCATAGGTGCCTTAACATCATTGTATTTTGGGACCACCTTGTAAGGACTTATTGTGGGTGTAGTGGCCAGCAGTTATATCTCGACGGACTGAACACCCATTGTTGGTGATGGGGTTAGGCCATTGCCCTACTTTTTAAATCTAATTTCAAACAAAGGATGTGTCTTTGCTTTGTGGACATAATGCATGGTCCCAATGTGAAGCTAGTGTGGGAACATGGGTTTTGGTCCCCTTCCTCTGGATCAACATGTTGAGGCTATGTGTTTACCTTGATGGACTTAAAGTCTACCATTAACATCCCAAACTCCTTTAATATATGTGTGGTTAGATCAAGGAAAACACAGAAAGATTGGGCAAAACATTTTAACTTAAATTTAAAATGTGGCATACCGTTCACACAAAGTACACCTTGATGTTTGAGTGTAGGAATAACCCCTACTCACTTGTGATGGTCCCAATGTGGGACACTATAATAAAAGAGGCCAACGGGGTAGCCCCAACACACTCCCTATGGTCCAAATGTTGGACACTATAAGAAAAGAGCCCAACGGGGGCAAAAAAAAACCATAAAACAATGCCAACATGGCAAGAAACCAGTTTTTGGGTCCAACATGGACAAAACCAGTCCGGATGGACCATTACAGTGTCCATTCACTCCCGCTCATGGGAGCCCACCATGTCCTTGCTGGAGGGCAGCCAGCATCTCCCCTAACCGGGCCAGCTCTTGGAGATGGCGCTGTGTGCCAAGTGGAGCTGTATGGTGAACTCCGAGTGTGCCCGATCACGTCCTCCAGAGTAGGGACAACCTGTATTGGGATGAAGAACACATTAACCAACAAACAGTCCATGGGTAGGTTTGGTAAATTTAAGTCAACTATGCTCCTTACCTTCGTGCTCGCCATCCTCAGCACTATCCTGGGGTTGATGGGGAGGCACTCTGACCTGCAGCACCTGCACGTTCACCATCTGCACAAACAGGATGCCAAAAAAAAAATACTCTCTGACACAATAATGAGGGAAGATAAACACAACACTCAATACAGTATGCAGGGTGTATCCCCAAAAATACACACTTACCACCATAGTCCTCCAAGTGTGGGTCCTGATAGCCGCCGGCATCTCCTCCTCCGCAGGGCCTGTTGTGGAGGGCACCTTGTCCTCATCCGGCTCTGGGGACATGCCCACCCCTGTGCTTGACCCGAGCTGGACACTGTGGCAGGTGGGGTAACTGCCGGGCTGGGGCTCTGAGGCCACATGACAGGCTTGGGGGCAAAATTGGGCCTAGGCTGGAGGGTGGCTCATCATCAAGCCCAGACGGTTCTATACCATCCTCGGCCACCTGTGGCGATGGTGGGAGGGGAGGTCATCATCCTCCTCCATCCATGGCTGGGATGAGTTGTCAGGAGACTCCTCCGTCCCTGACTGGGCGGACCACTCCTCTCTCTCCTCCGGCTCGGCAGCAGATGGCAACTCCTCATCATCAGGCCCGGGATTACTAGGGGGCGATGATGTCCCTGCAGCCGGATCTGCCGGTGGGTTAGGTGGGCCATCTGCGGGTGGGGCATGGTGGCCATCTTCAGACAAGGAATCCTCAGCATCTGTATTTGGAAGCACAATGACAAAGCTTTTATGAGAAAGGTGAAAAACATTGTTGTCTATCTTTTTGATTGTGTGCCTATTCTATTTCCCCCATTAAAAAATATGGTACAAGGTCATATTGGATGCATATACTCATTTCGTATGCATGTACTGTGGGTAGGACACAGTATGTTTACTGACAGGAGGTCTACTACACTGGCAAGATATGTTTGCTTGTGACCACAGACACCAACACATGGTCAGTGTATGTGTGTTGTATTTTCTGTAGGCCCAGAAGCTGCTGGTGTTTGGACCGTGGCTGCATAGTTCTCTTGTTCACGTGCTATTGTTATTTTGGTGCAAACATCATGGTGTGTCTATCTTGTCCCCTCTGTACGGTGCCACATCTGTGGGGCAGTGTGTCGTGTGTATTTAAGATGGTCAATATGTCTCCCAAACACATTGACAATGTGGAGTCAGGTTAGGCACAAATATAGTGAGGTTACGCCTGAGTCCGGCCTCACCATTTGTGCTGCACATGACTGGTTTGGCCATATTCCTGTTTGGGTGTGAAACAACAGGCAATGCACATTCTTGGCACATCCACATGGTGCATCAATACACAGTAGAGAAATGTAGGGTGATTACCATTCATTGGTGATTGGTCCTTTAAAAAATGAGCGTCAATCATCAGTCTGCAAATGTTTTTTTTTTTAGGTAGGTTTCATGCAGCATGGCAAGGGGAGGGAGTGTCCAGTCACCTGTATTATATGTCACCTGTACTCCACAGTCCGTCCCCTTGACATGCTGCCTGTGACCGGCATTGAATACATGTAAAGATGCAGACTGAAGAGTGTCTCTCATTTTAGGTAATTTTTTTTGTTTTGTTTGTTTTTTGGTAGTTGGAGGTTTGACGACCAGGCCAAAGTGTAGGGCCTGCCTCCAAATTAGGCTGCCTTCACACTTGCAGATGCCTCTGCAACGTTCTGCGGAGGCATCTGCAAGCCTCTGCATGCATACCGCAGCCCGATCCTTTCTACTGGTCCGCACGGTGTCTTCAGATGCTTGCAGACCACCGTGCACTCCCATTGCCCACCATGACAGGTCGCATTCCCGGTGCGGACGGGAGTGTGTGATATGTGCACATGCCCAGGGCCGTATTTGGAGTTCCTGCTGCCCTAGGCACTCTTAGCGGCTGAAGCCCCCCCCCATCACGGCCCCTCCCCCCAGTTGCAGCCCCTCCTCCATCATGGCTCCTCCCCCCCCCCCGTTACGGACAATCTTCCCCCCAGTCGCAGCCTTCCCCCCAAGCTTCATGTAGCTTCTCCCCCCACATTTCATCATGTAGTACATATAAAAGGTTTGTCCAACCACACTACAGAGACATACTGATAGGAGGTTTACATTGTGAGCCCCAATGGGGACAGTGTTGATGATGTATGTAAAGTGCTGTGGAGTTCATAGTGTAATATAAGTGCAAAAAATATTATTCTTAATATGATGTCACAATACCGGGATCAGAGGATCTTCTATTTCAAGGTCAGGGGCTCTCTGACACCGTGTTGCTGCCTGTCTCGTTGTCTTCCTCTTTTGACACTGTAGTGCGGTGGACAAGAGAGCATTAACTGGTTAATAACAAGAAGTATGGAGTGTGTACTAACTGAGCCATAAACCCTCCCCATACCATGTCCCGCAGACATTGTAGGATTACTATATAGATTTTATTATTAGGGTAAGGACACACTGGCGTGAAACTCGGATGAGTGCAATGTGTGATTTCATCACATTGCACTCGGACCAATGTTAATCGATGTCTGAGAGCACTGGCGAGTGTCGAACACTTTTTTCTCAGCCAGATTCAGGATGAGAAAAAAGTCGCAACATTCTGCGACAGTCTGCAATTCACACCGAGACTCACCAATGCAAGTCTATGGGTCTGACAAAATTACATACCGCACACTGACAGCACACGGACCATCCGAGAGGTATCAGTTTTTTTCACTGATACATTCTCATTCTGTAACCGAGAACAATGTAACATGTTCCTGTAAATGATTCTACACTAATAGCTGCTGAGGAAAGAACAGATTGCACACAGATGTGTACCACCATGTCCTCAGCTCTGTGCATAGACAGTGTACCACCATGTCCTCCAGGGGCTGGCTGGCAGATTTCAGCCTGGGTGGCAAGCACAGTGCAGAGGCCCATAATGACGGGCCGCCAGCCCCTCTGCCGCCTGAGGCCAAGTGAGGAGGGGGGGTGCTACCGCGGGTAAGGAGCAGGAGCGGGGAGGGGGCATTAGGGATCGGGGAGCGAAGCACAAAGCAGGAAAGCCGTGGAGAAGTCCTCTTCTTACCACAGGTTTCCCCGCCTGTGTCTTTCGCTCCACAATCCCGATGCTGCGCTCCCTCCTCCCTGTAGTTGCTCCCCAGGCCCAGTACTAACATTAAAGCAAAGACCGCAGCCTTATCATTTATAATGTGACGCATGGTGCCTGCAGATGCTTGCAGACCGCCGTGTGCTCCCATTGCCCGTCATGAGTGATCTGTGCGCATGCGGAGACATGCGCACAGATCACACACTGTCGTCCGCACCGGGAACGCGACAGGTCGGGTTTTCGGTGCGGACGGGAGTGTGTGATCTGTGCGCATGCCTACGCATGCGCACAGATCACTCATGGCGGGCAATGGGAGCGCACGGCTGTCTGCAAACATCTGCAGACAGACACCGTGCGTCCCATTATAAAAGATAGGGCTGCCGGCTCCTTGCAGATGTCCTCCGCAGAACGGTGTGGAGGCATCTGCAAATGTGAACCCAGCCTTACATTTAGGCTGCCTTCACACTGGCGTTCCCCTCCGCAGTGTTCTGTCTGTCTGCGCTCCGCTCTGAGGGACCGGGTGGGTGGGTTCACACAAGGTTCACTAAGTGCGTGCTGACGTAGCACACACACTACACACCGCTCTGAACCCTGCCTCCCTCCCTGTCTTTGCTGGGCTGCCTGGCGCAGTGGCCATCCAATCCCGGCGTCCTGCAGGCCAGCCGGGTGCCATGACAACGCACCCGCTGCTGCCCGGAAGCCTGGACCGGTCCCGCGGTGGCGCTGCCTGCAGAGAGCTGAGAGCTCTGCTCAGAGGTGAGTGCGGCTGCGGCGGCTGCGGCCGCGCCGACAGACGTCACGGCCGCCTGCCCCGCTAGCACTGACTCAGTCAGTGAGTCAGTCATGGGTGTACCCAGGATCATAACTAGGGGGGGGGCAAGCCATGGTCGTTCAGGTTGCGCCCGCTTCTTGTACCATCACTGCGCAGCAGCACACGGGCCGCTAAGGGTCCCGTGTGTTTCACTGAGCCTCCTGCTATCCACTGCCGCCCCCCTGCGCTTCCTCTTACCACAGGGGTGATGCCATGCATTGCACAGTGGAACGAATAAAAAGCAGGAAGCACTACCTTCTCCTAGTGTGGACTAGGTGTCACTTCCTGCTTTTATGCGTTCCACTGTGCAACGCTCGGCGTCACCACCTCCTCCTGTATCTTCAATTTTGGGAAGCTGCGGTGAAACCAGGATATGTAAGTACAGATTTTTTTTAAGGAGTACACGCTGGCCAGATGAGTATGGGGGGGAAAAGGGGGTGGCTCACTGTGGCTGCATTATACTGTATGGAGAATTATGAGGCTGTACTGTGCTATATGGAAGGCTGTACTATGCTAAACACAGGACTGTGAGGGTGCATTAGACTGTATGGAGGGCTATATGGAGAACTATGGGGGTGCATTATACTACATGGAGGACTATTGATGGTGCATTATACTGTATAGAGGACTATGGGTGAATTATACTATATGGAGAATTATGGGGGTGAATTCTACTATATGGAGAACTATAGGAGTGCATTATACTGTATGGATTGGAGGTGCATTATAATGTATGGAGGCATATGAGGCTACATTATACTATATAGAGGATAGTGGGGTTGCATTATGATAATTGGATGACTATGGGGGTACCTTATGAATGGGGGACTATGGGGTGCATTATAATACATAGAGGACTATGGGAATACATTGTAATGTATGGAGGAATGTGGGGATGCATTATAATAATTGGAGGACTATGGTAGCTGAGGAGGAGGACCATATAAACCATGATGGGGGACATATATACCACGATAAAGGCCATATTCCAGGAGGAGGACCATATACAGCAGGATAAGGGACATTAATACATAATGAAGGGGGAGAGGGGTCAATTTGTGAGTATAGGATTTAGAATGTTACACGGGGCCCATACATCTGACCAACGTGCACGCGGAAGGTGGGGGCCTACAATGCGCACCTGTGCCCATCAGACTTATTGCGCCACTGGGGAGCCCTATGGGGGCAGGGGCTGTATATGACATGGGCGGGCTGCCGTCAGGGGCAGGGCGAAATTAATATATTTAATATATTAATATATTTGCTCCGAACGTTGCACCCGGTCTTATTTTCAGGGGGTAGGCATACACACACAGGGGCATACACTCGCAGTACGGTGGATCAGTGGTTAGCACAGTATATGGTGGCTCAGTGGTTAGCACTGTATACGGTGGCTCAGTGGTTAGCACTGTATACGGTGGCTCAGTGGTTAGCACTGTATATGGTGGCTCAGTGGTTAGCACTGTATACGGTGGCTCAGTGGTTAGCACAGTATATGGCCGCTCAGTGGTTAGCACTGTATATGGTGGCTCAGTGGTTAGCACTGTGTATGGTGGCTCAGTGGTTAGCACTGTATATGGTGGCTCAGTGGTTAGCACTGTATACGATGGCTCAGTGGTTAGCACTGTATACGGTGGCTCAGTGATTAGCACTGTATGGTGGCTCAGTGGTTAGCACTGTATATGGTGGCTCAGTGGTTAGCACTGTATATGGTGGCTCAGTGGATAGCACTGTATATGGTGGCTCAGTGGTTAGCACAGTATATGGTGGCTCAGTGGTTAGCACTGTATATGGTGGCTCAGTGGTTAGCACTGTATACGGTGGCTCAGTGGTTAGCACTGTATACAGACAGTGTACCGCCATATCCTCAGCTCCATGCTGTGCACAGACAGTGTACGGTACACTGTCTGTGCACAGCACGAAGCTGAGGACATGGTGGTACACTGTGCACAGCACGGAGCTGGGGAGATGGTGGTACACTGTCTGTGCACAGCACAGAGCTGAGGACATCCCAGAAGAGACAGACAGGCCACAGACGGACGGCAGGACAACACTGAGCCCACCTGGAAGAACAACAACACCCAACACACTGACCAGAAATCATATAGGACAGGCAGGTAGGAGAACTACACACCATGCCAACTCAGGAAGGTAGCAGCAGCTGCATGTAGGCAGACACACGGTACAGCCACCATTATCACCACACACAGTGCCAGCCACAGCCTCAGTCCTCATGCACCCCCGTCCTTCTCTCCTCTGTCCCTTCTGCTGCTCCTGTCCTCCTGCACCCCCGTTCTCCTCTCCTCTGTCCTCCTGCATCCCCGTCCTCCTCTCCTCTGCCCTCCTGCACCCCCGTCCTCCTCTCCTCTGTCCCTCATGCATCCCTGTCCTCCTCTCCTCTGTCCCTCCTGCACCCCTGTCCTCCTCTCCTCTGTCCCTCCTGCACCCCCGTCCTGCTCTCCTCTGCCCTCCTGCACCCCCACCCTGCTCTTCTCTGCCCTCCTGCACCCCCAGTCCTGCTCTCCTCTGTCCCTCCTGCTGCTCCTCTTGCACCCCCGTCCTCCTCTCCCCTGTCCCTCCTGCTGCTCGGCTGTCCTCCTGCACCCCTGTCCTCCTCTCCTCTGTCCCTCCTGCACCCCCGTCGTCCTCTCCTCTGCCCTCCTGCACCCCCGTCCTCCTCTCCTCTGTCCTCCTGCACCCCTGTCCTCCTCTCCTCTGTCCCTCCTGCACCCCCGTCCTGCTCTCCTCTGCCCTCCTGCACCCCCGCCCTGCTCTCCTCTGCCCTCCTGCACCCCCAGTCCTGCTCTCCTCTGTCCCTCCTGCTGCTCCTCTTGTACCCCCGTCCTCCTCTCCCCTGTCCCTCCTGCTGCTCGGCTGTCCTCCTGCACCCCCGTCCTCCTCTCCTCTGTCCCTCCTGCACCCCCGTCGTCCCTCTCTTCTGCCCTCCTACACCCCCGTCCTGCTCTCCTATGTCCTCCTGCACCCCCGTCCTGCTCTCCTCTGCCCTCCTGCACCCCGTCCTGCTCTCCTCTGTCCCTCCTGCTGCTCCTCTTGCACCCCCGTCCTCCTCTCCCCTGTCCCTCCTGCTGCTCGGCTGTCCTCCTGCACCCCCGTCCTCCTCTCCTCTGTCCCTCCTGCACCCCCGTCGTCCTCTCCTCTGCCCTCCTGCACCCCCGTCCTGCTCTCCTCTGCCCTCATGCACCCCCGTCCTGCTCTCCTCTGTCCCTTCTGCACCCACGTCCTGCTCTCCTCTGTCCCTCCTGCTGCTCCTCTTGCACCCCCGTCCTCCTCTCCCCTGTCCCTCCTGCTGCTCGGCTGTCCTCCTGCACCCCCGTACTCCTCTCCTCTGTCCCTCCTGCACCCCCATCCTCCTCTCCTCTGCCCTCCTGCACCCACGTCCTGCTCTCCTCTGCCCCTCCTGCACCACCGTCCTGCTCTCCTCTGTCCTCCTGCACCCCCGTCCTGCTCTCCTCCTGCACCACCGTCCTCCTCTCCTCTGTCCATCCTACACCCCCATCCTCCTCTACTCTGTCCCTCCTGCACCCTCGTCCTCCTCTACTCTGTCCCTCCTGCACCCCCGTTCTCCTCTCCTCTGTCCCTCCTGCACCCCCGTCCTCCTCTCCTCTGTCCCTCCTGCACCCCCGTCCTCCTCTCCTCTGTCCCTCCTGCACCCCTGTCCTCCTCTCCTCTGTCCCTCCTGCACCCCTGTCCTCCTCTCTCCTGTCCCTCCTGCTGCTCGGCTGTCCTCCTGCACCCCCGTCCTGCTCTCCTCTGTCCTCCTGCACCCCGTCCTCCTCTCCTGTCCCTCCTGCTGCTCCTCTTGCACCCTGTCTTCCTCTCCTCTGTCCCTCCTGCAGCTCGGCTGTCCTCCTGCACCCCATCCTCCTCTGTCCCTCCTGCTGCTCCTCTTGCACCCCGTCCTCCTCTCCTTTGTCCCTCCTGCTGCCCTCTGTCTTCCTACACCCCTGTCCTCCTCTCTGCTGTCCCTCTGTCCTTCTGCACCACAGTCCTCCTCTCTTCTGTCCCTCCTGCTCCTCCTTTTTCCTCTCCTCCTGTCCCCTTGTTTCTGTCCCCGTGCCCCTCTGTCCTCTTCTTCTCTGTCCCCCTGTTTCTGTCCTTCTGCCCCTCTGTTTCTGTCATCTTCTCCTCGGACCTCTGCTCCTTTGTCCTCTTCTCCTCTGTCCCCTGCACAGTTCCCCCACACTTCCCTCACCTGGTGCTGGCTGCTCAAATTGGCCGGGCCGGGCTCACTCTGAGCACATTGATGCACCAGCCGCACCATCCTCCAGTGCCTCCAGCCGGCTGCTTCCTCGTTTCCCTGGGCCTGGAGGGGGCGGCTGGGTGCAGGAGCCGCCGGTGCAGGAGCCGCCGGTGCAGGAGCCGCCAGAGCCGCCACCGCCGCAGTACTTGGGCGCACGGGAGAGAGGAGGAAATAGAGCGGGAACTTCAAGTTTCCCCTCATTTGTGGGCCCCTCCTTCTCCTCGTCTCTTCCGGGTGTCTGACAGAGGTGGGTGGGCGGGAAGGCAGGCGGGGCGGCCGTAATGATGAAGGGAAGGGGGGGTATGGGGGCGGGGCTTGCGACCCGGCCGGCCCAGGGCCAAAAAAACCCCAAAAAAAAACACGCTGAGACGCCGCCCTAGACACGTGCCTACGAGTGCCTAATGGCAAATACGGCCCTGCACATGCCTCCACATGCGCACAGATCACTCATGGCGGGCAATGGGAGCGCACAGCGGTCTGCAAGCATCTGCAGACACCGTGCGGACCATTATAAAGGATAGGGCTGTGGTCTGCATGCAGAGGCTTGCAGATGCCTCCACAGAACGCTGCGGAGGCATCTGCAAGTGTGAAGGCAGCCTTAATGCAGAATATATGCAACCACAAGGGCGGGGACAGGCCGGGGACCACACTCTCCTTCTAATATGTTTGGAGACATTGCTGTGTAGTTTGTTACATGTACATGTGCAGGTGTGTGTTTGGAGCCAACAATTACTCACCACGCAGCCTGGCAATCCTGGCACATATGTCCACTATGCGGCCTGGGCACTTAAATTTCAGATCCGCAATCTTATGCTGGATGGCTTTCACCTCCCTCTCAACCCCCAGCTGCCGGAGCAGGGCTCGCTGGATCTTGCGGACAGTGCTGCGGTTACGCAGCCTGGGGTGCCGGTGGTGATGGAGGCCCCAATAATCATAGCGATCGCAATGATCAATTAAAATCAGGAGCTCCGCCATCCCCCACGTGGCAGCGCGGTGTGTGGCGGCCACGACTGTGCTGCAATGTGCATGGGAGGAGCTAGCACCTTGCAGGCGGAATGAAACTGAAACCAACTTCATGACGTCAGTACGGCCGATTGCGTGGCTTAACAAAATTTAAAGGCGCCGTAGGCGCCGTGACACTGCAATAAACACTTCTGCGGCACCTACGGGACAATAACCCGGGGGCGTTGCGTAACGACACGTTGTGCGCTGCGTACAGCAATATCGTTTTGGTGTATGAGAGTGTGCACACTATATTGGGCCCATACCATACTAGACTTTTTTAGCTTTGCGCACTTGTGTGGGCGCGTAACTTGAAAAAAAAAATGCCTGATCATGCAAACGCTGCCTATGTGTAGTGCTGAAGTGACAGCTCATCCAAAATGGCGCCATGTGAAGAAAGAACGAATCGTAACGCAGGAGCTTCCACCAATAGTAGCTGATGTGGCACTAGCCAATCGTAACGCATAAGGGTTAACAAATCACAACTGAGGAGGCGAGACACAGATGAATACCCGGCACGCCTACGTGCTAGATTTCACCATCGCTCAATTCACAGCTTTCAAACGATATCGTTCATTTAGACACATCAATTGTGCTTATCCACTGAGCCGACATCGTGTGATATGAGGTCCGGATCTCATATCTGGATCTAACGATCTGATCATTTCTCGTTGGTCGTGTCGTGCCGTCGCACGCATAGACATCGTTCGAGTGATGCCTAATCAGGCACGTTCAAGCGATATCTATCCATATATCGTCGCGTGTGACGGCCGCCTTATTGTGTGAAAGATATGTGACTTTCAACTTTCAATATTAAATGTGATAATGAACTGAGGAGAACAGGAACAAATCTGAAAGCAATTTAGAAATTCACTTATTTTCCTATTGTGAAGTTAAATTGACATCTGCTTCCCAGGATATTGGTGTGTCACCTTCCACTGGGTTCTTATTAAAAGAACAGACTGAACTTAATGGATGTCAAACCAGTATATTACGAATCATAGGAATTCAGAAATTAAGAATTAAACTTGTATTTAAGCCAAGTACAAAGAACTCTGAAAACTAACCTTACAAGCAAGAATATTGTGAAGCATGAACTGGGTAGTTCAGAACAGTCTGAAATTAGAGCATGTAAAACTTCCCTACCATGAAATACCAGTGCCTCCACCATTGCAACACCATTGCAGTATAACTTTGGCATTGCATTGAACGGTATGGCAGAATTATTGTGGTGCAAGGTATATATATGTATATATATATATAATATGCATTGGGTGAGATAGATAATTGTTGACGTGTTCAATACTTAAGTAAATATATTTCTAAGGTTTCTATTGACAAGACTATGTTGGTAATGACCCATTCAGCACACAGAAGCAAGAAATCAAACTACCTCAAGATGCTAATAAGCAGCTCTACACCATGATGTTCCCCCTTCAAACTTCACTGTTGGTATGGTGTTTTTTGGAGTGATATGCAGTACCTTTTAACCTACAAAAAAATGGTGTGAATTATGGCATCCAAAGAGCTCGATTTTAGTCTTTTTTAAGCAGACTATATTCTCTCAGCATTTTAAACGGTGTCTTGCGTCAGTTTCTGGACTTAATCTGATGACCTCTTTTTGTGTGGCCAATTTCCTTCCCTGCTTAGGCTTAGCCACAGCCTGAGTGGTCTCTGTCAAACTGCTGATGTTTTTCTTTTCTTTGCTTTTCTTCACTTGTCTTTTTATTTGCTGTGTTTGATATATTTTCAGCAGCAAAACTGAATCCGTTTTTTGCAAAAAAGCAGAACATCCCATTTTACATAGTAACATAGTATTTAAGGTTGAAGGAAGAGCTTAAATCCATCTAGATCAACCCATAGCCTAACATGTTGATCCAGAGGAAGGCAAAACAAAACCCATGTGTCAACACTAAGCTCCACATTGGGGGAAAAAATTCCTTCCTGACTCCACGTACTGCAATAAGACTAGTTCCCTGGATCAACGCCCTATCAAGAACCTAATATATATAACCGGTAATATTATATTTTTCAAGAAAGGCATCTAGGCCCTTCTTAAATGGTAGTAGTGACTCCCTCATTACAACATCATGTGGCAGAGAGTTCTATAGTCTCACTGCTCTTACAGTAAAGAATCCGCGTCTGTGATTATGATTAAACCTTCTTTCCTCCAGACATAGAGGATGCCCCCTTGTCCCCGTCTCAGGCCTAAGAGTAAAAAGATCATTAAAAAGGTCTCTGTATGTCCCCTGATATATTTATACATTATTATTAAGGTACCGCCACACTCCGCAATCTCGGTTGGCAATGTGTGGCGATCTAACATGCGTGCTCACGTTTTTCGTGGTTGCCTCAGATCGCCAATGGCGGCATCACACGCCGCAATTTCGCCCTGAACCTAAGGCAATTGGTTGCTCCGGGAATCACCTCCCCTACAGCCGAACCAATCTTGCCTCATTCCATCGCCACTTCATCTCAAAGGCAATGTGGGCGTACATATTCAGCGTGACGAGGAGATAGGCGTGCCACAGTGGTTTACACTGCACCTCATACATGCTCATTGGACAATGCAACAGCGTTATGATTGGTCAGCCTGGTCTGGAAGGCTGGCTAATACATGACGCCATTGTCTATCGGAGTTTGTCACAAATACACGCTCGTGTCGTCAATTATGGCTCCTGCAACACACTTTCGAGGCGCCAAAGTGTCACACAGGCGCGGTGTCAACTGACAGCCAATGGGAACACAGTAGCCCAGAGCAATCATCTCAGACGGGTGGGGACTACAGCACGCTGAGGCACGCCTACGGGAAATCATAGACAATGCTCTTTCCATCACTATCGCCCTGTTACACGTCACAACATGGAAATATCGCCTTAACAATTGCGCCTAATTACTGAGCACTGTTCAGGAATCAGGCAAAGGCCGATGGGCGATTTATCGCCGCAAAATCGCCCAATCACACACCGCAACTGTGAGGCTATTTCACGACGATTGCATCGGGGCTACATATCGCCTTTCAGATTTCCAGGCGAGATTGCGGCGTGTGATGGTTCCTTAAGATCACCCCTAAGCCTTTGTTTTTCCAAACTAAATAATCCCACATTTAATAACCTGTCTTGGTATTGCAGACCCCTCAGTCCTCTAATAACCTTGGTCAATCTTCTCTGCACCCACTCTAGTTCAGCTATGTCTTTCATATACACCATAGACCACAATTGTACAGAGTATTTTAAGTGCGGTTGCACTTGTGACCTGAATAGAGGTAAAATTATGTTCTCCTCATGCCTCTTTTAATGCATCCCATTATATTATTTGCCATTGCAGCAGCTGCCTGACACTGGGCACTAAATGTGAGTTTATCATCTACTCATACACCCAGGTCTTTTTCAGTGGTAGTTTTGCCCAGTGTTTTACAATTAAGAACATAGTTATACATTTTATTTCCTCTGCCCAAGTGCATGACCTTACATTTATCCCCATTAACCTTCGTCAGGCTGCATAATTTTACAACATTAACAGGCTGCAGAGGTACAATTGTACCTTCATATATACCTCCACTGTGGGAAGACTTTCTCCTTTACTTGGTTTCAGAAACTAAAGTTCATTCAGCTACAAATGTTATGCTGATATCTATTGGCCAGTGTTGTTACTGCTCACTTATGTTGCTGTCAATTAAGTTGATTCAAACTGGGAGTGGCTTCTACTTCTCTTCATGCCTCCCTCCTCTCAGTAGCCATTTTGCTGTTCATCTCATTGCTGTGAGCACACACATTTCTAGGCTTGTGAAGTCTTCAATTTCTTGGATACGAAGGTAGGAAAGTCTCACAGCATCTAACAGCCAGTTATACCTTCATTCGCCTTATGTTGGGACAGAACAGTCAGAAATTGTCTTTGAGCCTGGACTTGGCTTACATATATTTTGTATGAAAATTGTCACTATAGGTATGATTTTTATACGAAAAATGGATAATAATTAGTATCTACATATTGTTTTACGATGTTTTACTTATATTCAGCACAAAATAAAGCTCATTTTCCATTTATCAGCCCAAGCTTCTGTTTACATAAATCCTCCTGTAATATAAAATTGTCCTCCTCTGTGTTGATTACCCTGCAGAGTTTAGTGTCATCTGCAAATATTGAGATTCTACTCTGTATGCCCCTACAAGGTCATTAATAAATATATTAAAAAGAAGCGGGCCCAATATTGACCCTTGTGGTACCCCACTGTTAACTATGACTCATTCTGAGTGTGTTCCATTAATAACCACCCTTTGTTTCCTATCACTGAGCCAGTTCTTAACCCACTTACAAATATTTTCCCCTATCCCCATTGCTCTCATTTTATGTATCAACTTTTTGTGTGACACCCTGTCAAAAGATTTTGAAAAGTCCATATACACCACATCTACTGCATTTCTTTGGTCCAGTTCAAGACTTACCTCTTCATAGAAGCTTATCAGGTTAGTTTGACAGGAACAGTCCCTCGTAAACCCATGTTGATACTGGATCATGAGGTTATTTTTCTTCAGATACTCCAGTATAGCATCTTTTAGAAAACACTCTAGGATTTTACCCAGTAGAGGTTAAGCTTACTGGCCTATAATTTCCAAGTTCAATTTTTGCCCCTTTATGAATATTGGCACCACATTTGCTATACGCCAGTCCTGTGATACAGACACTGTTATTATGGAATCTTTAGAGATTAAAAATAATGGTTTATATATGACGGTACTTAATTCCTGTAGTACTCTGTGGTGTATCCCATCCGGGCCTGCGGATTTGTCAACTTTAGTGATTTTTAGATGGTGCCGTACTTCCTGTTGGGTTAAGCAGGTTACATTTAATGGAGAGTTTTTGTTATCACTGATCGTGTTTTCTGTCATGGGATATTCTGGTGTAAGTACTGTTGCAAAAAAGTAATTTTGATCTGTTTTTTGTGTCACTTCTTCCATTAACAATGATTTCAAGGGAAAAAACGGACCAGAAAAAATGGATCACATGTTTATTCTTTTTCTGGATGCATTTTCTGTCCCAAAAACAGACCAGTAAGAAAGCGTCTGAACAGCATTTCTGAAAACTCATTAACTTTGCATGGCTCACAGAAAGTGATCTGTTTTCCAGGTAAACACGGATCACAAAAAAGGATCAAAAACGCACGGTGTGAACTGAGCCTGGTGGTGCTGTTTCTTCAAAAACAAAATGAGAGTTTTTATTTCAAGCTCTTTCAATTCGTTTAACTTTTAAGGAGAATAAATGTATTCTTAAAAGCTTGATCAGCTATCTGTACATGTAGCGGGACTCAATCCAAGGTCAACGGCTTTTCATTATAAGAGTGTTGACTCTACTGAAGATGAGGAGAGATAATAGAACATTATTTTATTTATATTTTGTGTTTTTTATTCAATCAAAGTCCGGCTGGCACCAGAGGCAAAACTCCATTAAAACATCAGGAAATTTACAGTATTAATTTACCGGCATTCCAATATTTCTACAACACTGCAGGCAGCCACCAGTACAACTTTCAGGCATAATTCACGGTTTTGCTGTTCCTTATTTATTTACGCACAAATAGTTGTGGTGATTCTGGTGGACATGAGTTAACGACCTAGTAAAACTTAACAGTATTTATTGACGGTCCTGATCACTGTGGCTAAAATTAATGGAGCTTGGACATAATATTTCTTTGCAAACCAAAAGAATTGCATGGATTTCTCATTATTAATGAATTTGTACAGGGACCTAAAGTATATATGAGAAGTTACATCTCCATATATTTATGCGGAGACTCAGTACTGAGAACTCTATATTTAATGTAATTTATGTTCGATTATTTTCTATGAGCTGTGCCACATACTGGTAATTAGGTTCAAATAATGCATACAAATATACACCGTTAGACGCACAACCGATTCCTGCTGTATCATCATTTACGGAATGCAGCTTGGTCGGGAAATCTAATATGGTGTTAGGCTGCTTTCACATCAGTGGTTTTCGCTGATCGCAGCAGTTGCGGTGAAAAAACGCAACTGCCGCGGTTACTGCATAATGACTGCACTTGCGGCACAGTTGCGGCAAGCGCCATACAATGTCTATGGGGCTTGCGGCAGGAGCGGCAAGTGCGGTATCGCACTTGCGGCAGGTGCGGCAGTGAAAAAAACGCGGCATACCACGTTTTTTTCCGCGGCCGCACCTGCCGCAAGTGCCGAAACCACACCTTCCGCAAGCCCCATAGACATTGTATGGGGCTTGCCGCAGCTGTGCCGCAAGTGCAGCCGTTTGCGGTAATCACGGCAGTTGCGTTTTTTTCACCGCAACTGCCGCGATCAGCGAAAACTGCTGATGTGAAAGGGGCCTTAGTCTGTTATTGGAGATGAGACAAATTAGTAGTTAGGAGATTCGCTCGAATATAGTTGGTAAATAAGATTTGCATTGCTTTTGCCATGTTAAAATGTTTATTTTGCTCTGAGGCATATACAGTCCTGTTTATCATTATTGGCACCCATGAAGTTTAAGTACATAATGTTGAAAAGCTCCTTAAAAAAATCAGTCAAGAGACTCCTGTTAAATACAAAAAAACAAATAAGAAAACAATTTTCCTGTGACACTGGTATTGGCACCTTTACATTCAATTAGAATGGAAACACATATTTACTCACCTGTGGTAAATCATAAATGAGAATCAATTGAGATAAATTGTTAATGCCCATGTGACATGAATTAGTCAATGAATGATGACTTCAGTGCTTTAAAAAACCCACATGTTAGGCCCTGTTCTTTTGTCACAAAGGTGAAGACAAAGAAGTTGTCTGACGACATCAGAACTGCTATTATTACCAAATACAAGACTTCTAAAGGGTATAAGACCATCTCCAAATACCTTGGTATCCCAGTTTCAACAATGTGTAATGTTATTAAGAAGCTTGCCAAGCATGGAACCATCAAGATCCTGACTGGACATAGGGGAAGGAGAAAAATTGACAAAAGATGTAAACGAATAACGGTGCAAATGGTGGAAAAAGCATCACGTCAAGCATCCCAAAACCTTAAGGCCAACCTGGAACAGTCTGGGGTCATGATTTCAAAAGTACCATATGCTGCTCACTAAACCAAGCAGAGCATTATGAGCAAAGGCCAGAAATGAAAAAAAAAATCTGAAAAAAAAAAGAAATAAAGAAAGAGTACTGATCTTTGCTAAAAAGTACCTTAACAAACCGCAATCCTTCTGGGAAAATGTTCTGTGAATAGATAAAAAAAATAGACCTTTTTGGCAATGCAAAGCTACAGTTTGTTTACAGACGATACAATGAAGATTAAAGGAAAAATCACTCTACCAACAGTTAAGCATGGTGGAGGGTCCATAATGCTGTGGGGTTTCTTTGCTGCATCTGGTACTGAAGTATTTAACCGTATCACATGAATCATAATATCAGAGAATTAGCAAAAGACTTTACAGACATTTTCTACGCAGTGTAAGAAAACTTGGTTTGACTCGAAGATCATTGATTCTTCAGCAAGAAAATGACCCAAAGCACATATCCAAAACCACTCAAAAATGGCTGAAAAAGTAAAAAATGGACTGTTTTAAAATGGCAAGCAATGAGTCCTGACCGCCACCGAGAACCAGGAAGTGGAGGAGCGCATCAGCAAGCAGGGAGACACCGGGAGGATAGCGCTGGAGAAGGTAAGTAAAGTATTTTTTATTTTACTGTGGGCAGCAGCATGGGGGCCATAGCCAGCACAGGGGGATGTGTGCCAGCCATAGGGGACATGTGCCAGCCATAGAGGACATGTGCCAGCCACAGGGGACGTGTGCCAGCCACAGGGAATGTGTGCCAGCCGCAGGAGATATGTGCCAGCCATGGGGGATATGTGCCATCCATGGGGGATGTGTGCCATGAATAGGTAACATGTGTCAGCACAGAGGGACGTGTGCCAGTCTGTTGTGAATTCATTGAGCTCTCTCCGGTGGTTGTTGCAGGTGATGCAGCTGACTGTATGGGCTTCACAGGTGATGGTGATGATTGGCAATCTGGTTCTTGGAGCATATAATGGTTTGAAGTGGATCAATCTTTGCCAGTTGTCTTTGGTTCCTGGAGGAGTTCACATCTCTCTGGTTTCTTCTGCCCTGTGGAACTCCTTGCAAGCTAAGTGGGTGTTTTTTTATATTTTGTGGCACACTTTTGTGTGCTTAAGGTTCTGCTTATGTTTTGTCTTATTCTGAGTTGTGGGTTTGCAATTTAGTCTGTATATTTGTTTATCTGCTCTCAGATAGGAAGTTTTCTTCCTAGGAATTTTACCATTCACTATTATCTGTTATTTCCTGTTCTGCAGGCATTTGATTTATAGACGTCTGCAGATATAGAGGGAGCTGAGTTTTAGTGACTCAGGGTAATTTTTGTACTATCTGCTGTTGGTGTTTTTTTTATAGTGTTTTATACTGACCGCAATATTTTTCTATCGTCTTTGATTTTCTTTTTGCTAAAGCTTATGCCTGTTGCTTGTTACTTTCTCATTGTTCCCATTAATTTTTGTTTGGCCCCCTCTTTGCTAAACATTTTACTTGCCTGTGTTTGTTTACTTTCTCTTGTTTCCAGTTAATATTTGTGGGGGCTTGCTATTCTTTTGGGTTCTGCTCTGAGCAAGATAGCTTTTCCTACATCCATCTTTAGGAGCAGTTAGTTCTCTGGCTGTGCAGAGGTGTCTAAGTCTGGTTAGTTATATACCACGGCTACTTCTAGTTGCGGTGTGTAGTCAGGGATTGCGGTCAGTATAGTCACCAACGACTTCTGAGTAATCTGAATGTTACTCCTGAGTCATCGGTTTATAACACAGCCATAGGGGATGTATGTCAGCCATAGGGAATGTGTGCCAGCCGAAGGGGACAGTTGACAGCCACAGGGGATGTGTGCCAGCTAAAAGGAATGTGTGCCAGCCATGGGGGATGTGTGCCAGCCCTAAAGGAAGTGTGCCATCCACGTGGGATGTGTGCCAGCCATTGCTGGCATGTGCCAGCCACAGGAGATGTGTGCCAGCCAAAGGGGACATGTTGCAGCCATAGGGGACATGTGCCAGCCACAGGGAATGTGTGCCAGCCATGGGTGACATGTGCCAGCCACAGGGAACATGTGCCAGCCACAGGGGACGTGTGCCATCCATAGGGGATGTGTGCCAGCCACAGGGAACATGTGCCAGCCACAGGGAACATGTGCCAGCCACTGGGGACGTGTGCCAGCCATGGGGGACATATGCCATCAATAAGGGACATGTGTCAGCACAGGGGAACGTGTGCCAGCAATAGGGGACATGTGGCATCACTGGGAGATGTGTGCCAGCACAAGGGGGCTATATCCAATATAAAGGGGCCATTTCCAGATTAAGGGGGCTAATTTTAGGATGGGGGGCTGTATCCCAGGATGAGGGACAATGTACCAGAATGAGGGTGCTATGAGGGACATATACCATACATGATTTGTTAGACGGACACTGGCATTATAAGATGGACCCCACTTAACATTAAAAAAAATTTTTTTCTATTTTCCTTCACCAAATTTGGGGGTGCGTCTTATAATCAGGTGCGTCTTATGAAGCGAAAAATACGATATTCTGGATATAGAAGGACCAGCGTAGTCCTCCAGAGATGTAACAATGGCTTCCACCACTGGCTATGGAGACAATGCTGATGTTGTAAGTTTGCCCACTGACAAAGACATGAACTGTCTATAATTTTAGGGGTATGTTAATTTTCAGTGAGAGAGAGAATACCACAAATAAAATCCAGAAAATCACATTGCCTAAATTATATAAAAATATTTGCAGAGATAAATAAGTATTTGACAACTCTAGCAAATAAAACTTAATACTTGGTGACCAAACCATTATTGGCAAGCACAGCAGTCAGGCGTTTCTTATACTTAATGAGGATTACGTATGTCAGGAGGAATTTTGGTCCATTCCTCTTTAAATTTGCATTTTGAAGAGAGAAAAAAGTATTTGATTCATTACCAACCATTAAGAGTTCTGGCTCCAACAGATCAGTTAGATGCTTGTAAAGCGGCCGTCACATGCTACGATATCTTGAAAGATATCGCTTGAACGCGCCAGATTAAACATCGCTTGAACGATGTCTGTGCGTGTGACGGCAAGATACGACAAACGATAAATGATCAAATCGCAAGATCGAGATCTGAGCTCCGGACCTCACATCTGACAATGTCGACTCATTAGATAAACAGAATCGACGTGTCTAAACAACCGATATCGTATACACGTTAGGAACTGCGCGATGGCTAAATCTAGCACGTAGGTGTGGCAGGAATTTCTCATTGTGTCGCCTCCTCAGTTGTGATTAGTTAACCTTAATGATTTCGGATTGGCTGCTTCTACATTAGCTCGCATTGGTGGAAGATGATGCGTTCTCATTGGCTGTCCTCACAGGGCGCCATTTTTGAAGAGCTGTCCTCAGCACCACACATAGGCGTCGGCTGCACTATCACGCATTGTCATGTACAACTTAATGTGCACCCACAAGTTCGTCAACCTGATAAAATAACCTGCGTGGCACATGAGGCTGCTATAGTGTTCACCTTGTCATACACCCAAACAATCTTGCCAGACACCGCGCACACAACGCGGCGCTACGTCACGCCCATGGGATATTGTCCCGTAGGTGACACCGAAGTGGTTATTGCCGTGTTACGCCGCGTAGGGCGCCTTTAAGTTTTGTAACGTCACGCAAGGGGCGGTCCTGACAGAATGAAGTTGGTTTCAGTTTCATTCCGCCTGCAAGGTGCTGACCACCAATGCTGTACTGACCACCAATGATGTAGTGAGGGGCGCAGCTTGTAAACCAGGTAGCACGCCTATGTGCTCCAATTTAACCTTGGAAAATGCCCAAATTTACCCCAACATCGTTTAGGAGGTTTCTGTGTGACTGTTTGCTAAACGATGTGCACAGATGATAAGTGCATCGCTCATACGACCGCTGGATCGCTGCATCGGAGATTCGTGTGAGCGATATCTGTGGGTGTAGCGTTGTGATGAACGATCTCACACATCGGTCGGGCGATGTGCATATCTGACATAGTTTCTAACATCGTTATCTATATCGTAGCGTGTGACGGCCGCTTAATAACTATTTCCTTCACTCTATTTATCTATCTATCATGCTGTGCAATATTATGTACACATCTGTTCATGCAATAGTTTTCCTTATTTCTGTGTTCTCATTGAAGTGTGTGCATTGTAATTCAACTGAAGGCAGCAAAAATAAGAAGATGCAAATATGGTATTAACACAAGAAGTAAAAAAACACATGTGAAGCAAACCAAAATATGTGTTGAGTCTTAAGGCCCCGATACACGGTACAATATCGTGAACGATATCGCTCAAACGTCATGGGTTTGGAGTCGTTCAAACGACATCATTAGTACATCATTGCGTCCGAAACCGAGATATGACTGCGATAAATCGTTGGATCTTTGATCGCAGATTTGAGAACATGTTCTCAAATCAGACGATCCTCAATTAGCCAACCTGCTGATCGTTTGTGTGACACCGCGATAAGATGTTGTTAACGACTTCCCCTATTCACAACAGTGAGCAAGTATCATTCACTGGTTTGTGCAAACGATCGCTGCTCGCCACATCGTAGGTGCGTCGTTCACAATGTCTAGACATGTGACATCTCACCAACGGTCTCTAAACGATGTCCTAAGACACGCGCTCATGAGATCGTTGGTGAGATTGTCTCGACATTGAAGCGTGTAACGGTACCTGTAGATTAATCAAAGTTTGGCTAGGGTCACATTTGGGAGGTTGCATCCCTTTGAGGAATGCAGTAAAGGATGCTTTTTTTCCCCTTGCCATTTTCATGACATGTGTGTTCATACATATATGTACCATGCGTTAACGCATGCGTTTCCCATAGACTTCTATGTTAAAAAAACACATGCGTTTTCAATAAGGGCCCAAAAAAGCTGAAGACTGTGTTTTTTGGGTGCACTACCAAAAACGCATAGCGTTAAACACATTGCACTTGTGCAATGTGTTTTTTGCATTGTAGCCTATGGGTGCGTTAGGCTAGGGTCAGATTAGCGCTAGTAGGGGGTTTCCGTTAAAAACATAAGTTTTGGCAGCCTTAACACAGTGTTACCGTCATGGTAGCGCTGCATTAATGCTGCAATGTTTCCCTATGGTGACGTGGCCCTTAGCGCAGCTAATCTGAGCGCCGTACTTTGAATTTGCTCGCTTTTTCCTAGCACATCAAATCATGCTTTAGGCTAGGGTCACACTTGCAGTTTCTTCATGCTTTTTTGGAGACCGCGTTTTTAAAAAAGCATGTAAAAACGCACCGAAAGGCTCCCATGCAAAAAACGCATGTCCTAATAGCAAAAACGTAGCCTTAATAGCAAAAACGCATGCCTAAAGTGCCATGCGTTTTTGGCATGAGTTTTTTCACTTATGTGTGTAGCTGCCATCAAAACCGCATGCAAAAACGCATGGTACATTAGTACCTCTAGTACCATGCAAAAATGCTGCGTTTCCCATAGGGGCCCATGTTAAAAAAACGCATGCGTTTTAAAACAGCACTGCCCATAGATCTTACTGTATAAGGCTTCAGGACCTCGGACAGCTGCACATACTATAGCTATTATAGCTATACTATGCGCAGCTGTCAGTGGAGCCCGGAGCTTTCATTGATAAAACTGTACAGCAGCTGACTGCAGGCGGCTTATACAAGCTTATACTTCTGGCAGGTGAGGTTTTGCTTTTCGACTGGAAAGTCTGTGAACATGTAGCATAAAATGCAGCCCACCAAATGGCTCCTGGCCTCTTATATATTCTTAATGATAGACTTTACTTATCCCAGAATGCACTGGGGCTATGCAAATTATCTTTGTAGGACTCCTCCCCTGCACATAGTTGTGTGCATATATCAAAATTCAGTGCCTAACAATACTTTCATGTATTTTCACACATGAACTTATCTTTAGAAAAAGTAGTTCTAAAGTCTGTTTATAATATCCAAATTAGGGCTTTTAACTAGTCGAGGGGCATTAGTTCCCCAACTAGTCAGCCCACTTAGCATGTTATTACGCCCCTCCAAGATACACACATGTATTTTGGTATTAAGACTTTTAGTGGTACTGTGTCCTCTTACTTGCGGCCTCTAGTGCTTCTACTACCTGTTCATTGATCTCCTGTCTGTCTGCAACCTCCAGTGCTTCTACTACCTGCTTCTCAGTCTTCTGTCTTCCTGCAGCCTCCAGTCATTTGACTACCTGCTTCCTGGTCTACTTTCTGCCTGTTACCTCCAGTGCTTTATACCACTATAGTCCTGTCTGCCTCAACCTTCGCTTACTACTGTTCTATTCCTTGCTCAGCATCCAGTGCTTCTATCTGCTTCCTGGTTTCCTTTTTGACTGTGGCCTTCAGTGCTTCTGCTACCTGCTTTCCAGTCTCCTGTCTTCCTGCAGCCTTTAATGTTTCTACATCCTGCTTTCACCTGCTGTCTGCCTGCGGCCTTCAGTGCTTTTCTACCTACTTTCCAGTCTACTGCCTAACTGCATCCGCCAGTCCTTTTACTGCCTTATTCCTGATTTGCTGTCTTCTTGTGACCTCCAGTGCTTCTACTACCTGCTTCCTAATCTCCTGTCTGCCTGCAGCCTCCAGTGATTCCCCTACCTGATTTCAGGTCTCCTGTCTGTCTGTGGTCTCTAGTTCTTCTACCAGATTTCTTTTCAGTCTCCTGTTTGCCTGCAGCCTCCAGTGCTTCTACTATTTGCATCCTAGTCTTCCTTTGCGGCCTCCAATGCTTCTAATACCTGTTTTTTTGTCTACTGTCTGCCTGCAGCCTCCATGTTTCCACTACCTGCTACTTAGACTCCTGTTTGTGGCCTTCAGTGCTTCTTCTACTTACTTCCCGCTCTCCTGTTTGCTCCCGCCTCCAGTGCTTGTACTGTTTTCTAGTTTCTCATCTTGCTGCAGTCTCACATGCTTCTGCTACCTGTGTCCAGGTGTCCTGTCTGCCAGCAGCCTCCAGTGCTTTTCTACCTAGTTCCCAGTCTCCTGCTTGACTGCGTCCGTCAGCCCTTCTATTACATGATTCCTGGTCTCCTGTCTGCTTACGGCCTCCCGATATTCTACCTGCTTCTCAGTCTCCTGTCTACCTGCAGCCTCCAATGCTTCTACTACTTGCATCCTGGTCTCCTGTGTTCCTGCAGCCTCCATTGCTTCAACTATCTGGTTCCTGGTCTCTGGTCTATCTATGGCCTCCAGTGTTTCCACTACCTGCTTCTTAGTCTCCTGTCTGCCTGTGGCTTCTAGTGCTTCTACCTGCTTTCCTATCTACTGTCTTTCTACAGCCTCCAGTGCTTCTACTACCTGCTTCCAG
Organism: Allobates femoralis; assembly: GCA_033576535.1. NCBI lineage: Eukaryota > Metazoa > Chordata > Amphibia > Anura > Aromobatidae > Allobates > Allobates femoralis. Next base: position 52,250,623 of record JARQOC010000005.1, on the reverse strand, counting down.
GTCTCCTGTTTGCCTGTAGCCTCCAGTTCTCCTACTATCTGTTTCATGGTCAACTGTCTGCCTGCAGCTTCTACTGCTTCTACTACCTGCTTCTCATTCTCATGTCCGCCAGTTGTCTCCAGTGCTTCTGCTACCCATTTCCTGCTGCACCTACCCCCGTGGCCTGTTTGTCCACCCAGACCTTGGGTTTGGAGATTCCACTTCACCAGGTGATCCGAAACATATGCACTATGTTGTTCCTCTGTCACTCCTTCTGGAAACATATAGTAAATTAGCGTTATTTTTCTCCTTATCACTATCACAGCGTATAGACAAATCGGTCCATTTATACATTTCCGGAAGACGTAACAGAATAAAACTACATAATGCTAAATTTTATGAAAAATTGTTCCAGATTTGGTATTTAAAGTAAAGTCAAATATTTTCTGCTGGACATGAAAGGAATGCAGACAAATGCTTATTACATTACACAGGGTTATTGCAATTAGAACCAACCTAACGGGGAATTGGAACAGCCCCAATGAGGCTTCACATGGTGTTAGAATTTTATTATGATTTAACCATTGTGTGCGCTGTAATAATAGGAAAATGAATCAAGCCTACATAAAAGAAGACAAAGAAAATCCAGCAGCACAACAGAAGTGACCATGGCGTACTGTAATCTAAAAGTGATAAACATTCATCACATAGAAGCGTTATGTCCCAAAATGAAGTATTATTTTATGGTGTTCTTGATGTTATACAAGATAGGAAAATGTTTTGTTCAGCCAAGTGAGCTTTATAATTGCTTATCTTACAAACTGATAAGCCGCAGATTGAATTCTCTATAGAAAATAAATCAATTGTTCCAGTTGTTTTTGAACAATGTGGAAAGGAACTTTTCTTCTACCTACAAACTTTTTTTTTTTCCGAGTGGAAGCATTTTAATATTTTATCCCTTGCACTTCATTCATGATTGAAAGCGCCCGGCGTTGCGTTCTTCTCTAACACGTTGAGGCTTCACAGTAAATACACTACGGCAATAAAAATAAGTTCAAATCTAATCTACATTTGCTCAAACAAGTATTGATGCACTGTTAATGGGGGATGCTTTACGAGACTCTTAAAGGGGTAATTCACTTTTTAGCAAAGTAGAACTCTAGCGGAAACCCAAATTGCCATTGTATGCAGGGGCGGAATTACCGTGGTGCAGCTGGTGCAGCTGCACCAGGGCCCCGACCGGCTAGGGGGCCCCTTCGAGCCTGCAGGGGGGCCCCCAGCCGACCCCCGCAAGCCGCCGTCAGAGGAGAGAGAAGAGGGTCAGGCAAGGGAAGCAGAAAGCTTCCTGCTTCCCCTGCCTGATCCCGCCCCCCCTCTCCTCTGCCCCTCCGGCTCCCAGGAGCGCACTCGCGCAGGTAGGAGAGCCGCCGCAAATGCCAGCACCACATTGCATCCCCGCACCCCCCCGGGACAGCACCGACGCCACCAGCACCCATTCCCCCCCACTCCTCAACGTGGCTGCACCAGGGCCCCCTGGGGTAAAGGTCCGCCCTGGTTGTACGTATACCTTCCACTTCAGTGTCTGCTAAACCTTTATGCATATAATACTTAATACCCTTCAACCATCATCCTGTCTTTTTGAAAGGGTATCAGCTGTCAAAAACATTCATCAAGAATCTTTTTTAAGATTTCTTGGAAATTCAAATTTGCCAAATACTCTGGATTTTACTGGGAAATTCAATTTGGAGCATAATAATACTCCACACATTGAATATCCCTTATTAAACTCTGGGGTCCCAAGTGAAACAAAAATACAACCAATACTCTCCTCATCGATAACCTCTGCTGCTCAGTGTACCCTGTACGATCCCCGGCGCCTCTTCTTACCCCCGCTGTGTACTGAAACCACAGGCTATTTCACAAAGCTGCAAAGACATGATTTAGCAAAAATCTGGCTGCAAAGACCTGGCCCGGGATTATGTGCCAAAAGTCCTGGCCTAGAATACCTATTAAGTTGCCGCACTCATCCTGAGGTTCAGCCCTAACAAGAAGAATCTTTTAGTGTGTGGTAGAAGTTAGAAAAAGCAGTGAGGACCATGAGGGGGAGAGCATGAAACAATGATACTGGAGTGGCAAATAGGTGAGCGGCGAGGTATTTGCTTTTCTATTCTTTTTTTTAAAGGGACTCTGTCAGGTCATTTTTAGTATGATACCAATATTACCCTTGAATAGGGCCTGGGCAGACCTTTTAAAAACATGTAAAATCATTATCAGAGCGCAACCTACAAAATATTTGGAAATTTTATTGTGAATAATAAGTTGGAACAGGGTATTTTGAGTTTTTTTTAGTTTTGAAAAGAAAATAGTTATAATTGGGATGTTTGCCCAGTAAAATGTGATTTATACTCTTATGAGTTGATGATTGGAACATTATACGATCTCATTCGCATTGACTAAATCCAGTGCTTTTTTTGTGGGGGTACGTGGTGGTACGGTGTACCGGAAAATATGCAGAGGGGGCGGAGCATTGCATGCTGCCCACTGCCTGGTGCACAGTATCTCCCGGCCGCCCGACACCCCCCCCGCTTCTTAATCACGAGCGCTGGCCCGATAGCATCATAACCCCCCCATCCCTGTTCCTCAAGCCGCCGGCGCCTAACAGTGCATCCCCCAAACTGCTCCTGAAGCTGCCAGCGCCTGACAGCACCCGCCTCCCTCGCTTCTCGCCTCAGTACTGGCAAATATTCTTTTACAAAAAAAGCACTGACTAAATCAAAGGTAAATAGCATTTACACAATAATTTGGAATTTGAGGCTTTCATAGATTTCCAAAAGAGAAATGGAACAAAAAGAGTTTTCAGAAAATGTTCTTCAGTATTGTCTTTTATATAGAAGACAAGAATCTATTAAAATAGACTAAAATTTTGTTCAGGAGGAATGACTTTTAGTTATTGGCCACTTACATCGTTATATGAATCGATTCATTTTGTAAATATGTTATATTCAGATTTATTTCAGAGGACCATGATTTTGTGTCCTCTGGAATAAATGTTACCATTTCTAACTAAAAAACAATATTTTCACAAAAAGTACTGATCTTTAGATATGAAGTTATTGCTATTACTCTTCTGCTGAGATATTCCCCAGGACAACATATCGCCTCCATGCCACGCCGCATTGATGCAGTAATTCATGCAAAAGGAGCCCACACCAAGTATTGAGTGCATTTACTGTACATACTTTTCAGTGGGCCAACATTTATAAGTTAAAAAGCATTATTTTAGTTGGTCTTAATTATAATATTCTAATTTTCTGAGATAATGACTTTTGTGTTTTCATTGGCTGTAAGCCATAATCATCAACATTTAAAGGAACCTGTCAGTTCATTCTATCACTACCTGTCCGTGCACCTTCCTAGCTAATCCCTAACCATCCCTGTCTGCTCTAAAAGTGCCCTATAATGATTGAGAAAAATGAGTTATAAATAGGGATGAGCGAGTACCTTAATATTCATGCTCGCTATACTCGCAACGAGTAGGTACCTTTACTCGCTACTCGGTGCGAGTATAGCGAGTACGAATACTTACGCAGTGTATATATAGATACATTGCAAAAGTAACCTAAAAGGGAATAAAAGTTGTTAAAAAATATTAAAATTACATACTCACCTGTCCGACGCCTGCACAGGCGCCACGTGACAACTACGTCATTGCTAGCGGCCACCTGATTGGCCAGTTTGCAAGATCCTGACAGTACCTCTAGGACCTTGCAAATTGGCCAATCAAGTGGCCGCTAGCGATCACGTGGTTGTGACGTGGCGCCATCTGATTGGCCAGATCACTACTGGCCATCTGATTGGCTGGTAGTGACAGGTCCTTGTCCAGCGATCGGATGTCTTCTATGCCGGTCCCGATGCAGGCGTCGGGAGGTGAGTATGTTATTTTATTCTTTTTTAACAACTTTTATTCACTTTTAGGGTATTTTCGCAGTGTATCTATAGATACACTGCAAAAGTATTAGGACTACTCGCTACTCCCGAGTACTCATAAGTACTCAGAGAGTAGCGAGTAGCCCGAATACCGCTACAATTCGACCAATACTGAATAGTAGCGTGTATACTCGCTCATCCCTAGTTATAAACTTACATACAGTCTCTATTTGGAGACTGGAAAAGCGGGCTCCGAGGCTCCATTTTCCCCTTCTTGCCGGCATTCAGCAAGCCCCGCTGGGCATCCTTTTTCCTTGTGCTCATCCTCCTCTTTTTTTTATAATTCCCGCCTCCATTCTTCTGTGATACGTCGGGCCAGGAAGTCATATCCGGTCTGGTGCATTGTGGGGGCTGATTAAGTGTTCAACCTGGCTCCGGTGCATGCACAGTCCTAAGCCCCAGAATGCACCTGCCCAGATATGATGTGTACAGCTCGACATCAATATGCGGACTGGGAATGCGCTGGAGCTGGGCTGAACACATGATCTGCCCGATAATGCACTGATATGATGTTCTGGCCCTGTGAAAAACAAATGGCTCCCCCCGAAAGAATCTCAGCGAATTCTGCACTCCAAAATACAAGTGCTTCCCTCCCTTTTGAGCCCTGAAGTATACTCCACATTTAGCGATCACATATGGCAGCAAACAGACCCAGTTAAATTACAGGATGCATGATTCCAAGAGCTGGAAACAATGTATGGTCACTACAAATTACTAGGCGCTATAATGGCAGATTTGCAATTTTCACTCAGCAATATCCATTGCTGCTTGATTCTGTAAAACACATATGGAGTCAAAATGGACACTACACCTGTTGTTAATTTCCCAGATGGTTGTAATTTCCAAAATGGGGTCATTTGGAGGGATTCTGCTATTCTGGCACTTAGGGGTTTAGTTTATGGAGTCTGAAAACTATTCTAGTAAAATTTGTGCACCAAGAGTCAAATAGCGCTTCTTCCCTGGCAACTCTTTGTGTGTGGCTAAGCAATACTGTACAGCCTCATGTGGGGTGTTGCCATGCTAAGCAGACTATTTCAGTAAAATCTGCACTCTAATATGGCACTCCGTCCTTTCTAGATTTGCACTGTGCCTCAAGAGTAGTTTTCTACCACACGTGGGGTATCAGTGTACTCAGGAAAAATTGCATGACAAACTACATGATCAATTTTCACTTATTACCCTTGTGGAAATGAAAATTTCAGTCAAAAACAACATGTCTGTAGGAAAAATGTATTTATTCCTTTTTATTCTTCATCAATACAAAATTCTGTGCAGCACCAGCAGGTCTAAGGCGCTGACCACACTTTCTAGCAAATTCCATAAGGGGTTTAGTTTCCAAAATGGTGTCACTTATAGGGGTTTTTCACTGTTTAGGCCATCAGTGGCTCATAAAACACAAACAACAAGGCATCTGCCGATTCCAGACAATTTTGCTTTTCCAAAGTCAAATAGCGTTCCTTACCTTCTGAGCTCTGCCATGCACTCAGCAAGTAGTTTTCCTCCACATATAAGGTATCTGCTTATTTAACATAAAATGCTCAACAAACTGCATGGTCCATTTTCTCCTATTACTCTTGTGAAAATTCAAAATTTGGGGCTAATATAACATTTTTGTAGGAAAAATTAGGTTTCTTATTTTCCCGTTTCAATGTTATAAAATACTATGTAGCAACACTGGGTTTAACGGTGCTCAACACTAGGGATGAGCCAAACTAAACTGTTTTATGATTCGTACCAAACACCTAGTGTTCGGTGCTGAACCCTGAACACAGACTTCTAATTGTAAGTCAGTTTCCTGTTAGAGGTCGTCATCTGAATAAAGCTTGTTGAAAGGATTCCGCACAGCCAATCAGCAATCTTTTTTGATGTGAGCACTTCCTGCCCAATCACAGTCATGTCAAGTATTGGCATGGCTTTGATTGGCCAGGGTACCAGTTGAAAAAAAAAAAATAATTAAACAAAATGACGTGGGCTCTGCCCTACTTTTGATAACACAAGTAAAACAGCTACAGGATGCAACCCCAAATGGTATGCTTTATCATGGCTGGTTGTCAAAAATAGAGGGGATTCAAACCATTTTTTTAAAATTATTTCAATAAATAAATAATGAAAAAAATGCTATGGGGCCCCTCCTTTTAGATAACCATAGGAATAGGTTAGCATCGTGGATTATTGTCAGAACTTCCAGGATTTTTTAATTTAATAAATTGGTGAACGAGGGCGTTTGGTGGAGTCTTTATTCAAGTCAAATATATTTTCCTGTGTATGTCTTTTTAACCATTCATTTCCCAGGTTGGTAATGGGGGGATATCTGACAGACCCCTCTGCATTACTAAACTCTGGGCTTGATGTCAGCTGTCAATTCACAGCTGCCATCATCCCCATCTACTATTACCCCGATAGCCACTGAACCAGGGCAATTCGGAAGAGCCAGGCAAAACACTAGAATTGGTGCACTAATATGATATACCAAATTCTGGGGCAACTGGGGACTGGTATATTTAGGCTGGGAAGGGCTAAATAACCATGGATCTTCCCACCCAGATAATAACATCCCCCAACAGTCTGCTTTGCCGTTGCTGGTCTTTAAAAATGGGCAGGGGGCACATCATTTAAATTATTTATTTATTTTTACACTAAAACAGCTGACTTACTGCAACCAATCAGACACTGGCACAGAGGATGAGTGGCAGGGGGCAGGTATGGCAGTCTGCCTTCAAACAGAGATGCTGGCACAGAGGCTGGGTGGGGAAAGCAGGGGATATTTATGTATTTTAATCAGTGATCCAGAAAAATCTTACTGCTGTATGTATAAATCTCCTGCTCTTACCCCCATTTTGCTTCCTTTTGCAGCCCCATAGCTCTTACAATGATCATTTTACAGATATTTTTCAGCACAGAAGTTTGGGTCTCCATTGATTTGTATAGAGTTCATTGCTTGTGAAAGTGCTAAACTGTGAGCTAAATCAATAGTTTTGTGGAAAATAAGAAAAAAATTCATTTTTTCTTTCCACATTGCTTTAATTCCTATGAAACACCTAAACGGTTAAAGGGAGCCTGTCACCCCCTTTGGGCATTTTAAACTGTGCCCACCAGCTCACACATCATGTAAATGGGGCTCTAGTAACCTCTGTAAGTGCCCAGACTGGCGCCTTATACCTGTGAAAACAACTTTTATTGTGTCCAGCGGTGGCCTCCTATTGAGTCAAGGAGGCTGCTATATGGTCATGGTGTGTAAACCCCTCGCCGCCCCTCCTGGCTGTAAATTTCCCCCAGCATGTTTTAAACTTCCCGCTCCTCCTCTGGCCAGTGCTTGAGTGACAAGAACACTAGCACCGTCACAGTTGAGCGGGTCTCCACTCTCCATAGAACACAGTGCAGATGTCTTGCGAAACTTCACAAATCTCGCAAGACCTTGGCACTATGCACTGTCAGTGCCGACATCTCGTGAGACATCTGCACTGAAAGGGCGGTGACTAAAAGGGCCACTTAATATGGTGGTTATGGTGGTCTCAGGAAGGATTCCACCCCAGGGCTAGGTCCTTTCCTGGAGGGATATCTGGCTAGTCCCGTGTTTGAGACTCTTAATCGAGGCTCCACGGACTCCATTTGCATATGAGAATCCAAAATAGAGTGAAGCGCTGTGTCGTTTTTTTTTTTTACTTATTTATTTATTTTTACAGTACTATGATGTCAGTCAATCAGTGTGGGGTGCAACAGCCAATCCACTTTGCCACTGTTATGAAGTACATGTCACAAAAACAATCATTTCACAATCACTGGAATATATTGAAGCATTGCAGAGTTATTACGAGATAAAGTGACACTGGTCAGAATTGAATAAGTTCGCTTGGTTAGAAAGGTGAAAACAGGCTCAGGGGTGGTGAAGAGGATAAAGGGAACCTTTCATCAGATTCAAGCTGCCCAATCCACGGACAGAATGAATCAGACATTTAATGGATCATTGTTTTACTGTTGACTTAGGGTGCTTTCACATTGTGTTTTTTGAGGATCTGTGGCTGTCCGTTGTTAAGCGGACAGCCACGGATCCGATTTTGCCCCCATGTTATCCTCCCCCATCCCCCATGGGGATCGGGTCGGATTTAGCCTAATTGCCATCCGATTTGTGTCCGATGTTTTGCTGTGCCCAAAATTGGAGACAGCTCCAATTTTGGGCACAGCAAAAAATCGGACACAAATCGGATCCCACAAAGTTGGATGGCAATTAGGCCAAATCTGATCCGATCTCCGGCCTTTAACATGGGGGCCTATGGAGCACGGGTCCGAGAAAACACAAGATCGTTTCTCGGACCCAAACTGCTGCTAACCATCTAATTTAACTTTCGCAATGTATATGCATACATTGCGGAAGTGAAATTTAGTAAAAGAAAGGGTTAAAAATAAAAAATATGTATGCTCACCTGTCCAGCGAGTCTCCCGCCGCCTCCAGCAAGCTCCGGACAGGACCTGCGGTTACGTCACAACCCAGCAGCGTCATCGGGTCACATGACCGCAGTTACCGCGGTAACTGCGGTCATGTGACCCGATCAACTGATCGGGCTGTGACATAACCGCAGGTCCTATAAGTATCCGGACCTTGCTGGAGACGTCGGGGGACTCGCTGGAAGGTGGGCATATATATTTTTTATTTTTAACCCTTTCTTTTACTAAATTTCACTTCTGCAATGTATATTATATATTGCGGAAGTGAAAGTTCCCCACTGCCTCCAGCTGTTTTTTCTGTGTCCGGACCCATGATAATCACGGACCCGGGCACAGAAAAGGTCACCTCCTGTGGTGTCCGATCCTGTCCGTGGGGTCCTACAAAAAGTAGGATCCCACGGACAGGAAAAATACTGATAAACATACGGTGTCCTGAGCTGAGTCCAAAAACAACAACATAAGAGTTCTGCAACTACATGTAACAATAAATTAGATTTAGCAACATTCGTAAATTAGATAAGTAAATTTAGTCAATTTAATCATTGTTTATTACAGTTTTTGGATGTAAATTGCTTAGTGACAATCTCACAGGATTATTTTCATATAAAATTTCTACATGATACATATAAATTTAATATTGAGTGTAATACTTTTACAATGAAGAACATTTAGATATGCTTCTGTAATGTGATGTATACCATAAATAATTTTTGCATATTAAATATACAATTAACGCATTAGTAGTGTACTTGAGATTCATTAGTCAAAGATATTGTTATCTATAGTGAATCCATGGGTCTATATAAATTGGTGACCTTAATGAAATGATTTCTAGAAATCGTGTTCCACTAGAGAGTGTGAGGGGATTCACACAAGGTAAGGGGCAGGTCACACGAGATAGCAGGCACAAACTTACAATTAGGGATGAGCGAGTACCGATATATTTGTACTCACTATACTCGTTACACTTTGTAATAATCGCTTATTCATTCCGAATAGCGAGTACAATGCAAGTCAATGGGAAATGCAAACAATTTTCTGCTGGACCCTACAAAGGGGTCTGGGGGCCTGAGGAAAAGGCTGAAATGGATGGGAAAGTGATGAAGCAGAATGAGAAGATCCAGTAGAATATGCCATCTCTTTATTGTGTCAATCTTTGTGGTATTCCTGAGGAAGGGGCTCGTCCCCAAAATGCGTAGAATAAATACCACCTGCGGAATTCATACAGCCATTGAATTTGGAATTATTTCAGAGCGGGAGCGCGTCCATCAGTTCTTTTCTCCTATCTCCAATCCTGCATATTTACCAAGGGAGGACTGCTGCAAACGTGGAACAGCTTGACATCTATAGTTGTCAAAGGGGCAATAAGCATTTGTGACTTCTTACAACCCTAACAGGTAAGCGGATTTCATTATTCCCCTGTCTCCCAAAAAATTCAGACAGATACACACATTGTGCGCCCTTCTTTCATTTCATCTATTTCTTTTCTGAAATACATCATATTAGTTTGCTATTCCCCAGCACTTTACAAGGCCAGCTAGAAAATGCCAGTTGGTATGTTGATTTGACCTGAGAGGCCTCAGGTGGCCCTGTAACATGCATTTTGGAGGGACTGCTCTTACGTATGTATTTTGGTGGTCCCTCCCTCATTGAGACTCAGATAGTGGAATGCATATTCCATAGCAGTTTACAATGTGCCCATTGTAGCATTTGGGCTTTAACCTCCTCCTCCTCCACCTCCTCCTCCCCACCTCTATGTGATTCTTTGGCCTTAAATTCAAATGTTCAGAGGGCCCACAGTATTCAGGAAACCTGAGTTTGGTGAGGGCCCAGATGTGGCCTTGTAGACATTTGGGCGGTCACTCCCTTATTGAGACTCAGATAGTGGAATTCATATTCCATAGCAATTTACAATGTGCCCATTGAAATGTGGGCTTTACCCTCCTCCTCTTCCTCCACCTCCATCTGATTCTGTGGCACTAAATTCAAATGTTCAAAGGGCCTGCAGTAGTCAGGAAACCTGAGTTTCGTGAGGGCCCAAGAGGTGGCCCTGTAACATATGTTTGGGAGGGCCCTCCTCTATACATTTGGGGATGATACCACTGCCTTAAGAATAACGGCATAAGAAAAGCCATGGTTGATGCCACTGAAGGTCATCTCCACAATAGGGACTGCCCTCTTGTATTCATTTAAGAGGGCCCTTTTTATTGATTTGGAAGGGATATCTTTTATTTTCTTGAGAGGGCTCTTAGGTATACATTTGGGAAGGCCCTGCTCTATACGTTTGGGAGGGCCTTCCTGTATACATTTGGGAGAGACCTCCTGAATACATTTGGGAGGTTCCTCCACTATACATTTGGGTGTGAAACCACTGCTATTGTCAGCTTACATGGCACTGATATTGCTGGATGCTGCTGTGTATGTGTTTGTCTTTAAGAGCTGCATGGTTGATAGTTGTGAAGGTCCTGGCCTCCTGTGTTGTTCTCCAGAACTGCATTCACTATTAGGTTCAACTGCTGGTTGAGGGGTTAATGTGTGACTCACCTGAACTCCCCTCCCCCTAGCCTTTAAGTAGCCTTTCCTTCCACCAGGTGGTGCTGCTGATAGAGTTTCACTCTATGCCTGGAAGCTGTGCTGTGCAGTTCTGTGTGCTTGTGTGGCTGAGGTCCTGAGAAGTTGCTGTATCCCGGTTCTGTGGAGGGAGTGAGGGGGAAATAGCGCAGGGCTGGTGGAGGAGGTTAGGGAGAGGCTGGAGGCCCAAACCTTCTCACCATCAGAGATACCTTCAAGATCACGGCCATTCAGGGTTCCTAGACTAGGGCCTGACTACTCTTCCCTGGTCACCCTGTCCGTAACTGCCATTCCCTTATCATTATTCCCTACACCGTGACAGCTATTTGGCAGTGGTCCTTTTTTACCCGATATTTTTAGGGACTCACAATTAGCTTGGCTGTTGTCATCAACATATGCAAATATGTAATGAAAATGCAAACTGCAAAAAAAAAACGTTGTTAAGGGATAGGGACATGGCCATGGGCATGTTGTTTTCAGTGATGGGTGACAAGGCACTGAGTCTGTGACAGGTCAAAGGAAGCTTGATGCATCAACTATCTTTCTGACACAATTTCCTGGACTGGAACGTTAACCTGCCTAGAAACCAGAAGAGTGAAAGCAGATTCTGTCTTGGATCACATACAATGCCTCTAGTCTACACATTTCTCAAACAGCACCAAATCTTCCATGACCACACAGTCTACTGTCGATATACAGAAATCTGGCCCATCCAATCCTCAACCTAATTCTCCTTCCTACCATTATCATCAGTCATAGGAGACATATGACCCAAAGTTTGGCAACTCCGAGGATCTGTTTTGTATGTATACTTTGATTGACTATGTCCGCTCACTGTGCAACATTGAAGAGGGACGTTAAGAGGTGGCGTGCATTGATGCGCAAGTATTTGAGGACCCATGGCTAGAAAAAAAGCCACCTTGAAGAACCTGATTTACTGTCTCCTGCTATGGAGGATGATGATGAGGAGATACAGTTGCCATCAGGTCAGCCTGCAATCTCAAATGTGAAGAAGGATGAGATGGAAGATGAGTTGGTTGATGTTAAGTCCACTTATCCGACCTGTACTATTGGCACGAATAGCCAGTACAACAACACAGAGGAAGATGCATAAGTGACACCAACACAGGTGCCAAGGGGTAGTGGTTTGACCAGAGTGAGAAATGGGTCAACTCAACTATTCCCAAGACAAATCCCACTGTGGCCCAAGTCAGGGCATGGGGGTGTTCAGCTGTGGTCTGGAATTTTTTTTAAGAAAATCCTTCAGAGAAAAACATTGTTATCTGTACCATCTGCCATACCAAGCTGAGAAGAGGTCAGAACAAAGACAACCTGAGCACCATGAGTATATGGAACCACATGACAGCCAAAAACCTCAGTAGGTACCAAATCTGTGTCTGAGGGTCAAACCCCTACCATGTTGCCTGTGCTACATCTTTCACAATCTGTTGTCCAGGAAGCAGGCTCTCATACCTTCTGCTCACAAGCTGCGGTTGCAGACAAAGCAAACATGAACCTCATCCATTTCTTTGTCTCAGGAAAACTTCAAGTTGTCCATAGCAAAGAATTTTGAATGGAAGCCTAAATAACCAGCCACTCACCCACAAAACACAAATACTAAACTCACATATTGCACAGTTTTGGGCCCGCTTCTTTTTAGTATATTTATTAATGACCTTGAGTAGGGGGCGTACAGAGTAGAATCTCAATATTTGCAGATGACACTAAACTCTGCAGGGTAATCAATACAGAGGAGGACAATTTTATATTACAGGAGGATTTATGTAAACTAGAAGCTTGGGCTGCTAAATGACAAATGAGCTTTAAATGTGAGGTCATGCACTTGGGCAGAGGAAATAAAAGGTATAATTATGTTCTTAATTGTAAAACACTGGGCAAAACTACCACTGAAAAAGACCTGGGTGTATGGGTAGATGACAAACTCACATTTCGCGGCCAGTGTCAGGCAGCTGCTGCAAAGGCAAATAAAATAATGGGATGCATTAAAAAAGGCATAGATGCTCTTGAGGAGAACATAATTTTACTTCTATACAAGTCACTAGTGCGACCGCATTTAGAATACTGTGTACAATTCTGGTCTCCGGTGTATAAGAAAGACATAGCTGAACTAGAGCGGGTCCAGAGAAGAGCGACAAAAGTCATTAGAGGACTGAGGGGTCTGCAATACCAAGACAGGTTATTAAACTTGGGGTTAATTATCCTGGATAAACAAAGGCTTAGGGGTGATCTTATAATAATGTATAAATATATGAGGGGACAGTACAGAGACCTTTCTAATGATCTCTTTACTCTTAAGCCTGAGACTGGGACAAGGGGGCATCCTCTACGTCTGGAGGAAAGAAGGTTTAATCATAATCACAGACGCGGATTCTTTACTGTAAGAGCAGTGAGACTATGGAACTCTCTGCCACATGATGTTGTAATGAGTGAGTCACTACTAACATTTAAGAAGGGCCTGGATGCCTTTCTTGAAAACTATAATATTATCAGTTATACATACTAGATTCTTTGATAGGGCGTTGATCCAGGGAATTAGTCTGATTGCCGTATGTGGAGTCAGGAAGGAATTTTCTCCCCCAATGTGGAGCTTAGTGTTGCCACATGGTTTTTTTGCCTTCCTCTGGATCAACATGTTAGGCTATGGGTTGAAATAGATGGACTTAAAGTCTTCCTTCAACCTTAAAAACTATGTTACTATGTTACTATGACATTTAGGCTTGTGGGAACAGAGTGTTTCCGTGATCTTTATCTTGTGGCTGCCCACAATACTCGGTTCATAGCCACCAATATTTAGCCAGTGTGCTGTTCATGCGTTACATAATCATGTGGGAAATTATATCAACTGTGCTGTCACCAACACTGTTAGGCTATGTGCCCACTGGACGTTCTGCATCTTTGCAGACCGTCAGAAAACCGGTGGAGAATTGCAGAAACTGAGTTTTTTTACCCAGCAGTGTCCATCGTTTTTTGAGCGGTTTTTGAGCGGTTTTATAGCGTTTGTACAGCGTTTATCGGCGGTTTTCTGGCGGTTTTTCTTAGCGTTTTAAAGACGTTTTTTGAGCACTTGTAAGCTGGAACCACTGGAAAAACGCTCAAAAGAATTCACCTGCTCTATCTTTGAAACCGGTGGAAAACGGTGAAGAAAGTGGAAAGGAGACAAACAAAAACGTTCTAATGTAAACAGCGTTTTCTAAAATCCATTGACTAGCATGTTAAGCCAACCGCTGGTTAGGATTAACATAAATTAAGATAAAACTCAGCGGAAAACGCCGACGGAAAACGCTAAAAAACAGCCCATAAACGTCCAGTGGGCACATACCCTAACCAGGAAGGTCCACATAATTACAGACAAGTTATGAAGTTTTTGTGTACAGTCAGGGATGATACGTTTCTCTGACGGCACACTGGGTGAACCTAGTGGAAGGTGGGACAGAGTTTCACCCTTAGATATCACACATCCTACCCACGCAAAGAAGAGTGGGCCCAACTTCTTGGTTCATGGTTTCACTGGGAGGGCCCTCTTCTATACATTCAGGAGGGCTCTCCTCTATACATTTGAGGATGAAAATACTGACTTAAGAATGACGGCATAAGCAAAACCATGGTTGATGCCACTGAAGGTCTTCTATACATTAGGAAGGACCTCCTCTATTCATTTGAGAGGGCCCCCTTTTATTCATTTGGGAGCACTCTCCTGTACACATTTGGCAGGGACCTCCTATACATTTGGGAGGGCCCTCCTTTATTCATTTTGGAGGGCCCTCATCTGTGGGCATGGTAGTTTGCAATAATGGCTGTAACCTGGTGGCAGCTTTAAAGGTCAGCAAGCTGGTACACGTGCCTGCATGGCTCACAAGCTGAATCTAGTTGTTTACAAACATACCATGACTTACTGTACATACTTCAGAGGGTGTGCTGTATTAGTGCCCATTTTTGCCATTTCTCTACCGCTTTTGCTGGTCTTGCAGCACTGCAAAAGCTCTTGAATTTGACAAGTCACCAACTCATTTGTGACCTGCCCACGTGGTAGAGCTCAACAACATATCATATGCTGTTGAGGATTAGTGAACAGCAGAGGACTGTAGCTGAATACCAGCTTCAACATGCCCTTACATTGAGACTCAGCAACCACACATAACAACTGTCAATTGGTTGTGGATCACTGACATTTGTGAGGTTCTTGACAACTTTTAGTACTGACATGAGGCGGTCGACAGGGTAGGGGGTACTCGGGTAGCGGGCTGATGATGAGTTGGATGGGAATCACGGCTGGTCGGTCCCGATCCCGTGCCCTGGACACTCAATGGCGGGGAACGGTGGGGGATAAGGGGATGGTAACATGACGCCACCTGTAGTTCCTGGTAACGGGTATACCAGTGCTGCAGCTGCCCGCTGAGGTGATGGAAGGGCAGACAGAGTGGTACAGCTCCTCACAGGTGGAGCTTTACCTCAGGGCAGCGGGGATGGCTGAAGGGAGTCGTAGTCGCGTCTCTGCAGACAAGGCGGTGAATAGCGGCGGTTAAGCAGGCACACACACACACAGTGATCGTTGTTTCGGTACCTTTTACTGGTGACAGGGTAACAGGTACAGTCCAGAGAAATAATCAAGTCCCCGGTGCAACTTGGGACTTCCACCTTAGAAATTTGTGAGGCCTCCTCTGTATCTGTGCTCTGTGTTTTGGGGTGGTCCTGCCTGTGACTGAACTCACCGCTCCTTCTCCCTCTCAGGGCTGTACTTCAAACTGATGATGAGGTCCTTCTGCAGGGTCTCTATTCCTCCTATGGCCCCTGGTCCTGTGCTTGGTAAAGTTTTAGTGTCTCTTGTCTTTTACCTCAGGGGGTTTTGATCCTCCTGGTGTCTCCGGGTTTTCACTGCTGCAGTGGATGCTGGCAGAATCGCACTCCGGTGTCCAGGTGTACTATAGGGAGACCTTAACTGGTTCCCTCTCTTAATTCCCTGCTCTCCACTGGCTTCCGACCCTCTCCCTAGGGTGCAGCACAGCGGTGTCAGTGTTCCCTGGTCCTGGGCCTGGATCTCTCCGGGCGACCAGCTCCTCACTCCAGCTCTCTCCTCTCCTGACTGGAACTCTCTCTCTCCTGGTACTAACTAACTCCTCCCCTCAGGCCTGGATCTTTTAAAGGGGAACTGACTTAAGGCAGCCAATAGGGCTCCCCTTCAGGTCTGGGGTGGAAGGTGTTGTATGCTGTGTGAACCAAGGTGTAATTCCCTCCTTGCACCAGTGGAGCCTGTGGCAATCCCCTGCAGGGGTGCCACACACCAAGCTCGTGATTGGTAATCAGTCAGGCTATTATCAGCGTACCCATCCCGCTGCTTTGTCTGTTGAAATAATCACTGCATAATTTCAAAGGAGAAGCTTTGAATGAACAGCATGTGGCTATAGATCAAGATTTCTCGATGGGTGATACTTCTCAGCCCAGCCAATATTCCGAGACAACTTTTGGTGATGATGAGGAAGATGATAAGGATGAGGAGGGAGAGGATTTGTTTTTCTGTGCTACCAAGGGGACTCCCATTGCTACAGAGGGGACTCCCAACCCCAGCTTGGATGGGCTGGAGAGGAGGAGGTGTAGGAGGAGGCAAGTCAGAGTGATGAGATGATGTGTATTGTTCTTCCTGTTGGAGACATAGAACCTTTTCCTGTTTGGAGGTTGGCCCACATGGCACAGTTCATGTGTGTCTGTTTTAAGACCCTTATGCAATACACTTTTTGGCCAACAACCTATACTGGTTAGCCACCTTTCTCAAATGACGGTACAAGGAGAAATTTCCTTCTCTCCTTTTCGAGTTACTAAATAGTTTCACAATGAAACTCTTCAAGAGGTGTCATAGTAGATCAGTTGCTGAAAACATCACCCTTTGACAATGCTGGCAGCAGAGGCAACAGCTCTTTGTAACAGCAAGGATTAATGGGGAGACACACAGACCTGCTCCAACAGAGGCGGGTGAAAAATGTGCATTTTTAGTAAACCAGAACATCAGCAAGGGCTATCTCTGCCTGTAACAATGTCAAAGAGTTAGTAATTGAACAACATGCTCAAAGGATACTTAAGCGACCATACCTGCATCATTCCTTATGCTTCAATTCCCTTTAATTATTGGGTGTTCAAGATGATCACTTGGCCTGACCTCTCCTTATATATCTTGTAGGTGCTGGCCTATCCTGCTGCTAATGTGATGTCATAGTGAGTTTTCAGTTATGCTGGGGCAATCAATCTTCAATGATAGGAGCACACTCCTCTCCACGGAAAATACAGACAGACTTAATCTGATTAAATTCAACAAGGATTGGATTTCTCCACAGTTTGTAACTGAATCACTTCAGATGACAGCAACCCAACTTAAATTTAACAAAAATGTTCATTTTTCAAACGGATCTTAAAGGGAACCTGTCAGCTCGATTTAGCCCCCTGTTCTATAACTACCTGTCCCTGCACATTGCTATCTCATCCCTAACCATTCCTCTGACCTAAAATTGAATTATAGAACTTGCATAAAATGATTTAATATATTATATCCAGTCTACGCCGTAGACTGGAATGGGCTTTCTCTGAGTCTCCATTCTATCTTCTCCCTGGCTCTGAGCAAGCCCCGTTGGGCGTCATCATTCCGTCTCCTATTCAGCCTCTTTTGAAGTTCCTGCCTTCTTTATGTAGTCTGATGTGCTGGCAGAACGTCAGTTCCGGTGAGGTGCATTGTGGGGGTTTATTATGTGTATGGTCCGCCTCCAGCGCATGCGCAGTGCGCATATCGAAGCCACCAGTACAGCTTGATAAGCCCTCACGATGCACCAGATCGGAAATGATGTCCGGCCGGCGCATCAGACTACATGGAGGAGGCGAGAATTTCAAAAGAAGCTGAACAGGAGACAGAATGATGACGCTCAGCGGGGCGTGCTAACAGCCTGTGAGGAGAGAGAATGGAGACCCGGAGACAGCCCATTTCAGTCTACCGCATAGACTGGATGTAATTTATTAAATTATTTTATACAAGCTTTATAGTGCAATTTTAGGTTATAGAGGGATGGTTAGGGATGAGCTAGTAAGGTGCAGGAACAGGTAGTGATAAAATAGGGGGCTAAGTCAAGCTGACAGGTTCCCTTTAACTAGAGATGATCAAACCTTTTAAAGTTCATGTTTGGTTTACCGAATGGGCATATGTTCACGCACTATATCGGCGAAAAGTTTACTGAAATCCCAAACCCCATTCAAATCAATTGTGTCTTGATAGTGGTATAGCAGAAGTGGAGCTTCAACGTTGATCAGAAATAGGGAGATGAGTGACAGGTGTAGGCAAGGTTCTCCGAGTGCCTACCTAAATTCACAAAACACACAACAAAGACACCACAAGTAAAATGTCCCTATTTCTAAATATTATGTCCAGATTGCCCCGATTGGGCATAAAATACTGCTGACATGCACAGCACCTTACTAGGTGGTTGGAATGCCTAGGTACAACCTACAGTTTCACTTAAACAACAAATATTTAGCATTGGACAGTGGACGTTTATCATATATACTTCTGGTGTCAAACAAAATATGATCCCCAAAATGATTGGGGGCACAAGTACCGGTACTTTTTAAAAAATGTCAGCAAATGAAACTGCACTATTATACAGTACTCAACGTATAGTGAAAATGTAGCTGTAAAACATTTATTGAACTTATTGGTCTAATATGCAGATTCTAGAATGCTATTCTATTTTCTCTGTCCCTGCTCCAAAATATGCCCTTACACTATTCTAAGCTACTAGAGACTGTATTTGACAGAATTTCAATAGCTCATTAGAACACTATAAACATTTAGGAATTCTTAGCATATGCCAAGCTCACAGGGGGAAGAATGAATAGTTTGTGCTTTCTGGCAAATACCATTAAATGGTAAGAGCACTATAGGACTGCATGAATTGGTGAGCTTTTGGTGGCACAAGCCAACCTAAATGTCACCCCAATAACAACAGGGAAAAAGGGCCAGTGCATGCTTTGTACCAGGCAGCACTATATGCTTGCAGTACTGCTTTTGATTTGACTATGGTATTAGCACCTTATTAATCTGGTTGATGTGGAGAGGACACAAGCCAGGCTGTGACCCCAAAAACAGCAGGGAAGTTGGAAGAGTTTTTAACCAAAAGGCAGACCAAAATGCTACTACTCTGTGTGCTGGAAAAAAGGAGCTCTGCCTCTGACAAGAGTTGTTATATGACCACTGGAAGAACAGTTTAACTTCTCCCTACCTAATCCACAATCTCTCCCTGTACTGTGAGCTTGTTTTGTGGTTTCAGCTCTGAAAAGAGCTATTGTTTTCTGGAGCTAGTGACAGACTTCTTTAAATTCTTTCCCTGCTCGAGAATCTCTCCCTCCGTACACTGCTACACTACACTGATCTAGTATACCTTGAAGGTAGCCCTGAAAAGGGCGTTTGTATTATAAAGTGGTCTGAACAGTCTCCCTTGCAGCTGCTCAATCTCTCCTTATGATTCTCCGTTTCAAGTGTAAGGGGTTAGGTGGCACTAGTAGGTGATCAGCATGTCACACACTAAAGATCATTGAAGCATTAATAAAGAAAAAGTAGTGTGTATAAACGACAGCGATCCGAAACACAACAAAATATCATAAAGTGATTATCAAAAAATTTTTTATTCAATTTTTTATTCAGACAAAGAAAGCAGACAGCAAGTAACAAGCAAGGTATACAAAAAATTAAAAACAATTAAAAATGTGGTGGGTAAAGCACCATCACACAACAGCTGTGTGCTCATAAGCTGGATATAGATAACACAACTGACATTCTGAAAAAACAGAATCAATAAGTCATTCAATGCCTGGTGACAAAATATAGAAGCTCAGGTAACCCTAAAGGATAAAGGGCTCAATATAATAAAGAGCCTATATAAGACCTATCAACACCCTAAGTGTACATGGGCCAATATTAAAAGTACCCAAAGTATACAATTTTTGTATACCTTGCTTGTTACTTGCTGTCTGCTTTCTTTGTCTGAATAAAAAATTGAATAAAAATTTTTTGATAATCACTTTATGATATTTTGTTGTGTTTCGGATCGCTGTCGTTTATACACACTACTTTTTCTTTATTAATCCTTATGATTCTCCAACACTGGCTCCAGTTGTAATGTGCGCAAAATGGTGGCAGCAGGGCTTTTATAGACCTTATGGCACTGAGCGGCCAGCCAATCCCAGTAATGCCACAACCAAGATAGCTGTGGCATTACTGTGATTGGCTAAGAAGCCCAGCATGTTAAATTGCTGCAAATCAGGCACTAAAATTGCAGGGCACGGCATCCAAATATAGTGAGGTGAGTACACAAATACTTGCATTATAATGAATAACCTGAATGCTGTGGTATCTGTGTGAGTAGCGAATAGTAAAGATTACACTCGCTCATTACCACTTACAATGTCATTCCAGGTTTACAAAGCATCATCAGAGGCATTCTCAGCTCCCTCAGGGTTGTTCCTAATATTAATGGACCTGTGAGCCTTAGCACAACCTAGCCCAATACAATAGTCCAAGCCATGACAGTCACTTTCCCTTTCTTCCAGCTCAATGTTTATTCTCCTTGTAGAAGAGGAAGTATGGAGATTTTCGTCACTACAGCGGTAATAAAGCCTTGTGCTCCCAGATGCTTCCTTACCCATATCCTCATAGAGGATGAGAATAGGAGGTTCATCAGTAGTGTTAGAACTTTGTGCTCTCAGATACTTTGGTGACTCCACCCGAGAAAGTCAACTTTGTTCACACACCAGTCCATTACCTTTTAGATTTGGAGTCTTGCCACTAAAGTCCCATCTTTAGGACCCTCTCTAGCCTTAGCATTGTCTCGTGCTTTGTGTATCAGTCCACACTTTAGGATCATGGTATCTCGGCTCGGTGCTCTCTATCTTTTCTAGCAACAGGTCATCCACTTCATGCGGCCTTGATGACCTTTCAGGCTATAGGTCTGCTTTAGTTCCAATTTAGGTTTCATAGAAAATTGTCACTTTTTCTAGATGCTAACTCCTCCCATTGTGGGCAACACCTAATTAATACGTGCCCTGTTGTGGATGCTTTAGTTGGGACATCAAAATATATCACTCACCTTAACCATCTGTTTTCCAAATCAAAAATAGCAGGTGTCCGAGGACAAATAACCACACTTGACTCGGGTGCAAGTATTGGAGAATTCTAAGTTTTACTAGGAAGCAAATAAAGTTATAAAGACATTTCTGGGGGTGGTAACCCCAAAATAAGATCATTTATTAATTGGTTACAAAATATTAAACAGAACTAATTATTGGTCACCAAGAGCTGTAAACTAATTGGATTATGCAATTATATTCTAAAAACATATGTATTCTTGTACTTTTTCTATAATTTGGTGTTATTGGCATTATTGACTGACTCTGAATCTGCTGTTATAGAACATTATGGAACATCTACCCTTGTTACTAAAACATGCTAGGCCTTGGCATTACTCCCAGTAACTTTCACCATTCGTCTACAAACAGTTTATAACTCCCAGTGAATAATATCTTCTTTAAAGCAAGTACTTAAAGGAACACATATATGCTATCTATGCAGTACAACACAGAATACAGGTTATGAGGACATTGGCCAAACTTTGGATATTTTCATATATTCATTTCCATAACAGCCCTACAGTCTGGCAACTACATAAACAAGTGCTATACCTTATACAAGAAAACATTATAACACCTGACATTACCACATTACACCATGATTCATGTATATCATTATTTACAAAAATGCAGGACACAGTTCACAGGACATCACATTAATTGGTATCTTCAGGGAAAGGAACGCAACAAGAGTCAACCCACCTCCTCATAAGAAGTTACCAGTAACATAAAGAGCACTTGACAGGTAAACGTCCCACTATATATTTTACATTGGTGTCAAGTTATGCCCCCGCCCAAGTGGTAGGTGCAATCAAGTCACTCTACTTTTTACCAGGGTATTTAAAATTAACACTCAAAAGAGAGGAACCTAAAAAAGGAATGGAGCTCAGGTGTAAATTGCAATAATGAAATATGGTGAGACAGGAGCCTTAATATTTGGGTCAATAGACATCAGTCATCCTTGGACTTCTGAAGGGACTAAAAGGTTCCCTAGCAGGTTTCCTATTTGAAGATATCCTAAGATGATTCATCTACAACAATACTCGCGGCACTTGAAGCTTTGAGAAAATGTCTGAGAACAAAACGATTGTTGCATATTTGTCTCCTGCATTTTATTTTGTATGCACCTCATGTAAAAAAAAATGGAATGTTTGGATGGAATTAATCCTGATGAGTACTATGAATATTCTGTATGAATTACTTTTCTTAATCACTTCATTGGGGGACACAGGAAGACCTTTTAGGCCACTGGCAAGCCGGCACAGCTCCGGGTCTGAAGGTCCGCGCCGCAGGCCTCCTGATTCGGGCAGTTGCTGAAAATCGAGCCCAGATCAGGAGGCCGGCGGCGCAGAACCTCAGATCCAGAACTGTGTCAGCTTGCAAGTGGCCTGAAAAGTCTTCCTGTGTCCCCCAATTAAAGCTCCAAAGAAGGATTTTACGGTGAGTACCAAAATCCCCTTTTTTTGCCTCTTACAAAGGGATATAAAGCATGATCTCCTATTTATTTATTTTTTAATATTCCTTTTTATTGAATTTTCTTCCCAACATTTTGTTGCCACACAAAGTCGAATAAACAATAAAGCGGGCATTGTAAAATTATTAAGCATATTCCATATTCCAATAACAGTAATATACTGTACTCTCAAGTCTTTGTTCTAATATTCGCAATACAAAGTAAGTATTCTTCATTCATCATATAGTCAAAATCATCTCCCTAGACAGCATCTCCTCATTCTCGACCTCCTATATTGAGGGTACCTGTGGCTATTGCCTGTAGCAACTAACAAATAACAGTAGTATTGACCTAGCAAGAGTTTTGATAAAGCCCAGAACACGTCACCTTTTAAATGCATTGCACTTTTTAATAATTTCTAAATAAAGAAGATTTTCCCCGGATGGAACATGCTGAATGTGGTTACCTACTTTACTCTTGCTATTATTGCTGATTGCCCCAGCTGGTACCTGCACTCCCCTGCTGGCAGATTCCTATTCTCCCCTATTCCTATAAACCCTCCTCCACCACTAATTGGCAGCTTTCTATGTGTATTGTGCATTGTCAGAAAGCTGCCAATAAGTGGTAGGGGTGGGGTTCTACTGGGGAGGACTACATGGCATGGGACAACTAGTGATAATCTCCTGCTAATAAAACATTGATTTAATTGAAACACAAAAAGCAGCCCCTGTGAGTGACACCAGCAGAATCAATGAAGAACATAGTAATCGGAGAGCATTGGACAGGCAGAGCGGAGCGTGGATACAGGAAACCGGAAATGAGAGATGTGGAAAACAACTGATTGGCAAATTAGGGACAATAAAGGATACTTTAAGTGGGCTGTAATTTACCAGATTGAAGCATCATTGGCAGTGCATTTAGGAAATAATTGTAGGTAGTGCATATATTATTGATGATACGATTAACAATTTTTGTAATTTTTAGCCAAGGCTTTCATCAATATAATGCAGAGGAAATAAAGCTCATGTCACAGCAGACTGTAACAACAAGTGATGAATGAACAGAACTGGAAACACATGATGTAGATTAGGAAGCAGGAATATTCAAGGAATAAATCAATAGGAAACAAGGACACAGCTGCCGATCCAATTTGTGCCAGCAGTCTATGTATCATGTCATCTTGAACAGTCAGTGGAATGGCGGCCTGGTGATGCATTAACGGAACAAGGAACCAAGATGTACATAACATTGCGCATTAATCAGAAAAGGGAGGAATGAGTAATGAGGCCGGCAGAGCGGCTGACAAAAATAAAGTGAAGATTAATTTAGTACAAATAATTTAACATTACCAATTAAGACATCGATATAGAATCAATAAGGATACGACAGGCAGTGTAAATGAGTGTATGTCACTGGCGGTGCGGAGAGTAATCAGCTGTTTATGGGTAGCCCCCTCTCTTCAATATGTGATGCAAAAAGGGAAGTATTCATCATAATGTAAAAAAACACACAAATCAATATGCACAGCGATGTCATAAGTAATAATATTCTATATATTAAAATAAATGATTCAATTCAGCATGAAAACATAATATGCATGATACACAGTTTGTGGAGGATTTATTATGCTTATTATTAGAAATGAGAGGCTCGATCTATGGCGCATTGAGTTTGAGTCGAATTCCTGAAATTAGTGGTTTCATGATGGGCAAAAAAAAGGGCGGGCTAATGTTACTTGCGGCGTTGTATGGGCGTGCCCATATTACCCTTTAGCTATGATATCTTATGGATTATATCCTTGTACAGTGGTGGTCAGTACGTGGACATCACAGCTCAGCGTTTCCCAGCGAAGCACAATTTTTATTGCAGAGTAGATTGCTATTCCAACGTTTGTGGGTAAGTCTCTTTCTTCTGTAGAGTGTAAGCTCTTATGGTCAGCAAAGTCTTCTCTCTCGCTCCTGTAGAGGGAAAGTTCTTATGGTCAGCGGGGTCTTTTCTCTCTTTCCTGTAGAGTGTAAGCTCTTATGGTCAGTAGGGTCCTCTCTTTCTTTTTCCTGTAAAGTGTAAGCAGCTATGGTCAGCAGAGTCTTCTCTCTTTCGCTCCTGTAGAGTGTAAGTGTCGTGCCCACTGGGACAAAGGTACTCGGTGCTGGACTGTGTCCGCTTCAGGGGAATGTCACGGGGTCCTGGTCCGGACCGTGTCCCGGACCCTGGCAAATAAATGGGTGTATTTACAGGGGAGAATAGTCTATAATGACGCCACCCACTGTGTGCGGCCACTGGTGGGGCTGCCGCTGATGCAGAACCTCCGGGGATGATGTAATAGCAGCGGAGATGGAATAGTTCCCGTGGGCAGAACTGAGTTCCCCGGGGCAGTGTTGGTAAAGTTTATGATGGAGGTGAATAGTGGAGACGGGTTAAGGAACACACACTCATGTTTGGTAGTTTCCAAAGCTTTACTGCGATGTTATTGCAGATTGTCCACGGAGTCTGTAGGGGCCGGATTTTCCTCCCACCCTGTCCGGGTCATCAGCTTCCTCGTGCTGCGCTGTGTGTGTGTCCTGGCTGCTGCGTCTAGCTGAGCTGCTGGGACTGTCTCACTCTCTCTCTCTGCTCTGCTGCTGGTACACTTGGCTAGGCAACTTGAGTCCTCTGTGCTGTGCAGACCCCGCCGTGTTGTTTTGCTCTGGTACTGTGGGTGTCTAGAGACTCCACTACTCCTGGATTCACCGTGCTGTGTGTCAGTCACAGTACTGGAACCGGTGTCCGTTCTGTGCGCTCTTCTGGGGCGAGTGGGGATGGCACTCAAGCTCCCAGATGTGTCTCTCTGCTTGTAGTTCTCCTTTACCTCAGACCCTCACTAGGTCTGGAATCGTGAGCAGACTGCAGAGAAGCTTGGCACCACTCCTTTGACACTGCAGTCTCTCTCAGTTCTCCCAGGAACTGAAGTCACTCTGCTCTTCACAGTACTGTCTCGCACTGAACTGAGCTACTTCCTGTGGACCTGGAGTATATAAGAGAGCAGGTTGTGCTCCCCCTCCTGGCCCAGAGGTGCTAGTGTACATCAGTGTGTTTTGGGGAGGGAACCCGTGTGATGTTACTGTGGCACATTAACCCATGGGGTGCCACATAAGCTCTTATGGTTAGCAGAGTCTTCTCTCTCTTGCTCCTGTAGAGTGTAAGCTCCTATGGTTAGCAGGGTCTTCTCTCTCTTTCCTGTACAGTGTAAGCTCTTATGGTCAGCAGAGTCTTCTCTCTTTCGCTCCTGTAGAGTGTAAGCTCTTATGGTCAGCAGGGTCTTCTCTCTCTTTCCTGTACAGTGCAAGCTCTTATAGTCAGCAAAGTCTTCTCTCTCTCTCCTGTAGAGCGTAAGTTCTTATGGTCAGCAGGGTCTTTTCTCTCTTTCCAGTAGAGTTTACGTTCTTATGGTCATCAGCTTCCTCGTGCTGCGCTGTGTGTGTGTCCTGGCTGCTGCGTCTAGCTGAGCTGCTGGGACTGTCTCACTCTCTCTCTCTGCTCTGCTGCTGGTACCACTTGGCTAGGCAACTTGAGTCCTCTGTGCTGTGCAGACCCCGCCGTGTTGTTTTGCTCTGGTACTGTGGGTGTCTAGAGACTCCACTACTCCTGGATTCACCGTGCTTGTGTGTCAGTCACAGTACTGGAACCGGTGTCCGTTCTGTGCGCTCTTCTGGGGCGAGTGGGGATGGCACTCAAGCTCCCAGATGTGTCTCTCTGCTTGTAGTTCTCCTTTACCTCAGACCCTCACTAGGTCTGGAATCGTGAGCAGACTGCAGAGAAGCTTGGCACCACTCCTTTGACACTGCAGTCTCTCTCAGTTCTCCCAGGAACTGAAGTCACTCTGCTCTTCACAGTACTGTCTCGCACTGAACTGAGCTACTTCCTGTGGACCTGGAGTATATAAGAGAGCAGGTTGTGCTCCCCCTCCTGGCCCAGAGGTGCTAGTGTACGTCAGTGTGTTGTGGGGAGGGAACCCATGTGATGTTACTGTGGCACATTAACCCATGGGGTGCCACATTCCCCCTTAGTTGAATACAATACTCCGAGACTGTGGTAAACCGTGTAAACAACAGTTAATACAATTAATATTTACATAGACTTAAAAGGAAAAAGTACAAAAATCACTAAAATTTGAAAAAGAGTCCAAAAAGTCAAAAAGCAGTCTTTCCCGGGTTTAGTCCATTGCCTCCGGGCTGATGAATATATACACAAAAGTTCTTACCACAACCAGTCCGTGGTATATATGGTCCATAAGTAAATAAGGAGAAAAGTTCAAAGTTCATACAGGATAGTTTCTGTAGGTACTGGGCTTTTTTAATGTTGCAATAACTATGTACATTTGTCCACGGGCGTTTCAGCTTAGGAGGCCTGGACTCGCTACACCACCCCCAGGCACTTTCTTTCCCTAACTTAATCTACATGGGGGTCAATCCAGTTCCTCCACCCTCTTGGACACGGTCTACCGGGTTCAATTTATATTCAACAACATATTTACATTACACATTTAATGTCATTTTACTCTCTGTACCCAACTGGTAACTGCCCTTGGGTACTACGCTCTGATCTGCGCAATGTTGGTGGACTTAGCCTGATAGTGTGAGTGGACGTGTACCTACTTGGGGTGTTTGGTATTATGGCAGATGGGTATCTGACTGCAGGACTGGCAAGTTCGCTAGGACCAGGAATTAGTTCTTCCTCTTCAGATTCTACTTCCAGTTCTTCAAGTCTTGGGTCTTCTTCTGGTAACATGGGTTCTGGTAACACAGGTTCTGGTAACGCAGGTTCTGGTAACGCAGGTTCTGGTGTTGGTTCCACCATTGAAGGGAATGCAATCATTGGTACTAAAACTGCTCCGTGGTAATTTGGCCATGTTTTGGGGAAATCTCCTAGTACCGTATGGAATACTTCTTCTTCTTTCTCTTTAATAGGTTGGACCTGTACGGATTCTGTTACTTCAGGTGTCTTCAGAGTTTCAGGACACAATTTTAGCTGATCTCGAGATACGACTGCTGCAGTTCTTCCTTCATCTTTGCTTATCAAACAGGTTTTAACATTGTCTAGGTTAGATGATAAGACTGTGTATGGGACGGTTTCCCACTGATTATCCAATTTGTTAGAGCGTCTCTTTCTCTTGAGAACTTGATCCCCTTCTTGTAATGGCATTGCTTGAGCATGTTTGTTAAAGGTCTTCTCTTGTATTGCTCTAGCTTGCTGTAAGTTCCTTTCTACACATTCTTGTACTCGTTGGTACTACTTCTGACATTTGGTATCCCAATCTGTTTCTTCTACTTCTGTATCTGGTTTTACAATTCCAATTTCTAGATCAATTGGTAGATTACCGGGTCTTGCACGCATAAGGTAGGCTGGAGTGCAGTTTGTAGAACTCACTGGAACATGGTTGTGTAAGTCTACCAAATCGGGTAATTTATTTGGCCGCTGGTTTTTTTCTGACTCTGGTAGGGTCTTCAACAGTTCAATTACAATATGATTCATCTTCTCGCATAAACCATTTGTTTGGAGATGGTATGTTGTTGAGTGGATCTTCTTACAACCATACATATTGCAGAACTCCTTGAATAATTCTGATTCAAAAGCTGGACCTTGGTCTGCAAGGACGAGTTCTGGGTAACCATGTGGTCTACAGAAATGGGTCTGGAATGCTTTTGCTGCCGTCTTCGCTGTCAAGTCTTTGACTGGTACCACCACTAAGAAGCGTGAGTAATGGTCCACGATAGTTAAGGCATAGACATAGCCTGACCGGCTTGGTGACAACCTGACGTGGTCTAATGCGACTAACTTGAGTGGCTGCTTGGCTATTATTGGCTGAAGCAGAGCTTTCTGTGGATCTTTCCTTCTGAGGTTGCATGCGTCACATTTTCTACACCAAAGTTCAATGGATCTTCTCATGCCAACCCAATAGAATCTCTCTCTCAGGATTGCTTCTAACTTCTTCCATCCGAAATGACCTGCACCGTCGTGGTAGGCTTCTAAGACCATTCTGATGTCTAGCTTGGGTACCATTATCTGCAGACCAATTCATGTGTTTTGGGATTGGTATGCCTTCTGCAGAGCTTTCCTTGATACAGGAACAACTTGCCTCTTTCCTTCCAGAGCTGTATAGTCTCAGCTGGGGCATTCTGATCAGGGTATGCACCTTGTTGCGTAAGCAGTTCTTTCACTAGCTTCACAGCTGGATCAGAATCTTGGGTGTCAGCCCATCCGTGGTGTCTTAACAGGTTGAGGTTTACTTTCTGCTCTCTTTGATAGATGCCGGGTTGATACTTTTCTTCCTTTGAACGATGAAAGGCCGGTAGTTCAATCTCTTCCAACTCTTCTGGTTCCTCTTCCACGTCTCTCAGGTGTGGCATCCAGGATAAGGCATTTGCGTTCCCATTCTTGCGGCCTACCCTATATTTGATGACAAAGTTTTAGTTAGATAGCCGGGCTATCCATCTCTGTTCCAAAGCACCTAATTTTGCTGTATCCAGGTGAGTCAACGGGTTGTTTTCGTGTAGATGGTGAATTCTGCACCTGCCAAGTAATGCTTAAAACTTCAGTCACAGCCCAAACTACTGCCAGTAGTTCTAACTTGAAGGAGCTGTAGTTCTCGGGATTTCTTTCTGTAGGCTGGAGCTTCCTGCTTGCAAAGGCAATAACTCTCCCTTTGCCTCCTTGCTTCTGCGACAATACTGCTCCCAGTCCAACGTTGCTGGCATCCGTGTATAGAATGAACGGTTGATGGTAATCAGGGTATGCCAGAATCTCTTCTCCCTCAGTGCACTTTTCAGCTTGTTGAAGGAGTCTTCCTTCTCTTCACTCCACTGGAAAGGAGGATTACGGGTTGCAGACTTTCTTGACTGTCCTACCAGGATGTCTTGCAGGGAGCTGCGAGCTTCGTGAATCCTCTGATAAATCTTTTATAATAGCCTACCAGGCCAGGAATTGCCTCACTTCTTTCACGTTCGTAGGTCTTGGCCAATCCCTTATCACTGTGACTTTATCAGGATTCGGTGCTACTCCCTCTGAACTCACGACGTGTCCCAGGTACTGTACCTTTGGTTTGAGAAGATGACAGTTGGACGGCTTGATTTTCATGCCATATTTGGATAAGGCTTCAAACACTTCAGCCCAGTCTTGTAGATGTTGCTCATACGTCTTGGAGTAGACTATGACGTCATCTAAGTACAGGAGGACAGTTTCGAAGTTCTTGTGTCCTAAGCAGCTCTCCATCAGGCGTTGGAAGGTCCCGGTGCGTTGCAGAGTCCGAACGGCATACAATTGAACTCACAGAGGATCGCTACTGTCTTCTCCTTGTCGGCCTCAGCCACAGGAACCTGCCAGTACCCACTAGTCAGATCAAGGGTGGAAAAGTAGTTAAGCAGATTTTAATGCAGCTAATGACTCCTCAATCCTAGGTAATGGGTATGCTCCTTATGTGTGATGCGATTAATCTGCCGGTAATCTACGCACATTCTCATCGTCCCATCCTTCTTTTTAACTAACACTAGAGGTGCTGCCCAGGGCTACAACTGTCTCTTATTACCCCTGCAGATTTCATTTCTCTGAGCATGTCTTTGGTGGTTTGGTAGTGAGCTGATGGTAATGGTCTATACCTCTCTTTTATAGGTTGATGGTTAACTGTGGGTATAGTGTGCTCTACCCCTTTGATTTGCCCAAAGTCTAACGGTGTTTGCTGAATATTTGTTCATATTCCTTCACTACCCGGTATACTCCATGCTTGTGCGGGGAGGTGTTGAACTGGTACTTACATGTAGCTTTTGGCACCAATCCTCCAGCTTCTCTCCTGAGCCATTGTCATCCGCCTGACTTGACGGGTTCAAGGGCTCGACGGCTGTGATGTTGTTATCAACCGTGTACAACTTAGCCATGGTAGCATACTTTGGTAATATGACCTCATCCTCTCCGCAGTTTAATAGGCATAATGGCACTCTTCCCCTGTGTTCCTCAACCACTCCTCTAGCTGTGAGTATGGTGGGTCTACTGTCTGATACAAGGGTTCTACCAGGGCCTGATAGTCTCGCCCTTTGATGCCTATTGCGGCTCTACACCAGACCAACATTTCAGTTTTTGGAGGTATTACAATGGGTATTGGATCACTTACTCGTACACTGCCGATCTCACCTCCGGAGATTTCTACCTGTTGCTTCATCATCAGGGCTTGGATCTCTTTGTGTAGAAGCCTCTGTTATCCGGTTCCGGCAGTCTCGGCGATTTGCTGCAAAACACTTAACACTTCGGAAAACACTTCTCAATTACATTCATTCCTAGCAGCATCACTGGTTCATGGTCTCACCGGTTAACATCTATGATTATTAACACCCTGGTTCTGCAATTCTACCTTCCCAATCTGAATACTCATTTCTGTAAACCCAACCTGTGGTATTAACTGTCCATTACTAGCCCATATGTCCATAGTAAAGTCAGTTGGTGCACTAGTAATGTCTGAATCGGCCCAGTACCTTTTATATAGAACATGTGGAATTGATGTTATCTGGGACCCGGTATCCAGCAAGGCACTAAATGGAATGCCATCCAACACGATAGGGATCACCGGCTGTCCTCCCACGAATCTGTCAAACCAGGCTGAAGGACCTTGAGAGTTTATTCCTGGGGAGCGGCCCGCCTGCCCAGGGAATCGTCGTTTAAAGGACACTCTCGGGCAAGGTGACCTGGCTTCTGGCAACGGCAGCAAATGGGCTGTCCATCGGGTTGATAGCGATCGCTAGGTCGTCCTCTTGCTGCTGGGTATCTTCTGGGCCTCATCCACTGGACATCCTCTCTGCTGGTCGCCAACTGGATCTTGGGTGCAGGCTTGGTCTCTCGCAGCTTCTTGATGAACTTGGCCATAGAGATGACAGTGTCTGTCAGGGCATCTAGCTTTTGATTGAGGGCGGCATTAGAAATTAGTTCCCCAGTTTCAGCAGCAGTTGCTGACATTGCAGATGTAGCTGGCGCTGCCGGCTGCTGAGGTGTCACTGCAGGGTCCGGTACAGATGTTAATTCCCGGGGCTCTTCTAGCTGCTGCAGACGAATAGCTCTATCTTTCAGCTCAGTAAATATCTTGTCGGGTTTCTGCAGCAGTATCATGCTCAACTGTCCTCTGTGGGAAGGGGAATGGAGGCCTTCTATGAATTGATCAAGTAGCATTTTATCAGCTCCCGGGGCTAAAGCAGGTTCTGCCAGCTTTGGGGCTTTGAGTGCTTCCTGCAGATTCAAGGCAAAGTCTCTGGCACTCTTTTTAGGCTTCTGGTGGCATGCAAAGAACCTCATCTTAGCCCGGGTATCAGCAGCAGATTCAAACATGCTTTCAGTCTAGCTACTAGATGTTCTATAGTGTCCTTATCTGTGTCCAGCCAGGATGCAACCTCCCGCCGTGCATTGCCCGTTAATTGTCCCTTTATCATTCTTACATGCTGGCTTCAGTGAGGGGATACATCACATAATATTCTTTTATCTTTAGCATAAAGTTAGTTAGTGTATTAGGCATGATTGGTGCTGTTCCTTGCGCCGCTGCACCGCGGGTGCTATCGCTGGGTCCGGCTGGCTCCACCAACTGCTCTGTCGCCATCTTGTGCATCGGGGTGCGACATCTTGGGCCCCCTTAGTTAATATCCACCCTCCGTCTTCCGCTTCAGTCCGGATGTCTATGGGGGGTTCGACAGTGCACCAGGGATCTTCTTCCCCGCTGGATGTCGTCAGCACCAAGGGGGAGGCTGGTTTCGCGCCAATGCAAGGTACCGCCTCCATTATTTCCCACGCGCCGGGCGCAGCAAAATGGCGGATTCTCAAAAATACAGTTCAGATGGCGCAGTTCAAAATCAGTTTTCACATCAATCACGGCACACAATGCCCATTTTAACGGGCACGGTAGATCCTGTTCATGACACCAGGTTTGTCAAGCCCACTGGGACGAGGGTACTCAGTGCCGGACCATGTCTGCTTCAGGGGAATGTCACGGGTCCTGGTCCGGACCGTGTCCCGGGCCCTGGCAAATGAAAGGGTGTATTTACAGGGGAGAATAGTCTATCGTAACGCCACCCACTGTGTGCGGCCTCTGGTGGGGCCGCCGCTGCTGCAGACCCTCGGGGATGATGTAATAGCAGCGGAGATGGAATAGTTCCCTGGGCAGAACTGAGTTCCCCGGGCAGTGTTGGTAAAGTCTATGATGGAGGTGAATAGTGGAGACGGGTTAAGGAACACACACTCACGTTTGGTAGTTTCCAAAGCTTTACTGCGATGTTATTGCATATTGTCCACGGAGTCTGTAGGGGCCGGGTTTTCCTTCCACCCTGTCCGGGTCATCAGCTTCCTCATGCTGCGCTTGTGTGTGTCCTGAGCTGCTGGGACTGTCTCACTCTCTCTCTCTGTTCTGCTGCTGGTACCACTTGGCAGGCAACTTGCGTCCTCTGTGCAGTGCTGACCCCGCCGTGTTGCTTTGCTCTGGTACTGTGGGTGTCTAGAGACTCCACTGCTCCTGGATTTACCGTGCTGTGTGTCAGTCACAGTGCCGGAACCGGTGTCTGTTCTGTGCGCTCTTCTGGGGTGAGTGGGGATGGCACTCAAGCTCCCAGATGTGTCTCTCTGCTTGTAGTTCTCCTTTTCCTCAGACCCTCACTAGGCCTGGAATTGTGAGCAGACTGAAGAGAAGCTTGGCACAACTCCTTTGACACTGCAGTCTCTCTCAGTTCTCCCAGGAACTGAACTTACTCTGCTCTTCACAGTACTGTCTCGTACTGAACTGAGCTACTTCCTGTGGACCTGGAGTATATAAGAGAGTAGGTTGTGCTCCCCCTCCTGGCCCAGTGGTGCTAGTGTACGTCAGTGTGTTGTGGGGAGGGAACCTGGGTGATGTTACTGTGGCACATTAACCCATGGGGTGCCACATAAGCTCTTATGGTTAGCAGAGTCTTCTCTCTCTTGCTCCTGTAGAGTGTAAGCTCTTATGGTTAGCAGGGTCTTCTCTCTCTTTCCTGTACAGTGTAAGCTCTTATGGTCAGCAGAGTCTTCTCTCTCTCGCTCCTGTAGAGTGTAAGCTCTTATGGTCAGCAGGGTCTTCTCTCTCTTTCCTGTACAGTGCAAGCTCTTATAGTCAGCAGAGTCTTCTCTCTCTCTCCTGTAGAGCGTAAGTTCTTATGGTCAGCAGGGTCTTTTCTCTCTTTCCAGTAGAGTTTACGTTCTTATGGTCAGTAGAGTCCTTCTCTTTATTTCCTGTAAAGTCTAAGCAGCTATGGTTAGCAGGGTCCTCTTTCTCTCTTTCTCTCCCCACTGTGGAGTGTAAGCCCTAATTGTCATCAGGAGCTCTTATGGTCATTGGGGATCTCTTTGTCTTTTAAAGAGTAAGCCCATATGTTTAGAAGGGTCCTCTCTCACTGTCTTGTAGAGTGTAAGCTCTTATGGTCAGCGGGGCCCTCTTTGTCCTTTAAAGTGTAAGCTCTTGTGGTCAGTGAGAGTTCTCTTTCTCCTGTAGCATGAAAGCTCTCTCTCTCTTGTAAAGTATAAGCATTTATGCTTTATCAGCAGAGTTCTCTGTCTCCTGCAGAGTGTAGCTCTTATCGGCCCAATTCATAACTTTTTTAAGACACTTTTCTTTTTCTTATATTGCTGTATTCACTGAAGCATTTTTTGCAAAGTTCCACAAAATGAGGCATAGGTTCATTAATTTTGTGTAAAGTAAAAAAAAAAGGTAATTTCTCTCTTTAAAGACTTTTGCTACTTTTTATAGCAAAAAATCACATGTTTTGCAAGACCACCTCCCCTGAAGAAGTTGAGCACGAAACGTGCGTTGTGACTGGAGGGAGGCTGAGCAGAATTACTGTCATCCCTGGTAGGTCACTTTTTGTTTGGGAATTACTAATGGTGGGGTGATTAAGGAGGATTGTATTGTTAGGCTCCTCATTTCTTTGCACTCTGTTTTGATGTAAATCTTGTGATGTAATTGACTACAGAAATAATTAGTTTGTATTGACACTATTGATTGTCCATGTTCTCTTTACCCTACCGTTCACTAGTTAAATTAGTGCTCAGCCTGTCCTGCAGGAATGGGGGATATATGTACCTGAATGGGGGGACATATGTACCAGGAGAGGGCACATATATACACTGTATATCCCCCATCCTGATATATACCAGGATGGGGGACATATGTTTCAGGAGGGTGCACATATGTATACCAGGATGGGGGAAATACAGTATATACCAGAATGGGGGTCAGTCATAACAGAATGGGGACATATATACAAAGATGGGGACATATACTGTGATTGTACCGTAAAAGCACGACTGACGGTGCGAAACGGCCGTAGTATAGGCTGCTCCCCCGTCCTCCCTCCCGCACCCTCCACTATGTAAGACCCCACAAGGAAGAATAAAGGCTGCAAAAAGAATCCTGTGTGCGGCTCCTACTTGATACTGAAACTGGACATATACTGTATGCCAGGATAGGGGCCATATACACTAGGAAGGGGACATATATATCAGGATGAGGGGGTCATGTACAAGAATGAGGGACATGTATAATGATTATAAGATGGACACTGGCATTGTAAGATGGACCCCAGTTAAAATAAAAATTATTTTTTTCTTTAATCATCTTCCACAACAGCATAGGAGGTTGTCTCGCCATGCCCTAATAGGGACAGGAAGCACAAGAGAGGTTAAAAGGACCCTCCCAGCTCCCATTAGCCAGTGTTTTTCCTGTCCCATGGAGCATGGAGAGGTTTTTCTCCTGTGCTGTGGGGCCGGTGACGGCAGCATACCTTTTTGAGTTTTTGCCGGGCAGCGTTGGTCGGTGCTTAGGCTCTCCTCCTGCTGCTCCTGCCGCAATTTTTGGGTTGTGGGACCGTTTCCCTGGTCCTCCAGAGCCTCCCTGAAGGTGATGTGGTCCTTGGGCGCCCTGGCCGGGGGGCTCTCTGAGCTCTCTGAACCTGCCGGCTTCCCACTGTGCGCACACTGTCGGCGCAAGCCGGATGTGACATCAGCGGGCGTCACTTCCAGGTCACGTGCTTCCCGAGGAGTGCGGCGCTTCTGGTTACGGCGGTAGGAATCCGGCGGCACAGCATGCAGGGCACGCCAACGATTGATCTGCGGCCTGTCTGGGACCCTGCATGGTGGGAAGGGACACATCATCTAGAGCTGTGGGGCAGGCTTACAGATATAAGCTGCCCTGAAGGCGTCAGTTGAGGTAAGCTGTTCACCAGGAAGGATGGCTGATTTAGCTGCCGAGCCTAGCTCTGCCCCAGCCACAGTAAGTCTGTGCCGACGGGGGGTCCTTGTGCCTGTTGGTCA
This sequence comes from Allobates femoralis, assembly GCA_033576535.1. Classification (NCBI taxonomy): domain Eukaryota; kingdom Metazoa; phylum Chordata; class Amphibia; order Anura; family Aromobatidae; genus Allobates; species Allobates femoralis. The sequence goes on along the minus strand of JARQOC010000005.1, from coordinate 52,214,691 downwards.
GGCTGATTCTTATGGCATCCTCTCTCTTTTTTTATAGGGAGAGAAAGCTGCCACAAAGAAACCAAGTGGGAAGAGATGCCCTGTCTCTAATAAGAAGTTTCCATCACCATGGGACAAAAAACTCTGTCAGATTGTACAGATAAAGTTGTTAGGGTGGAACACCCCTCATTAGTGGATGAATTATGTTCCATGGTTAAGCAGGAGATACAAGCCTCATAAGCTTCCCTGACTCCGGCCGCACCCGTTCAGGTCCCAGGCCTTCCTTCTCCAAAGAAAAGGAAGTTCCAGCATGACCAGTCTGACTCTGAGGGCCAGATAGACTCAGACTCTGACAATAGGGATGATGGTTCTCCCTCCAAGCCTTCTGACCCTAAAAGCTTTCTATTCTCCTCGGAGGATTTGGCTGAGGTCATTGGGGCGGTGCGTAGCAGTATGGGTCTGGAGGAGGAACAGGTCCTCCACTCTGCCCAGGATGATATGTTCACTGGGCTGTGTCCTGTGAAACCGGTGGGATTTCCATCCATGCCAGAATTCAGGATCTCATTGCACAGGAATGGGAGTTTCCTGAGAAAAGAGTTAAGAGTGCTATGAGGAACAGGTTTCCCCTGGATGACATCCCCTTCAATTGAGATGTCCCAAAGGTGGATGTTCAGGTCACAAGGGTTGCTAAAGAAAAGGCACTCCCTTTTGAGCATACTTCCCAGCTGAAGGACCAGATGGATATTAAAATTGAGGGCCTGATGAAATGCTCTTGGGAGGCATCCTCATCTACTTTGCAAGCAAATATTACTTCCACTTGCGTGTCCCGTTCGATTCTCAGGTGGTTAGAACAGCTTGAGTGCCATATTTACTTAGGGGACACCGAAAGAGGAATTACTTGATTCCTTGCCTTTGCTGAAAAAGACTACTGGATTCCTGGCTGACGCTTCGGCGGAGTCGGTACGCATGTCTGCTCGTACCTCCGTCCTGTCCAACTCAGCTAGACATGCCCTCTGGTTAAAAATGTGGAGTGGGGACTCCACCTCCAAGATGTGACTCTGTTCCATTCCCTTTAAGGGAGATTTGATTTTCGGCCCACCCCTACATGACATACTAGATAAGGCCTCTGATAAAAAGGCTCTCCCCGAGCAAAGGGTTGCGGAGAAATTTTTTTTTGTCCCCCAGGTGCCTCAGGCCTCCCAGCCCAAGGGTAAGGGGAAAGCGGGTAGGTGGTCCTACCCAAAAGGTAGAGGGAGGAATATTCTTGTCTCCTCCCAACAACGTCCTCAGCAGGACAAACAGTGACTCGGCTCGGGTGGGGGGAAGACTCACCAAATTTCTCTCCCATTGGCACTGCATTACCACTTGCCAGTGGGTGCTCAAAATCATCTCAGAAGGTCTCTTAATCAAGTTCGAGTCTCCTCCCCCACTGGGTCTTCGGGTCACTTACCTGCCCTCTCAGGGATCTCAGAATCTCCTGTTCTCCAATCTTCAGGACCTCTTAGCCTCCAACGTGATCTCTCAGGTTCCGAGTTTGGAACTGGGCTGCGGCCATTACTCTCGGCTCTTCCTGGTAAAGAAACTGTCGGGAGCGGCTAGGATAATCATCAATCTGAAGCAGCTCAAACGGTATGTCAGGTACCGCAGATTCAAAATGGACTCGATCCAGTCTGTGGTCCCATTGATAGGCCATCACTACCAGATTGCCACAGTAGACTTAAAAGATGCCTACTTCCATGTGCCCATTCATCCCAGGCATAGGAAGTTCCTATGGTTTGCGGTTCTTTACCAGGGCATAGTTCACCACTTTTAATTCAACGTTCTCCCCTTCGGGATCTCTTCTGCTCTGAGGGTATTCACCAAAATCATGGGAGAAGTGGTGGCATTTCTAAGATAGCAAGGCATTTGTCTGATACCATGTTTGGACGACTTTCTTCTGGTTGCGCCATCGGCGGCTGCCCTCACTTCAGATGTGGACAAGGTGTTAACTACGCTTCGGTCTTTGGGATGGCTCCCAAATCTGAAGTAATCTCAACTCCACCCCTCCTTAGTCAGGAGATTCCTGGGGGTTTTGCTGGACTCCAACAGGCAGATATCCTTTCTTCCAGAGGATCACAAAGTGACCCTCACTTCGAAAATTTCTGCCCTTCGGGCTCAGAAGTCACCTGCAATCCGGACGGCAATGTCGGTCCTGGGCTCCATGACGGCTTGCATACTTTCAGTAATGTGGGCCAAGGCACATTCCAGATGTCTTCAGGATCATATCCTGTTACACTGGAACCATCTCCCTTACTCCCTCAAGAAAAGAATTTGCTTGTCAGGGCGGGTGGTGTCCTCCCTCAGGTGGTGGTTGTCCCCTGCGAATCTGGCCCACGGGGTCTCCTGGTCTCAGACTCCTCTAGTTACTTTAACGACGGATGCCAGCCAGCGAGGCTGGGGGGTGGTGGTGTCGGGGTCCCCGTTTCAGGGTCTCTGGAGTCCGCTGATCAGTTCTCGGTCCTCCAACTACTGCGAACTGAAGGCAGTGGAAGAGGCTCTCCTGGCAGCTCAGGATCTGGTCCGGGATTCGCATGTGTTGGTGTATTCGGATAATGTGACTACGGTGGCCCATCTTCGCCATCAGGGCAGCACTCGGTACCGCGACCTGAAAGAGATCTCCAGTCGGATATTTCACTGGGCCGAAATATCCGTTCATTCTCTATCAGCAGTCCATCTGAAGTGAGAGTTGAATTCTCAGGCAGATTTTTTAAGCTGAAGGGATCTCCATCCAGGGGAGTGGAGCCTGGACCAAGCAGTTTTCTGCAGCCTGGTGATACGCTGGGGTGCCCCGGAGATGGATTTATTCGCTTCCAGTCTCAACCGAAAGGTCAGAACATTCTTCTCCCTCAACCCCAGGGACGATGCGGTCGGGGTGGACGCCTTCTCCCATGCATGACCCTTTTATCTGGCCTGTAGACGCTTTCCTGCCTCTCCCTCTACTGGCAAGGGCTCTGAGGAAAATCAGGGACGATGGCGTTCCTACTATCCTCGTTTCCCTCCTCTGGGCAAAAAGAAGTTGGTGCAGTCTGATCATGTCCCTCAAAGTGGACGGTCCGGTGTCTCTGGGACCGGACCAGAGCCTTCTCTCGCAGAGTCCGATCTTCCATCCGGATCCACAGAATCTCAAATTAGCTGCCTGGCTTCTGAAGCCCGGGTTCTGAAGGCTCAGGGCCTTTCGGATCAGGTTATTGCTACTTTGCAAGATTGCCGTAAACCCGTTACCAATTCCATCTACAATAAGATTTGGAAGAAATTCTCCTCTTGGTGTGGTCCCAGCTTGCCTGATCCTTGCGCTCCCAATGTTTCGCAAATATTGGATTTCTTACAGCAGGGATTGGATTTGGGTCTTAAGCCTAGCACCCTCAAGGTGCAGGTGGCGGCCCTGAGTTCTGTGTTTAATGTGAAACTGGTGGATCATCGTTGGATCAAGCGTTTCATGGTTGCAGATTCAAGATGATGTGCCTGCCGGCGGATTCTCACTCCCTCTTGGGATCTGAACGTTGTTCTTACAGGTCTCTCCCATTCTCCTTATGAGCCTCTTGAGTTTTGTACCATGAGGTCTCTGTCTCACAAACTCGCCTTTCTAGTGGCGATCACCTCTGCAAGTGTGGCACCCTGGCACCTGTTGGGCACCACAGAAATCCTTAGAGCACAAATGGAGTAAGTAACAGCACAGCAAAACCCACAACACAAACAACACTTAGAACACCTGGTTTCACCCCGAGCCTCTAGGGGGAGCTCCACTGGTGACTTTGAACCAGTTCCCCCTATAAAAAGAGTCTTGGAGGGAGAAACTTCAGAGTGTGGTAGACGCTACAAGAGCTGCCAGCCTATGTGAAACCTCCACCCTATGAGGGACACACTAGGCCCAACCAGCCTGTTAGCCAGTGGAGATCCCTGCAATTGGGATAATAGGAAGAAGAAGATCACCTCTCAGGAAAACAGAGTTAACCAGACTCTTTCCAAATTAACCGGTTACTGGAACCGAAGCTGTGAGAGCTGCCCAGCCACCACAGAGAACCAGCACCATCAACAGGAGGTCTAGCCACCTGTTACACCTGATGCACCCACCCACGAGAGCCCAGGGAAGAGTACTGATCCTGCTCAGACCCTTTTACAGTGCCCTCAGTGCTGTTAACCAGGTGAAGCAAGTTCCATTGAATACACTGCCCGGTCCGGCTGGATTCCACATCCACCCGACCTTAGCACCAGAACTAGAGAAAGGAAGCCTAACACTGCTTGCTGTGAAACTCCAGAAGTGCCAACTTCACTATCCCGGTCTGAGTGTACCTGATCAACAACCAGTAAAGGTACCTAAAAGAGACTTTGTGTGGTTGTACATTACTCCTGGATTCAGCGCGCAGCATCCCGCAGCTGCCTCACAACATCTTGCGCAGCTCCCGGCTCCGGGGACTCCCGCTCATCCTGTGGGGAGCGTTCCATCTCGCTGTATAACATCCCCCGGAGACCCGAACAGCGCTGGTAAGGTTACCAGAACACCCGCAGGTGGCGTCACGAAGACAAATCACCCCTACTGTTCCGCCATTCCCTTATTGATCTGGACCACCGGGCCTACACCACCGCAGGCGCGGTTCCGTAACTGGAGGAGAAGCAACGCCCGCTACGTTTACCCCCGGCTACGGTGAGTCAGAATTTGGCATCACGAACAGGATACGAGCAGGCCCGTTATCACGGGTATTGTGTGCTATTTATTGACTGTAAATATCGAACTGTACATTTGGTCCGCCATTGCTGCGCGAAAAGGCGGGAAAAGAAGGGGCGTGGCTGTGCAGAGGGCGCGAAGATTGGCCCCGCCCCCACGCTCTGACGACTTCCTCCGTACGCAGCAGGAACCGGAAACTCCCGTGGTGCTTCACTCCTCACCGCGAGGCCGACACTTCCGTTTGAAACCGAGGGAAAGGCTACGCTTAACTAAGGGGGAGCGACCATGAGTAACCCGGCTCCCGATCACGCGGTGCCCCCGCTAGACCAAGCGGCACCTCAAAATATACCTTTTGACGGACAGCAACCAGTCGGCGATATGCCACCGCAACCCGCTCCGATTATGCCGATGTCTCTACCCTACGTTCCTAGTGCGACCTGGTTACCCAAGTACAGCGGTGTACCCAGTACCTTGGAGAACTTCCAGAGGAAGATATGCCAAGCGCTGGACATGTACCCGATGACCGGTAAGCAAAGAGCTTCAGTTATTATGGGACAGTTAACCGGTGCAGCCGAACTGCAGAGCCGCAGCTGGCCTGTAGAAGTTCAGGAATCTGTGGAGCAGATATTCGCTAGATTAACCCGGGTCTTTGAGTGCCATACCGAAGCTGGATTAAGACTGTCATTCTATCGTTGTAACCAAGGGGCACAAGAAAGTGTCCTTGATTATTCACTGCGCTTGCAAGAAGCATACAGACTGTTAAAACAAGTCGATCCTGATAGTGCTCGAGATGAGAACAAAGCGTTAATCGGACAATTTATTGTGGGCCTTAAGCTGTCTGAGGATAGAAAGCAAGCAAGCTGGTGGTCCATACAAAATCCAGGCGCAGAGTTTGACACCTTGAGAGACTTAACAGTTTGGGGACAACGACTCGCTAAAGTACCTGATCCCGCTTCACAGCAGCAGCAGTACACTGACACCCCTTCCGTGCCGGCAGCAGCATCTCCAATCCCCGCGATTCAGTCCAGTGCACAGACTGTAACACCTGACCGGTTTGATCAACTGTGTGCTAATGTCGAGCAGCTGATGAAAGACGTGGCCAAGCTACAAGCTGGGAGAAGACCCAAGACAGATGCAAGGCCATCGGACAAGATTCAACTCGCCGACAGTCCAGATGACGTCCCCTGGATGAGGAGAAAGACACAGCCGTCGGGAGGAAAACCTGCAGACCGCCGCAGTCCTGACAGACGCCGCAACAGTCAGCAGAACGACTTAGGAGGACGCAACCTGCAATCCCGTCCTTTAAACGAGCGACCCCTGGGCGAGAAGGGCCAACCCCAGGAGTAGACTGTCCAGGCCCTACGTCCAGCTGGGAACACAAGTATGTGGGAGACTGTCCATACTTACCAATCGTCATCGATGGCATCGCTATCTCCGCTTTGATAGACACTGGATCCCAGGTGACATCCATCCCCAGTACCCTTTACAAGCAGTTCTGGCCAGATGTTAAGCTAGAACCCCCTAATCCCGAGATGAACCTTGAAGCCACTAATGGTATACCGGTTACCATAGAGGGACAGTGGGAAGCTACAGTAAAGGTGGGGAGGGTGCAGTTGAAAAACCAGGGTATCTTAGTGGTCCAGGATAAGCCTAACCACAAGGATCCATATGTCATATTGGGTACCAATGTTATGATCAAATGCCTCGATGAAGTGTTGTTTTTACTCCAACAGAGTGCTGAAGCCGGTAAACCCAGAGAAAAGAGGGCTATCCAAAAGCAGATCAGAGCTCTGGTGTATCAACAACAGGTAACCTTGTCAAATGGTGAGATTGGCAGAGTAAGGGTCACAGATCCCATTCCAATTGTGGTACCACCCAGAAGTGAAATGATGATCTGGTGTCGAGCAGCCATAGGCCTCAGAGGGCAGGACTACCAAGCTGTAGTAGAACCTGTAATGTCCGACAGTAGTCCTACGCTCTTGACAGCCAGAGGGTTAGTCGACGTAAGAAAGGGGAGAGTCCCCGTACGCATATTGAATTATGGTGATGACGAAGTCAGACTGCCAAGATATGCAACTGTCGCAAAATTGTACCAAGTAAAAGATGATGCTGTGATTGATGTAAAATCCTCAAACCAAACAGTCACTGATGAACCCCCTCACTCCAAAGATCAGTTAGAGACATGGTGTCAGGAGCTCAGTGTAGGAACTGACAATACACCCTCTCACCAGAAAAATGGAGTATACCGGGTAGTTCGGGAGTATGAGCAAGTGTTCAGCAAACACCCACTTGACTTTGGGAGGATTAAAGGGGTACAACATCATATCCCCACAAACAACCATGCACCCATCAAAGAAAGGTACAGGCCTATACCACCCACTCACTACCAGAAAGCAAAAGAGATGCTTCAGGACATGAAGAATGCAGGAGTCATTAGGGATAGCTGTAGTCCCTGGGCCGCACCATTAGTCCTGGTTAAAAAGAAGGATGGTAGTATGAGGATGTGCGTAGACTATAGGCAAATCAACAAAGTCACACACAAAGATGCATACCCGTTACCACGCATAGAAGAGTCACTAGCTGCACTCAAATCTGCCAATTACTTCTCCACATTAGATCTTACTAGTGGGTACTGGCAGGTTGCCGTAGCAGAGGAGGATCGTGAGAAGACAGCCTTCACTACTCCTATGGGCTTATGCGAGTTCAACAGTATGCCCTTCAGTTTGTGCAATGCCCCAGGAACATTTCAGAGACTTATGGAGTGTTGTTTGGGCCACAAGAACTTTGAGACTGTCTTGTTATACCTTGATGATGTCATTGTCTACTCTCAGACCTATGAAGACCACCTCCAACACCTGAGTGAAGTGTTCGAGTCACTGTCCAAGTACGAGATGAAACTGAAACCGTCCAAGTGCCACCTGCTGAAACCCAAGGTCCAATACCTAGGACATGTGGTCAGCGCCGAAGGCGTAGCACCGGATCCGGATAAGGTCACCGTCATCAAGGACTGGCCAGCACCAATCAACCACAAAGAGGTACGTCAATTTCTAGGACTGGTCGGGTACTACCGACGCTTCATCAAAGGCTATACCAAGATAGCCGCCCCCATGCAAGATCTCTTAGTGGGTCAATCCAAAAACGGCAAGATCAGGGGACCCCCGTTCCACTGGGGCCCAGAGCAGGACAAATCCTTCAAAACGCTGAAAGACGCTTTAACCGGAGAAGAAATCCTGGCCTACCCTGACTACAATCTACCGTTTTTACTGTACACAGACGCAAGTAATGAAGGTTTAGGAGCAGTCCTATCACAACGTCAGCAGGGCAAAGAGAAGGTGATAGCCTACGCCAGCAGAAAGCTCCGTCCCACCGAAAGGAACCCGGAAAACTACAGCTCCTTCAAGCTGGAGTTCCTGGCCCTGGTCTGGGCGATCACAGAGCGTTTCAAACATTACCTGGCGTCCGCCCCGTTCACAGCTTTCACAGATAACAATCCTCTAACACACTTAGAGACTGCAAAGCTGGGAGCCCTAGAACAACGTTGGGTAGCAAGACTCGCTAACAATGACTTCACTGTAAAGTACCGGGCAGGTCACAAGAACGGCAATGCTGATGCCCTGTCCCGAATGCCTCATCTTCCTGAAGAGGGAGAAGACATAGATGACCTAGAAGAAATTGAACTACCTGCTTTCCACCGTTCAGGTACAGCAACATGTCATCAGAGAAACCAAACACGTGTAGAGAGGACCGTGAACCCGTTACCTCACCATGACTGGAAGGAGGCTCAAGCCAACGACCCAGATGTCAGCCTGGTAAGGGATCTAATCACTCAAGAACACGCCAATATGGACTCTGATGCCTCCCCAACTGCTAAGCGCCTGTGGAAGGAGAAAGGAAGGTTGTTCGTCTACCAAGGTAAACTATGCAGAAGATACCTCAACCCGAGAACCCATGAACTCATCTGGCAGATTGTAGTTCCCAAGACTGAAGTCCAAATGATCCTAGAAGCATACCATGATGATGCCGGACACTTTGGATGGAAGAAACTGGAGAGACTCCTGAAGGATCAGTTCTACTGGGTCGGTATGAGAGGCTCCATTGACAAATGGTGTAAAAACTGTGGACCATGTCACCTTCGAAGAAAAGACCATCTAACTCAGAAAGCTCCGTTGCAGCCAATTGTTACCACCAAACCTCTTGAAATAGTTGCTCTCGACCACGTGAAGCTTACCCCAAGTCGAACCGGGTACACCTACGCTCTCACCATCGTTGATCACTACTCAAGATTCCTGGTAGTCATTCCAGTTAAGGATTTAACTGCTGAGGTAGCAGCCAAAGCGTTCCAGAGTTAATTCTGTCGCCCCCATGGGTATCCAGACAAGGTCTTAACTGACCAAGGGCCAGCCTTCGAATCAGCTCTGTTCCAAGAATTCTTAGGGCTATATGGGTGTAAGAAAATCCGCACAACACCTTATCATCCTCAGACGAACGGTTTATGTGAGAAGATGAACCACATAGTCATTGACATGCTCAAGACCTTACCAGTTGAAGAGAGAAATCAATGGCCAGAGAAACTTCCAGATCCCGTGGACATCTACAACCACATACCTGTCAGTTCGACAAACTACACACCTGCTTACTTGATGAGAGCAAGACCAGGTAAACTGCCTATTGATTTGCAGATGGGAACCATCGAACCCACAGAAGATTCTTGTGATGAAGACTGGGTCAGCCAACGCCAAGAAAAGTACAGAAAAGTACAAGAGAGTGTTGAGAGAAACCTAGAAATCAGTAGAACCAAGCAAGAAAAAGACTTTAACAAGCACGCCTCAGCTGAACCGCTAGCTATAGGTGATGTAGTGCTGAAAAGAAAGCGAAAAACTAACAAATTGGATAACAGTTGGGAATCCATACCCTACACCGTTATGCCGTCACACTATGATAACTCAAAAACTTGTGTTATTAGTAAAGACAATAGGAATACTATCGCGACTGTTTCAAGGGATCATTTGAAGAAATGTCCGCCACAGTTAATCCCACAAGCAACCAGTTACCCTACTGTAACTAAAGATGAAGAAACTAAAGAAAATCTAGTCCTTACAGAAATTGGATACTTACCAGCTGATTGGCCACAAATAGGTGAAGCATTCCTTATTCCAGTTATGCATTTCTACCAACCTGTTGAAGATCAGCAACCAAATCCAATCCAACAAGTCCAACAAGAAGTCGTCCAAGTGCAAGAATTGCAGCCTGTTATCATGGAACCTGAGATTCCTGTAATCGGTCAGCCTGCTAGTCCCACAGTAAGAGAAGCCATTCCTAATCAACTACCTACAGAGGTCAGTCCAGTTGATAGACTCCGCACTTACTATGGTCTTACACAAAGCAGAAGTAGAGAACCAATAACCTCTTCGTACACTACACCAACAGCTTTGGAAACACCCACACTACGCAGATCCACACGTAGTACATTAGGCCAACCCCACACAAACTTGGAGAATGGGTTTAAAAATGTAGTGGAAAATGTAACCTGTAAGTGTTGTATATAGTAACCAGTTTTCAAAACCTGTAAAAAGTAGTGTACAGAAGGGTGGAGGAACTGGGCTCTGTCCCAAGTATACTAAGTTGGGGACAGAAAGCGCCTGGTAAGGTATAGAAGGTTAGTACCGGCCTCCCAAGCAGAGACACCCGTAGGGAATGTATAAAGTTTACCGTGTATCCCTGGACTTTACCTTTTTCCCTTTTCACAAACTTTGAACAATTGTCAAAGGACTTGTGTGACCACTGACTTTACCTTTGTCCAGCCTACGGTAGATGGACTAGTGCCGTACGGACTGCTTTTCACCTTTTCCACATTTTTCACTCCTTTTCAGTGATTTTTGTATTTTCTTTAAGACTTTGTAAATTGAATGTTATAAAATGCATAGTGGTAAGTTGTAAAAAAAAAATAACCTTTTGCTCAGCCGGGAGAACTGAGGTTAACTAAGGGGGAATGTGGCACCCTGGCACCTGTTGTGCACCACAGAAATCCTTAGAGCACAAATGGAGTAAGTAACAGCACAGCAAAACCCACAACACAAACAACACTTAGAACACCTGGTTTCACCCCGAGCCTCTAGGGGGAGCTCCACTGGTGACTTTGAACCAGTTCCCCCTATAAAAAGAGTCTTGGAGGGAGAAACTTCAGAGTGTGGTAGACGCTACAAGAGCTGCCAGCCTGTGTGAAACCTCCACCCTATGAGGGACACACTAGGCCCAACCAGCCTGTTAGCAAGTGGAGGTCCCTGCAATTGGGATAATAGGAAGAAGAAGATCACCTCTCAGGAAAACAGAGTTAACCAGACTCTTTCCAAATTAACCGGTTACTGGAACCGAAGCTGTGAGAGCTGCCCAGCCACCACAGAGAACCAGCACCATCAACAGGAGGTCTAGCCACCTGTTACACCTGATGCACCCATCCACGAGAGCCCAGGGAAGAGTACTGATCCTGCTCAGACCCTTTTACAGTGCCCTCAGTGCTGTTAACCAGGTGAAGCAAGTTCCATTGAATACACTGCCCGGTCCGGCTGGATTCCACATCCACCCGACCTTAGCACCAGAACTAGAGAAAGGAAGCCTAACACTTCTTGCTGAAAAAAAGGGGGGGCAGGGCTGCAGCTGTCTGGCTAGATATATGATGGGTGCATCTGCACGGGGGTAAGATACAAAGATAGGAAGCAAAGGAAAGGTACCCCTGTATAGCGAAGCACAACCAGAAACAATTTTTGATGCAAGTGAAATTTATTAAATTATAATGTGTAACGGCACAAAAAGAGCCAGAAAAATGTTAAAAACAATTAAAACACTACTGGTCCGGACCAGCCCTCCCTCTGCATAGGCACACGATATACAGATTACAGACAATTGGCAAGAGGTGACAGGAATTATAGCAACCCAAAACCAGTGCTTTCACATGTATTACAATAGTAAAACATAGTTCAACACAACATTATAGTGTTTACAATAGAAACAAGGATTTACATGGATCCAATTAATCTGTAATCAGCAGGATGTCAATATCAATAGGGGGATATAATTGATATCACAAGCAACACAGTACAATTTGTTTATACATTATATGCAATCCTAAGCTAGATATTGTAATTATATCATGTCATATTCCTAGCTTCTATGGTGGAACAGTCCTCAAGATAAGCTGGAAGCGTACTGATTTACAGAGGCTGCTAGTTTGCCAGAGGTATACCAGATGAATAGCCTATAATCAATCCAGGGGCGGACCGTCACCCCTGGGGGCCCTGGTGCAGGAAAGGACCGGGGGGCGGGGCTACTGGCTGTCGGCGCGGCCCGGGGGGGGGAGGGGTGCCGCTGGCCATCGGCGCGGCCCGGAAAGGGGGGGGTGGGTGCCGCTGGGAGCCGCTAGGAGCCGATGCTCTCCTACCTGGGAGCCGCGTCGGATGTCTGCTAGGGGCCAGAGGAGCAGAGGAGAGGAGGGGCGGGATCAGGCAAGGGAAGCTGGAAGCTCTCTGCTTCCCTTGCCTGACCCTCCTCTCCTCTGGCGGCGGCTTGCGGGGGTCGGCTGGGGGCCCCTCTCCAGGCTTGAAGGGGCCCCCAGCCGGTCGGGGCCCTGGTGCAGCTGCACCAGCTGCACCAGTGTAGTTCGGCCCCTGAATCAATCCAATTTAGTCTATTGTAGGTAATGTCACAGCAAAATAGAAAGTTTAACCCAGCAGGGATCAGATCATCATAACAATGTAAACATCAATGCATATGCATGAATTAGCATGTTAAAGGCAGAACCCCCAAGGAGGGCTGCTGTGTAAGAACCGTTACCACAATGAATGTCAGGAGGGTGCCAACAGAGGGGGGGAGGGCGGCCAGGCCCCACGCGTATCGCCGCAAGGCTTCGTCAGGAGCTGATGAGTGGGTACAAAGAAGACTCTTTTGTATGGTGGCCACAGGTGAAGATAATCAGTAGGCTCCGTGCATCCAGTACGCCCGGGGGAGGCGTGGCGCACAAGGAGCGAGGCTGAGTCACCGAGCCATCACAGAAGAACCAGCATACTTCACAGGGAGTCTAGCCCCTTGTTCACCTGTCGCACCTACCAGCGAGAGCCCAGGGAAGAAGGTAGAATTATCATCACCCTTTTACAGTACCCTCAGTGCTGACAACCAGGTGAAATCCGTTCTATTGAACAAACTGCCCGGTCCGGCTGGATTCCACATCCACCCGACCTTAGCACCAGAAGTAGAGAAAGGAAGCCTAACACTGCTTGCTGTGAAACTCCAGAAGTGCCAACTTCACTATCCCGGTCCGAGTGTACCTGATCAACAACCAGTAAAGGTACCTAAAAGAGACTTTGTGTGGTTGTACATTACTCCTGGATTCAGCGTGCAGCATCCCGCAGCTGCCTCACAACATCTTGCGCAGCTCCCGGCTCCGGGGACTCCCGCTCATCCTGTGGGGAGCGTTCCATCTCGCTGTATAACATCCCCCGGAGACCCGAACAGCGCTGGTAAGGTTACCAGAACACCCGCAGGTGGCGTCACGAAGACAAATCACCCCTACTGTTCTGCCATTCCCCTATTGATCTGGACCACCGGGCCTACACCACCGCAGGCGCAGTTCCGTGACTGGAGGAGAAGCAACGCCCGCTACGTGTACCCCCGGCTACGGTGAGTCACAAGGAGAATTGGTGAGCTTAAGGCTTTGTCCATCCGCGAACCATATTTGACGGTTCGTGATGACAGCATCGTCTTCCAGCTGGATCCCTCCTTTCTACCGAAAGTTGTGTCTGAGTTCCATCGCTCTCAGTCGAATGTTCTTCGTTCCTTCTGTCAGCATCCTAAGTCCCCGAAGGAAGTGGAATTTCATTCGCTGGATGTCCGTCGGCTAATGTTTCACTACCTGGAGTTAATGGCACCATGGCGTATTGACCATAACTTGTTTATTCAGCCCTTAGGTCGCAACAAGGGCTGGAAGGTAGCTAAAAGCACGATTGCCAACTGGATAAAACAGGCCATTACCGATGCCTATCTCGGTCTGGGCCTCTCGGCTCCTTCAGGATTCACAGCCCATTCTACCAGGTCCACTTCCATCTCATGGGCTGAGCGTGCGGGGGCTTCACCTGAGCAGTTCTGCAAGGCGGCTACGTGGTTTTCTCTGCATGCCTTCACGAAACATTATCGCTTGGATGCTATGGCTAGCAGAAAAGTCCTGCAAGCTGTCATCCCTCCCTAGGTAAGGATTCATGGGCATTCCTCCTATGCTGTCATGGAAGGTGACTAGAGAAAAATAATTATTCTTACCGTTAATTCGGTTTCCCTCCCTATATTCCTTGTTGTTGGAATGTGTACTAGTTTCTTATGAGATATGTGTTCATTGTAAGACACTCGCTAATGGGAGGTGGGAGGGCCATTTTAACCTCTCTTGTGCTTCCTGTCAATATTAGGGAGTGGCGAGGCAACCTCCTATGCTGTCATGGAAGGTTTCCTAGAAACCGAATTAAGGGTAAGAATAATTCTTTTATTTTCTTTATTCCTTCACCAAATTTGGGGTGCATCTTATAATTTGGTGCATCTTATCAAGCGAAAAATATGTAAAATACAAGTAAATATAACAACAAAAGTTATACAGGAAGATATCATAGATGGAACTGCAACCAGCACACAGAGAAGTTCATGAAAAACACTGGTTATCACCTAAACAGGAGAATCTTTTGATGTGAGTGGTTGAAGAAAACCAATTTGCAAGATGACTGCAGTTATTCGAAGAAGTGAAAAAACCAACTGAGATGAATGTTTCCTGTGGCACATTATGGTGTACGCTGCAGAGGAATGGCATGAATGGGTGCATTCACGAAGGAAACGTCTTCTAAAGCCTAGAAAAAAATGTAGTCATAGGCTAGGGTCACAGCACCATTTTTTACAAGCGTTTTTGGAGACCTGCGTTTTCAAAAATGCATGTAAAAACGCACCCATAGGCCCCCATGTTAAAAAACGCATGCCCTAATAGCAAAAACGCATGTGTGATAGTACCATGCGTTTTTGGTGCATTTCCAAAAACGCATGCGTTTTTTAATATGGGGCCCTATGGGAAACGCATGCAAAAACGCATGTACAATTAGTGCCATTCAAAAACGTATGTGTTTTCCATAGGAGCCCATGTTAAAAAAATGCAAGCGTTTTAGAAAACGCATGCGTTTTTTTTTAACATGGGCTCCTATGGAAAACGCATGCGTTTTTGAATGGCACTAAATGGTACTAATTGTACATGCGTTTTTGCATGCGTTTTTACATGATGGCTCCCTGCGTTTTTGGCTGCGTTTTTAAATCTGCACCAAAAAATAGTGCATGTACTATTTTTTGGTGCGTTTTGAAAAACGCATGCGTTTTTGTAGAAAACGCATGCCTTTTTTAACATGGGCCCCTATGGTAAACGCATGCAAAAACGCATGTACAATTAGTGCCATTCAAAAATGCATGCGTTTTCCATAGGAGCCCATGTTAAAAAACGCATGTGTTTTCTACAAAAACGCATGCATGATGTGGAGCTGAAGGCAGGACTAATGATTTGCATTCTGTGAGTGATAGAGAGGGGGGAGGGCAATGCCTGCACAAGCAGAGCACACAGACAGATAGAGGGTGGATCCTGGAGCTGCAAAACAACCCACCCTGGTGACTAAAGAATATAGCCCCTACTAATTATAATCACTAATGAGTGCGTATTAAAACGTTTTTATGCACTTTCACAGGATGCTTTTAGGAGACAAAAGGAGTGTGAGATTAGTGATAATATGCTGCAGGGACATGTTTTGCTAGCTTAGGAGGCATTCTGGAGGTGACAGGACCCCTTTAAGCCATTTAGAGGTGAACTTGTTGGTGTGTTTTGAATCATTTTCCTGCAGCATAACCCAAGTGCTCTTTAGCTTGAGATTACAGATAGCCGAACTTTCTCCTTCAGAAGTTTTTGGTAGACAGCAGTATTCATGGTTCCATTTACCACAGCAAGTCTTCCAGGTCCTGAAGCAGCAAGACAGCCCCAGACCATCACACTATCACCACCATTTTTTACTGTTGGTATGATGTTCCTTTTCTGAAATGCTGTGTCAATTCTATGTCAGATGTAATGGGGCATACACCTTAAAAAAAGATCAACTTTTAACCCATCAGCCCACAGAGTATTCTCCCAAAGTATTTTGGGATCATCCAGATATCTTTTGGAAAAACTGAGAGGAGCCTGTGACGACATGAACTTGTTCAATATATGGCATGGGTTAAGTTTCTTAAATTAGCCAGACATGTTGGTCTTTTGTTTGGTAACTTATGATAAGTCAGTCATTGTTTCTTCCAGACTTCTTGGAGTCTACCAGTGTCCAAGGGGTGTGTATTGCTAATGTAATTATCTCACCTCCTCTGTCAGAGATGGTCATGACTCAAAGAAAATTAAGTATGCAAGTGTTCTATTGTTCTAAGGTTGTGTATTCCTAATTTAATGTAAATCATCTAACCCCCTCATCTTCCCCTGTCAGAGACTCTGGACTCATCGGGTATTATGTATGTGGCTTGAAATCCAATGAGAGTACAGTCTTATTCCACCAATTTTAAAGCCTCCAATGTCCTGAATTTAGTGCTTGGGGTATATAAAGGGGGCCTATTCATTACACAGGAGTTCTTATGCTAAATGGTTTCAATCTAGGGTCTGCGGACCTGGCTGGAAGGCCATAACCTGAGCCTAGGCTCTTCAGCGCTGGCTGAGAGAGCAGAACCTGGATTATATTATTACTTGGACTTCAATCTAGGATTCTAGGATTCGACCTAAATATCAGAGACTATGTATGGCTAGAGTCACATTAGCGCCATGGATCCGCTAAAAGCTAATGTTTTTCATGGTGAAATGTGTGAAAAGCGCATGCGTTAACGGACCCATAGGCTCCAATGCAAAAAATGCAAGGTCAAAAGGCAACACTTTTGACTCTATGTGCTTTGCATGAGCAACAAAAAACACTGCTAGCAGCGTTTTTGGGTGCTTTTGCAAAAGTGCATGTGTTTTATTAATGTGGAACCCTATGGGAAATGCATGTGTTAACGCATGGTACATATATGTACCATGCGTTAATGCATGCATTAATGCTAGCGTTAATTTGGCAACAAAATAACAACAGGAAAAAACGCCTTGCATTAACGCAAGCTTCCCAAAAACATCCCTCCAAGTCAGGGGCGGACCGTCACCTCCGGGGGCCCTGGTGCAGGTGTGGACCGGGGGGGTGCTGGTGCTGAGAGCTGGTGCTCTCTTACCGCTGCTTCTGGGTGAGCCGCGCTCTCCCGCCTGGTCCTGCCGCGCTCTCCCGGCGGCTTGTGGGGGTCGGCTGGGAGAGCCGCGCTGAGAGCCGCGCTCTCCCGCCTGGTAACGGCGGCTTGTGGGGGTCGGCTGGGGGCCCCCTCCAGGCTTGAAGGGGCCCCCTAACCGGTCGGGGCCCTGGTGCAGCTGCACCGGCTGCACCAGTGTAGTTCCGCCCCTGCTCCAAGTGTCACCTCAGCCTTAGGAAGAGACCCAGGTTGGGACCATTCTGTCACCTGGCTACAGACATTTCTATGTTCGGTCAGTTCCCTAAGTTTGTCACTATTCCTATCTTGGTGGGTGTTGCTGGATTGCAGTAAGTGGCCTTGGAAGCCCCGAGGCATGAACATTATAATCCCTGATGAGTCAGCGGAAGGGTGAAACCCTATTGCCTGTTGCATTTTATGTTTCGCTTGGTTATGTGTTAAATGCCTTTCACTGTTGGGGATCCAATAAAGTCTTACTATTGTGCTTCCCTCACCCTGTGTTGTCTGAATAGTGTTCCTCCCACGGTTAAGGAGTTCGTGCATTGCCTTAGTCAAAGCGGACTTTATAAAGGTGGCTGGGCTAGCGGATGAGAGCACAGACTGACCCCCGTGTGTCCCAGAGTCTTTATGTTCTTTTTTCTCGATGGTTTTTATCTTGGAATGCTACCAAGCGGCCATATTTGCCCAGTCTCTTTGTTATTTATATAGACATTACAGCCAGGATCATAGAATGCCTAGCTGTAATGTCTGTATACTCTTTTGTTCTGTGATCCCCAGCTGTAATGTCTGTATACTCATATACGGTGATCCCCGGCTGTAATGTCTGTATACTCTTATATTCTGTGATCCCCAGCTGTAATGTCTGTATACTCATATTCTGTGATCCCTGGTTGTAATGTCTGTATACTTATATTCTGTGATCCCCGGCTGTAATGTCTGTATACTCTTATATGCTGTGATTCCCAGCTGTAATGTCTGTATACTCTTATATTCTGTGATCCCTGGCTGTAATGTATGTATACTCTTATATTCTGTGATCCCTGGCTGTAATGTATGTATACTCTTATATTCTGTGATCCCTGGCTGTAATGTATGTATACTTATATACTTATATTCTGTGATCCCCGGCTGTAATGTGTGTATACTCTTATATTCTGTGATCCCCAGCTGTAATATCTGTATACTCTTATATTCTCTGATCCCTGGCTGCAATGTCTATATACTCTTATATTCTGTGATTCTGGCTGTAATGTCTATATACTCTTATATTCTGTGATTTTGGCTGTAATGTCTGTATTGTCTGTACACTCTTATATTCTGTGATCCCTGGCTGTAATGTATGTATACTCTTATATTCTGTGATTCCCAGCTGTAATGTCTGTATACTCTTATATTCTGTGATCCCTGGCTGTAATGTCTGTATACTCTTATATTCTGTGATTCCCAGCTGTAATGTCTGTATACTCTTATATTCTGTGATCCCCAGCTGTAATGTCTGTATAATCTTATATTCTGTGATGCCCGGCTGTAATGTCTGTATACCCTTATATTCTGAGATCCCCGGCTGTAATGTCTGCATACTCATATTCTGTGGTCCCTGGCTGTAATGTCTGTATACTCATATTTTGTGGTCCCTGGCTGTAATGTCTGTATACTCTCTTACTTCCTTCCCTGCTCAGGAGTTGTGGTATAACTGACCTGTTGGTGCATGGTCGGGTACGTACATCACACTGATTATAAAAATATCTCTGGGCAGAAACATTTTTTAACACATCCAAAACTTTTTTTCAACACAACCTCTTTAACTCCTTCATGATCTATGATGTAAATGTACATCATAGGTTGCCTCCCACCATTTGATGCGAGCTCACGCATCCCCTCGCATCTCCCCCATATCTCAGCTGATATCTAACAGCGCCAATGAGATCAGTGATCAGATCACCACTGTTAAACCTTTGGATCACGCTGTCGTTCACTGGCAGCGCAACCCAAAGAACCCGGTGGGGATTGCGCAGTTATCCGCCGTGATCAGAGGTTCCATGAAGCAATCACGGGACCTGCATGCTTTTACCTCATCAAATCCAGGGATGGTGTGTAGACAGTCCGTGCTGCTTGAAATAATCAGTCACAAGTCTTTAGGTAAAAGACCTCCCTTCTTTATTTCCACCTATGCGTTTCAGTGCCACTTCGGGCACCGTCATCAGATGCCCTGATGACGGTGCCTGGAGTGGCACTGAAACGCATAGGTGGAAATAAAGAAGGGAGGTCTTTTACCTAAAGACTTGTGACTGATTATTTCAAGCAGCGCGGACTGTCTACACACCATCCCTGGATCTGATCATCTTTACACGTGCTACGTGACGGTGGAGGTCCTGCAGCAGCTTATAAACTACATGCAATAAAAACTAGTTGTGGGTGCACACAACTAGATCAGGTGAGTGCACCTCTTTTTGATCTGAGTGTGGAATCAGTGTCATATTGATAGGGCACTATTGCGCCTCGATTGTCTCCTTTATCTTTTTCTATAATCCTTTTACCTGGACAGCTCGGGGACTTTAATGATGATGAAAGCTGCCCTGATTCACTGCCTGCCTGTGATGTCCCAGTGACATTATCAGCAGGGAGTGATCATTTTTCCTGTCTTCAGATGGGCTGTAGCTCATCTGAAGACAAGAGAAGTGATCAATGTGTGCAGCACTGAGGCCTTCTAGGGTTCCAGTGTAAAATATTGAAAACAAATAAGTTTTTAAAAGTATGAAAAAAACCCATAAAAGTTCAAATTACCCCCTTTTTGTGCCACTGAAATTAAACTACTAAAAAACTAAGAAAAACCCACATATTTGGTATCGCCGCGTTCAGAAATGCCCGATCTATCAAAATATAAAATCAGTTAATCCGATCTGTAAACTGCGTAACTGTATAAAAAGTCCAAATGCCTAAATTACGTTTTTTTGGTTGCTGCAACATTGCAATAAAATGGCGATCAAAATATCCCATGTACACAAAAATGGTATCATTAGAATCAACAGCTCAATCCGCCAAAAATAAGCCATCACACAGCCCCAGATCCCACAAAATGTGAACGCTACGGGTCATGGAGAATGGCCCCAGAAGTGCAATTCTTTTTCTTTAAAAAACTTCAAAATGTTTTTTCCCCACTTAGATAACAGTAAAAGTACGGTATACATGTTTGGTATCTACTAACTCGTATGAATGTGAGACATCCTACCGTCACGTCAATTTTACCATATAATGAACATGGTGAATAAGAACATAAAAAAACAAACGTGTAATTGCACATTTTTTGCAATTTCACTGCACTAGGAGATTTTTCCCATTTTCCTGTACACTATATGGTAAAATAAATGATTTCATCTGAAAGTACAACTCGTCCTGCAAAAAACAAGCCGTCATATGTCTATATTGATGGAAAATGTAAAAAAATAGTAATGACTGTTTGAAGAAGGGGAGGGAAAAGCAAAAACCGGAAAATGCAAATTTGCACTTCATTAAGGAAGTGGAGAAACTCAGCAAGTTCCCGAACCGGAAAATGGAAATTCACCCGGGGTGAAGGGATTAAGTAAGTGTAGACTGGGTCCGGAAATTTTGGGGAAGGAATACTGGACTAGCCTTAAGGTACCGTCACACAGGGAGATATCGCCGGCGATGTTGCCAGCGATCGCGGGAGTGCGCATCCCTGACAACATCGCCGGGGAGATGTCAGACTGAGCAACTTACCGGCGATGTCGCCGGCTAGTTGCCGCGGCTATCGCTCGCTGGTTTGCCCAGTAACCCAGCGAGCGATAACTCGCAATGTTGGAGATAGGCGGAATCGCCCGCAACATTGCAGGTTGCCGCGTTACACAGGGCGATCAGGCATGATCGCCTGACCAACATCGCCAGGTTTCCCAACATTGTTGGGAAACCTGGCGATGTTACTGAGGCGATTTTTCGCCTGATTATCGCCCTGTCACATGAGGCAACTCTCCGGCGATGTCGCCGCAACCTGACCACGCCCCTCAGTTGCCGGCAACATCGCCGGCGATATCTCCCTGTGTGACGGTACCTTTAAAGGTGAACTTAGGTTCTGCAGTGAAGCCAGGCCACAGTATGCAAGAAAGTTATATAAAGAAAGAAGGGACCAAGACTGCTTACTCATACCACTGTGAAGTCGGTCTCATGAGGATACTTGCTAAGCATTGAGCCTTCCGGCTGCTGTATAAACTCTTAACAATGTTCTGCAGTAAAGGAAAGTTTATTTTTATCATCTGGAGAGGCTCTTATCCTGCTATAACCAAGTATTCTGAAGTTCTTAGTCAGTTTGAAGTGTACTACCATCATAGGAATAGTCAACAAGAGTGAGCATCGAACACACAAATAAGAGACCCATTCACACTGGTGTCTGGGGGACGGAGTTGTCCTTGGCCTTTGTGCCTTTTACATACCATATCTATCCTAATGCCAGCTACAGACTCTGTAATAGTTATTTGTAAAACAGAGGATTCTGATATAAAAAAGGCATTTCTCCTAAAGTAGATACAATGTAAATAGAATTATTTGGGCATACAGTATTGATTTATGATAAAAAAAAAAAGTAAATTATTATTAGCTATATAAACAGTGATACCCCTAAGCTATAAATGACCAGCAGCTACACCAGAGGTGGGATTTAACCAGTTTTCTCCAGTTCAGGTGAACGGATTCTTAAAATTGTACCTGATTCCCTGAATCAGCAAGAACCAGCACGGTCATCCACTTCTGGACGCTCATCGGTCCCAACTGAATGTGCGTCCTTGGACGCACATTCAGTTGAAATATATCACAGTACAGGAAACCTTTCTCACATCGCAATAGTTCAGATAGCTGCCAGCCAGGTGGAGGTTGGTCATTGATGTCATTGCGCATGTCATCAACGTATGATGTCACTGCCATCCCCAAGCCCACCCAAGCCACCAGAGCAAGAAGAGGACACTGCTGCACCACAGTTAGGTAAGAAGAATATTTATAAGTATTTTTTTTATTTCATTACAAAAGAGTGGACATATGGGGGGGGCATATAGGACCCAGGATGTATGATATATGGGGACCAGGATGGAGGACATATGAAGAAAAAGATGGGGGATTATATGGGGATCAAGACAGAGGGCATATGAGAACCAGGATGGGGGATTATATGTAGACTAGGACAGGTGCCATAGGAACCAAAATGGGGGATTATATTGGGACCAAAATTGTTTACATATAAGGACCAGGATGGGGGATTTTATGGGACCAGGATGGAGGACATAAGGACCAGGAAGGGGGATTATATGGGACCAGAATGGAGGTCATAAGGACCAGGATGGGGGATTATATGGGACCAGAATGGAGGTCATAAGGACCAGGATGGAGGACATAAGGACCAGGATGGGGGATTATATGGGACCAGGAAGGAGGTCATAAGGACCAGGATGGAGGACATAAGGACCAGGATGGGGGATTATATGGGACCAGAATGGAGGTCATAAGGACCAGGATGGAGCACATATAAGGACCAGGATGGGGAGTATATGGATATGGGGACCAAGGTGGATTACACATGGGGGTCAGCATGGGAAAACTACATAAGGGGGTCACAATGGGGCACATTACAGGAACAGGTTTAGGATTAAGGACATTATAACAGAATGGATGTAATTATTATAGCAGGAGGCCAGGATTGGGGAAATGGATACATGATAGGGGTAATTATTCCAGAAGGGGGTTAGGACAAAGGAAATTATTACTTGAAGGTGCAAGGATCGTGACATAAATACTATATGTTGGGCCAGAATGAGGAACATATAGATCATTGCTTTATGGTGGCCAGTGGGGGATATAATTAATGTAGAGACATAGTCACTTCTGTAATATATTTTACTTTTGAGGATTCTATTTTCCATGGGAGATCAGGAGGGCGGTCCTGATACTGTGTAGGGCAGCTCTACGTATGTTGCTTTTTTCTTTTTCTAGTGCAGATGTAGAAGTCATTAAAATATGTGGGGAATGTGTTTTAGAGATGATCAGTTATAGATGACTGTGCTATTTTCTACCGCTGGCTGGAAGAAGTGAAAATGGCCTGCGCCAGATGAAGAAAAGCAAAAATGAATTACTACATTTAGAGACATCACTGATAAGTCAGTGTATTGCCTGTACTATACATTGCTTTCAATACATGTAAAGAGCTCCTGTGCATAATGTCACTGGTAAGTTATTGTATTACCTGTACCCTATACACAGAATTCCTGTGTTTAATGTCACTGGTAAGGCTGCTTTCACACTACGATTTTTGCATTTCCGATGCTGTCCGAAAAAAATCGGACAGCATCGGACCGATTTTCGGACCCCATGCAGCCCTATGGGGATCGGACCGAATCGGATGTGCACTAAATGCCATCCGATTTGGTCCGATCCGAATCTGTCCGATTTTTTTATCGGTGCAAAAATCGGAGCTTGCTCCGATTTTTGCACCGAAAATTAAATCTGACAGATTCGGATCGGACCAGATCGGATGGCATTTAGTGCACATCCGATCCGACCCGATCAATTTAGCATGGGGCCCTATGGAGCAGGGTCCGAGAAAACATGTGATGTCTCCTCGGACCGATTTTAGTGTACTGAGCATGCTCAGTACACTAAAATAGCTCCTAAAAGTAAATTAAGGGGTTAATAAAAAAAAAAAAAACTATGCTCACCTGTCCACGAGGCCCACGTCGTCTCCCGGCGTCTCCGGTGTCTCTAGGTATCTTGCCGTCTGTGCTGATAAGACCTGGCGTGATGTCACAATCACATGACTGCCAGGAACCAATAGCCGGCAGTCATGTGATTGTGACATCACGAGAGGTCCTGGCTGCACAGAACAGCAAGGCACCGGAGACGTGCGGGACCGTGCAGGAGTCGTGGACAGGTGAGAAAGGAGAGGAGGAGAGGAGAGGACAAGAGGAGAGGAGAAGGAGGACAAGAGGAGAGGAGGAGAGGAGGGGGACACATGGGGGGGCCGGAGGACACATGGGGGCAGCACATTGAAGGACTGGGGATGGACTCATAGGAGGACCGGGGGCCAAGAGGGGAGGACCGGGAGCCAAGAGGGGAGACACAGGACCGGGGGCCAAGAGGGGAGGACCGGGTGCCAAGAGGGGAGACACAGGGGATGAGAGGACCGGGGGCCAAGAGGGGAGACACAGGACCGGGGGCCAAGAGGGGAGGACCGGGTGCCAAGAGGGGAGACACAGGGGATGAGAGGACCGGGGGCCAAGAGGGGAGACACAGGACCGGGTGCCAAGAGGGGAGGACCGGGTGCCAAGAGGGGAGACACAGGGGATGAGAGGACCGGGGGCCAAGAGGGGAGACACAGGACCGGGTGCCAAGAGGGGAGGACCGGGTGCCAAGAGGGGAGACACAGGGGATGAGAGGACCGGGGGCCAAGAGGGGAGACACAGGGGATGAGAGGACCGGGGGCCAAGAGGGGAGACACAGGGGATAAAGAAGAGGACCGGGGGAGAGACAGTGACAGCTAGGGAGCGATCTGACAGGAGGGCAGGCATCCTATTTTCTGTCGGAATCGGATGCCTATTTGGCACCCGATTCCAGGCATCAGAGGAATCCGATGCTGTCCGATTTATATCGGACAGCATCGGATTTTACAAAATCGTTATGTGAAAGTAGCCTAAGTCATTGTAGTACCAGAATTCCTGTGTTTAAAGTTATTGGTAAGTCAGTGTATTCCCTTTATACTATATACAGTGCTCCTGTATATAACATCACTGGTAATTCAGTGTATTACTTGTATACACTATACACTGAGTTCCTGTGTATAATGTGATCACTGCATTACTTGTACACTATATACATAGCTCCTGTGTATAATATTATCGGTGATTCTTGAATTAAATTTACACTTTATACTATAAAGAGAGTTCATGTGTATAATGTCACTAGTGATCACTGTATTACCTATACACTGTATCCTTTATTATATACACAGAGCTCCTTTGTATAATGTCACCAGTGACAATATTAGTGTTAATAATATTGTGGTTTTTATTAATAGTCAGTATTCACATGTAAAACACCATTGAATAATGAACATTATGCCCAGGCATATGTGTGTGTGTGGCATTAGCCCCACCCACTTCACATAGCTCCACTTACTCCTCATAGCCATGCCAACTACACAACTTTGTCATAGCCTCAACCACTTTGCATAGCCAAGCCCACTCCATAAAGCAATGCTCCTCCACATAGCTCCACCCTCACATAGCTCCACCATCTTTATGGCCCCGCCCCTTCATAATGTATGTATGTCCACTAAATGAATTCACACTGTCGCACCTACAATCACAATATTTTGCACACACACCCCATTTGACTTTGAGGGTTTGTGGTGGGTTACGGATATGGGGTGCAGTTTTGGGGATGGGGTCCAGGTGTGAGTGCAGCCGGGGCATTTGTTGGGGGGAGGTGGGTGGTGCTGGTTTAGGGGGGCGGGGTGGTGTGGGTTTGGGGTTGTTGTTTTTGGCAGTGGGCCGATTTGGGTTTTTTTTTTTTTTGGATGGGTGTGTGGGTTAGTCATTTTTTGCATGGGTAGTGCAGGTATGGGGAGGGTGCAGGGGGCAGGATTGGGGACTGGAAGGTGTGGGGTGGGAGCAGGGGGTGAGGGGTAGGTTTGAGTGGAGTGGGGGTGGGTGTGGCAGGTTTGATGCATATAGTGGACATACATAAACACACAGACATACACTCAGCTTATAAATAAAAACAGTTAGTTACTATACCCAGACAGTGCCGGGCTCTACAGCTAGTTGTATATGTGGTCTGGTCATAGTGTGGTAGTACTCCTATCTTGTATGTGCTATTTTTCAGCTACTATGTAGTGGTAATATGTGGTCTGGTCTTGGAGGTATTTCTTCTTGTATGTGTATTATTCGGTCACTATTTTGTGGTAATATATCATCCGGTCATTGCGTGGCTAAATGTTGTACATGTTTGGCCTGTGGCTGCTGAAGCCAGAAACTAGGTAGAGCAGACAGTTTAGATGACACAGAAGGATCGATTTAAGCAGAATTTCTTTAGCACTAATTTTAAAAACTTGTTGAAAACCCTTTAATACTATTTACTATACCTAGAACTGATTAACAGAGACAGTTGAACAGGAAGCAATTAGACTATACATTAAGGTACACAAGGAGTAAGAAGGGTAAAGCACTTTTAATTTTAGCTCCCCTCTCTCTTGTACTTTGTACACCTTTTTTCAAACTTTAGGTATGGTATATATTTAACATACTTGCTACTTTTACCATGATGTCTGTAAGACTCTTGGTGAAAGTGGTAACTCCCGGAAGAGTCAGAAAATCTCACATGTCTTGTCTCGTCTGCCCAAGCTTCTGAGAGATGAAGGGACCAACGTATTGAGGGGGCAAAAAAGGGATAGAGAGTGAGAAGTAATTATTCATCTGTGAAATGAGACTTCTGAAAAGGGCATGGTCAGCCATGAAAATCTCCAGCAATATAAGACTTGGCCTCTCCTGAATGCCAACTTCCAAAAACATTTGTTCTTTCTCATTTGAAAAGATGTTGGTATGACGTTGAAAGAGTTGCAAATAAAAAAAAACCTTATCATCATCACTAATAACAGGATTATTTTAGCAGTGCAACCCACAGAATCTGTTTTACTGAACTGGATCCAATATTCCCTGGAGGATTTATTCACCAGCCACGGGGCAGCTGTCTACATAGGAGTTGTGAATGTCAGAACTCAACCAGTTGAGCGTAGCCAAGCACTTTCCTACACTTGCTCTATGTCACCCAATCGTGCGCACTGTTTCCTACAGTATATCTAGATTTTCTTAACTTTAAAAAAGTGGCCGGTGTGAGTTTCACTTTAATCTCAGATCTTTCATTAATTTAGTTGCACTGAAAGAACATGGCTCCTCCTCTTAAGCTCTTAAGGGCTCGATCAGATGAGCGTACTTGACAGACAGGTGCTCTCCGAGTAAAAATCATACAGCACACTAACCATTGTAATTTACAAGGGCTGTTCGAAATGGACCATGTGTGAACAAAATCACAGAGTGCACCATTCAGATTAGACTCTCTTATACCAGTCTATGGGTGCACACATTAAAATAGAATCCCATTAAAAGATAATCCATATGTAAGGAGCATCCAATTTTTATGGATACATAGTCATTATTAACCTAGGAAGATGTAGACTTGCCTACACATGTACAGGTGAATTTCAATCAATTAGAATATTATCAAAAAAATTAATTTATTTCAGTAATTCAATACATAAATTGAAACGCATATTTATATTCAGTAAAATCATTACAGAGAGATCACTTTCAACTGTTTATTTCTGTAATGATTATGGCTTAAAGCCAATGAAAACCCAAAGGTCATTATCTCAGAAAACTAAAGTAAGAAACAAGAAAACGAAAGGGTGCACTGAGAAGCTTCTAGTGAATTTTAATATATGTAATTAGGGGGACGAGGCCACTCACCTATTAGGGTTGTGCAATGTGCACACTCTGCACAACATAGTAAAGGCTTCCTAGTAGCAGAACCTGCTCCGGGCTAGAGTGTCTCTTCTCAGCCGGCGGTGAAATCCCCTGCGTCACTTCCGGGTTCCCGGTCACGTGATCACAATTTCGGGTGACGTCACGGCAGTTTCTCAAACTCAGTTTGCAATCTCATAGGCAACGCTAAGTCCTTTAGTATGGCTATTACCAGGCCCAGAGCTCCTCATCCTCCCTACTTTAATTTTCTGTATCTTATGTTTCTTGTTTCTTATGGTGTTGCTGGCTCCTTGCTGCAATTTGCACCCTCATTGACCACAGGTGATCTAGGGTCGAGATGGAGTCTGCCCACTGAGAAGTGGGGGGGGGGGTGGACAAGGAGGACAGGGATATCAGCGTAGGACTCATCGGACCTGAAGTCACTTTGTCGCAGTCGATGAGCAAACAGACATTGGCCAATGTGTGTACCAAGAACTTCAGAAATAAAAAGATAAGATTTTGAGTTTTTTCTCAAATATATATAGCTTGTTAGCATATGTACATCATTGGTAGTAGCTGAGTGCTGCAGAGTACTTTTTTCTAGTTACTTTAACTTTCTGTGATAATGACCTTTGGGTTTTCATTGGCTGTAAGCCATAATCATCAACCTTAACGTAAATAAACACTTGAAATGGATCACTCTGTGTTTAATTACTCTCTATAATATATGTTTTTGACTTTATGTATTGAATTACTGAAATAAATTAACTTTTTGATGATATTCTAAATCATTGAGATGAACCTGTATATTGATGTGCAAAAAAATCAGGTCCCATACATATTTTTTGATTGTCATTATTAAACTAGGAAATTGCATTTGAGCATGCACATATGAAAATGTTGATGTATAAATATGGATGTCTCACAGATGGCATATGGATGACAATACGGATTAAAATTGTTCAAGCTTTCCAGATGAAAATTAATTTATTTTTCCAACGCTCATCTGACCTCGGCTTAAGGCTCGGGTTGCATTTTGTTTGAGCCTTTGTTGGACATGTGCATTGAAACTTCTCAAGGTGAAATTTGGCTGAAAGTCTTCAAAGTTTGCAAAGTAACGTCATACACTGCCAATAAGTACACAAGTGAAAACAAAAACACAAATATAGACAGTGCATATTTCTCTTTCTGTGTGATACCACTAGATGAAAAAGTGGAGCTTAAGGTGCTTTCATCTGCATTTTCGGGGGGTTGCATCGACATCAGGCGAAATCATGATCCCTCCTGATCAGGCCCGTGTCCCTATATTTAACATGGGGTCGCAGAGACTTCAGGTGGCATCAGGATTTCACCTGATTCAGACGAGTGCCGCATTTTTGCTGCACCCCCAACCACTATATGATGTGGTTTGCGGCCAGTTGAAAAATCCTGATGTGTCCGGATGCTGCGCAATGCATCAAAACAACACATTGCTGCCTATGAGGTCGCATACAGCCACTGGTGAATGCGGCCAGGACAGATCACGAGTTCACTCTAAGCATGCTAAAAGTAGTTTCAACATGCTCAGAACAGCTCCAGGGTATGTTCTTTTCCTCATTCCCTCTCCTCTCCTGTTGCAGCAGCATTCAGTGGCATCTGCACTCTGGTGCCTGATGCAGATCATATGCGTTTCGGCCTGATGTGGCTGACACGCATATATGAAACCAGCCTTACTACACCTTACAATAGAAAAAAAAAGATGTACTATGTATCAACGTGCAGTAATATGCTACAGTTTTAGGCTTTCACAGACCATTCCATCAAAATCTGCACTCGAAAACATCACTTCTTCCCTTCTGTTCACCCAAACAGTGGTTTTTATCCACATTTTGGGGTATCAGCATACTCCTTAGACGTTGTCCAACAAATTTAGGGGTCCATTTTATCCTGTTACCCGTGTGAAATAGAAAAAACTGCTAACAAAACATGTTTGTGGACAAAAATGTACGGAGTGGACCATTTATACGGATGTACCTAAATAAAATGGGAATGGTTGGTGATATCAACTTTCTGTTTTTGGCACATTAGTGCATGGATGGGGGAAAACTTTTCCAGATGGGTGGTGACCATGGTGGCCATTTTGAAGTCGGCCATTTTGGATCCAACTTTTTTTCAATGGGAAGAGAGTCATGTGACACAAAGTTATTGAGAATTTCTTTAGAAAAACAATGGTGTGCTTGATTTTAATGTAACTTTATTCTCTCATGAGTTATTTACAAGTTTATGCAAATGGAGTCCGTGGAGCCTCAATTAAGAGTCTCAAACACGGGACTAGCCAGATATCCGTCCAGGGAAGGACCTAGCCCTGGGGTGGAATCCTTGTGGAGACTACCATGACCACCATATTAAGTGGCCCTTTTAGTCAATATCCCACTCAGTTACGAGTTAAGAATATGACAAGGGAATTAACAGAGCCAGGTATCCATCCACAGACAGCTGTTTCGGGGTATTGCCCATCTTCAGTGTGGAGTAGGATTCTGGCTAGGTGGGAGCAATGCCTGGTAGACCAACATCACAAAGCAATCACTGATGTCAGGGAGACCAGTCAAGGAAAACACTGCGGGCAGCCGGCTAAAGCGCCCAACACAGTGAAATCCATGACGCATTGCCCCCTGGAAATTTGAATATGCAAATGGAGTTCGTGGAGCCTCGATTAAGAGTCTCAAACACAGGACTAGCCAGATATCCCTCCAGGGAAGGACCTAGACCTGGGGTGGAATCTTTGCGGAGACCACCATAACCACCATATTAAGTGGCCCTTTTAGTCAATATCAAACTCAGTTACGAGTTAGGGATATGACAAGGGAATTAACCGAGTCAGGTATCCATTTACAAGTTTATGACCACTTATAAAATGTGTTCAAAGTGCTGCCCATTGTGTTGGATTGTTAATGCAACGCTCTTCTCCCACTGATAGCAACACCGCAGAAGAAATGCCACTGGATATCTGAATCATGTAGCAGTTTCAGATATTCTATGACATTGAGGATTCAATTGATGAAGAATG
Source organism: Allobates femoralis (assembly GCA_033576535.1). Classification (NCBI taxonomy): domain Eukaryota; kingdom Metazoa; phylum Chordata; class Amphibia; order Anura; family Aromobatidae; genus Allobates; species Allobates femoralis. The sequence goes on along the minus strand of JARQOC010000005.1, from coordinate 52,184,132 downwards.
GCCCCACTATCTTTGTACCCCTTATATCAGAGCATACCATCAATATTTGTGTTCCAACAGTCTTGGACGGATCTATTCACTGTGCGCTGTGTGTCAGATCAATAGCGGGGGTTTTGTTTGTTAACTTCACCATTCACAAAAAATATGAGATGTACAGCATCTAAAGCAACGGATACTGGAAGCCTGTGCAGCATTTCTTCTGCGGTGTTGCTATCAGTGTGTCAAGAGTGGGAGAAGAGGGTTGCATTGACAATCCAACACAATGGGCAGCATTTTGAACACATTTTATATGTGGTCATAAACTTGAAAAGAACTCATGAAAGAATAAACTTATATTGAAACCAAGGACAACATTGTTTTTCTTATGAAATTCTCAATAAGTTTGATTTGTCACATGACCCTCTTCCCATTATAAAAAATAAAGTTGGATCCAAAATGGCCGACTTCAAAATGGCCACTATGGTCACCACCCATCTGGAAAAGTTTCCCCCCTCCCATATACTCATGTGCCACAAACAGGAAGTTGATATCACCAACCGTTCCCATTATTTAGGTACATCCATGTAAATGGCCCACCCTGTACTTTTCCATTTTCACGGCTCAGCGTTATAAAATTCTGTGCAGCACCTGGGGTTTCAAAGTGTTCACCACACATCTAGAGAAAGTCCTTGAGTGGTCTAGTTTTCAAAATAATGTCACGCGTGGGGGATTTCCACTTTGTAGGTAGACCAGGGGCTCTCCAAATGGGACATAGTGTCGGCTAACAATTTCAGCCAATTGTCCATTTAAAACATCACGTCGCTCCTTACCTTCCGAGACTGGTCGCTTGCCCAAACAGTAGTTTCCCGCCACATATGGAGTATCAATGTGCTCTAAAAAAATCTCCCAACAAATTTTGGGATCCATTTTCTCCTGTTGCCCTTGTTAAAATAAAAGAAATTACTACTTAAAGAACATCTTTGTGAAAAAAATTACTTTTTCCTTTTCACTGCTCATTGTTATAAATTTCTGTGAAGCACCTGGTGGTTGAAAATGCTCACCACACATCTAGATAAATTCCATGGGTGATCAAGGAAAATTGTCGGCAAACAAGGAGCACTGTCAGCTATTAGAGTGCCTGATCAGTGCTCGGCGGCAGAAGTGGAGGGAAGGAAGGAAAAAGGAGAGGTTGGGGGGAGTAGAGGGGGGTGGAGCATGGATAGGAAAAAAAAATCTTTTCATTAATTTTCACCAGGACACAGCAGAGGAAGTACAAAGGACAGCAGAAGGAATGCAGGACAGCACCAGCACAGGGAACACCGGGAGTGGTGTCACAAGCAGAAATTGCTTGTCGTACAACAAATCTTAGCGAGACTACGATGCCAAACGGGCATAGGAACTGCTCTCCTCGATGGGATGAGGCTAAGCAGTTACAACCTAGTCACATGCCCCTCAGCATGCTGATTCAAGTGATCGTGTCAGAAGCACGGCTGACATAGTGTCATACTGATGGCTGACATTGGCAATAGGGCTTGATGTCAGCTGCTAAAAAAAGCTGACATCAACCCCTTTATTATCCAGTCTGCTAGCACCACCAGGGCAGCTGGAAGATTGGGGTAACTGCAAGTTTTGGCATCTTTAATGGAGATGCCAATTCTAGGGTGGCTACCGGCTGCAATTTTAAGCATGGGGGCCCAGTACACTTGGGCCTCACCACATTGAGAATTCCAGCCCCCAGTTGCCTTGGTTACCTTGGCTGGCAAGCAAAAATACAGCAACGCCAGCACCAGTTTTTTGTTATTATGTATTTAAATTTTAAAAAAAATATGGCACCCCTTTATTTTTCATTGCGAGTGCTGCAATTACTGGCCGTCAGTGGAGGTTGGCAGCCAGTAACTGTTTGGTTTACCTGCGCTGGCAATAAAAAATACGGCGAAGCCAAACAGATTTTTTACCAAGAAATTAAACACTATATTAATAAAATGAAACTACACAAACAGGTTTTTAAGTAAAAGTACACTTATTTACATACATTAGGAATGAGCATAGGAAGAGAGAGAGACAGCAGACAGCACAACGCAGTTGGCCCCCATTGTGATGTCACCGTCCTCCCGATGCAAAACAAATTGGGCCCACATCTAGTTGTACGTGTAATAGGCCATGTTCACACACATGCGTTTTTTTGACCATCTCTGCGTTTTTGGGCTGTTAAAAAAAACGCAGGTGCGTTAACGCAGGGTACATTTGAGTGTAGCTGCGTTTTTCAGCTCCATTTGCGTTTTTTACCCCTAGTCCAAAAAACGCTGCATGCAGCGTTTTTGGGTGCTGTAAAAAAACGCATGTGCGTTTTTCCAAAAACGCATGCGTTTTTTTAACATGGGGCCCTATGGGAAACGCATGCAAAAACGCATGTACAATTAGTACCTTTTAGTGCCATTCAAAAACGCATGCGTTTCCCATAGGGGCCCATGTTAAAAAAACGCATGCGTTTTTGAAAAAACGCACATGCATTTTTTTAACATGGGGGCCCTATGGGAAACACATGCGTTTTTAAAAGGCACATTTATGCAACCTGCGTTAACGCTTGCGTTTTTGCCTGCGTTTTTGGTGAAAAAATGACTAAGTCCAAAAACATGGCAAATCCTTTCAGACACACAAGCAGGGGCGGACTGGCCCACCGGAGGATCGGGAGAATCCCCGGGGGGCCCCGAGAGTTGCTGGCCACGCCCCCCAAGCCCCGCCCCCTACCCCCCCTGGGTCCTGTATGTTGAGGTGAGGGCCCCCCATCCTGTAATATCGCTAATCATATCGGCGCACTGCCGATATGATTAGTGATGGTCCCTCTTTGCAGCGGCAGAGCAGGGAGAGCGATCTCCCTGCTTTGCCCTGCTGTCACAGTGCCGCTCTGACTCCTCTGCGCAGCGCGACAAGCGCCCGCGCGTGCGCAGGAAGACAGACAGTCTCAGGGCGATGACGTCACGCCCTGTGACTGCTTCCTTCCTGAGCGGGTGCCGGCACTCATCGCGCTGCAGAGGACATAGCCCCAGGCCAAGCTGCAGCAGCTGAACAGCGCTGCTTAAGTATGGAAGGGGGGGGTGTGTGAGCGGGGCTGAGGGTGCTGGTGACTGAAGAGATGGGCTCCTCAGTCACCATCCTGGGGCCAAGAGTCCCAGACAGTGCTTCACCATCCCATCTTTGCTGCTGCCGTGGTGCGGGCCCCTGGGTGCCTGGTGCTGTTGGCCCCTGGGTGCCTGGTGCTGTGGGCCCCTGGGTGCCTGGTGCTGCCGGGCCCCTGGGTGCCTGGTAGTGCGGGCCCCTGGGTGCCTGGTAGTGCGGGCCCCTGGTGCTGCCGGACCCCTGGGTGCCTGATGCTGCCGGGCCCCTGGGTGCCTGGTAATGCCGGGTCCCTGGTGCTGCCGGGCCCCTGGGTGAATGGTGGTGCGGGCCCCTGGGTGACTGGTGCTGCCGGGCCCCCTGGTGCCTGGTGCTGCTGGGCCCTTGGGTGCCTGTTGGTGCAGGTGCCTGGTGCTGCCGGTCCCCTGGGTGCCTCGTGGTGCCGGGTGCCTGTTGGTGCCTGGTGCTACTGGGCCCCTGGGTGCCTGTTGTTGCGGGTGCCTGGTGCTGCCAAGCCCTGGGTTCCTAGTGCTGCTGGGCCCCTGGGTGCCTGTTGGTGCGGGCCCCTGGGTGCCTGGTGGTGCCTGGTGATGCCGGGCCCCTGTGTGCCTGGTGGTGCCGGGCCCCTGGGTGCCTGGTGGTGCCGGTCCCCTGAGTGCCTGGTGGTGCTGGGTGCCTGATGGTGCCTGGTGCTGCCGGGCCCCTGGGTGCCTGGTGCTGCCGGGGACCTTGTGCTGCCAGGCCCCTGGTGGTGTCTGGTGCTGCGGGGGTGCCATGGTGCCTGGTGCTGTCGGGGGCCTGGGCGCCTGGTGCTGCCGGGCGTCTGGTGCTGCCGGGCCCCTGGTGGTGCCTGGGGCTGCCGGGCCCCTGGTGGCTGCCGGGCCACTGGTAGTGCCTGGGGCTGCCGGGCCCCTGGTGGTGCCTGGCGCTGATGGGGGCCTAGTGGTGTTGTTGAGGGTCTCAGTTCAATCACAAGTCCACCAGCCACTCCTAATTGTATATATACTAGTAAAAAGGCCAGATGCTATCGCATCGGGAGTGGGGTGACATAAAGATGGGGGGGCGGGCAGTTTGGCATTGGGGCCAGCAGCTGTGACTTGACCCTGTGGGGTGTCAGCAGGGGCAGTGTGGGGAGTGAGGGCATGTGGGGGCGTAAGAGGGGTGAGCAGGGGCAGTGTGGGGAGGTGGAAGGGATAAACACCGGCAGTGTGGGGTGAGTGGGGGCATGAGCAGGGGCAGTGTGGGTGATTGGGGGGGTAAGCAGGGGCAGTGTGGGTGATTGTGGGCAGTTGGGGGGGGGGAGGCGTGAGAGGGGTAAGGAGTGATGAGATACGGGGGGTAAGAGGAGTGAGCCGGGGCAGTGTGGGTGAGTGTGGGGTAATCAGGGGCAGTGTGGGTGATTATGGGCAGTTGGGGGGGGGGTGAGAGGGGTAAGGAGTGATGAGATAGGGGGGGTAAGAGGAGTGAGCAGGGGCAGTGTGGCTGAGTGGGGGGTAATCAGGGGCAGTGTGGGTGATTGTGGTAATTGGGGGGGTGAGAGGGGTAAGCAGGGTGTATGGGTGAGTGGGGGGGTAAGCTGGAGCAGTGTGGGTGAGTGGGGGCAGTGTGGGTGAGTGGGGGCAGTGTGGGTGAGAGTGGGCAGTGTGGGTGAGTGTGGGCAGTGTGGGTGAGTGTGGGGTAATCAGGGGCAGTGTGAGGAGTGAGTGAGGGCATAGAGGGGGAAGAGGAGTGAGCAGGGGCAGTGTGGGTGAGTTGGGAGGGCTATGGAGGGTGAGTGTGGGTGAGCAGGGGCAGTGTGGGTGATTGGGTTGTAATGAGGGGCAGTGTTGCAGATGTTAGCCCCGCTGCCCTTGTAACGTTAGTTGAGGAGGGGGGGTGGTGGTAGCAGACTGCAGGCCGCCGGGCCTGCAGGCTGCAATGAGAGTGCGCCGGTGGCGGCGGCATCAGAGCGAGGGCCGCAGCGGCGGGCAGCTTGTGTGATGAAGGGGGCCGCAGATGCTGGCGGCGGCCCCTTCAGTAATAGGGCTCCCTCGGGCTGCGGCGGGCCTAGAGGGTGACTGAGAGTGCGGTGTGTGTGATGAAGGGGGCCGCAGATGGTGGCGGCGGCCCCTTCTGTAATGTGGCTTACCGTGGCTTTGGCGGGCGGCGGGCCTGGAGGCTGGAAAGAGAGTGCGGCGGCGGCATCAGAGCGGTGGAGGCAGGAGCGTGCGGGGGTGTGCGGTGACGGGAGCCTGCAGGGAGCCGCCGGCAGGCAGCGGCATGGGTGTCGTAATATGCCGGCGCTTCCGGGGTAGGCATAATCAGCAGTTTTGCGCACGCGCCCTTGCTCCACAGCGGCACAGTGGCCGGAAGCACGAAACTGCCGATTATGTATAGAGATAGGCATTTGTACACGTCTGCACACTGCAAGTAAATGATACGGACACCAGAGCCGTCTCAAGCCTTACTCATGCCTACGCCAAATGGGATTAAACACTGCGCAAGCGTTTATTGAAACACACATTTTTATACAGAAAGCAAGAGGCGTGTTAGAATTCTAGAACTTTCTACAAAGTGATAATCTCCTAATTGGTCAATTCTTATCAAATTATTCTAATATCTAAATTCCTCCCTTAATGGGTTGGCTTATATCTCAGATATATTTATGGAGCGTGGGCACCATCTAGTGTATAACAGACAGCATGACAACATAACATTTCCAAATTACAATATATATATTTTAGAGAAGAGTTGAGATATTTTTAACCCTATATAAACATTTCATGTCTTTCCATCCTCAACAGCGTCTGGTGTTGCCGGGGGTCTGGGTGCCTGGTGCTGCCGGGCCTATGGGTGCCTGGTGATGTGGGCCCCTGTGTGCCTGGTGCTGTGGTGCCGGGTGCCTGGTGCTGCCAAGTGCCTGGCAGTGCTGGGTGCCTGGTGCTGCCGGGTGCCGCTGTGTGCCAGAGGCTGGGAGCCGCAGAGGAAGAAGCTGCCAGGTACCTGGTGCCGGAGACCGGGAGCCACAGAGGAAGAAGCTGCCGGGTGCCTGGCACCAGAGGCCGGAAGCCGCAGAGGAAGAAGCTGCCTGGTGCCAGAGATCGGGAGCCGCAGAGGAAGAAGCTGCCTGGTGCCAGAGACCGGGAGCCACAGAGGAAGAAGCTGCTGGGTGCCTGGTGCCGGTGACCGGGAGCCGCAGAGGAAGAAGCTGCTGGGTGCCAGGTACCTGGTGCTGGATACTGGGAGCCACAGAGGAAGAAGCTGCCAGGGGCCTGCTGCCTGGTACCTGGTGCCGGTGAGCGGGAGACTAGGAGCTGCAGAGGAAGAAACTTCCTGGTGCCCAGTGCCTGGTGCCGGCAAGTGGGAGACCGGGAGCCTCAGAGGAAGAAGCTGCCGAAATCAGTAGTGTGGAGTCAGGTAAGGCGCTGATACAACCGAAGATGATAGCCTGGGGGGGACAGAGTGGGATGGATGAATCGGTCGGCCTAGAAGAGGGGGCAGAATTTGATAGATGGATGGATGGGGCAGCCTGGAAGAAGGGGCAGAATGGGATGGATGAGTGGGGGGGGGGCGTCATGGAAAAGGGGAGAGAACAGGATGGATGGATGGATGGGGGCAGCATAGAGAAGGGTGAGAATGGGTTGGATGGACAGGGGGCGGCATGAAAAAGGAGGGAGTGGATGGATGGGGTAGAAGGTACGTGGATGGTTTGGTGGATGGCGGAGAAGGTGCTTGGATGGATGGGCGGATAGAGGGAGAAGGTACATGGATGGATGGGGAGGAGAAGCTATATGGAACGTGGGGGGAGAAGCTACATGTATTACCTATACACACACTGACACCATATACAGAGTTCCTGTGTATAATGTCAATGGTGATCATTGCATTACCTGTACATTGACACTATATACAGAGCTTCTGTGTATAATGTCACTGGTGATGACTGTATAACTTTGTACACTATATATAGAACTCCTGTGTATAATGTCACCGGTGATAACTGTATTACCTGTACACTGACACTATATACAGAACTCCTGTGTATAATGTCACTGGTGATCACTGTAGTGTAGACTGACCCAATATACATAGATTTTTTACATTTTTATTAATTTACTATTATTTGTCACTGTGGTGGCATTATGTGCTTTGGTCATGACATGACAGTATTTATCCCTTGTATGTGGCATTATTCGGTCACTATATGGTGGTAATATGTGGTCTCATGATGTGGCAGTATTTATACCTTTTATGTGGTAGCATTTGGTCACTGTGGTGGTATTATGTGCTTTGGTCATGGTGTGACTGTATTTGTGCCTTGTATGTGGCATCATTTGGGCACTATATGGTGGTAATATATGATCTGGTCATGGTATGATGGTATTTCTGCCTTCTATCTGGTATTATTGGTCTTGGTAGAGTGGATTGTGGTCGGTCATTTGTTTTATCTGATATCAATAAGTGGAAACTTCTTTATTTCCAATAGATATTAAATACTTGGATGCTTAACCCATCGCCGTCTTGAGACACAGCAGCAGAGATGCAGTTAGGCAGGGTTCACATTTGCGCGCGATGAGCACTGTGAACGCAGCATACCTGAGCGCAGCAAAATGCAGGCACTATGCGCTCCTATGTTTAACATAGGAACGCATAGTGCCTGTGTGTACCTGCGCTCAGCTGCGTTTGCGTTCGGCTGCGCAAAATTTATGCACATGCCGAATGCAAAATGTTGCATTTTTTGTGTGTAGCTGTGTGCTTGCTTTATACGCATGCAGACAGCCGCGCACAAAAAATGAATGAAAGTGAATCTGTGTGCACAAACACTGTGGAAGATGTCCTCCTCCAAGGTCATCTACAGGTGATCTACGTTCTCTTCTTCTTTTCTCTTTTTTCTTCTTTTCTCTTCCTTCTTTCTTCTTCTTTCTTCTTCTTTCTTCTTCTTTCGTCTTCTTTCGTCTTCTTTTTTCTTCTTCTTTCTTCTTTTTACTTCTTCTTTCTTCTTCTTCTTTCCTCTTCTTTCTTCTTCTTCTTTCCTCTTCTTCTTCTTCTTTCCTCTTCTTTCTTATTGTTCTGTCATCTTCTTTCTTCCTCCCTGCCGCTGCTGCCGCTGGTTTAAAATAGCCGGCGGGAAAGCCAGCGGTGAACCCCAGTAATTCAAATGATCAGCATCAGTGGGGCGGGAAAGCCGGCGGTGAAGACTTTTCCCCACTGGCTTTCCCGCCGGCTATTTTAAACCAGCGGCGGGAGGAAGAGATCAGCGGAGGTGGCTGGGAGGAGATCTCCGCCGCTGATTCGGTGGCCGGGCACACTCACAGTGACATTTCATGTGAACGCATGCGGACAATCTCCGCTGCGTTCACATGAAAGTGTTTGCGTTCGGCACTGCGTATGGGTAAGTGCTGCATACGCTGCAGTGCCAAACGCAAATGTGAAGCTTGCCTTACAGAGGTTCGCCAGTGAAAGCAAGTTGAGCATTTGGTGAGATTTTCACCTCAGTATTTATAAGACAAAACCAGGAGTGGGTGAGAAATGCAGAAACATTATCTCTGATTGTTCCACTCCTGGTTTTGTCTTACAAATACTGAGGGAAAAATATCACCAAATGCTCAAAACTCCACATTCTTCTGATGGTGCGGATTCCACCAATAAATAAGTGATCACCTTCCGAACCTGTGCATCGCTGACAACTTGTTTTCATCAAAAAATCCCTTTAATGCAAACTACAGTAATGGTACATTACAGTAATGGTGAGCGCACAGTGATGTGCAGGAGCCGCCTGGGTTTTACAGTCCACGCTCCACTATAATGGCCACTTTACACGCAGCTACAGGTAACAGGTTTTCCACAGGTAACTGACTGGTTGCAGTGAAATCATGGAGACAAGGTTCTATCTTGTTGCTGTGTACAAATGGAACAATGTCTCCATGATTTCACTGCAGCCAGTAAGTTACCTGTGGAAAACCTGTTACCTGTAGCTGCGTGTAAAGTGGCCATTATAGGTATAACGGATAACAGGTATTTGCATTTAGCTGAAAAATGGGCGGGCCCGGGTGGGTGGGCCCTGGGGTCAATTTTCCTGGTGGGCCCCAGACACCCCAGTCCGGCGCTGCACACAAGGGACATTTTTTAGCACTCTTAAAAAAACGCAAGTGCTTTTAAGAGTGCTAAAAAAAACGCAAATTGAGTGTGAACAATGCCAGACACACAAGGGACATTTTTTAGCACTCTTAAAAAAACGCAAGTGCTTTTAAGAGTGCTAAAAAAAACGCAAATTGAGTGTGAACAATGCCAGACACACAAGGGACATTTTTTAGCACTCTTAAAAAAACGCAAGTGCTTTTAAGAGTGCTAAAAAAAATGCAAATTGTGTGTGAACATAGCCATAGTCTTGCTTTAAACTCCATTTTGCTTTCTTTTGCAACCCCTTTGCCCTGCTGTCTTAGTTTCCGGGAAATATGGATAAGGCTGTGGTTCCACATAGAAATCCGTTTTTGGAAGTGATTTTCATCACCAATCCGTTTTTTTTCTGGGTGCTTTTTGAGCCTCCTGCACTCCTGAACGTTTTTGGACTTTTCATTAAAAAAACGCATGCGCGAACGCATGCGCAAACGCAAGTGCGCATATGCATGCATTCGCGCATGCGTTTCCCATAGGGCCCCATGTTAAAAAAAACGCATGAAAACGCATGCGTTTTTTAACTGATGCCAAAAACGTTGCTAGCAACGTTTTTGACTCAAAAACGGACAGGGCAATGTTTGGAGCTCCAGAGAAAAACGGACAGGGTGTTTATTACATCCAATCCGTTTTCTGTCAGTTTTTGGACTTAGAAAAAAAAAATGAGAAAACTGAAGCCAAAAACGGACTGAGGGCTTATGTGGAACCCCAGCCTAACAGCATTTCAACAAGATGTCAAACTCGAACAGTAACATGGATGTTCAGTTAGACGTCCATATTCTTGGATTGACACTGGATATTATTTGTCCGGTATGAGCTCCAAAGTTTACAGTTCGGGTTCGCTCACCCCTACCAGTGACATTTTATTACGTGTCTGATTATTAATAATATTCAGTAAGAATTAAAGTTCAGACTTCTGGTGGAAAGTTTTCTCTTGATTTGTGTTTCACTAGTTGAATGCCCGTTTGGATGAATGGGTAAATTATTATGATTTAGACGAACAAATCATGATAACACTTTATAAGTATTCTTACCAAATGTTCCAACACCATAGTGCTGAGTAGCCGCCAGACATACTTTAACTAGGCAACAGATGCCATTATGTGTGTATGCTCTGTAGGAGTTTAGCTTTGAAACGCGTCAGATTGTAGGAAAAAAAGCTACATTTCCAGATACTTCGGCGTCCTGGTGTTTCCTTGGCAGCAGCGCGGGTCATGTGACACATCTTCCTACAGAGCATTTCTTGCACTGCGGTGACCCGTGGATGTGTGGATCCTGCAGCAGCTGACCCCTCGCGCTCATGCTTGGTTGTGGGTACACACGACCGGACCAGGTAAGCAAATTCTGATATATCATCTGCATTACCCTTTTCATATGAAGATAAGACCATATTGCGCAATTTTCTCACTTTCCAAGATTATGTGTGTATGGTTTGTTAAGTCTGGAACTGAGTGTGCTATGACATGCTAATGGTTGATCGTTGGCAGCACCAAGTTAACCGGTTACTTTTTAAATAACAAATAAGAAACATTATTGCATCAAAACTCACAATGCCCTACACTACACCCAAAATGCTGTGTGTTTTGCCCTGAACCACTGGCCTGGTCAGTGTCCTGGTACTATGCAAACTCCTCCACCAGGGTATCTAAGAGCTTACGGATTGCCATTTTGCGCCTCGGGCAGATGGTGGTAAGAATTGGGACATAAGACGACATGAGCAGCTGTCATTCGCTTGCACCATGGATCTTTGTGGCTGCTTTCAATTCGTCTATTTGTCTCTGCAGCTCCTGTTTCTCCTATTCAAATCTTTTTATTGAATTTTTGAAAGAAAAGAAAATCAGAGATTACAGATTATAGACATTACAGTTGATTTGTCCAATCATACAAATGCATTATAATACAAGTCTATTATAAGGGTACATGAGTTGACGATCTTCTAAGATAGAGTACTGCAATGAGCAATAAATAAAACAAAACAAATAACAAACAACAAAAATGACATGAGCTTTTAATTGTTATTTATTTCCCTATCATCTCCCTTCAGAATGATAAATTATAGTAACTGAATATCTAAACACCATTACTATCTATGCCCAAGAGATTTAGTATTATTTTTCTTAATGTCTCCGGCCTGAGGATAAATGTTGTCTATGACAATGGGTTAGGAATCAACTGGAGTAAAAGTTCTTAGCCAATCCGACCACTTCATACTATATTTGTCTTGCGCATTATTTCTGAGTGCGAAGCAAAATTCCAAAGTATTATGAGTAGTTATCTTTTCTATGAGCTCATAAATATTGGGTACATATGTCTGTTTCCAATAAGAAGCAATTGAGTCTTTCGCTGTCAATAAAATATGTGCTACTAGTGGTCTGTTCCTTTCGGGAATATCTCCTATATTCAATAAAAGTAATGCAAGTTCAAGGGTGAAAGTAATGTTTAAGTTGGTCACCCTATTTATAAGGACTTGAACTGTATCCCAGTATATTTTAAGCTGCAAGACCAAAAGACATGGAAAATGTTCCCTACCGAACCACAGTTTCTACAACATTTGTCAGTGTAAAGGCCCCGTTACACGGTATGATATTGTGAACAATATCACTTAAGCGTCATGGGTTTGGAGTCATTCAAGCGACATTGTTAGGACATCATTGCATGTAACACCGAGATTCAACTACAATAAGTGGTTGGATTGGTGATTGCAGGTTTGAGAACATGTTCTCAAATCACACGATCAACGATCAGACAACCTGCTATATCTTTGTGTGTGACACCGTGACAACGATGTCGTTGACGACTTCACCCATTTACAGCAATGAGCAGGTATTGTTCGCTGGGTTGTGCGAACGATACCTGCTCACTACATCGTTGGTGAGTCGTCCACAATATCTAGACAAGTGACTTCTCACCAACGATGTCAAACCGATGTCAGAAACAAACACGTGTCCAAGAGATCGTTGCCGACATCGTTTCAACATCATGCTGAGTAACGGTACCTTTACACAGATCTATCATGTGAAGTTTCAGCATCGTGAAGTACCAACTTGTTAATGTCTTGTACTGTGCTTCAATCAGGGAAACACAAGAGATGCTCTTATAAATAGTCGTAATAGTTTTATGAAAATTGTTTTCATCTATTTTGTCTGTCAGGTTTAAGTCCTTCTGCCATGTCAACAAGTATTTTAGTTTAGTTACATGGGTGTCCTCAGTTAATACATGATATATATTACTAGTCTTCCAAAGATTTGTATGTCCAGGTTGTGTGAATAAATTAACTATATTGTTTGTCAAATTAAAATTGAAGTTTTAATTTTTTATTACCGACTCAACTAAATTCCAAGTTTTCAACTCTGAATCTGGAAGTCTAAACTGATCTTGTAATGCCTGGAAACGTTTAAGACCCTTCACGTTCAACATATCTGAAAACTTGTTAATTCCCCTACTCTTCCATAGACAGAGTTTTATTCCCAGGTTAAGATTTGAAATGACCTCTACATCCATCCAAGAAGGTGGTGTAGTTGCATAAAGTTTGTCAGACTTGGAAACAAGGTCCTTCCAAGCCTGAATAGTGGCTCTGATAGTGGCTACCCTAGGAAGCCACTTCTTATTGTCGCATAGGTGCGCCACCACCAGACTCTCAACAGGTCTTTTTGAATTGTGAAATTCCTCCAATATTACCCAAGAAGGTTTATCCAAAGTACACCACCACGTCTGGCTAGTTTTAATTAGTGTTGCCAAATAACGCACGGTGGCTCAAGTGGTTAGCACTGTAGCCTTTGCAGCACTGGGGTCTTGAGGTCCTGGGTTCAATTCCCACCAAGGACACTTAGGACAACATCTGCAAGGAGTTTGTATGTTCTCCCCGTGTTTGCGTGGGTTTCCTCCGGGCACTCCGGTTTCCTCCCACATTGTAAAGACATACTGATAGGATGTTTAGATTGTGAGCTCCAAGAGAGACAGCATTACTGATGTATGTAAAGTGCTATGGAATTAATAGCGCTATATAAATGAATAAATATTATTATATTATAATACACTGTGATGTTGGGCAAACCTAAGCCTCCTCTTGTCCTATGCTTTACAAGTATTGATCTTGCGATGCGTTGTTTTAATTTTTTCCAGATAAACGTTACAACCTGGTTTTGTAGTTTTTGTAATGGGGTCTTTTTTATTGGTAAAGAAATAGTCCTAAAGATATAGAGAAGTTTTGGTAAAATGATCATTTTAAATGCATGGATCCTGCCCATCCAAGACAGCCCCAGTTTTGATAGATGTAAAATGTCTTTTTGAATAATGGCATGTATATCAGATATGTTTTGATTCACAACATCTGTAGTATTTTTAGTTAATTTTATACCTAAATAAGACAAGTTATCAGATGACCAGTCAAATTCAACTTCACGTTTTAAAATGTTAAGTAGCTCTGGGTCGATGTTTTTGTAAAGAACTTGTGTTTTTTTGCGGTTCATTTTATATAATGAAACACTGGAAAATTCGTGTATAGTTGATAATAGATTTCTGATCAAATTTAGTCGAACCGTAAGGGAAACTAAAATACAGTCCACAAATAAGGACAACATACTGCTTATCATTTGTAGAAATACCTCTAATATTACAATCCATTCTAAATTTTTCCGCCAGGAAATAAGTTGTAATAACTCATACAACCATAAAATAAAAAATATATATAAATTTGACAGGTCCCAAGTTGAATCTCTGCACAAATATAACCAAGAACACAAGTAACACACAGGCATTTTTTCACAATTTTCAAACTAACATTTATTTCACAATTGCACATCAAAATTTCGAATTTGATTTTTCCCAAACAAAATATAAAAAAATAGTCTTGTGACATATTAAATGAAAGCTGTTACCGTTCTGAGTAAAATGATGCCTTTTCCACTTCATTATCTTATTTCTAGCCCGAAATAAAAAAAATGTACAGCATACCAGGCTAAAATTCGCACTTTTTTAAAACTTTAAATATCTGTAAAAAATTAACTGATTAAGAAAAAAATTCAAAACTTTTAATTTGTAATTAACTAAAGTAGTACTTCAAATAGAAAAACATTTAAAAAATCTAAAGACGTCAGGTAAAAAAAAATATTCATATTTAGATCACTTGATATGGAATGACCCATTGACACTATTAAGTGTAAAATATTTTAAAATATGATCCCATCGCGATCCCAACTTAAAATTTGGTACAGATGTGGCTAAGAGCATAGCAGACACATGGGCAGTTTTTGAAATATTTAAATGATGCCGATTTTTCGTAAATGCGTTTTAAAATTTTGCATTTGCGATAGCATGGGTAAAATATTAACAAAGATACTCTTGTGACATATCTAGTGAAAGTCTGTACAATTCTGAGTACAACGGTGTTTATTTTGTCTCTCTATCTTATTTCTAGGCCGAGATATGATCGAAAATGTAAAGTCATACCAGGCCAAAATTCGCGCTTTTTAAAAACTTTAAAAATCTGTAAAAAATTAACTCATGAAGAAAAAAATTCAAAACTTTTTTTTTTGTAATTAACTAAAGTTGTTTTTAATATAGGAAAAAAAAAAAAAAAATCTGAAGACGTCAGGGACAAAAAATATTCATTTTTGGATCACTTGACATGGAATGAGCCGTATGTTATCTGAGAATTTTTTAATAGAGGCATCTGTAGGTGACTTTTCTGATTCAACATTTCTTAAATTATATAAATTATCATAATACTTTTCAAATTCTATTGAGATGTCCTTGGGGTTTTCAAGTATGTTATTATTTTTATTTGTAGGATTTTTGTTTTGGACCTTTGTATCTTTATCCTATTAGCAAAGAACTTATTCGGCTTATTCGTACTATGATAAAAGTTTGATTTCGATTGAATACATTTATCATACTAAGATGTGAGTAATTTAATTTAAGGTCTAAGATTTTACTATGGACCTCATCTAATGGAAATAAGGTTTGGGACGTTTCTAGTTCTTTAATGTTTGTTATTATCTCTTCAATTTGTTTTATTTTTTTAATTTCTTAAGTCTCGAATTTAGTTCTATCAACTTTCCTCTTATTACCTCCTTGTGGGCAGACTATAACATCGTAATAGTAATACCTTCGGTATCGTTTTCTCTAAAATAACTATCTACAGCAGTCTGGACCTCCTTCCTGTAACCTGGGTAAGAGAAATTAAATTAATTAGCTTTCCATGGTTTAGTTGACTTATAATTGTTTATAATCTCAAATGTGACAGAGGATTGGTTAGACCATGATCTTGGATGGATTATCACCTCTTTAATTTTTTTGAAGAGTATGATAGTCAGAGACTAATAAATCTATTCTCGAAAATGATTTGTGAGTATTAGAGTAATGAGTGTACTCTATGGATGAGGAATTTAAGCATCGGAATGCGTCGTACAAATCGTCTCTATTAAACCATGGGTCTAGACTGATGCCCGAATGTCTGCCTGTATTTGAAGAATCTAAATCTAAGTTAGGAATAGCATTAAAATCTCCAAATATTAGTAAAGATCCTTTCTGACATTCCCCAATAATCTTGATTAGTTTATTTAAGAAACTTATCAGGCCCTCGTTAGGTGCGTAGATGTTCACTAGCGTATACGGGGAATTATTGATTACACACCCTAATATTAAACATCTACCCTCCGTGTCTTCTATCTTTTCATAACTAACTGAATCTT
Source organism: Allobates femoralis (assembly GCA_033576535.1). Lineage (NCBI taxonomy): Eukaryota > Metazoa > Chordata > Amphibia > Anura > Aromobatidae > Allobates > Allobates femoralis. Next base: position 52,168,194 of record JARQOC010000005.1, on the reverse strand, counting down.
TGATAATGAACGCAACACCAGCTTTCTTCTTTATGTTGGAGGATAGTAGAACATTTGAAAAAAATAAATTCTCGAATTTTGGAATTTTGTCTTTAGCAAATTTTGTTTCCTGTAAACCTATTATGTCTATATTTTGCTTTGAAACTTCCCTCCAAATGATAAATCTCTTTTGGGGGGAATTTATCCCATTTACATTATAAGACATGAATTTCGTCGTCATATTAATACTGTTATATTCTTGCAAGAAACTGTAATCTCATTGGGTTTATGGTGGATTAATTTAGTTATGATATTTTTATGGTGATGTTTACTCATGTCAGAATATCAACAATTAACCAATAACTATGTTACATTAATAATGAAAGCAACTCTGTATTCCTTAAAGGAGAGAAAAAAAATAAATAATAATTCCAGTTAAGACTGGACAAAGCGTAATTGTTCAATGGAACCGATATCAAACTTCCAACAGGACTAAAAGTTTGGCCTTCTGTGCTCCAGCTAGGACCGAAATATCAGTAAGGCAAATAGGGATATATAAGCCTATAAATCTAAAATCAAGTAATCAAGTATTGAGTAACTGAAGGTTTTTAAGAATCATCATACCACCCTCCCTTTCCTCAATCATAATCGATTTCTGCCCATATGAGAATATGACACTAGTATTAAGGCGCCCCAACGATAAGTTATTTCCTTCGCCCGAAGGATGTCGGTAATAGGTTTATGGGCCTTTCTCCTCAGCATTGTCTCTTTTGAGATATCAGAAAAAACTCCCGTTTCTCAAGTCGCCAATTCTCCTCCATCCTGTTCATTCTATCGAGCAAGAGAATGTGTGTCTCTGATTTGCCAACTTTCCACTGTTTTGGACTGGTTGCTGGTCGATCTGCAGCCACATGACCCGCAACCTTGATGGGGGTGCTTTGGGAAACCCTTGCTGTTTGGCCCTCTGCATGGCTACTCTCCATTTGGCTGCTGGCAATGGGTTCCGTACTCTCAGTAGCTTCTTCAAAGGGACTGACACAAGGGTCATCCAGGGCCGCCGAGTACTGGAGCGGGTGCTGAAAAAGGCAAAAAGAAATACAATAAATGTACACATCTGACAATGTGCTTTAATTAAAAAAAAACCATCACGTATTTTAATAAACTTGCTCCCGATCCTCAATTGACTTTTGCTAAAATGCACGCTGGTCAAAATGCTTGTAAAGCACTGGTGGCTTGGGGGCCAATCCACTACGAAATTTCTGCAGGTCTTTCATGTCCCTCACATAGCGGTCACGTATGGAATGCGATCTCATATTCACATATTTCTCTATAGGTTAAATTTAAAAAAAAATTCTACATTTGTAAAGTGACAACATGGCGTTGCGCTGAATAAATGCCGCTCAACGCCCAACATACGTACATTGTGTTTTAAAAGAAAGTACCTGCAGCCTGCTGCTGTTGTGGAGACATAAGTCTATATGAGGGTATCATGTCAGAAGTGAATGCTCCCTGCCATTAACCCAAAATAGATAAGTTTAGTGAGAGAATTACAAATTGACACAGCAGCTACTTATCGCTGGCATTTTGGCCTGCCCATGGCTTCTCTTCTGGAAAGTAGATTTTTTCGAAGATTTTGATGCCTCTTTGAGCTATAAGTTACACAACATAAAAATAAAGAAACACACTTATTAACAAACATCAAGGTTCCAATAAAAGGGACATGTGTACACAGCGTCATCTACTATATAATTGTCTAATGTTCTCTGTCATGGAAATTGAGCGCTAGCGCTGAATGGTCCGCCCGCCGGGCTCGACCAATCATCGACGCGGAATTTCTGTACACAGAAAGAGACAGAACAAAAGATGGCAGCTGCTAGCACGGCCGCAGCGGACTCCCATCACAGCCTCACCGCAACCTCATGGACACAAACCCCGCCACGACCCGCCCACTGACACCAGAAACCGGGGCTGCCGGGGTCGGGGCTTCCAGGGTACATGGAGCAACGAGAGCATGCATCATGTGGCTCCTCCGCACTTTCCTCCTTCCTATGGCTGCACAGTCTGTCACCACCCCTTGGAGCCTCAGCACACAGATTCCATGCCTGCCAGGGGCGGTGACAGACTGTGCGGCGATAGGATGATCCCGGGTGTCAGCCACCTCCTCTCAGTACAGCTAGGTGACAGCAGCACATGCCAGCCGGGGCCCAGCTGCACTGACAGGAGGCGGCTGACACCCGGGATCATCCTGCACACCGCCGCCTCTGCGCCCGCCTCCTCCACAACTACGCTCTGCTGACACCGCGCTCAGTACCACATGAGGGCCAGCACTGGGACCGCCAGGGGACGGAGAGGTGAGAGCCCGTGTGTGTGTGTGTGTGGCTGTGAGTATGAGTATGTGTGTGTCTGGGTGTGTGTGTCTGTGTATGTGTGTGGCTGTGAGTCTGTGTGTGGCTGTGAGTCTGTGTGTGGGTGTGAGTCTGCGTGTGGGTGTGAGTCTGCTCCTTCCTCCCCCTGCCTGTGCCGCTTCGTCCTCTGCCCTCCTCTCGCCTGCCACTCTGTGCTCCATCCTCCCCCTGCCGCTCCGTCCTCCCCCTGCCTGTGCCACTCCATCCTTCCCCACTCCACCACTTCCTCCTCCTTTCTTTGTCCTCCCCTCTGCCACTCCATCCTCCATCCTCCCCCTGCCTGTGCTGCTAGATCCTCCCCCACCCTGCCGCTCTGTGCTCCGTCCTCCTCCCCCTCGCTGCTCTGTGCTCCATCTTCTCCCTGACTGTGCCACTCCATCCTCCCCCACCGCTTCCTCCTCCTTCCTTTGCCCTCCTCCCCTTCGCCACTCCATCCTCCGTCCTCCCCCTGCCTGTGCCGCTCCATCCTCCCCACCCCGCCGCTACCTCCTCCGTGCTCCATCCTCCTCCCCCCGCCACTCCTTTCTCCTTCCTCCCCCGCCACTCCGTCCTCCTCCTATCTGTGCCGCTCCTTCCTCCATCCTCCTCCACCCTGCCATGCTGTCCTCCCCCCGCCACTCCATCCTCAAAGTCCCTCCCTATTCAGCCCTCACCGCCTTCCCCATGCAATCCCTATTTCTATATTTTAGAATCGGGCCACCAGCTAGTGAACAGATAATTACCTTTCTGCGGGTCACAGCTCCTCCTCTGCTCACTGGGAACTTCCCTATTTTTTTGACTTGCGGCAGCGCTTTTGTGACTTATTCTGGTGTCTTCCCTGCCAGGTTTAAGAGAAGGGGGACACATTAACATTGTTAATACATTATACTGTTGTTATGTACATGAAGGGCGACAAGGCTACTAGCTAACAAATTCCCCACATTCCATGGTGACATCAGTCTATGCGATGTCTGTTAGGACACATGAATGAGTGCACATCTTACAAACTATCGTCTAATTTATCAAATGGGAGAATGGTTTGTGCAAGTCATACATTCTAAATTAGTACCACACAATAATGCAAACAATGTCACAAGAGTAGGAGTCACGAAGCATGTTGTCAACACGTTGTTGATGTTGTTGGAAATACGAGACTTCAGCCACAGAATAGTATTGGTAATGGTCTACAAAGGGCATGCCTGCTGACTGTACAGACTGGCCCACAGTCAAGGTTTCTTCGCAGATTGATATGTGCATTAACATGTATAGGGCTGCTCCCCAAGCTGCAAATTTTTGTTTGCCATTCACAGTATTTTAGCCGTAAAACATGTACATAATGCACTACATGGCTGAAAACACAAGCAACAACATGCCACAATGGCCCATGGTCTATTTGTCTGAGAGTCAGGGAATTTGTTGGTGGGTTACAGTAGCCATGATGGGGATACGTGGCCCTTATTTGATGTGAAACATTACACACATATTGAAGACATGATGTTGTGAGTAATTGGCTACATGGAACTTACTCGGCTGTCTTCGGATTCGGATGATGACCAGGAACGGCTGTTGTCCTGGGATATTAAACAAAAAAAATAATAAAAAAATTAAAAAATGACTACATTAATGGGATGCATGACAACTTTTTTAAGTGCCAAATGACAATAGTACAGGCAGGAAATACACACACATTTGTTTGATATGTTTTTTTAACATTGTAATAATTTACACACATGTGATGTATGTTTCATGTAGTATGATACTGTAAACTGTGAGCTTCCACCATAAAAAACACCAAATAACACTTAAGGCAACAATATACTGCACATATGGAGGCACACGTGCACCAAGCAACGCTCATTGCCTATGTGGGTAGTGACACATGACAAATATCATGGCCATCCCAATACACAACATGCTGCATGAGTATGGCTGAAGTGATATGTGACAATGGCTACTTGATGAATAATGCACCATGTTGCGTAATTAACACACACAAAAAGACGTGTCATGTGAGCCACAAGAACAAGTGACTGGACAGATTTAAGGTGAACTAGCAATGCTGCCATCTGACCAAATGTGCATAGTTTGAATTTGTACATATGCAAAAGACATGAGCCTTTGGCCACAAACTAGGTGTGACAAAGTCAGCTGAGCTGCTGGTGCGGGAGGTGATGATCTGTGCAAGGGAGAGCTCGATATCAGACATCTGTATAAAGAAATATAAAGTTTACATGTACAGTGTGCATGTGGAGCATACTGAACATGCATCCAAACAACGCTTCTCATGTGTACATACCTTCGTGGTCACCCAGAACAACCTGTGGGAGTCAAATCAGGGTGCAAAGTGTGACTTCCTGGTTTGCCAGAAACTGATCATCACATGGAATATCACGTGACCTGTGACATCACAGGATTTGCATATCATGTATTCGGAAAGCAAAAATGCATCCGTTAACATATGCATTCATATGTGGTATGCGTTAACGAATGCGTTTCACATAGACTCCCATGTTATCAAAAACGCATGCGGTTTTGAAAATGCATCAAAAAATATTGCAGATCACATTTTTAATGGATTTGGCAAAAACGCAAGGCGCTAAACACATTGCAGTTTCGCAATGCGTTTTTTGCATTGGAGCCTATGGGTGCATTAACGCATGCGTTTTTTACACATTTCCACATGTCAAAAACGGATCCAGTTAGCAGATGCAAGCCGCGGCTTACTGCGTTTTTTTTCGCGGCCGCACCTGCCGCAAGTGCAAAACCGCACTTGCCGCACCTGCCGCAAGTATGCCTATACTTTGCATAGAAAAAACCGCAACCGCGCCGCAAGTGGAACGGTTATGCGGCAAACGCGGCAGATGCGGTTTTTTCACCGCATCTGCCGCGAATTACGAAAAACGCAGATGTGAAAGGGCCCTAAGGCTAGTGGGCACTGGGCACTGTAGGAATGGCAGGACAACTTTAATATGAATTTTACATATAACACTGTTGTGCACATTCCAAAATTTTGTATTGTAAATGTGTGGCATGAATTGTGGGCCCCAATGGGAACAGTGTTACAAATGTATGTAAAGCACTATGGAATTAATAGCGCTATATAAATTAATGAATATTATTATTATTATTATTATTATTGTGTCCCCACACAGGTATTGTGGCTGATTTTTTTGTTTTGTTTGCTTTTCCTTTTTTACTGTAGTGGTTCTTGGAACTTTAATTCCTTTCTTTGGTGAGTGGTTTTTGAAATTTTGTGTATGGACTTGCAATTCAATGATGGCCCTTCATGCTGGTTGCAAAAATTACCAAAATATTGATCAATACTTCATACATTTTTTTAAATCTTTTTCATTTTGTTATTGCACATTTTTTACTTTTGGCTTGGAAACTTGGCATGTCAGTCCGGTGGCGCACACTCATATACTGCTGGGCAGCCCACCTGATTGTATAGTATATGGGCAATACTAATAGGCTATAAGGCAGACACTGTGCACTGCATGTATCTGTGTGAATGGCGCTCTATGCAAATCTCATCTTTGTCCATTTAGAATAATGAGCCACCATCCCCCGCCATGAATGGTCAGACTGTGGTTGTTTCATCAGTATTTAATCAGTTTCTTCAGTATACTTTCCCAGTATATAATAAAGAGAGTCAGTGCAATAGTATAGTGACCTGGGGTTGGTATTTTTTTTTTTACAGCCTTCAGATCAATCTGGAGTCATGGCAACTTGATAGATGAACTCTTGGTAGAAAGATCAATCTTGTGCAGTCTAGATAGGTCCACCAGGATCTTCTCCAAGCCTATATAGGTCCTCCAGGTTCTTCTCCAAGTCTAGTAAGGTCCACTAGGGTCTTCTCCAAGTCCATTTAGGTCCATCAGGGCCGTTTTCTTGATAGTATCAAGCCATTGGGTTGCCGGTCTTCCTATACGCCTTGTTTATTTTTTTCTTCTGACCATGATGTCCTTCTCCAGTGATTGCTCTCTTCGTATGATGTGTCCATAGTAGTCAAGTCATAGCTTGGTGATCCTTGCTTCCAGTGACACGTCTGTCTTATTTTCTTCTTCCATTTTCTGCCATGTTTTTGGAATTCGATGTCCTTTCTGACGTGTTACAAAGTTTTCGCATGGTTATTTTCCATTTGACCCCATTACTTACTGTATTTTATTTACTATTATTACAGCATATACAGAACTGTCGTGTCTTGCCTCAGAGTCCATTAAATTAGTGTTTCTTAACATTTCTAAGCTAAATACTCCCTACTGAAAAAAATTATATCAAAGTCCCCCCAAGGCTATGATCCTACGCTTCGCTGCCTATTACAAACACATCACGAGCACAGTGTAAGAACCCCCTAGAGAGATGGCGTGGGGGCATACGTTCCAGAGGTTTAGAACCTAGGCAGTCAATGATCCCAATACAGTAGCTTTAACCAGTGAATCTAATACTACGCCAATTATTTTTCATATGATTGTTCTTACTTTGACCACTGGAGAGAGCTGTTTCTCCATTAGAAGCGTAGACTCTTGCGTTTTGCTGTTCCGTAATTAATGCATCTGACTATTGTTCACCACTGCATGCTCTGATCCAACGCACAGAACCATCTATACATTATTCTTATTTAAAACATATTGCATCTAGATTCTGGAAATTACATATTTGCTAATTTCCTTGCAGAAATGCTAGTAGAGGGCTAGAGAGGGAAGCGAAACAAGTGCATTTTTTTCCCAAGCGAATTGCAAAATGATCTTTTGCGATTTATAGCGCTCATCTTCGTCCAAGTTGTCTAAAAGATCATGAGAGGAATGTAAAAATAAAGATATGTCCCTGGTACTATACAGCATATATCAAAATAGGCAGGTGCAGAGCTGGAGAAAACAGCCGAGAAGATGAAATCCTAAATGTGAGAGCCATAGAGGGCACGCTGACATGATTTAATAACCAGCACGTAGTTGGCTTCTACATCTTTGCTTTCACTCAAGATCAAGTGTTTTGATTTTTCCCTTATAAAATGGCACTAATTAGTCCACAGTGGAAGTATAACAGGCTTCATTTCTGTTAGACTTAATGAATTAAATGCAAAACAGTGAAAAAAAACACCCGATGTGCCACCTAATAATCCTAAATACAGTAATCAAAGGCATTTGTACAACAAGGGTAGACCCTGCGGAAATGATGTATCGCTATCGGGGAAATATGTGGAGGACAAGTGCACAAACAGACCGTCTTAATCCATTTTACCTAAAGAAGAGTACTTATACACCCAAAATGTGGCACTGATCTTCTATACTGCACAAGATAGAGCCATAAAAACTAAATATAAATACCCCAGTCTTTAAGGAATTTTCCTGTTTTGGGATCAACTTTGGTCCCTGGCTGCAGTTTGGTTAAAAAAAAGACAAGCAAACCACACTTTCCTCACCCTCCCAAGTTCTAGTGACGCGGGCGCCCAGGGCTGTGGGGTACTCGGCTCTCGGGCTCTCTCTTCTTCTTCTTCTAGTGAGGGAATTCCCGGGTGGCCATCCCGGAGCCGTGGCCCTGGGGGTCAACTGAATAAAGGGGGTTTAGTATTTACAGGGGATTATTTACAAGTTGTCTTTGTCGTGACGCCACCTGCTGAGTCTGGTGATGATCACCAGCGCCGCCACAGTCCTTCGGTGGTCGGTGGTATTGCGGCTTGGATGGAATAGTCCCCGCAGGCGGGACTGGACCACCGGGGCAGCAATGCTGTAATAAAGCAGTTTGTATTTGAAAGGATGCAGCAGGGTCAAAGCTTCACTTCAACGGGTAACTTTACTTGAACACTCTCTTTCAGCCTTACAGTTCAACAGTTCATTAGATGGTATGCTGGCGAATTCTCCAGGCTGCAAATGGGATTTCTGGCTGCAGATGGAACCCTCCTTTATGTTCCTTTCCTTCCTTCTGTTCTGTTCCCAGTGTGAAGCTTGATCTCCTCTAGATAATCTGGCCTCCTGCTACTTCTGCTTCTGTCTCCTCTCCCTTTTGTACCCGTCGGGTTAACCTTCTGTTGAATGCCGCAGCCACCTACTGCTCTTCTGGCTTCCCTCTTGTGGGATCTTTGGGAGTCAGGGCTGTATTTATAATATCCCTGTTTAATGGATTTTCTGTGAGACTTGGAGTACTCACAGGTGCGGGCTCCGGTACCCGGGTTTCTTCCTATGGGGCAAACTCTATCTGTTACTCACTTCCCCACTCAAGTTAACCCTGTGTCTGTGAGTTTGCTTGCTTTCTTTGTTCCTGCTTGGGATCTGTTCTTTCAGGGCCCCTCAGCCGAGATGGCCCTCTTGGTGCCTGGCTCTTTCCCCACTCTACCTCCTCCTCCTCCGACCCTCTCTCTCCAACTTCCACTTTCTTTCTGAGCTCTCCGGTCCCTCTAGAAGTCGCTAAGACCCTCCCTGGGTTCCTCCCACCCACCATCCTAGTGTGTGAGTGCAGCTCTAGGGCTCCATCTTGTGACCATAGTCTCAATTGCAGTGGAGTACTACACCACTTTTCTGGGTTCAGTACCCCTTTTGTGGCACCTACATAGTGGGGCACCACACTAGTACTGGGGAAGGGAGCAGGGCTGTGGAGTCGATAAGCCAAGCATCCGACTCTTACTGTGACTCCTTAATTTCCCTGAATCCGACTCCAACTCCACCAAAATGGACACCGACTCCAACTCCACCACTCCGACTCCACAATCAGGGTTGTTAAGTCAGTAAGCCAAACATTCAACTACAAATTCGACTCCAACTCCACCAAAAAAGACACTGACTCTGATTCTGACTCCACAGCCCTGGAGTGGAGGAAAAAGATGGAAAATCATCTAATCATAAAGGGGTTATGCAAGGAATTTTTGCAATGAGGGACCCTGTAAAAACTATGGATCACCATCGGATGAATAACTAGAGGACAAGTGCACGAACAAACTGTCTTCATCCATGTTGCCAAAAGAAGGGCTGTTACGCAAACAAAATGTGACACTGATCTTCTCTATGGTAGAAGATAGACCCATAAAGAATAAAATAAATGCCCCAGTTTTAAAGAGATTTTACTGTTTTGGAAGAAAAAAACATTGTTCCCTATTTGCAGTTTGTTTGAAAAAAAAACAAGCAAACCATACTTTCCTCACCCTCCCAAGGTCCAGCGGAGTGGATGAAGAAAATGGAAAATCACTTGGACATTAAGGGGTTAATGAGACCAGGATCAGGACTGGATTCCCTATTGACTGGCTGGCCTCTAATGTGGCAGGATCTCAAAACTCTAGAGGGTTGATGACAACAGTTGTCTAATGGTACCTTTACACGCCGCTACTGAATGGTGGCAACAACCAGGTACATGAGAGAAATGTATCTTGCACCGCCAATTCAACCCGAGGTAGCGGCGTGTGAAGACGGTTGTAGCCACCCGCCAGTGGCGGCACCTGTTTCAGAGCACTGCCCTAAAACAGGTGGTTACCCAGCCGATGATAGCGACATGTATCGGCGTGTAAAGAAGGAACAGAAGGGTTGTTTCGACACCATGCTATGTACCTGGTATGTACCTGGGGCGTGACACAGGCTCCGGGTTACCGCACCCCATCAGCGATCATTGGTGGAAGATGCTGCGTTCCAATTGGCTCTTCCTTCACAGGCCGCCATCTTGGATGAGCTGTCACTTCAGCACTACAGATACGTGCCGTATGCACGATCATACATTAGTACAATTACGCGGACACACACTTGCGTAAGGCAAAAGTATCAATGCGCCATGGTCCTTATATAGTGTGCACATTCTCTTAACATAATAAGGAATAATGCTGTCCACAGCGCACAAGTTTGGTTTACGTACCGCCCTGGCTTATTGTACTGCAGATGCCGTAGAAGTGCTTCTGGCGTGTCACTGCGTGCACTAATGTACGCATTGTCATACCACATGCAAATGAATAATTCAGTAGACAGCGCACAAGGTTGCGTTACGCACCGCTCTGTGGGTTGTTGTTCTGTAGGTGCCGCAGAAGTGTTTCGCCTATGTCACAAGCGCTTATTCCGTGGCACAGTCCGAAAAATACTACGTCATGTCTCCGTCATCCGCCCTTCGCGTCGTGCCCAATCAGAACACTCTTGTGTTGGCCAATGCTTGTGGTTTGGGCGCGGCGTGATGGACTGTGGCACGCCTATTAGTTTTACCTGCTGCCTTTGTTCCGCCCATATTACCCTGTTGTGGCGGCGTGTGAAGATGGTAGGATAAGCTACAGATGGCAACTTGTGGCACCCGGCAGTGTATCCAGACATAGATGTAACCTACTGTAGCGCACCTTGTTGCGGCATGTAAAGGTGGTGCGTTTACCGTTGGCAACCGTTTGTGCGTGCTCGTGCACGTGAAGCACCCGGTTGTTGCCACCATCCAGTAACGGCGTGTAAAGGTACCATAAGGCTACATTCACATCAGTGTTTTTCAGCATTTGCAGCAGATCTGGCTGTTTTGCCGCATCTGCCGCCCAATGGCTCACTTGCTGCAAGACTGCTTTCGGCCAAATTCATTCCCTATGGGACTTGTGGACATATGCGGCACTTGCGGTTTTGCCACAATCCGGCATATCTGGCATTTGCGGCAATGGACAAAAAATGCTGCTAGCGGCGGTATATTGACGCACCAGAAGTGCCACAAGTGCAAAACCGCAAGTGCCACACATGTTCGCAAGTCCCGTGGGGAATGAATTAGGCTGAAGGCGGGGTTGCCGCAATTGAGCCATTACGTTGCAGATGCAGCAAAACTGCTGGATCTAACGCGAATGGTGAAAAATGCTGATGTGAAGGCAGCCTAAGGAGCCATCTCCTTAAAGGTACCGTCACACAGGGAGATATCGCCGGTGATGTTGCCGGGGATCGCGGGAGCGCGCATCCCTGACAACATCGCCGGGGAGATATCACACTGGGCAACTTACCGGCGATGTCGCCGGCTAGTTGCCGCGGCTATGGCTCGCTGGGTTGCCCAGCAACCCAGCGAGCGATCACTCGCAATGTTGGAGATAGGCGGAATCGCCCGCAACATTGCAGGTTGCCGCGTTACACAGGGCGATCAGGCATGATCGCCTGACCAACATCGCCAGGTTTCCCAACATTGTTGGGAAACCTGGCGATATTACTCAGGCGATTTTTCCCCTGATTATCGCCCTGTCACACGAGGCAACTCTCCGGCGATGTCGCCGCAACCTGACCACGCCCCTCAGTTGCCGGCAACATCGCCGGAGATAGCTCCCTGTGTGACGGTACCTTTAGGTTGTAGTATTGTAGTCAATAAGATAAAGGGGTTTTCCATTTCTCTCTCACCTTCATATCCAGCATTGCTTCTCGACTACTCATCTCAATGACTAGAGCCTGTGACCAGTGATTTCATAACAATAGCACATGTGACTGCTGCAGCCAATCAATAGGGTTTGTTGATGTAGATGACAGAGCAGCTGAACCCAGTGATTGGCTGCAGCGGTGGGTGCACAATAGTCTTTTGTTACTGATGTAGTCTGCCAATAAAGACTTGCAGCATGGCAGAGGAATTGCTAGACTTGGGAAAGCAGAATAAAGCTTATTTTATTATGTTTAGCTTGCACAAGCCTATGGGCATAAGAACATTTAATCCAGAAAACCCTTTTATCCTCCTCTCAACATGTGATCTAATAGTACTTCACATTTTTCATGTGAGATAGGGCTCAGGAGCTGAGCCTGCATCATGCCCAGAATATATGCCTGGTTATATAGCTGGCATCTTACTGAAACACAGGAACCTGGCAATGCAGAAGATGGAGAGATGAATCTCCCTCTCCTCCAGAGCTGTGATCTGATTGTAGAATCGGATCTCAGCATACTGACACTCAGCTCACACTCGCAGAAGAGTAGGAGCCGAGGGTGATTAGCATATCGCATCGGATTCTCACGCATCACATGACATACGCTGGTGGAACCTGGTGGAACCCCGGCTTTAAAGGGAGTAAACAAGTTTTTGAAAAATCTGGAGAAAGTTAACAATTCCAATTCCCACTTCTTTTCCCCCTTTTAAAAATGAGAAAAAAAAAAAAGACTAGAAAAAGCATATTTGGCATTGCATGTCTGTAATAGTCTGATGTATCAATTATAGAATTAATCATATATAAGTATTTATACATTTTTTTCCGGGAACTGCATGTCCTTTAAATAAAATGCATCAAAGTGAATTTGCCAGCAGGTTTTTGATACGTAATCTGAAGACAGCATGCTGTAGTGCTGTAAGGTGTTTCAGCCACGTGTGTCTTATCACAAAGTGTGTTGTTGTTGTTGACCTGCAATGTTTTATTTTAGCTTCAGTAACTTATCATTGCTGGACTGATCAGCTTGTGAGCCCAAGTCCAGCCCACCCCCTACTGTGATTAGTAGCTCACTGTCTATAGACATTGTATATACAGAGACTGTTTTGGGTGGGGGGCAGCTCTTTAAGCTCTTTTGTATTGCTAAATCTAAAAACTTTGTGTCAGAACTGCAGCACCCAGTAATCTAAGTGATACATCATTGGATTCCGTTTTTTTTTTGCCTACATTATGTTGCTCTCAGCAAAAACAGCTGACAGATTCCATATAAGAACAAAACATCATATGTCAGTTTACTGTGCAAAATAAAATGACCTTACTCTGTCTCATCAATGGAAAAATATGAAAGTTATGAATCTTGGAAACTTGCAAAACAAACCAATGATATTAATGAATTGTTGTGTCACATTGTAAGAGGTGATTTCTTACCTCATGCCGAATTAGAGCATAGAAATCTAAAATGGAAGCCCTACCACATTTGACCTGCTATTAACCAGAGTGACTAATTCTTTTGTAGATTTGGCACATCCATCCGATTATTACCAGATGTCCCATGTACAGGGTGTGATGTTAGTCACCATTCGGACAAGAAGAGGTAGAATAATCAAACATTCAGGACAGATATCAGGAGAGCAGGTCAAGACAGAGGCATAATTCATTCTGAGGTCAGTTACCTGGAGAGGAGTTGATCAGAACAGAGGGACAAGACAAAAGAATGGTTAAACACAGGCAAGATCTGGCAACAAAATAACAATTCCCAGAGCACAGATTCAAGAGACCAACTTAGCACCTCACAGCTGAAACTAAGACTGGCAGTGCTCTGGGAGAAATTGCAGAGCTAAAAGACTGAGCAATTAAAGGAGACAAGGAGCAGCTGCAGAATCTCAGCACAAGCTAGAAAGAGATTGTGCGACAAAGCTGTCAATAAGAAAACCAACATCCCAGCACAGCCCAGCTCCAGATAGGATGACTAAAGGTACCGTCACACGCCGCAATCTCAGTTGGCAATATGTGACAATCTAATGTGCTCACTCATGTTTTTTGTGGTCACCTCAGATCGCCGATGGCATCACACACCACAATTTCACCCTGGAGCTAAGGCGATGTGTCGCTACGGAAATCACCTCACCTACAGCGGAACCAATCTTGCCTAATTCCATCGCCGCTTCACACGCCACAATCTCAAAGGCAAAGTGGACGTACATGTTCAGCGCGGTGAGGAGATAGGCGTGCCACAGTGGTTTACACCGCGCCCCATACACACTCATTGAACAACACAACAGCGTTATGATTGGTCAGCCTGCTCTGGAAGCTCTTGAAATATGGCGCGGTGTCAACTGACAGCCAATGGGAACACAGTAGCCCAAACCAATCATCTCAGATGGGGCGTGGACTACATCACGCTTAGGCTCGCCTATGGGAAATCATAGACAACGCTCTTTCCATCACTATCGCCCTGCCACATGCCACAACACGTAAATATCATCTTAACGATTGCTCCTGGTTACTGAGCACTGTTCAGGAATCAGGTGACGGCCAATGGGCGATTTATGGCCGCAAAATCGCTCAATCACACGCCGCCACGGTGAGGCAATTTCACGGCGATTGCACTGGGGCGACTCATCTCCTTTCAGATTCCAGGCGAGATTGCGGCGTGTGACGGTACCTTAAGCTGTCAATCATCCAGACCAGCACACCCTGAATGCAGAGCAGAAGAATCGTGACAGTGGGAACAACAGGAGAAATGTGTGGGAAGTGTTAGATTAGGTTACTTTGCTGGAATATTACAAGCCTGAACTCCTGCTACTGAAATGAATATTTACTTTAGGAAATGTACTTTATCATAGATTTCATTATAACAAGGGAAAACTTTACAGTGAAGAATGGCTGACTTCTGAAAATGTTTTATATCAGTGTTTGTCTGTAGATTATAACTAATTCCTCCCTGACTCAGATGTATTGACTCTGGCTATTAAACATTTATTCATATGCAAAAAAGGAAACACAGAGTAATGTGTGCACCGGGGCTTGTGTGTCTGGTAAACATTACCCTGCAAATCTAATTCTATATGTGTCCAAAATCTGCAGAACAAGTCCAGAAAAAAAGAAATCTGGCTATGACTCGGTTCTCTGACCACTGTAATATTTGCTGTCTCGGAGGCAACGCTGGAGTTTTCCATAGCAAAGCGCCCTTGACGGAATCAGGTTTCAAGACTGTAATGGGATCCAGCTGACAACAGCCCCTTTTGGGTTTGCCTGTGGAGAATGATTTGCGGCTGGGGTATTTCTTTGAGCGTAGTCATCCAAAACCTATTAGATCTTGTTAGCAATATTTTTTTCTGTGTACCGCTAAAAGCTTAGTGTTACGCAGTTACTTTTGGGCCTTACCCTAAGGCTGATGTCTATTACTGTATTCCACAAATTGCTATTATTTCCCAAGGCCACTTGGGGTCGAATTAGACATAAATGTGCACTAAATATTGATTAAAGTATCCCTGTGATCTTCTACCTTGAATTTTGTCCCACTAATGTACTCCATTGGAATCACCTCTTTAAACTCTTCTTTGCTTCTGCATCCGACCTGCTGACTAACCCATCATCTGCTGTAAGCATCATGAAATCCTCTCTAGAGACTGTTTTCATTATTATCTTACTGCAACAGAGTGTATCTTCTCTATAAAAAATATTTGGCTTTTCATCTCTGCTGCCAGTGGTTATACATTGTTTGCATATTAACCCTTTGCCTGCTGAAAGCATTACAAATTTATCTCTGGTCTAGATTATATTACAAATGCTGGTACTATACCTGGACTGTTTATACATCTTGAGGTCATGTGCTTGTCTTGGTGTGTCCTCCATCATGCCAACCAGCAAGTCCAGTTCATTATGCTATCATCCTCTGTCCCTTTATTCACCCTAGAGAAATATATAGCCTCTCGCACATGAAAAAACAAGAAACTGATTTGTTGAGAAAAACTTGTATTTAATGAGACAATTGGAGTTAAGGGGTCATTGTAATAATAATAATTTATGAGAACAAAAGGATATACCTTCAAAGGTTGTGAATGTGTATGATTCAACGATCTGTGGTAGCTTATAGGATATGTTTTCTGCATAAAGTGGTGTAGGCCCCGATCTGGATGCAAAGGAAAGATAAAAAGATCAATAAGAGAACATGTCAAAAGAATCATGGTAAAAACTTGATCAAATCATCATTACTTGAGAGTATAAAAGGAGAAGGTGATTTGGAACCATTATACGAATACTTCCTTGTAATTACAGATACCGTCATTAATGATGTCTACATGTGGACAAAGTGGAAAAAGAAAACAACCGGTACCAGATAAATCCTCATAATGGCTGGGGTCACATTTAAAACGTGAATTGCATTCACAGCATCCAGATCCGGATGCGGTGAACGCAAGGCCACAGGGGGCGGGCATCATGATTTCGTGGGTGGAGGCAGAAGCACACAGCCCCGCCCATGGAGGGATATTGAAAGATCATGAAGAAGCACGTAACTATGCAATTATATTTGTACTGTAATAACTTAGTTTATGCCACAATAAGGGATACTTATAACAGAGGGGTGCAGGCACCCCTCTATAGAGATACGGGGGGGGGGGGAGGTTGGGGAACATGCACGGAGCTCGGAGGAGCCCGTGGCATGGGGGCATTGTAGGTGTAGCCCACCTGAGTGGGCGTCCAGTCTCTAGGGGGGACTAAGCCCCCCCTAGAGACCACAACCATTCTTTTATTTATTAAATTACAATCTTTAGAAGAGAAAAAACAGTTTGCTCATGCCAGCAATAGCCGGGATCAGCAAACTATGCAGTTGCCGGATTGCTCAGGATTACACATCCTGAGCCATCCGGTTACTGCAGAGCGGATCAAAGAACCGCTCCGAAAACTGCAGCCTGCATGATTTTTAACACAGGCTGCAGTGCTGGAGACGGACACCGGATGGCTTGTGAAGCCATCCGGTGTTTAGCATTGGCTCCTATGAGGAGTGTTTCCTGGTCCGGTTATGAGCTTTTTGAAAGCTCAAAACCGGATCAGGATTCTAAAAAAAAAAACGTAGATGTGACCCTGGCCTATGATTCTAAAGGTACTGTCACACACCGCCATATCGCCGGCAAGATGGCTGTCAATTTCCGATTTCAGCGATGTGGAAACCACATCACATGTGTGTAGTGACTCGGTGATTCTACGGCAATAAATCGCCGGTGGAGCGTTGCCTGATTGCCCTGCACTGCAGTGAAATCAGGCGATATCCACTAAGCGATCTCAGCGCTTCGTAGAGTGTGACAGAGCGATAGCAATGTAGAAAGTGAGCTCAGACATTCTGGAATCAGTCCTGTAGGTGTGCCTGAGTATGCTGTTTTTCGCGCCCCGTCTGCAGCAATTGGTGCCTTCTCCTGCGTTCCCATTGGGTGCCCGTGGCAAAGGTGCCATATTTGATGATCTGTGCGTTCTTCAGCAGACTCATCTTTTTCTTCTTCTGCCTCCCAAGTGTCTGGAAAGGCATTCAAAGTACGAGCGTTATGGAGTAGTGCATCAGAATATTCCCTGTATGATGTAGGCACGTCCTGACTAAATGATTAATCCTCCGATATTGACGATTGGTTTATGAATTCATACCCAGAAATATATGTTTAATTAATGAAATCCTATAGCTGGTGGCTGAAATGTCCTAACAAACATGTTGAGCACACACAAATCACAAACCAAATGTGCCCCCAAATTACATACCAACGCATGTATGTCTCCCATGTGCTACGCACGTTCGTCACCCTGCTGTTCATTCTTCATTTACTTTGATGACGCCACGGCGTCCCTGAAAGGCTCCCCACTCAGTTGCACCTTAAGTTGCCTGGACCCTCAAGTCTCCTCGGCGTACCCAGCGTGTGCTCTGACATCATGTTGTTGTTTGACGTTGGACCCTGCCTTCCAGGTGCTTTCCCTTCCCCCGCAGAGGTAGCAATGGCGACAGGACAGAGAGCTGCTGCATAGGGCGAGCCTGAGCTGCTCATCCTAACTAACATCTTGGACAAGCGGGATTATTGGGCCACCATCGGCACCAGCACCTACGTCTCCACAAGCAGGCAATCTTGCGCAAAGAGGTTCCTACTGAGGAGATTGGGTGTGGACCGCACCACCCAGCAGATGCAGAAGAAGGTGGCGGACTTGAGATACAAGTGTCCAGGGCGCATTGCCAACCTGCGGGCATGGATTATGAGGCTGTGTGGTGAGTGAGGCTAGGGTCACACTTGCAGATTTTACATGCGTTTTTTAGACTTCTGGTTTGTGATAACGCATGCCAAAAACGCATCCTTAGGCCCTCATGCAAAAAACGCATGCCCCAATAGCAAAAACGCATGTCTAAATAGCACATGCGTTTTTGCATGCGTTTTTGCCTCAGCACCAAAAAATACTGCATGATGTATTTTTTGAAAAACACACCCAAAAACACAGCATGGAGTATTTTTGGGTGCTTTTTCAAAAATGCATGCGTTTTCTTTAAAATGGGGCCCTATGGGAAATGCATGCGTTTTTGAAAGTGTCTTAATGGACATGCGTTTTTGCATGCGTTTTTAAGGGTTTTTTTAAGGGGCTCTACACCTATCACCAAAAAAGCATGCAAAAACGCAGGGTGCCAAAAAACATCTTAAAAAACGCATGGTAAGTGTGACCCACTATTTTTTGGTGCTTTTACAAAATCGCATGCAGTTTTTTAACATGGGGCCCTGTGGGAAAAGCATGCGTTTTTATATGGCACTAAATGGTACATGCGTTTGCATTTGTGTATCACAATTAGGCTAGGGTCACACTTGGCATGCGTTTTTTAAGGTGCTTTTTGGCAGCTTGCATTTTTGCATGCGTTTTTGCTGATAGGTGTGGGGGACCCTTAAAAAACACATGCAAAAATGCAGGCTGCCAAAAAGCACCTTAAAAAACGCATGCCAAGTGTGACCCTAGCCTAATTGTGATACACACATTGCATCCCAACACCAAACAAACATGTCGCAACACATAGAAGTGTAGCCTGTCAGATAGGTACCCTGAGTAGATGATGTTGAGGCATCATCTCTCTGCATCTGGGTGTGCAAAATGCATCATGAAGGTGAAGACTACACTACTATGTGTTGGCATTGTTGACGTCGACATAGCCGTTTAAACAGGAGCTCAACACACATAGCTGCCTAATTAGGCTGAACTCAACATCTACATCTTGTAAGTGATGTAATGACCACCATTAGGCTATGTGCACACTTGTCGGGTGCACAGCGGGTCGGCGGCTGGGCGGACCCGACAGGAAGCTCTGCAGCCGTCCACCGGCTTCCTGTCGGGTATGTGCGGCGGCTGTGCCTCGGGTTTGCGGCGGGTGCACAGTGGGTTAGCGCCGGCGGTTCTGCAGCGGCTGGAAGCAGCACATGATTCTGCTTGCAGCCGCTGCAGAACGGCCGGATTATAGAACATGCTCATTCTTTGCTAACCCGCTGGGAATCCAGCGGGTTAGCAACGGATGAGCATGTGGAAACCGCCGGTGTGTGCACACCGGGTGTCGGTTTCCATAGGTTTATATGTGGCGCCCCGCAACGAGTGCGTCACAAGGGAGTATTGCAGCCGCAATATTCTCTAGACAAAGCAGTGAAATAGTTAACTCAGAGATCCAACCCAACATACAACACCTAGAACAGGGGACCAATCATAGGTCCTGGTGGGTGGAGTGTTAGGGTATTGAAGAGAACAGAGGAGAACGTAGTCTAGAACTTGAAGAGAGCAGACTAGAACTTGGAGTGGAGCGGGGGCTCCGCACTCCGTGCGGGCCCCTGGGCCGTCACCGGTCGGGTGTCAGCACCTGAGGCCTTAACTACCGGGATTGGGCATTTCTACACGGGTTCCCAAAAGACTCCCGTGCCCACAACTTACAGCCGGTTCACTGGTACCGAAGCTGGCAGCAGTTCACCTCTGTCACGCGAACCAGCCCCGTGGAGGAGCAGCTTTATAGGAGCACCCCACCACCAGCCAGTTTCCAGTCGTCTAACCAGCGGTGTACCCACCGAGGGACCCAAGGCTCCCCAAAGAATCCAGAACGTACATCATGGATAGGGCATTGAAGCAGCCTCCCCGTACCCGACCTGGTATTCCTGGGCGACGCTGGCAAGAGAAGCTAAGGAGGTAGAAAGGAGGTACACTGCGGATCTCTGAGGAGCACTATCACTGCTGAGTCCACCCGGTCTTCTACTCAACCACTGTAAGCCATGTACTGCCTGCTGGTTACAGTAAAGAACCGTTGCAGAGACTATCTGTGTCCGTGTCTCCTTATGAACTGTCCGTCATAAACTTAAGGTAACCGCAGCTGCCGCACAACATCTTGAGCAGCTCCAGCCCCCGGGGATCACCGCTCAGCCTGTGGGGAGCGTAACATCTTGCTGCTGTCCATCACCCCGGGAGGTTCCGCAGCGTCGGTAGCCCTTACCGAATCTACTCATAGGTGGCGTCACGAAGAAAACAAATTAAAACCCCTTTTTAATCTGTTCCCGTAAGACGACCTCAATTTTGATCTGCACTACACCGGGCCCCACTACCGGCAGGCGCGGTCCACCCGTGACAAGGAAGGAGAAGAATCGCCTGTCTAAACCGGGAGTAACCCTGGCCCCTGGTGTGCGTCATATATGTTAACCCAAAAGCCGCTTTTGGATTAACATAAATTTGCATAAACCTCATGGAAACCGACCGGCGGTTTCCGCGGCTAAACCTGCACTAACCCGGCCAGTGTGCACATAGCCTTACACAGATAGCCAATATCCGTGTGCTATGTGACATACAGGCTGGAATGGCAATATCTCCTGGACACATTACCTAAATGTACAGTATACTGCCACATATGTAGTGAGGTGAGCAATTCAGACTGTATCATAGAAATGGATATGGAAATGAACTGTGCACAGTCCGCTACTGCCCCCTTGTGGACAACTGCTGAAACAAACGCAGGGAAGTGGGAAATTCCCTTTTCAGCAAAAGTGTTTACCCAGGAAGAGAGAGAGCAGGAAGTCAGTGCAGATCCAGAGCTGAGCCAGGGGAGACCTGCTTGTGGATGTCTGTTGAAAGAGGGCTACTTTGCTACACCTTGCCGGAAAAATCACCCTGCAGAAGCCCCCGTGACTGATCCTGGGCCACTGGACTTTGGTGCTATGACTCTGGCCGCTCTGCAAAACCTTGCCTGCCGAGCACCCGGAGTGCATGTGCAGGGGCCGTGACCGACATAAGGGAGCCATTTGTACTGCCGTGATCTCCCTCCTGCTGCTCGGGGTGCCCCGAGATTGAGAGAGACTTCTGTGCTGCTGTGGGCCCCCTTCTGCTGCTCGGTGTGCCCTGAGACTGGGAGAGACTAACAAAGAAAAATTACGTTACCTGCGGAAGGAGACCAAAGAAGAAGACTGAGGAGTTTCCCCCTTCAGCGCTGCACCGGGACCCGTCCTCGTGAGATCCCCAGTCCTGCTACGTGGGAGCGACATCTTCTTCTGTGATAGACTGGTATGTGATATTAGGGAAAGTTAGGGAAAGATATCTCCATTGTTGTGTTTTTTTCTTTTCTTGCTGCGTACCCGGAAGAAGTGAAGATCCAGAGACTCTAATATATACAAATGCGCATATGGTTCGGTTGACTGTGATATAAACATGTTTACCAGTAAAGAAACGTTATTATCGGTTAAACCTGAGTATGGGGATTCTGTTGAGAAAGATCATACACACACACCCGCGGCCTTACCACCGGTCGCTTCACATAACCACTCCACCACCTGTTCCCTGTGTGCTCCTGGCCATCTGTACATTAGCCTTGATGTATATGTATGTGTCATTATTATTGTGTACTAACATAACACTGTGGGCTGTCAGAGAATATGCCATAATTACTCCCCTGGATCCACAACATAGGTCTGCACATGCATACTTCAGCCTGGAGCAGACACAATACAAGCACATATGTCCCTACTTTCTACTTTTTTTTTTTTTGCTTTCCGACATCAACAACACTCGCACACATAGCCATTCCTAGTGTGATCCACAGAGCAACACACTAGCTGTCCTGTGTGGCACTTTGGCAACTCCAAAGTGCCTTGCAGAAGCTGCAACACATGACACAAGCGTGGAGTAGCGAGATAGTAGAAAGGGCATATGTGTCATGTAGTGGGCAGACTTCCTGACAAGGCTGACAATGGTAACGCAGTTGTGTGAGCCAATCGGAGTCGTAGGGGTGCGGTGTAACACACTCTGGCACACCTATCTCGTTGCCGCGGCCAAACTCGACACCCATATTGCTGATGTGGTGGTGGCGTCTGACGTGGCGATGTGAGAGAAGAAGATCGCTTCCAGTCTGGGTCAGGCGATTTCCGGAACGCTGGATCGCCGGTGATCGCACGTGAAATCGCTATGTGTGACATCTCCAAAGCATTCTGAATAAAGTGCCTGGAATGTGCATGCTCACGTCAAATCATCAGCAATATGGAAGCCATATGGTGGCGTGTGACGGTACCTTAAGGGTATATGAATCATCAAGTGGGAAAATACCTCAATAAATCTGCAGAAGACTCTAATGAAGTATAAGGTACATGGACCAGGTCTTATGGGAATAAACCAGTTTCCCTAATTAAGAAAGTCAGTGAATTCAACCATAGGATAATATGATAATAAGCCCTTATTTGTATGTATAGCACGTAAAAGTAAATACATTGTAAAAATAGTAGTTCTACCTGTGTTGTATTACAAAGTTCATACAGTTAGGAATAAATATTCACCAATTTCTGAGACCCCAGAGACTGCGTCGAAATCACGGCGACTTATGAATGAGCCAACTCATACAGAAGCAGCAGGATTTAACTCCCTGTTTACCGATAACAGCAATGCCAGTAAGCAGGGAGTTAACTCTGCTGCAACGGGGTCAGCGGTGATGTCACCACTTACCACCAACAGTCTCATTCATTGATCACACAGCACGGGGAGTGGACTTCCATCACCTGCTATGTGAAGTAGCAGAGATGCATCATTTGAAGGAGAAGACAGAAGAGCAAGGATAGAGGAGAAATATGCAGTGTTATAGGAGTGCTAGAGTAAGGGAACGGAAAGGTGACTATTAAAAGCACAAACCTTTATTAAAGTTCTGCTCTCTAACCCACAACGTGTTTAGATAGCCAACCGCTATCTTCCTCAGGTGATATAATACCATCACACCGCATATTTCTCCTCTATCCTTGCTGATTCATCCTCCTTCAGGGAGAGTGGTAGGAGCAGCTCCAAGATCATCTACTAACTAAAGGACATGCCGTGATGATACCGCGGAATGCCCTCAGCGGTCACGTGATCCTGGTCATGTGACCAACGCCAAAGGATTCTCCCTGCAGCATCTCCTGGAAGCCCACACCTCAGTTGTGCGAGGACCGAGCACAACTCCCCAAGGTGAGCAGTGCCCTAAAACAATAGACCCTCACCACGCTGAGAATACCAGCCCTTAGCTACCTAGTGTAACCTTTTCTGGCAATTACAAATAAGGTGGAGCCCACATATTTTTTTTTCCCAGCCAAGGGTAAATTAGGCAGCTGAGGGTAGCAGCTCAAGTTGTCTTCTTGGACTGGGAGACCTGGCACCCTCTTTATTTCTTTACCTTGTCCCCTGAGGGAGTGGACCTTCGGGTCCATGAAACAGCTGTTGGGCGGATCTTTCTCTAACACTCAGGGGTACTCCCTTTGCTAAACAGCACCAGCACTTTAATGGGTATGTGCAATGTGTAGTATAATGTAGGGCTCCCTGAGATTCAGTGATGTCCCTAAGAAGCATGTAGAAACTTTACTATGTTTCATAATAAGCAGGCAGTTACAATCCTCTATGGGAGTGGACTCTTTATGCCCTATCAACTATAATTTCTGTATTATTTATTGTTTTTTTTATACCTGTAACAGCAGTCTGAGTGTTGAGGGTACTGCGCTACCCCCATTTTTACGTGCACGTAACCTTATGTACCTGTCCTGTATCCGTTTTTGTTAACATTTGTAATTCTCGCTTTATCAAAAAAATCAAACTACTTCATGGCTTTTGTATTGCTGTGTGCTGCTAGCATTGTCCATTGTCAGTGTCAATATTCTTACCAAATGCCTTTTATCACTATAAATAAAAAAACGTAACGGATGATATACTCTTGCTTGTTTCAACTCCTGTTCTCTCATTAATGCTTAAAATTAAGAGTTGTCGCCACAGCACTACAGCACATTGTGCTGCTGCTGTGGCATTACATGTGGTAATTTTCTATGTCCTTCTTTTATCAGGCTGAACTTAAAAATGCTGCAAATCTCCATGCTTTTTTTTAGTTAATTATTTATTTATTTAAGACCCTATGATGGCAGCTTGGTTGCCATACACTAATGTGTATGGCAACCAAGCAGTATCACTGCAGAGTGATGAAATCCAGTCTGACTACAACAGCCAATCACAGAGGCTCTCACAGAGTGTGAGCTTCTGTTATTGGCTGTTTGTTTGACAGTGCAGTGAATATGCAATTAGCTTAATAGGTGGCCCAGAAATAAAAGCTGGAGACTGTTAAGCCCAATTTACCTATTCTATCTATCTGCTCTTTTCTCAGTTTATACACCATGAGAGGGACTATGTTAAAAACACATTGCACACTGACCACACTAACACCACAGTCGCACCACACTCATTGCTCTCGCACCACACTCATTGCTCTCGCACCACACTCATTGCTCTTGCACCACACTCATTGCTCTCGCACCACACTCGCAGGACTGTCATGCATCAAAAACGCTCTGATTATCACACATGATAGTGTGCCTCCACCCTTAGACAGTATATCCTTTTGTTCTCATAGATTATCATTATTACAATGACTGATCTCATCCCAACTGATTCCTATGTTAATTATATTGTTCTGTTGTATAAGAAAATGTTGCATTGAAATTTCTTTTGTATGTATTGGTACTTTTTTTTAGTATGGATGTTCTTGTAAAGACTACATTATATTGTTATTTTGGAATTGTAACGTATTATTTTTGTAATACTGTTTTTTTCTGTTTCTGTATAATACATTCTGAAGAAGGCTATGAATTTAGATGAAACGTCAATTTGATATGCATCTATTGACTCTAATTGTCTCAATAAATGCAAGTTTATATACTATATTTCTCTATGGCTAGGGTCACACTTTGTAATAGAATTGCGTTCACCACATCCAGATCCGGATGCGGTGAACGCAATTGTCTTCTGACATTCAGCAATCCGGGAACCGGATTGCCGAAGCCACAATCCGGTAATCGGATTGCTCAGGATGTGTAACCTGGCTACCGCAGGTATGAGCAAACTGTTCTGTGCAGTGTTGAAAAAGTTAATTTAATAAATAAATGTTTGTACAATGTCTCTAGGGGGTGCCCAGTCCCCCTAGAGACCTTACACCCACTTAGGTGGGCATATAATGGCATAATCACCTCTGTACAGCAGCTGCCTCCTGACAGCTGCTGTACAATTTTATGAATGAAAGCGACGGGCTCCTCAGAGCAGCATACTATAGCTATTGGTATAGTATGTGCGCCTCTGTCTGAGGTCCTGAAGCCACATACAGTAAGATCTATGGGCAGCGATTATACCATTATATGCCCACCTAAGTGGGTGTAAGGTCTCTAGGGGGACTGGGCACCCCCTAGAGACATTGTACAAACATTTATTTGTTAAATTAACAGTTTCAACACTGCACAGAATACTTTGCTTATCCCGGCGGCAGCCTGCATGAGTTTTCACCCAGGCTGCAGAGCCGGAGATGGAAACCGGATTGCTTGTGAAGCAATCCGGTTTTCATCATAGTCTCCTATGAGGAGCATTTCCTGATCC
Organism: Allobates femoralis; assembly: GCA_033576535.1. Lineage (NCBI taxonomy): Eukaryota > Metazoa > Chordata > Amphibia > Anura > Aromobatidae > Allobates > Allobates femoralis. The sequence goes on along the minus strand of JARQOC010000005.1, from coordinate 52,142,613 downwards.
GGTAACCGGATCAGATTTTGTAAAAATAACCTGAAGTGTGACCCTAGCCTATATTGACTATTTTTCTCTCTCTGCATCAAAAAGCTTCCATGAGCCAAGCTTTATCCAAATTCCTTTATTCACCCTGACCTGTAGCTTAGTGAATCCATCTAACCAGGTGAACCCTAAAGCCGGCATCACACGCATCAATATCGCTAGCAACATCGCCGAAAAGTGACGTCGCTAGCGATATCGCAAGTGTGTCGCGCTGTTACACTGCGATTTATCGCTGGTCGCAGGTTGACAGGTTTACGAGCATGAATGTAAACCTGTCAATCAGCAACCAGCAATTAGGCTGGATCACGCCGTCTGACACCGCAATAGCAATAGATCCCTGCCGAGCGAGCATTGGCTCCGCCCACATCGCCGCCGCGTAACCGGCAACATCCTGCCATGTGACAGCTGGCCTGCGATGTCGGAAGCGAGCGCGCACCCACGCATTGCTTCTGACATTGCAGGCCAGATTGGCAGGTGTGACGGGGCCTTAACACATAGATTATAATGTAAAGAAAATTATTGTGCACATAGATGTAGGATGAATCCGAGGAACCTTGGAACAACAATGTTCAAAGATACCATTTAAGAAAGGATTAGGCTCCATTCAGACTGTGCATTTTTGGTCTGTTTTTGCTGGTCAGTTTTTGTAGCCAAAACCAGGAGTGGGTGATAAATACAGAAGTGGTGAAGTGTTTCTATTATACTTTTCCTCTGATTGTTCCACTCCTGGATTTGGCTACAAAATATGACAAGCAAAAACAGACCAATAACACACAGTGTAAATGGAGCCTTAAAATTTCTAATTATCATGCATGATGCAACATATGCTACAGCACTTTAAAGACATTGGGCCTGTCCACACACCTGCGCTAAATACTTAGTGTATCGTGGTAACCAGTTCATACTGCAGGCTGCATAGTGTCCGCTTATGCCGATCGCACAGGGAAACGCAGCTAGCAGCGTCCTCAGAAAGCACCCGCACACACGCACCTCCGCTTCTCTATCAAAAACTAAATATTTAGCGCAGAACCGCTAAACATTTAGAGCGCAGGTGTGTGGACATGGCCATTGTCAATCACTTTCCCCATGGCCACAATGTCAATTCATGTAAGGCTAGGGTCCACACCTGTGGTATTTTTTTACATCCGGATCTGGTTGTGAGCATTAAAAATGCTCAAAACCGCATTCGGATGCACAGCCCATAGGCTTTAATAGAAAAACTGGATTGCACTATTTGCAATCCGGTTACCGCATCCGGTTTTGCAGCCTGCGGTAAAAATCATGCAGGCTGCATTTTTCGGAGCGGTTGCAAAACCGGATGCATTTTTTTTTAACATGGGAGCCTATGGGATCGCATCTGGCACCGCAAGGTACATAAATGTACCTTGCGGTACCGGATCCGGTTTTTAAAATTGCAAAAACCCTCATTCCAAAACCGGATGCGTTAATGCATCTAGATGCGGAATGAGGGTTGCAATTTTACTATCAAAAGATAGTATGAAGGCACACGGTAAAACCGCATCCAGTAAGGGATGCGGTTACCGCATTGTGCCTTTTAAGTGTGACTCTAGCCTAAGCCCTTTAAAATATAATTAATGTTTTTGGAGTGTGATACTGCGCTCACTGGCCTCCTGGCCATACATGGTGCTGATATGTTTCCATACCAGCCGATGGCTGCTGAAGGCCACTGTGCTTATGTGAAGAGCAGACGGATTTTTACTACATTGAAGAATATAGAACAAATGATGAGATGATTGCAGCTTCAAGTACCATGAGGGACAAGAAATTGTTGTAAAAAAAAAGTTGTTGTTATTCTTAAATTAACCCCTTAGTGACTGAGCCAATTTCCACCTTAATGACCAGACCGTTTTTTGTAATTCTGACCATTGTCCCTTTATGAGGTAATATCTCTGGAACTCTTCAACGGATCCTAGCGATTCTGAGATTGTTTTTTCGTGACATATTGGGCTTCATGTTAGTGGTAAATTTAGGTTAATAATTTTTGCGTTTATTTGTGAAAAAATAAAAAATTTGGCGAAAATTTTGAAAATTTAGCAATTTTCACATTTTGAATTTTTATTCTGGTAAACCAGAGAGTTATATGACACAAAATAGTTAATAAATAACATTTCCCACATGTCTACTTCACATCAGCACAATTTTTGAAAAAAAAAAAAAATTTGTTAGGACGTTATAAGGGTTCAAAGTTCATCAGCAATTTTTCATTTTTCCAGCAAAATTTACAAAACCATTTTTTTTGTGACCACTTCACATTTGAAGTCCCTTTGAGGGGTGTACATAACAGAAAACACCCAAAAGTGACACCATTCCAAAAACTGCACCCCTCAAGCTACTCAAAACTACATTCAAGAAGATTATTAACCCTTCAGGTGCTTCACAGCAGCTAAAGCAAAGTGGAAAAAATAAATGGACATTTTAATTTTTCCAACAAAAATGTCCTTTTAGCCTAAATTTTTTCATTTTCACATGGGCAACAGGATAAAATGGATCCTAAAATTTGTTGGGCAATTTCTCCTGAGTACACCGATACATCATATGTGGTCATAAACCACTGTTTGGGCGCACGGCAGGGCTCAGAAGGGAGGGAGCGCAGTTTGACTTTTGGAGCTAATTTACCATTCAAAAAGTCAAATGGCGCTCCTTCCCTTCTGAGCCCTGCCGTGCGCCCAAGCAGTGGTTTATAACTGCATATGAGGTATCGGTGTACTCAGGAGAAATTGCCCAACAAATTTTAGGATGCATTTTATCCTTTTGTTCATGTGAAAATGAAAAAATTGAGGACAAAAGAAAATTTTTGTGGAATTGAAAGTACTTTTTAAATTTTACGGATCAATTTGTAAAGCACCAGAGGGTTCAACGTGCTCACTATGCATCTAGATACGTTCCTTGGGGGGTCTAGTTTCCAAAATGGGGTCACTTGTGGGGGAGCTCCAATGTTTAGGCACACAGGGGCTCTCCAAACGCGACGTGGTGTCCGCTAACAATTTGAATGGAAAATTAGCTCCAATTGTTAGCGGACACCAAGTCACGTATGGAGAGCCCCTGTGTGCCTAAACATTGGAGCTCCCACACAAGTGACCCCATTTTGGAGACTAGACCCCCCAAGGAACTTATCTAGATGGGTGGTGAGCACTTTGAACCCCAAGGTGCTTCACAAATGAATCCGTAAAAATGAAAAAAGAACATTTTTGTGGAATAGAAAGTACTTTTTAAATTTTACAGATCAATTTGTAAAGCACCAGAGGGTTCAACGTGCTCAGTATGCATCTAGATACGTTCCTTGGGGGGTCTAGTTTCCAAAATGGGGTCACTTGTGGGGGAGCTCCGATGGTTAGGCACACATGGGCTCTCCATACGCGACATGGTGTCCACTAACAATTTAAATGGAAAATTAGCTCCAATAGTTAGCGGACACCATGTCGCATATGGGGAGCGCCTATGTGCCTAAACATTGGAGCTCCCCCACAAGTGACCCCATTTTGGAAACTAGACCCCCCAAGGAACATATCTAGATGCACAGTGAGCACTTTCAACCCCCTGGTGTTTCACAAATTAGTCCGTAAAAAGGAAAAAAAGATTTTTGTGAAAAAAAAAAGTACTTTTTCATTTTTACGGATCAATTTGTGGAGCACCTGGGGTTTCAAAGCGCTCACTATGCATCTAAATAAGTTCCTTGGGGGGTCTAGTTTCCAAAATGGGGTCACTTGTGGGGGAGCTCCAATGTTTAGGCACACAGGGGCTCGCCATACATGACATGGTATGCGCTTACAATTCCAATTGTTAGTTGACACCATGTCACGTATGAAGAGACTCTATGTGCCTAAACATTGGGGCTCCCCCACAAGTGACCCCATTTTGTAAACTAGACGCCCCAAGGAACTTATCTAGATGCATAGTGAGCATTTTGAACCCCCAGGTGCTTCACAAACTGATCCGTAAAAATGAAAAAGTACTTTTTTTCCACAAAATCTTCTTTTTTTCCTTTTTACGGACTAATTTGTGAGGCACCTGGGGTTTAAAGTGCTCACTATGCTTCTAGATACGTTCCTTGGGGGGTCTAGTTTCCAAAATGGGGTCACTTGTGGGGGAGCTCCAATGTTTAGGCACACAGGGGCTCTCCATATGCGGCATGGTGTCTGCTAACAATTTGTATGGAAAATTAGCTCCAATAGTTAGCGGACACCATGTCGCATATGGGGAGCGCCTATGTGACTAAACATTGGAGCTCCCGCACAAGTCACCCCATTTTGGAAACTAGACGCCTCAAGGATTATATCTAGGAGTATAGTGAGCATTTTGAACCTATAGCTACTTCACAAAATTTGATAAAGTCATATTGAACATTTTCTTTTTTCACACAATTTCTCACTTGTAGAGCATGTGCACAAGATACGGAGACACCGTGTCCTGGTTGTCTCCTCTCCTGCCTTTTTTTTAGTATTCCTTTATTAAATTAAAAAAAAAAAACGACGTGGGGCTTCGCCATATTTTTGGTCCAGCCAAATATAGCAGGCAGCTACGGGCTGCCACCAACCCCTTCTGCCTAGTTTTACCTGGCTGGAAACCAAAAATATAGGGAAGCCCTATTGTTTTTTTAATTATTTCTTGAAATAATTAAAAAAAAAATGGCGTGGGCTTCGCCACATTTTTGGGCCAGCCAGGTACAACTAGGCAGCTGGGGGCTGGAATCCTCAGCGTAGGGAGGCCCAAGCTTTATGGGCCCCCCCGCTGCGAATTGCAGTCCGCAGCCGCCCCAGAAAATGGCGCATTCATAGAAGCGCCATTTTCTGGCGCTGTATCCAGCTCTTCCAGCTGCCGTGTAGCGGTGGCAGACTGGGTAATAAGGGGTTAATGCCAGCTTTTTTTGCAGCTGGTACTAAGCCCGAGATTCTTAATGTCTGGCCAATATTAGACCGGGCCATTAAGAATCCCTAGTAAATTGTAAAGTAGACACAAGACAGAAAAAAATATTTTTATTAGAAAAAACACACAGACACTATTTAGACCCCATCTTTATTATTCTTTGGCATCCGACGTAGTCCAGTAGGAAGCTCCGACGTAGTCCAGCAGGAAGGTCCGACGTAGTCCAGTAGGAGGTCCCTCGATGATTTTCAGTCTTTTACAGCATATGGGGGCATCCCCCATGTGCTATAAAATCTGGCATTCTTCCAGGAGAATGACAGGTCATGACCTCAGTAGGATGATATCAGGTCAGGATCCTTGGTTCACAAAGCGTCAATTGTAATCCCATCATGGGATCACAATTGACCCTTTGTGAACCAAGGATCCTGACCTGACATGACCTCACTGAGATCATGAGCTGTCAGTCTATGCAGAGACTGTCTTGTCTGCTAATAGACTGACAGTTCATGACCTCAGTGAGGTCATGGCAGGTCAGGATCTTTGGTTCACACAGGGGTCAATTGTGATCCCATGATGGGATCACAATTGACCCTTTGTGAACAAAGGATCCTGACCAGCCATGACCTCACTGAGGTCATGAATTGTCTATTAGCAGACAGAGCATTCTCTGCTCTGTCTGCGCATGAAGCCGGCAGACAGCACAGGGAGCCAGGAGAAGAAGGAGCCGCTCCAGGGAGATGAAGACAGGTGAGATCGGGGGATGACCGGGGGGGGCTGTTGGAAGCTGGGGGCCAGGGTGCATTAGATCCCTCCCCGATGTGACATGTGTGACATGTCACATCGGGGAGGATTGTGCAGGAGGGGGCAGCCGGTTGTTCCTGAGCGCTGCGGCGCTGTTTTAGAGAGGGGGAGGAGGAGGAGGGAGGACGAAGGAGCTGGGGAGCTGGGCAGGAGGAACGTGGGGGGAACCGGAGGGGGCTGTTGAGGATGATGGGCACAGGAGGAGGCTGTTGGGCACCAGCACTGACATTTCCATGCGATCTGACATGTATGACATGTCAGATCGCATGGAGATGCAGCAGCGGTGGCGGGTTTTAGCGCCCGCCGCCGCCATTTTCAGACAGATCGGAGGAGGGGTGGGGGTGGGAGGAAGATCCCCGGTACCGGGGGTCTTAGGACACTTAGGGGTTAATGCTTCACTGTCATCCGACGTGTGTTTTCACGTCGGATGAAAGTGAAAGCATTTTTTACCGGCAGTCTCATTTTTTGTAATGTGATGACCGGTAAACGGTGCTTACCGGTCATCACATTACCGGTGATGGTAAAAAAGCCCCCGTTCCATAATCTTGGGGGTCTCAGCTACCCCCGGTAGCTGAAACCCCGGAGATTTTTGACCACTGGGGGGCGCTAGAGCACTTTCCCTGGCTGACGTCTACAGACGTCAGCCAGGCATAAGTACCCATTTTTTCCGACGTCTCTGGGCGTTAGGCCGTCGTTATGGGGTTAAGAAAAGATGTACTAGAAATGTTTCTCCTATTAAAATAAACATAAAAAGTTTACTTAATTACTTAAAGGGAATCTTTTAACAGGTTTTTGTAAATTCATCTGAGAGCAGCATGTTGTAGTCAAAGAGACTCTGAATCTAATGATGTATCACTTAGTTTACCAGGTCCAGTGGCTCTATTAGGGTGGAGGCACGCGGGCGTGAGAGTCATGAGTGCAATGCGATAAAAACTTGCTTTGCACTCGGACCAGTATTATTAAATTATACTGGTCACATCAGTGCATTTTTCACGAACTAAACTCGCATTGCGAGTGAAATGTGAGTTCAATCGCAGCATGCTGCGTTGAACGCGATTTCCTTGCTTGAGTACCCATTGTAAGTATATGGGTGCGAGAAAATCTCGCACCCATATAGCACACTGTGCGATAGTTGCACGTGTTTGCTATCTTACAATGTCGTCAAACACCGCTGCTCTCAAAGCAGTGGTGCTTGAAATTGCCGGGTTGCCAGCACAGTATCCAATCAGCTTTCACTGCTGTGACAGCAGTGGTGAAAGCCGATTGGTTAAATCAACTGGTAAATGCTGTTCATGGTGCTGAAGATAAAACTTCAGCACCATGTAAAGCAAAGACTTTTAAACACCAGTGGTGTTTGAATTTGACGGTAAATGGTGTCCATGGTGCTGAAGTTTTATCGGCTGGATTTTTCTCTTAAAAAGATGTTTAGGGATCGCCTGAAACTATGTAAGTTGTGGATATGCCTAATTTCTTTAGGTAGAGCATTCCAGATAATCGGTGCAGTTCAGGAGATGTCTTCAAGTCGGGAGTGGGAGGTACTTATTAATACAGATGTTAGTCTAAAGTACCGTATATACTCGTGTATAAGCCGACCCGTGTATAAGCCTACTTTTGCCCCCAAAAACTGGGAAAACTTATTGACTCGCGTATAAGCCGAGGGTGGACTCCAGCACAGGTATACAACCCCCAGCAGTGAGGTATACAGCAGCCTCCCCAGTGGTAGTATACAGCAGCATCCCCAGTGGTATATACAGCAGCAGCCCCAGTGGTAGTATACAGCAGCCCCAGAGGTATATACAGCCCCAGAGGTATATGCAGCCCCAGAGGTATATGCAGCCCCAGAGGTATATGCAGCCCCATATGCAGCCCCAGAGGTATATACAGCCCCATATGCAGCCCCAGGAGGTATATGCAGCCCCATATGCAGCCCCAGAGGTATATACAGCCCCATATGCAGCCCCAGGAGGTATATGCAGCCCCAGAGGTATATACAGCCCCATATGCAGCCCCAGGAGGTATATGCAGCCCCATATGCAGCCCCAGAGGTATATACAGCCCCATATGCAGCCCCAGGAGGTATATGCAGCCCCATATGCAGCCCCAGAGGTATATACAGCCCCACATGCAGCCCCAGGAGGTATATGCAGCCCCAGGAGGTATATGCAGCCCCAGAGGTATATGCAGCCCCCCCATCTATATACAGGCCCCTCCCGCCGCAATCCTGTAAAGAAAGAGATTGGTATACTTATCCATCACACTCCTCCATCTTCATCCAGCGTCTTCCGTCTTCTTTCAGCTTCCTCCTCTGTCGCGCCGGCAATGACGTCATTGCCTGCGACCATCGGAGGAAGCTGGAAGAAGATGGAAGACGCTGGATGAAGATGGAGGAGCGGCGGCGGGACAGCGGCAGCGGGACAGCGGAGGGATAAGTATACTAATCTCTTCCTTTACAGGATTGCGGCGTGGGGGGGCCTGTATATAGATGGGGGCACTGTATACTGTATACATTGTATACAGTATACAGTGACTCGTGTATAAGCCGAGGGGGTAACTTTTCAGCCCAATTTTTGGGCTGAAAAACTCGGCTTATGCGCGAGTATATACGGTAACTCCCAGAGCGCAGAGAACAGGTGTGGTGATAGACAGAGATGAGGGTAGAGAGGTAGGGAGGTGCTGCACTGTGAAGAGCTTTGTGCGTCAGAACAAGCAGTTTGAATTGGATCCTATAGTGTATGGGCAGCCAGTTCAGTGACTGGCATAGAGCAGAAGCGTCTAAAGGAACGGTTAGCTAGATAGGTGATCCTGGCTCCTGCATTAAGAATGAATTGGAGAGGGGAGAGTCTAATGCGGGGAGGGCCAATTAAAAGAGAATTACAATAGTCATGGTGGGAGTGAATCAGGGCCACAATGACAGTTTTTGTGGTTTCCAAGGTGAGAAAGGGGTGAATTCTAGAGATGTTCTTCAAATGCAAGCGACAAGAGCGGGCGAGAGATTGTATATATGGGGTGAAGGAAAGATCAGAGTCAAACATAATAGACATCGAATCTGCTGTCTAGGCGTTATTGTGGTGCCGCACACTGAGAAAGAGATGTCAGATTTAGGGAGGTTAGTGAAGGACAGGAGCAGAAAAAGTTCAGTTTTGGAAAGGTTAAGTTGCAGATAGAGAGCGGACATGATATTGGAGACTGCGGTTAGACCGTCATTGGTGTTCTTTATTAGTGCGGGAGTTAGGTCAGGGGATAAAGTGTATAGTTGTGTGTCATCAGCCTAAAGACGGTACTGAAAGCCAAATCTGCTGATCGTCTGTCCAATCAGGAGAAAAGAGAAGAGGTTCAAGGACTGAACCCTGAGGGACCTCAATAGTGAGAGGAAGAGGGGAGGAAGTGGAGCCAGCGAATGATATACTGAAAGAGGGGTCAGAAAGATAGGAAGAGAACCAGGGGAGAGCGGTGTTCTTGATGCTAATGGAGTGCAGCATAGAGAGTAGGAGATGGTGGCCAACACTGTCAAAGGCTGCAGAGAGATCAAGAAGAGTAAGCAGAGAGTGGTCACCATTACATTGGTCATTGGTCACTTTGGTGAGGGCAGTTTCTATAGAATATAGGGGGTGAAAACCAGCCTATAATGGGTCTAGAAGAGAGTGAGTGGTGAGGTAACAGGTGAGGCGGGAGTAGACCAGGCGCTCCAGTAGTTTAGAGATGAAGGGAATGAAGGGAAGATTGGAGACTGGTCTGTAGTTGTTTGTGCAGGATGGGTTGAGAGAAGTTTTCTTTAATAATGGAGTAATGATAGAGTTTTTGAAAGAGGAGGGGAAGATGCCAGAAGAGAGGGAGAAGTTGAAGATTTTGGTTAGATGAGTGGTGACCACTGGAAAGAAAGACTGGAGTAGGTGTGCGGGGATGGGGTAAGTAGTACATGTGGTGGGATGAGAGAAACAGAGGAGCCTGGAAAATTCTTCTTCTGTGACTGGGTCAAATGTTGAGAGTGAGCCGGAGGAAATGTGGGGAGAGATAGGGGTAACAGTGATTTGAGTTTGGGAGTTGATTTCCTGATAGATGTTTTTTATTTTCTTAGTAAAATAGGAAGCCAGATCATCAGCACAGAGGTCAGTGATGGAGGCCTGCACTTTAGAACTGAGGAGAGAGTGAAAGGTTTCAAAGAGTTTCTTTGGGTTGTTGGATAGTGAGCAGATCAGGGTGGTGAAGAAGGTCTGTTTGTCGAGGTAGTGGGCAGAGTTGTAAGTTCTCAGCATAAATAACCACAATATCACTGTGATTGACTGGCAAGCAACTTGCCTGACCTAAACCATATAGTAAATCTGTAGGGTATTGTCAAGAGGATTATGAGAGACACCAGACCCAACAATGCAGACGAGCTGAAGGCTGCTAACACTTCAGCAGCTAAAGACTGATCGCCTTCATGCCACGCCGCATTGATGCAGTAATTCATGCAAAAGTATCCCCGACCAAGTATTGAGTGCATTTACTGTACATACTTTTCATTACACCAACATTTGTGAGCTAAAGATCATATTTTCAGTTGGTCTTATATAATATTTTAATTTTCTGACATAATGACCTTTGGGTTTTCATTGGCTGTATGCCATAATCATCAACATTTACAGAAATAAACATTGGAAAAGCATCAATCTGTTTGTAATGACTCTGTATAAAATGTGTTTCACTTTATGTATTGAATTAATGAAATAAGTTATCTTTTTGATGATATTCTAATTTCTTGAGATGCAGCTGTATGTACCAGATATTCGAGGACCTCCAAGGACAAAATGATTGACGTAAGAAGAAAACCTCTTTGAAGGTGACCAACCAGAAGAGGGAAAGGTGACATTGTTTCTTTTTAGAATGTCTTCTACCCTGCTATATTGAGATTTGATTACTTAAAGTTTCGCGCCCAAAGCCTTAAAAGTAAATCAGTTGATAATGTGTCCCAGTCTAATTCCTTTCAGGTGTAGTGTTGTCATGGACACCAGTATATGTACTGTATGTGTGTATATATGGGGACATCCATGTGTTCGGCGATTTAAGGTTCCCATGACAACACAGATCCCGATAGACTTTAAAATGGAAATTTACAGGCTACAGGACTATAACCTTATACTTAGTGCAGTAACGTATTAAGAAAAAGAGACTGAGACAGAAGGGGTTCCTGTTGAAACACTGATTATGGGTCCTTTGTAGTCCGATAGCTCATTATAATGCACAATTATGGTCTGGAGTATGTAGTGTTCCCTCTTTAGCTCTTATCCCGTTTGCGGCTTCACACCTATCACCAGTGGTATATTTGCCCTTGTAGAAAATGTTTTTTTTTTGTTAATTCATCATTGAAAAATTCTAGTTTACATGATGTCCTGCGTGTGACAATATAAACACATATGTAATTATGGTCTTAAAGTGATTCTGTCACCAGTTGTTTTTGTTTCTAAACTCTGTCCCTTACCTCTAACATCCTTTGATTGGGATTCCTGTAACCCTCTTATATCCCCAGACATGCCCCTGCATACCTCTGAAGAAGAGTTTAATACTTGTCCTGCACGGTATGTAAACTGTGCTGTCCGGTCCAATGTGTGTTTCCAAATTGCATCAGCACCACCCCGCTCCCTTCAAACGCCACCTCTTCTAACTACATGTAAGTGGATGACAGCTCTACCTCATCCACATAGTGCCCCAAGTCTCATGTCTGCGCAGCGGCACTGGCTGTTCAATAAGACATAGTGAGGCGACTGGACAGATCTCCAATTCCACTCTGCAGGCGCAAGCCTTCAGGATCCATTTGGATGACATAGAGATATAATCCACTTACTTGTAATTAGAAAAACATGGCATTGGAAGAGAGCAGGGTGGTGCTGATAATATTCTGGAAACACTCTTCGGACTCGAGCACATACAGTTGTGGCCAAAAGTATTGACACCCCTGCAATTCTGTCAGATAATACTCAGTTTCTTCCTGAAAATGATTGCAATCACAAATTCTTTGGTATTATTATCTTCATTTAATTTGTCTTCAATGAAAAAACACAAAAATAATTGTCCTAAAGCCAAATTGGATCTAATTCCACACCAAACATAAAAAGGGGGTGGACAAAAGTATTGAGACTGTTAGAAAAATCATGTGATGCTTCTCTAATTTGTATAATTAACAGCACCTGTAACTTACCTGTGGCACCTAACAGGTGTTGGCAATAACTAAATCACACTTGCAGCCAGTTGACATGGATTAAAGATGACTCAACCTCTGTTCTGTGTCCTTGTGTGTATCACATTGAGCACAGAGAAAAGAAAGAAGACCAAAGAACTGTCTGAGGACTTGAGAAACCAAATTGTGAGGAAGCATGAGCAATCTCAAGGCTACAAGTCCATCTCCAAAGACCTGAATGTTCCTGTGTCTATCGTGCGCAGTGTCATCAAGAAGTTTAAAGCCCATAGCACTGTGGCTAACCTCCCTAGATGTGGACGGAAAAGAAGAATTGACGAGAGATTTCAACGCAAGATTGTGCAGATGGTGGATAAATAACCTCGACTAACATCCAAACAAGTTCAAGCTGCCCTGCAGTCCGAGGGTACAACAGTGTCAACCCGTACTATCCGTCGGCGTCTGAATGAAAAGGGACTGTATGGTAGGAGACCCAGGAAGACCCCACTTCTTACCCCGAGACATAAAAAAGCAAGGCTGGAGTTTGCCAAAACTTACCTGAGAAAGCCTAAAACGTTTTGGAAGAATGTTCTCTGGTCAGATGAGACAAAAGTAGAGCTTTTTGGGCAAAGGCATCAACATAGACTTTACAGGAGAAAAAAAGAGGCATTCAAAAAAAAGAACACGGTCCCTACAGTCAAACATGGCGGAGGTTCCCTGATGTTTTGGGGTTGCTTTGCTGCCTCTGGCACTGGACTGCTTGACCGTGTGCATGGCATTATGAAGTCTGAAGACTACCAACAAATTTTGCAGCATAATGTAGGGCCCAGTGTGAGAAAGCTGGGTCTCCTTCAGATGTCATGGGTCTTCCAGCAGGACAATGACCCAAAACACTTCAAAAAGCACTAGAAAATAGTTTGAGAGAAAGCACTGGAGACTTCTAAGGTGGCCAGCAATGAGTCCAGACCTGAATCCCATAGAACACCTGTGGAGAGATCTAAAAATGGCAGTTTCGAGAAGGCACCCTTCAAATATCAGGGACCTGGAGCAGTTTGCCAAAGAAGAATGGTCTAAAATTCCAGCAGAGCATTGTAAGAAACTCATTGATGGTTACCGGAAGCGTTTGCTCGCAGTTATTTTGGCTAAAGGTTGTGCAACCAAGTATTAGGCTGAGGGTGCCAATATTTTTGTCTGGCCCATTTTTGGAGTTTTGTGTAAAATGATCAATGTTTTGCTTTTTGCTTCATTTTCTTTTGTGTTTTTTCATTGAAGACAAATTAAATGAAGATAATAATACCAAAGAATTTATGATTGAAATCATTTTCAGGAAGAAACTGAGTATTATCTGACAGAATTGCAGGGGTGTCAATACTTTTGGCCACAACTGTAATTTACATATAGCGTGGGAAAATATAAAACTCTTCTTTCTGAGGTATATAGGTGATGGGCAGGGCTTAGAAGCAAAGAAACTGGTGACAGGTTCCCTTTAAAGCTAGAGTGAAGTAGTGAAATACAGATGTACTGTACTGTGCTCTCGTTGTCTGATACATAGACAAGCGATGCTGTGCTCCTGTAGAGAACATTCAGTGGTAGCTCTCGATTATACTGTAATTGCAGGATTACAGCTATGATGGGTGTTATATTGTAGTTGAAAAGTGATGGGTGACAGGATTGCAATGACCTTGCATTAATTATTATTATTATTTATCAGCCTTCAGCTTGATCTCGAGCCATGACGACTTGATGGATGAACGGTCCGTTGGAAGATCCATCTTATATGAACCTAGATAGGTCTACCATGGTCTTTTCCAGACCTAGATATGTCCACCATTGTCTTCTCTAGACCTAGATAGGTCCACCATGGTCTTCCTCAGGCCTAGATAGGTCCACCATGGTCTTCTTCAGGCCTAGATATGTCCACCAGGGTATTCTCCAAGCCTAGATAGGTCTTCCAGGGTCTTCCCCAAGTCTAGATATGTCCAGCAGGATCTTCCCTACCTTTTTCTTGACAGTATCAAGCCATCTGATCGTTGGTCTTCTTATTCGCTTTGTACCTTCTATTCTTCCTACCATAATGTTCCTCTCTGATGACTTTTCTCTTCATATGATTTGTCCAAAGTAGGCAAGTCATAGATTGGTGATCTTTGCTTCAAGTGACATGTCTGGCTTGGTTTGTTCCAAATTGTTTGTTTGTTCTTCTTGCCATCGATGGTATTGATGTTATCCTTCTCCAGCTCCACATTTTGAAATTGTTTATTCTTCTTCTGTCTTGTTTCTTTAACGTCCATGTTTCACATCCATAAGTTACTAAAGAAAAGACATAAAGAAATATTCCTTGTGTTAAAGGGACTATTTATTTATTTATTGACTTGTGTCAAAGGTTTTGGATATCCTTCCACAAGCTTCTCACAATAGTTGGTAGAAATTTGGGCCCATACCTCCTGACAGAACTGGTGTAACTGAGTCATGTTTGTAGATCACCATGCTCGCACCTGCCTCTTCAGCTTTGCCCATAAATTTTTCAATAGGATTGAGATCAGGTTTTGTGATGACCACTCCAAAACATTAACTTTGTTATCCTTAATGCACTTTGTAACCAGTTTTGCAGTATGCTTAGGGTCATTGTCCATTTGGAAGACCTATTTCCTCTCTAACTTTACCTTTCTGGCTGATGTCTTAAGATGTTACTTCATTATTGTCACATAATGTTCTTTAGTCATGATGCCATCAATTTTGTGAAGTGCCCCAGTCCCTTCTGTAGCAAATCAACTCCACAACATGATGTTGTCACCTCAGTTTGGATGGTGTTCTTAGGCTTCCATGCTTTTACCTTTTTCCTACTAATGTAACAATGGCCATTATACCCAAACAGTCCAATTTTAGTTTCCTCAGACCACAGGACATGTCTCCAAAAATGTAGGTCTTTGTTCCTGTGTGCATTTATAAAAATTAATCTGGCCTTTTTATGTTTCTTTTGAATAGTGGCTTCTTCCTGGCAGAGTGGCCTTTCAGCCCATGTTGATACAGTAGTTATTTCACTGTGTATAGTGACACAGTCTTACCAGCTTCTGCCATCATCTTCACAAGGTATTTTTATTTTCTTCTTGGGTTGATATACAAGTGTCATTCCAAAGCATGTTATCACTGGGACACAGAACCCATCTCCATCCTGAGCAGTATTATGACTGGACATTCCCATCTTGTTTGTACTTGCATATAATTGTTTGTACAGATGAACGAGGCACCTTCATGTATCTGGAAATTGCACCAAAGTATGAACCAGACTTGTGCAAGGCCACAATTATCTCCTTGATATCTTGGCTGATTTCTTTACACCATCCCATGATGCTACACAAATTAGCAGTGTGCTTCATGTGTGAGTTAAAATACATCCACAAGTGTGTCTTTAATTAAATTAGATCTTGCCAATAAGCCTATTAGAAGCTTCCAAACACACGACATCATATGGGCTGTCCCAAATTGTTTAAAGGCTTTATTTTTAAAGGCATAGTAATCTGTAAGTGTATGTAAACTTGTGACTTTACAGAAAGTAATAAAAATGCCTTAAAATACTCTCTCTCATTATTCTGGCATTCGGCAAATATAAATAGTTATGATAATCCTAATTGACCTAACACGGGAAAGGTTTATTCTGATTTCAAGTCAGATACTGTGAAAAATATGCACACGTGTCCTTTTATATAATGTATATGAACTGCTGATTTCAACTATAAGTTTGTTTTCCCATTTTTCAGTATTTTGTATTGCAAATTGAATGGTATCGCTGAAGACTACAACTCTTCCTTAAAAAGCAAGCTGTGGCATACAGTGGGTACGGAAAGTGTTCAGACCCCATTACATTTTTCACTCTTTGTTTCATTGCAGCCATTTGGTAAATTCCCAAAACTTAATTTTTTCCTCATTAATGTACACTCTGCACCCCATCTTGAATGGAAAAAAACCCCAGGAATGTAGATATTTCTGTAAATTTATTGCACAAATGTATTGGCTGAAGGTTCACCTTCCAACAATACAATGATCCTAAGCCACAGCTAAAATAACAAAGTGGCTTCAGAACAACTCCATGACCATCCTTGACTGGCCCAGCCATAGCCCTGACCTAAACCCAATTGAGCATCTCTGGAGAGACCTGAAAATGGCTGTCCACCAACATTCACCATCCAACCTGACGGAACTGGAGAGGATCTTCAAGGAAGAATGGCAGAGGATCCCCAAATCTAGGGGTGAAAAACTTGTTGCATCATTCCTAACAAGACTCATGGCTGTACTAGCTCAAAAGGTGCAAATACTCAATACTGAGCAAAGGGTCTGAATACTTATCACCATGTGAGATTTCAGTTTTTCTTTTTTAAGAATGTTGCACAAATATCTACAGTACATTTATGAGTGCAGAGTGTACATTAACGAGAAAAAAATGAACTTTTTTGAATTTACCAAATGGCTGAGTGAAAAATTTAAAGGGGTCTGAATACTTTCCGTAGACACTGTAGTTGTGATGACGAAATAAAGTTCTGACACTTTGATGAAAGGGATGAAAGAAAAAGCACAAAAAAGCAAAAAAGTGATGGTGATAAAAAAAAGTGTTCAGCCCCCATATAAGGGGCCTTTCACACTAGCATTTCTGTCTGGATCCGGCCGATCTGCACAAAAAAACGCGTCTCCTGCATGTGCCTCCTAATTTCCACACTTGTGGTAAGCCCCATGCATTGTCTATGGGGCTTGCGGCAAGTCCGGTATTGCCGAGATCGGGCAGTTGCACCTGCGAAAAAAAACGCAGCTGACTACTTAGGGGGCCTAAGTCTGATATTTTTTGTCTGACCTTTTTAGGGGACTAAAGGTTGCTTTACACGTCCCGATATCGTTGCCCAACAACGATAAAAAGTCACGTGGTTCGGGCGTTCCCGCCGATATCGTTTGCGCATTGTGTGGTGTTGAGCAATGAGCAATGCGACGCAAGAACGATGCCAAAACGATATCGTTGGGGAATTGTGCAGGCTCTCCAACTGCCCGATATTGGCTTGACGATCTGGCAGGATCGTGCTGTGTGACAGCGCAACTACGATTTGGAGCGCAACTTCCCCTATTCACTCCCATGTTAAATGGTCGTTCCCTGGGTCACTCGTACACAGCGCAAAGGAGGGGGCGTAGACATCGCAGTTGCGTTGCCTGCCGATATCTCCCTGTGTAACATCTCCTATGCGATTTTGGACTAGTGCCGAAAACGTGAGCGCTCCCGTGCCGTTGTATACAATATCGTAACGATATTGGGACGTGTAAAGCGGCCTTAAGACGTTCTTGACAGTATCAGTAAATCATTAGGAATAAGTATGTTATTAGGCGTACATTCTACTGTTTTAGAAGAGAGAGGGTAGAAGCCATGTGCATCTGTTTTATGCAAATTATTGTCAAATTGCAATGAGTAGTCCAATATCGGATTATTAAAAAGGGGAAACCCAATCCTATATTAACAAACATGGTTGCAAAAAGCCTTTTATCATTAAGTAGTTGCACGTATTAAAATGCATTTATAACTGAAGGTACGCTTTGAAGATTCCTAATATACATTCCTAAATGTTTCTTAAAGGTGATTGAAATAAAATTGACTTAATGTGGCTTATTCTGCTCCTGCATGCCTTCACAAGCCATTTCTCTCAAGATGTTTGATTAAATATTCACTCTATCTGAAACGTCACACATTGACATGGCAAATGGGTCTTGACTGAGACACATGGAATAATAGAAGCAGACCTTGTTGTTCTAATTGCATTTGCATCAGGATGCAGCCAGGCACAAAATAATCACTGGCTTTCTTCTTTCAACCTGATCACGGCATTTTATATGGAGGGTGAATTTAATCTTTCCACGCAGGTTGGCATCCAATCTAATTCTTTGTCCTTTTACTCATACAGCTGCTGTGGTATTTTAACATGTTAGGGCTGCATTATAGATCGTATATGTGGCTGATTTAGCATATTAGTAAATTCTTAAATTCTCAATCATTTTTGGTTGTGCCCAATCTGTTGACTGTGGAGCAATAGTATATAAAAGTACACATAATTAACACTATCCAAAACACTAACAGCCAAAAGTAGTGTGTGGCTAATGAACTTAAAGGTGGAATTCTTCTTTTAGACCCTGAGAGTAGGGCAGATAGCGAGTGGTCAACATAGGCTTGTGATTACGGGCTGCAATGTGTTGTGGGCTGGACCAGATTCTAGGTCCACCACTTCCATTCCTTAGCAGGTAGGGTTGGGAAGCTGAAAAAAAGTATGGACTTTATTCACCCAAAGTGGCCTACACCTTCCTCAAGAACACCGAAACGTTGCACCACTTTGGGTGAATAAAGTACAAATTTTTTTAAATTTTTTGTGGTGCTGGACATCACAGTTATGCCGGACTAGCCATGGATATGAATGTATGGATAATGATTATAAACAGCTAAGGTATATAAATTGATAGGTGGTTTATTTTGCCTGGCCATAAAATGAAGGAAGACTCATGGAGCAGTGTAACGGGTGAGGGCAGCCATGGCTGAGTTGTAATGCCTCAGTGAGGAAATGTCATGCCCCTCCAGGGCCTTAGGATACTCGGAAAATACGGAGAGAAGGGGTACCGATTGAGTGTCATCCCACTACCTTTAAGTAGCTGGATTCCTGCCTCCGAGAACCCAATGCTCAGCGGGTTGTTGCACAGTGACTGTGAGTAAGTATGTAAAGACTGCAACCCGCTGTTTCTTTGACCATTTTGACAGGTCATAAGCCTTGCGCTGGAACATAGCTATCAACTCACTCAGTAACGTCTGCTGCCCTAGGGGTCAGCCCTACTCGTAGAGGGTTTTACAACACTGCTGCATCATCACCAATAACCCCAGAGGAACTGTAGTGCATCAGCGGCCGTCAATAGCCGCAATCTGCAGGTAGCGTCACGTGAATACAGATAGGAGGAGCCTCGCACTGTACTTCCCTTAGGCTTTCTAGCAGCAACATAAGTAATAAAGTACTGTGTGGAAGGACCATTCACCACAGTTTAAATCTCCAGCAGCTAGTTCTGGAGTTAAACATACTGAATATATAACAAGTTCCTTGAAGTAGAAAACCCAGAGTCCTGATCTAAACCCAATAGAAAACCTCTGGAAAATCCTTAGTGAAAAAGTCATGGTCAAGAAACCCGCAACTGTCACAGAACTGTGGAAGAGACTGGAAGAAGAGTGGACCAAAATCCCCCCAGAGCAGAAAGAGACTAGTGATGTCCTGTGGCCGCAGATGTGCAGAAGGTATTTACAGCAAAGACCTGTACAAAGCAAAGGCCTGTACACTTCCTACTGATTGGTGACTGTTGTAACCTCGACAAAATTTTCTTTTAATTTTTCTCTGTCTGCAGCTATTGCTGTTCTCTAAGTATGATCATCATTTTTTGGGTAAAATAAAGCTTTTAAGTTGATAAACTTTGGTTATTTTGGATAACACTGTTCTAGTGGCACGGTGTACCCCTTACACTAAAACCTTCAAATGTTCATAAATGTAGATTACATTCTGTCTAAAAAATCAAGTGCGGGAAAGGGAAAATGGGGTCAGATGAAGCGCTAGGCACCAGGGAAGGGAGCACAGACAGTTTAGTGACACAGACCTTTACTAAACACTTCACAACGTGTTTTGGCAGCAGGATACTGCTTTCATCAGGTGATGAGAGGGTATTACAAGTGGGACATAGATATACTGGAGAAACAGGAAGAAAACAGGGGGAGCCAGCACAGCCAAAAATTGCTGAAAAAATAAATGTGTAAATACACCTGTCACTACCATACTGCATACAAATAGAGACATTTCGCAAGAGATTACAGAAATATTCTCTTGAGCAACTCTTCCACGCCAAGGAATGTCTCAGAAAGAGTGGTCCTACTCTACATATTTTTAAATTTCTGATGTGTCCGTAGACAGCATAATACAATATAAAGAGGACCATATAAAGCTAACACTCACCTGCCGCAGCTGTGGGGGCCTCAGTTGCTCTTCATTCACTGACCCACCTGGCACCTTGGGAAGCATTGTCTGACTTGTATAGGTGAGTCTTAGCTTTATATGGTCCTCTTTATTTTATATTATATTATGCTGTCTACGGACACATCAAAAATTAAAAAATATGTAGAGTAGGACCACTCTATCTGAGACATTCCTTGATGTGGGAGAGTGGCTCAAAAGATTATTTTGGTAATCTTTTGCGAAATGTCTTTACTTGTACAGGTATACTTACACATTTATTTTTTCAGCAATTTTTGGCTGTGCTGGCTCCCCCTGTTTTCTCTCTGGTATGGAGAAACAGGAAGTATACCCATTAGAATCATTAACCCCTTAAGCCCCCATCACACCTAGTGAGATCGCTGTTTCGTGACAAGTTTTGTGATGCAACAGCGACCTCGCCAGCGATCTCACTATATTTGACACGTAGCAGCGACTGGGCCCCCGCTGTGAGATCACTGATCGTGTCGAAATGGCCTGGACCAGTTTTGGATCATTGGGTTCCTGCTGGGTAGCATGCATCGGTGTGCTGGATGCCTTAACAACGACCTCGTTGGTGACTCAGAACTCAGCCATGTAGTTCTGAGTTGTCAGACTAGCTGCTGTGTGACAGGGTCCCAACGACTGCCGAGGTCGTTATATCGTATCGTTGCTGCGTGGTTGAGTAGATCTGACTGTTTAACATCTCACCAGCGACCACGTACCGACGTTCCAGACATCCTTACCAAGTCATATCGTTGTCGGGATCGCTGAAACGTCGCCAAGTGTGACGGGACCCTTAGGTTACCAGTTGATTAGAACCCTTTGAAATACACATTGTACATGAAGATTCTAGTAATAGTGACATGCAGTTAAAAACAATAAAACCAGATAACAAAGAGAGATAAAAAGAGATAAGAATATATAGCGCCATGTAGTGATTCCAATAAAACACAACATAAAATTAGCAAATTAAAAATGGAAAAAGCTGAGTAAAATATGTACATAGGACCAAGGTAAAAACTCAAATTTAATCCAAAATCACAAGACTATAATATGTTGCTATAAAACCACAAACCTTAGCAGACCACGTTTTCCAATGTCAAATTAACCCCTCGGAGACAGGGTGCCCAACTTAAAATCCAATAGTTTTCTCTATTAATCAATTTGTTGTATCTATGGGGTGCTGTCTCAACTATATAATCAATGATGATCAATCTCATTTGACCCGGGTCATTCGAGTGTTTCAGGACACAATGTTTGGAAACACTATGGAGTTGATATCCATTTCTGATGTTGTGTCTGTGCCTATTTAATCTAGCCTGCATGGTCTGCATGGTGCAGCCAACATATTGTAGGTGACTCGTGCATTCCATCAGGTACACAACATAGGTAGGGAGACAGGTTACACTGCTACACCTGATAGGAAAAGATTCCCCAGTGGTATGGGAAGAAAAGGAGATTGCACAGGTAGCAATAGTGTGACAGCAGAGGCATTTTGAAACGTTGCAGTGAAAACATCCAGCCTACTTCTAGAAGGTACCGATGGGGTGTCAAGAATTTGGGGGGTCTTACTTGGGGCAACCAAATTTTGGAGATTGCGGCTATGTCTGTAGACAATTGTAAGACAAAAAGGGGGGAGGGGGTGGGAGCGCATGTGAAGAAAGTTTTTGAAGTGGATTTAGGCCCAGGGCTGTGTAGCCACTCACCAGAGGTGGTTGTGCAACCCTGCACAACTGCGGTCTTACGCCTGTGAATCCACCTCCGCCTGGAAGTATAGTGGAGGCACCGAAAGTTGCTCCGGGAGCTCCAGCTCCTGTCGCGATCAATGACCGGAATGATGTCACCACAGGTCCTACAACGGTGACCGTGTTGTATTGCTAGGTCATGGAACTCAGGATCTAGGATTAATGGTATCTCTTGTCCAGAGCTGCTCTTGCCAGGTGTGCACAAGTGCAAAAAGCTGAGAGTAAAAAAATCCCTGGTCTGTGGAGCGCTAGGGCTAGAGATAAATGGCACTAGGGTTATTTTAGAAAAGGTTTCTTTATTAACCTCTTACAGGCCACTACGCGTTTCTGCAGCAGAGCGCTGCCTTCATCAGGTGATGCACTCTTACTCTGTAGACAATTGTTGGCTTTTTAGGAAGACACTGAGAGAATGAATCAATATTTATTCATCAGTTTTTAAAGTGCTGACTGGGAATGTAGTCACCAGACTCAATTTAGAAAGGACGCACTTTTGTTTTTTTTGTCTCAGAGGTAGAGCTAATTTTTCTGATGCAGTCCGCTTGTGCCAAATTTATAGTTTTATTTAAGGACCAAGCCTCATTTGTGTAATTCTGACCAGTGTCACTTTCTGAGGTTATAACTCTGGAACGTTTTAACATATCCTAGTGATTCCAAGACGGATTTTTCATCACATATTGGACTTCATATTAGTAGTCAATTTAGGATGATATTTTCTACATTTCTTTGACCAAATAGAGTGTTTACATGCAGTGACAGTTCAAAGTCATGATGGGTATAGCTGTTATTGGTCATCAAGGGGTAAATGCATCCTGTAACAATTTCTTGGGGTATTTTGGAAATAAATCTCTTTTTGAGAATTTTGGACTCCAAGAAAAAATCCTGGTCACAACTACAGTTCTTCCTCACTCTCTAATACTGGCCGTACAGCAGGGGCGGACCCAGACTGTAGTGGGCCCTGGTGCAAGAAATTTTTCGGGCCCCCCCCCCCTGGAACTCAGTGCCAGAATAGTGCAGCACAGCCAGCGGCGTAGCAACTGTTTGTGGCACCCGGGGCGGTCGAAAAATTTGCCGCCCCTTTGGTTATTGATAATCTGGAAGTATACATAGTATACACTGTCTGCCCCTATATACAAGAATATAACTACTATACTAAAACACAAAGAGAAGGGGTGCAATTGTCACCTCTGCACAACCCCAGTGTATGGCAACAAGCAGGACTCAAGGAGGCCCGGGGCCGGAGCAATTTTCGCCGCCGTGGAGTTCATAATGTAATATAAATGCAAAAAACCTTTATTCTTAATATTATGTCACAATACCGGGATCTGTGGATCTTGTATTTCGAGGTCAGGGGCTCTCTGATGCCATGTTGCTGCCTGTCTCGCTGTCTTCCTCTTTTGACACTGCAGTGCGGTGGACAAGAGAGCATTAACTGGTTAATAACAAGAAGTATGGAGTGTACTAACTGAGCCATAAACCCTCCCCATACCAGTAGGATTACTATATGAATTTTAGTATTAGGGTACGGACACACTGGGGTGAAACTCTGATGAGTGCAATGTGTGATTTTCTCGCATTGCAATCAATCTCTGAGAGCAGATTGGCGAGTGTCGGACGCTTTTTTTCTCATCCAGATTCAGGATGAGAAAAAAGTTGCAACATTCTGTGACAGTCTGCGATTCCCGCGTGAGACTCACCAATGCAAATCTACGGGTCCGACAAAATCACAGACCACACACGGACAGCACACAGATCATCCGAGTCTGAGGCTGCGTTCACACATTGCGTATTTTGCTGCGCTTTTTTTACGCGCGCTTTTTCAAAATACGCAATGTGCCTTTTGTCTGCCAGCAAAGTGAATGTGAAATTCACATGCAGTGAATTCAGTGCAGACATTGCGCAAAAATACACAGTGCGTTTATGGGAGAAAACGCAGCTGCGTAAAGAATTGAGATGTCAATTCTTTACGCAGCTGCTCCTGCGTTTTCTCCCTGTGATGTCACAGAGGGGAGGAAGAATCCTGCTTCCTCCTCCCCTCTGTGACAGCCCTATTAGATTTCACAGTGTATTAATATACACTGCGAAATCTAAATTAAACAAAGGCAAGTGTATGAAAAATAAAAAAGAATGAAATACTTACCTCTGCGACGCCTTTTCTCGGTGTCCGGTCTCCGGTGCCAAGTGATGTGTAGTGCTGCCAAGACCTGCGGTGACGTCAGAGGGGCGTTCTCGACGCTGATTGGGCGCTCGCGGTCATGTGATACATCACATTCTGGGGTAAAGAAAGCGCAGTGTGTGAAAGCCCCTGGTGAACACAGCCTGACACGTTTTTTTCACGGATACATTCTCATTCTGCAGCTGAGAACACTGTAAACTGTTCCTGTAAATGATTCTACAGTAATAGCTGCTGAGGAAAGACAGATTGCACACGGATGTGATCTGAGAGAAATGTCGGACACTCGCACAGCAGTTGGATGCCAAACGGACCAAAAAACGGATGTCACTCGTCCGACTCTCCTGGAAACAGACCGATTTTAAGGCGGAGGGAGACAGTGTAACACCATCTCCCTAGCTCCATGCTGTGCAAAGTGTACCACCATGCCCTCAGCTCCGTGCTGTGCACAGTGTACCACCATGCCCTCAGCTCCGTGCTGTGCACAGTGTACCACCATCTCCCTAGCTCTGTGCTGTGCACAGTGTACCACCATGCCCTCAGCTCCATGCTGTGCACAGTGTACCACCATGCCCTCAGCTCCGTGCTGTGCACAGTGTACCACCATGCCCTCAGCTCCGTGCTGTGCACAGTGTACCACCATCTCCCTAGCTCTGTGCTGTGCACAGTGTACCACCATGCCCTCAGCTCCATGCTGTGCACAGTGTACCACCATGCCCTCAGCTCCGTGCTGTGCACAGTGTACCACCATGCCCTCAGCTCCGTGCTGTGCACAGTGTACCACCATGACCTCAGCTACGTGCTGTGCACATTGTACCACCATGTCCTCAGCTCCATGCTGTGCACAGTGTACCACCATGCCCCCAGCTCCGTGCTGTGCACAGTGTACCACCATGCCCCCAGCTCCGTGCTGTGCACAGTGTACCACCATGTCCTCAGCTCCGTGCTGTGCACAGTGTACCACCATGTCCTCAGCTCCGTGCTGTGCACAGTGTACCACCATGTCCCCAGCTCCGTGCGGTGCACAGTGTACCACCATGTCCTCAGCTCCGTGCTGTGCACAGTGTACCACCATGTCCTCAGCTCCGTGCTGTGCACCACCATGTCCTCTGCCCACACTCCACCATGTCCTCTGCACACCCTCCCTCCACGTCCTTTGCACACTCTCCCTCCACACCCTCTGCACACTCTCCATCGTCCTCTGCACACCCCCACGTCCTCTGCACACCCCCCCTCGTCCTCTGCACACCCCCCCCACGTCCTCTGCACACCCCCCCTCGTCCTCTGCACACCCCCCCACGTCCTCTGCACACCCCCCCACGTCCTCTGCACACCCCCCTCGTCCTCTGCACACCCCCCTTGTCCTCTGCACACACCCCCTCGTCCTCTGCACCACCCCCTCGTCCTCTGCACACCCCCCTCGTCCTCTGCACACACCCCCTCGTCCTCTGCACACACCCCCTCGTCCTCTGCACCCCCCCACGTCCTCTGCACCCCCCCACGTCCTCTGCACCCCCCCCTCGTCCTCTGCACACACACCCTCGTCCTCTGCCCCCACCCCATGTCCTCTGCACCCCCCCCACGTCCTCTGCACCCCCCCACGTCTTCTGCACACCCCCCCTCGTCCTCTGCACACACCCCCACGTCCTCTGCACACCCCCTCGTCCTCTGTACCTTGTAAAGACAGTCCCAGTTCCTCCTAATCTGGCAATTTTTCTTGCCGGGCAAAATGTAGCTCCGCCCACCTGAGTCACGTTCGTGACGTCATCACAGGTCCTGTTCCACCCGGCATCTGTCGATTCTGTCCCCGCCGGCGGTGCTGTGAGGTTAGGCGGGAGGGCACGATGACTGGGGGGGATTTGATGAGATGTCCAGTTGGCGGGATTGCTGGGGCCGCCCTCCCCGAAAACTGTTCCCCCCACCCCCCCTGAAACTCACTGCAGTGCCAGAACAGTGCCGCGGGTGTGCAGCGCCGCTGACACCCGATAGCACCACGCACCACCCTTCTGTCTGTCTGACAGGGGAACGGACTTGCCGCTGGAGCCCCAGGAGCCGCCTAGCTGCTCGGGCCCTGGTGCAGCTGCACCAGCTGCACCACGGTAGTTCCGCCCCTGCCATACAGTATCTTTACAAAAAAGCACACAATGTATATACCTCACCATGCATTCAATCCATCCTGCTGCTCACATCTTCTGCAAGCATCCTGTTTTTTCTGCATGCAGATTTCCCATTCAGACACCCGGTTTTTCTGCATACAGATTTCCCATTTAAATATCCTGATTTTCTGTATGCAGTTTTTCTATTTAAATATCATGTTTTTTGTATACAGATTTTTCATTTGAACATCCTGATTATTTATATGCAGATTTTTTTACTTAAACGTCCGGATTGCTTCCTCTGTAAATTGATCATATTATTTTTCTCTGTTATCTCTCATGTGTTTTATTGTTTAAAAAGGACAGATGTTATATTCTCTGTATTCATGTGTGTTTCATTCATGTTAGATCTGATTCTCTGTCCTTATGTTTAGAATCTACTAATTTGTTAAATCTGTACCATGATTGGCTGCTGCATGTTTTTAAGCTTGTACCATGATGCATTCTGTTATCACTGACTAAGGGCGTAAGCCAGAAACGCATCGAGATTACATCTCCGCTATCATGGACTTGCACATATTTTAATATTTTTCATAAATAAAGTAAGAAATTTTTTTTTATTGGAGACTCCTTCCACTTTTTCTTCATGGCCGTATGGAGTATTGAGGAATAACTGTAGTTATAGCCATGATTTTTCTTTGAGTCCAAAATACTCAAAAACTCTCTGCTTTCACACTATTGTTCACAGTTCAATCTCCTTTTCTTCCCGTACCACTGGGGAATCTTTTCCTATCAGGTGTAGCAGTGTAACCTGTCTCCCTGCCTATGTTGTGTACCTGATGGAATGCACGAGTCGCCTACAATATGTTGGCTGCACCATTCAGACCATGCAGGCTAGATTAAATATGTACAGACACAACATCAGAAATGGATATCAACTCCATAGTGTTTCCAAACATTTTGCCCTGAAACACTCAAATGACCCGGGTCAAATGAGATTGATCGTCATTGACTATATAGCTGAGACAGCGCCCCAAAGATACAAAAAATTGATGAATAGAGAAAATTATTGGATTTTTAAGTTGGGCACCTTGTCCCCCAAGGGGTTTGACATTGGATAACGTGGTCTGCTAAGGTTTGTAATTTGATAGCAATGTATTATAGTCTTGAAATTTTGGATTGAGTTTGGGTTTTAACCTTGGTCTTATGGACATATTTTATTCAGTTTTTTCCATTATCAATTTGCTAATTTTATTATGTGTTTTACTGGAATTACTACGTGGCGCTTTATATTCTTATCTCTTTTTATCTTTTTTATCTGGTTTTATTGTTTTTAGGTGCATGTCACTTTTACTAGTACATGTACAGCATGTCTTTCAAAGGGTTCTAATCAACGGGTAACCTAAGGGGTTAATGATTCTAATGGGTATCCTTCCTTTTTCTCCAGTATATCTATGTCCCTCTTGTAATATCCCCTCATCACCTCATCACGCCGAAACGCGTTGTGAAGTGTTTAATAAAGGTCTGTATCACTAAACTGTCTGTGCTCCTCTCCCTTGTACCTAGCTCTCCATCTGACCGCATTTCTTCCTTTCATGTATCACATCTCCTGTTTGAGGGCTGCGGCTGGAGCAGCAGGGGCACGGAGTGTCCAGGAGTTGAAGGTCCTGATTTTACACCACCTGCTCACATGATCATTGCAAGTCCATGCCCCGCAGATCGGTGGCTCTGTCCTAAGTGATCTCTGACATTGTGCAGGGGTGCACAACCCGGCAAGGTGAGCCCTCTATATTTGTTTACACACCACTGGACCACCAGGTTTCACTCTATGCGTTCCCCCTTCTTCTTTCTCTCCGTTTTAAAAAATCAAGTGATCATACATTGTTCTGTAATTTTTATTTCCAGTGTGTGTGATCTTGTTATTTTCAGGTCTGCGGTGATCAGTGTGACCGGAAAAGTTGTGGCTGGGAGATGTCGACGTGAAAGTCTGACTATCAGAAGAATATATAGCTATAAGTTATTACATATAAAAATCAGGCAGCACACTGACCCTTAACAAGTATACATGAATGTAGCTTTATTAAGTATAGCACAGTCTCCCAGTATATAATGTGCTTCATTGTTATATATAGCATTGTCCTTAATTACATAGATTCCTATAACACTGTCCCTTATTATGCAGCATCCTCTCTAGTATGTATGGTGCCATCCCTTATTATATAGCATCCCATGTTATATACAGCACCATCACAATATTGCATAGTACTCTCTCTTATGTACACCACTATCCCAATATTATATAGTATTATCTGTTAGGTATAGCATTGTCCCTTACATAGTGTATTCTTGTTATGTTGCTCCGTCTCTATTACAAGGTCCCTCTTGTTAGATATAAGATGACTGCAAATGGAGTAAAATCTGACCAGAAGACCAGACCATCAGCTCTTCTATAAGATAAGAGGTTGGCATTTCATTTTGTATCTAACAAGAAGAGGATGCTACCAGGGATGAGCGAGTAGAATCGTTACTATTCGGTACTCGCCAAATAGTAAGGATATTCGGGCTAATCGCTACTCCCCGAGTTTCTTGTGATTATTCGGAAGTAGCGAGTAGTCCTTTAACTATTGCAGTGTATCTATATATACACTGCGAAAGTGCACTAAAAGTGAATAAAAGTTGTTTAAAAATAAAAAAAATATCATACTCACATATCAGATGCCTGCACCAGGACCAGCAAAGAAGACATTCGATCAACGACAATGACCTGTGAGTCTGACAGCCAATCAGATGGCTGGTAGCGATCTGGCCAATCAGGTGGCTGGTAGCGATCAGGTGGTTTGTGACACCTGGCCAGATTGCCAGGTCATTGATGCCACTTTAGGGACGTCTGGCCACAGTTTGAACACCGCAAGATCCAGGGGGAACCGTCCCTTTAACCCGGCGGGGACCACATGACGTCGTTCTGGATACTTCCATTCGTCAAGAGTCATCTCTTTCAAACTGTCATGGACGGGAAACACAGAGATCTGTTTGGATCTAAGGCCCCCAAACATAATATCCTGAACGGAGTGGGTAAGAGCCACCTCATCCACCCTCATAGTATCCGGTACTGTGGAGATTAAATAAAATCTTCTGGGGGCATCCTGTTCCCTTTCCATAGGCAAGGGGGAATCAGAGTCCACTGCCAACCCCTCATCGGAACTCAAGTCCTCTGAGGGCTCTGGGTCCGAATCCTCTGGTACGACCTTGCGTTTTTTGGATGGGGCCGCTGGAGGGTTGTGCGGAACCGCAGCTAGGGAGGACCGGATTTCAGATTTGATGATATTCTTTAGTTGGTCCATCAGGGATGGCTTTTTGTCTCTCAGGACCTTGTCGGTACACCCCAGGCACAGAAGTTTGCGGGGCTGGGATTTGGGCTTCTTTTGTGCCTGCTCCTTTTCTCCCTGAAACACAGAACAGGGAGAGAAGGAATGAATGAAGCTGATCCAGTATAGGGAGGGAACAGAACAGGGCCTCACACCCAGGACTTACTGTGGCTGAGGCAGAGCCAGGCTCCGCAACTGCAGGGCCAGGGACCACATCCTGCGCCGACATCATATCAACCTGCAGAGGCTTACCTTTGTGGAGCCTTACCAAGGACCCCTTTATAGGAGAGGGCCGCTGGTCCTGAAAGGCACCCTGTGCCAAAAGCCTCCTCGCTCCTGCCTGTCCCTGCAGCGGATGCCATCACTGCGAGGTCAGGCGCTCGGAGCCAGAAATGACGTGGCCCGTGACCCGGAAGTGACTCGCGAGCAGCGCGTGATGTCATATCCGGCCGCAAACCGCTGGAGGAAGCAGGAGGAGGCCGGGGAGCTCATAGAGGACCCCGGGTGGACGGTACCCACCCAGCGTTGCCCGAAAGCGCGGGAGAGCGGTGCAGGCCGGCGCCGCCAGGAGGGAAGCTGCGGACAGGAGGAAGGAGCCAAAGCCCGATCGACCCCGGCCGAATCAGGTGAGAGGACTGCATGCCCACAGCCTCAGGAGACCTCTTCATGCCCCATATTGACAGGAAACACTGATGTGAGGAGGTTGGGAGGGGCTATTTAACCTCTTTGTGTTCCTGCCCCTATTAGGGCTGAAAGGCAACCTCCTGAGGGCTGTCGTGGTGGATGGGAGGAGAAAAAGACAGGGTGGTAAAAATAACAAAAGTAACAAGAGAATTTGATATCTAAAGTACAGTGCTGCATATAACAAGGGAGGGCAATATGAAATAAATACAGGGCAGTATAAATAACAAAAATACACAATTAACAAGAGGATCCAATATGTAATCTGTGACAAAAATAAAATCGGGAATAATGTAAGACGACATGGTAATATACTTAAGAGAGACTATTTAATATATATACTTATATATATACATACCTTTCTTACATTTATATATATATATGCAGATGAGTGCTTTAACTGGTGCCCGCAGTGTTATCCTCTACTGGTCTCCACAAGGTCAGTGGGTGCTTTGTGATGTCTATTTATATATATATATATACACTCAAAAATAATAGTATATATAATCTGTAGCTTAGTTGTCATAAAAAAAGGGGTTCTTAAAACATGTCTAGCACAGGGACCCCAAATTGTCAATGTTCACCCCTGAAATTACCACCCATGAAATCAGGAATTCAAGTTTTCAGTAGTAATCTCAAGAGAGCAATGACAAAGGTAAGAACAGACTGTGCACTTGAAGACTGTGACTGATTCAATATGTGACATCACCTAAAGTGTTACTTTTGATAACCTTGATTGCAGGCACATTGTTTTCCTCTGTTAGTTGTTGAAAGGATTTATGAACAATGCAATCTGTTGATTTCAGTTTACATAACAATGGCTTTGAGTCTTTTTCTTAAGTATGTAATTTTCTTTGTTGGATGACGATTCTGCAGAAAAGACTACAGACAACACACAGAGTAGATACATCAATTGTCAGCCGTTCATCAATAGTTCTATGCGCTATTAATTGTTTAGATTAAAGGTTTCTCTTAAAAGAGTCAGCTGAAGGCCAAAGTACTTTTCATCTAAATTCTTATCTATATAGTATAAACAAAATTCTAATATTCTTGCAATGAAAATTCCTTACCATTCCCTATTTACACTAAATGCTATTGTATTTTTCCCTTCTTTCGCTCTAAAGCCCCAGTCACACATAACGATATCGTTAGAGAGATCGTTGTAACGTCCAGCGATGTCGTACTGTGTGACACTTTGCAGTGATCAGGCCCCTGCTGTGAGGTCGCTGATCACTGCAAAGTGCTGCGGGTAATTTTTTGATCGTTGGTTTCCCGCTGGTCAGCACGCATCGCTGTGTGTGATCGTGAGAGACCAGCGATCTGTGACCTCACAGGGCTGGTTACTATGGTAAACACCGGGTATCTAGGGATCGCGCGCTGCCTAGATAACCGGTGTTTAGCATGGTTACCAGCGTCCTCCCTGCTTAGCACTGCCTGTAAGCAGGGAGAACACTGGTAACTCTGATAAACAGCGGGTATCTAGGCAGCGCGCGCTCCCTGGATACCCGTTGTTTATCATAGTTACCAGCATTCTCCCTGCTTACAGGCAGCTCTAAGCAGGGAGAACGCTGGTAACTATGATAAACACTGGGTATCCAGGCAGCACGCGCTGCCTGGATACCCGCTGTTTGTCATAGTTACCAGTGTTCTCCCTGCTTAGCGCTGCCTTACAGACAGCACTAAGCAGGGAGGACGCTGACATCACTTACAGCGATATGGGAGGTGGCTCCCATGGTCTGATCGCTGGAAAGATCTGCCTGTTTGACAGCTCCCCATTGATCAGGTAACGACGGTTCAGCGATCCCGGCAGGTCGTAATCGCTGTCGGGATCGCTGGAATGGTTGTTCAGTGTGACAGCGCTTTAATGATGCTTTGTATTAGAATCCCA
Source organism: Allobates femoralis (assembly GCA_033576535.1). Lineage (NCBI taxonomy): Eukaryota > Metazoa > Chordata > Amphibia > Anura > Aromobatidae > Allobates > Allobates femoralis. The sequence continues at coordinate 52,110,778 of JARQOC010000005.1, read as the reverse complement.
GTGCCAGTGACCCTCCCTGAAATGAAGTGCCATCAGAGACGCTCAGTTTAGGGGATCGGTAGACCCTGCGCGATGTGCACAGGAAAACATTCTGTTGTTGGTTCAGATCAGCAGTTATGACCTGGCAACAGAGCAGAGCGCACTGTCTATGTGCATTGGCAGAATACCCGGGATGCAGAGACTGACAGCTCGTCTAAAAGTGACTTAACTGTTGTTTGCCCAACGAGTATTCTGCAAATGCGAAAACAGAGAGAGTGCTCTCATTGTGCACTTTGCAGAGTGCACAGTGTACGGGGACTAGCTCAGCCCCTGAAATGAGCATCACTGATGACACTTTGCTTCAGGAGAGGGGCAGAGGCTGTGCCAGTGACCGCAGCCTCTGCCCTGATGACGCCTCATTTTAGTATCGATTCTCAAACATCGTCATCATAGCGGAAGTAGGGAAAAAATACTATAGCAGTTAGATAGTATAGCTAGGAACCAGTAGAGAAGATTTAATGCAAGTATATTAGAAATTGCGTGTAGAGTGAACTGTCAATCAAATTTACAGCTTGCAGTTTACAGCCCCTGCTCACACCTCCCCAATGACGGAACGTTGGCAGCTCCTGGTAGGAAATAAATTCATTTTTCCAGATGGACACATTTTTAGTAAAGAGATTGGACACCAATGTAATGCTATTTACTTACAGATTAACCCTATACATGCAGGTAAGTAGCATTTCTCAAGGTGATAGGTTCGCTTTACTCATTATGGATCATCTCTTAATCCCTCAACTCCTATCATAATATGTCATCTCACTCATAAGCTCAGGTCTGTGGATAAACTAATTCTTGGTAAGGATTGGCTCATCAGAAATCAGTCAGAATGAAAAAATTGGAAACTATGAAAAACTTTGTAGCCAAAGACCAAATGCCCCGCCACACGGGGCGACATCGCCGCCGATTACATCGGCGATTTAGGGGCGTGGCCTATCAGCTGAGATACCGCCCCTACGCTTGCTCATGTAAAGGGGCGATGTCGGCACCGCCGGGAGGTCGCCTGGTTTCAGAGCAGTGCTCAGAAACCAGGCAACCGCTCTGGGGCGATGTGTCCACATCGCCCCATTTAACCGGCCGCCAGCAACCTGACAGGCGATGGGAGCCATAGGCTCCCATTGTCCTGCATCGCCGCTGGGGTTCTCAGACACCCCGGTGGCGATGCCGCCTGTGAGCTTGCCAGCGCGGGGCTGGACATGTCGCCCCATGTAAATGGGGGATGACGACGCTGGCGGGGCACCAAAAACGTGTGCGCTCCGCCAGTCGCCGCCAGGTGTGACAGGACCTTAAGGGATTATCTGGAGTCAGGTCAGGTTGGGTGCACCGTGACCCCCTCTTTTGTCTTATCTGTTATAAGGCAAAAGAGGAGTCAGTGTGCACCTATTAGCCGATGTAGTCATCCTAAAATTGGTCTCTTGACTGGTGCTGGCTATTGGCTGATTAAGGCGATTTAATATACACATATTTAAAATCAACTAGATAACTAGAGAGCGACTACTGTGCCGAGCAGAAGGGGAAACATCTCCAAACATGAAGGAACTAATCAGAAGAAACTAATTGTCAACTTTGCCCCTTAATAGCGTACCGGCGGTTGACAGTAAAGGTAGTCGGTGCTGGGATGGAGTGAGTTGAGTAAGTTTTAATAATTTATTGCATTCATTACTATCATTCAGATCAAGTAAAATCCTGATGACCTTATTATTACAACTGTCCACAGTTCTATGGATGCATAAAACCTAATCCTGACTTGCAATCTTGTATATTTTACTGGCAAATGTGCTAAGTTTTAAATGACATAAATTGTATTAAATTAAATTATTCCGTTGAGACAAGTCACATTTCTCGAATATGTTAGGACTGAACATTTTATGCTGATCCATAATTCCAGATCTTTTTTTTTCTATCTTTTGCATGAGAAATGGCAAAAATGTCACTAAATCAATTTTAGTGACTACTAAGGCGCACTGATTTGAATGTCATAGAAAAGGTGCTGTATAAGTAATCATATAGACACTGAAGCATGATAACTCTCTTTAAATACATACACTTAGAGGTTACAGTCTGATTTTCCAGCCGAACCTGCATATCAAGACATGTAAACGGAAGATGAGCGCGCACCGGCTATACGTCACCGGAGGAATTTGTTTAAGTTAACAGGATTTAATGAGATGTGTGACCTTGAATATTTCAAGAGTGGATTCAAATGATGTTAGATGGAAAATACAACTTACTAAAACCTAGACAGTACAGCCACATATATATATGAATATATATATATATATATATATACTGAACCACCGCATGACCAGCTCTACCCTCTCCCTTCTGTATTCTCACCCATCCCTTGTATGATATCCTAATTCATTGAGATATTGAGATGCACTAGTATATATATATATATATATATATATATATATATATATAGTTAAACTAGTGCATCTCAATGAATTAGTATATCATCAAAAAGTTAATTTATTTCAGTAATTCAATCAGTAATTCAATACATAAAGTGAAACACATATATTATATAGAGGCTTGACACACAGAGTACCGTAATCTATTTCAGGCGTTTATTTATGTTAATGTTGATGATTATGGCCTACAGCCAATAAAAACTCAAAAGTCATTATTTCAGATAATTAAAATAGGGAGGATGAAGGGTTAAAAACCACACTGCCGTATTCCACGAGACATCAAAGTGTGAAAATAATATTGCTTTTTTAGTCAATGTATTTCAGGGCTCCCAGGAACGCCCTAAAACATGGCAATATGATATTAATTTTTGATGATTTTCTAATTAATTGAAATGCATTACTTATTATTATTATTCATTATTATAGCGCCATTTATTCCACGGTGCTTTACATGTGAAAAAGGGCATCCATAGACAAGTACAAAAAACATGAGCAATACAAGGCACAGAGAGGTACAGGAGGAGAGAGGACTCTTCCCACGAGGGCTCACAGTCTACAAGGGATGGGTGAGGATACAGTAGGTGAGGAGAGAGGACTCTGCCCGCCGGTGCTCACAGCCTACAAGGGATGGGTGAGGATACAGTATGAGAGGAGAGAGGACTCTTCCTGCGAGGCCTCACAGTCTACAAGGGATGGGTGAGGATACAGTAGGTGAGGAGAGAGGACCCTGGCCGCCGGTGCTCACAGCCTACAAGGGATGGTTGAGGATACAGTATGAGAGGAGAGAGGACCCTTCCTGCGAGGCCTCACAGTCTACAAGGGGTGGGTGAGGATACAGTAGGTGAGGAGAGAGGACCCTGCCCACGAGGGCTCACAGTCTACAAGGGATGGGTGAGGATACACTAGGTGAGGATAGAGGACCCTGCCTGTGAGTGCTCACAGTCTACAAGGGATGGGTGAGAATACAGTAGGTGAGGGTAGAGCTGGTCGTACGGCAGTTCAGTAGACTGAGGATCACTGTAGGCTTGTCGAAATAGGTGAGCCTTCAGGTTCCTTTTGAAGGACCAGGCAGCTTATGTATAACAATTTATACTCCAGCTCAGTTGCCTTTTTTTTGTGCTATGTATAAACTGAGGTGTGGTCCCATTTCATTAAGCTGGATATTTCATTTATGTAGCTTCCCATGGTGGGGTGTCCATGCAGTTGGGCACTGGTTCTTCCTCGCCCCAATCTTCATTGATGTCGATTGACACAAGGTGAGGTCTTAATATTAGACGTTTGGAGACAATCCCGATTAGGCTACACCTTGTCACTGTGAAAGGTTTTACATTTTTTTTTTTATTGAAAAACAGTGTGTATTAAGTCCCCCATGATATTTTAATATTACAGGATTAGAGATCATCTCAATTTGGGTACACATTGTTGTGGTGGGATGGCTTTACACCTTTTTACATCCAAAAACCATGTTTACTAAGTGCACTATGATGGTTATATGTAATTGTACTTTTTACTTATCCTTTACAGCAGGGCATAAGCTCATTTTGTTTCTATCTTAGTTTTTGCATAAATATATTGTGAGACAGTGACAGATCTGCTATATGAAGGTCATTATGTGTCCCCACCGAATGTGTGTAGAAACCCTCCAAGACCCACTGGAGGGTGCTGTATTCACTATGGGTACAGCACAGAGGTAAAGGAGTGTGAACTAGGGCAAGGTATGTGACTTAGGTTTTTAGGAAAAGCAGTTCAGAGCCTTTATTTTGGAGAATCTGTAGGATGGAAGGGAACCCAGAGCAGTACAGTGATTTGTGCACGGACTATGTCATACCGTCACTAACCTGTGCCCACTGCGTTTCAGATCTAAAAGGTCTGTAAATAGTGTGGACTTGTAAGTAAATACTGCTTGATGTGAACAAGCCTCTCAGTCATTGCCTCACGTCTTGGCTACTTAAAGCCGCTGCCTCACAGTATATATAGTAGTGCATTTCAATGAATTAGAATATCATCAAAATGTTTATTTCAGTAATTCAATACATAAAGTTAAATGCATATATTATATAGAGTCATTACACACAGAGGGATCTATTTCAAGTGATTATTTATGTTAATGTTAATGATTATAGCTCACAGCCAATGAAAACTCAAAGGTCGCTATCTCAGAAAATTAAAGTTGGGAGGATAAAAAGGTAAAAACCATGCTGATGTATTCCACGAGACATCAAAGGGTGAATATAATATTGATTTATTAGTCAACACAATTTAGGGCTCCTAAATTATATGTTAGTACATCTCAATGAATAAAAATATTATCAAAAATCATTGTCATATTGCCATGTTTCCAGGAGTCTGAAACGCGTTGTATATATATATATATATATATATATACATAGTTGTGGCCAAAATTATTGACACCCCTGCAATTCTGTCAGATAATACTTAGTTTCTTCCTGAAAATGATTGCAATCACAAATTCTTTGCTATTATTATCTTCATTCAATTTGTCTTCAATGAAAAAACACAAAAATAATTGTCCTAAAGCCAAATTGGATATAATTCCACACCAGCATAAAAAAGGGGGTGGACAAAAGTATTGGCACTGTTAGAAAAATCATGTGATGCTTCTCTAATTTGTGTAATTAACAGCACCTGTAACTTACCTGTGGCACCTAACAGGTGTTGGCAATAACTAAATCACACTTGCAGCCAGTTGACATGGATTAAAGTTGACTCAACCTCTGTCCTGTGTCCTTGTGTGTACCACATTGTGCATGAGAAAAAGAAAGAAGACCAAAGAACCGTCTGAGGACTTGAGAAACCAAATTGTAAGGAAGCATGAGCAATCTCAAGGCTACAAGTCCATCTCCAAAGACCTGAATGTTCCTGTGTCTACCGTGCGCAGTGTCATCAAGACGTTTAAAGCCCATGGCACTGTGGCTAACCTCCCTAGATGTGGACGGAAAAGAAAAATTGACAAGAGATTTCAACGCAAGATTGTGCGGATGGTGGATAAAGAACCTCGACTAACATCCAAACAAGTTCAAGCTGCCCTGCAGTCCGAGGGTACAACAGTGTCAACCCGTACTATCCGTCGGCGTCTAAATGAAAAGGGACAGTATGGTAGGAGACCCAGGAAGACCCGATTTCTTACCCCGAGTCATAAAAATGCCAGGCTGGACTGTGCCAAAACTTACTTGAGAAAGCCTAAAACTTTTTGGAAGAATGTTCTCTGGTCAGATGAGACAAAAGTAGAGCTTTTTGGGCAAAGGCATCAACATAGAGTTTACAGGAGAAAAAAAGAGGCATTCAAAGAAAAGAACACGGTCCCTACAGTCAAACATGGCGGAGGTTCCCTGATGTTTTGGGGTTGCTTTGCTGCCTCTGGCACTGGACTGCTTGACCGTGTGCATGGCATTATGAAGTCTGAAGACTACCAACACATTTTGCAGCATAATGTAGGGCCCAGTGTGAGAAAGCTGGGTCTCCCTCAGAGGTCATGGGTCTTCCAGCAGGACAATGACCCAAAACACACTTCAAAAAGCACTAGAAAATGGTTTGAGAGAAAGCACTGGAGACTTCTAAGGTGGCCAGCAATGAGTCCAGACCTGAATCCCATAGAACACCTGTGGAGAGATCTAAAAATGGCAGTTTGGAGAAGGCACCCTTCAAATATCAGGGACCTGGAACAGTTTGCCAAAGAAGAATGGTCTAAAATTCCAGCAGAGCATTGTAAGAAACTCTTTGATGGTTACCGGAAGCGGTTGATAGCAGTTATTTTGGCTAAAGGTTGTGCAATTAAGTATTAGGCTGAGGGTGCCAATACTTTTGTCTGGCCCATTTTGGAGTTTTGTGTGAAATGATCAATGTTTTGCTTTTTGCTTCATTCTCTTTTGTGTTTTTTCATTGAAGACAAATTAAATGAAGATAATTATACCAAAGAATGTGTGATTGCAATCATTTTCAGGAAGAAACTGAGTATTATCTGACAGAATTGCAGGGGTGTCAATACTTTTGGCCACAACTGTATATATATGTATATATATATATATGGCAAAAAAGATTAGTGAACGTGCAAGCTATGGGTGTACCCTTTGTGGTACCTCCGCACTGCAGGATCCAATTGTCCAAGAAAGTGCATGCGTTATGGTTTAGAACAAATTCCAATGCATCTCCTATGAAATTAACCATTGTTCATGTGCAGTTAAAAACTTTTTAACGCATTCTACACCTAAATCCTGTGGGATCCTGGTATAAAGGCTCTCAATGTCAATAGAGGCTAGTTTGCATGTATCCTGCCACTTAATGTCATCCAACATTTTTATTAGATCATTGGTATCTTTGACATATGCCGGAATTTTACCGCGGAGCAGCGGCAGCAACCAATCCACATACAAAGGCTCAGTAACTGTACCAATCCCCGAGACTATAGGTCGTCCTGGGGGGTTCTATGGAGATTTGTGGATATTCGGTAGCATATACCAGTGGGGTTTCACAGGGAACTCAGGAACGAGCTTTTCTGCTTGTTTTCTGGAGATTAAATTATTTTGGACCTGTTTATTTAGAAAACTGCTAAGCCTTTCTTTTGAATGTATTTGTGGGGTCAGATGAAAGAATTTTATAGGTGTTTTGGTCTTCCAGCTGTCTCATAGCTTGTTCTATATAGGCTTTTCTGCTATAAGGAGAGGATCTGATGTCAGACGCCAAGGACCCGCATGAGGTATCTATTAAGATATGAGATGGTGGACCGTTGTCCGTCCTCCAACCCCCCCCCCCCCGCACTTGTTCATATGAATTCCTGGAATAAATTTTTAAGCTGAAAATCGCCCTGGGTGAGTGCCGTTCATTTATTCTTCATTTCTGCTGTTTTTCATGTGCTGATGAACTGGCTTTTGAGACACTCACTTCTTCCATTGCTGAACTATAGGAGATCAGCTATCGTGCTGGACTGTGACAACGCCTGATTATATCTACACTTGACCATAAGTATTGTGATTGCAGCTCTTGAGTATAAATTGTGTAAATAATAATAATACATAACAGTTATGACGCTATACTAATACGGCACATCCTACGGTGTATGACGGTGTATGAGTAGGGTTCCACTCTATGCATCACTAGAAGAACAATTCAACACTCCAACATGAAAAACATGAAAATGTATGCAATCAAAATTTTACAGACATTTTGGTCCCTATACCTGGACCTTTCTTGGGCAGATTGCCAATGTAAACCAGGAGAGATAAAGAGTTATTTTAGAGAGTGCTGGTAGCTCGTGTACTGTAGACGGTCCTATCACTGCTTTCTATAAAAACCATTTATCTTTGTTCTTTACAGTGTAATTCTGTCTGAGAAAAGTCAAGTTGTGAAATCTATAAGCTGTACATTCATTCTCAGTATAGTTAAGCTTTTAACCTTCACGGCCAGGCCATATTTCATTTTTGCTCTTTTCTTCCCTTCCTCTAGTAATTGATCGTTGATCTGATTGATTAAATAGCGGTGATCAGAGCTCGTGGTAGAGGCAGATGCTGGATCTTTAACACTGCAAACTTATTTATACCAGGAGACCAAAGAGGTCAAATTACCAAGTGCCGAGGAATAGTAGCAGTCGTAGAGAAGAGAAGACGCTCTTTTATTTAATCCCCTCCCTCGGTCTATACACACATTAACTAGGGAAAATCACTTTAAAGAAATGACTATATTACTTGCCAGCAAAGCAAAACATATAGTAGCTTCAGACAAGACTAATGATCTACAAATAATACATTCACAGAAAATGCAAATCTACAGTAGAGATGAGTGGTGTTCGATTCGAAATGTTCGCCAATCTCAAATTCGAGCTGTTTTGGACGGTGTTCGAGTCATTCGATGAATGCGATAAAATCGGACAGCATCGGCTCCCTTCTGATGCCTGGAATCGGATGCCAAATAGGCATCTGATTCCGGCATAAAGTCGTAGCCTCCGGGCTGAAAAAAAAACAAACAAACAAACTATATGCTCACCTATCCCCGAGGCCCCCGCTGTCTCCCGCAGGCTCCCGGTGTCCTCGTGGTGTCTGCAGAGGTCTTCTTCTTCTGTACAGGACCTGCCGTGATGTCACAATCACGTGACCGCAGGTTACCATGGTCCTATACAGAAGAAGAAGACCTCTGCAGATACTGCGAGGTCACCGGGAGCCTGCGGGGGCCTCGGGGATAGGTGAGCATACATTTTTTTTTTTTTAACCCCTGCTCTCCCAGTTTGGAGCAGTTTTACTGTACTGAGTCCGAGGAGACATCCGATGTTTCCTCGGACCCTGCTCCATACGGCCCCATGTTAAATTGATCGAACCAAATCGCATGTGCACTAAATGGCATCCGATTTGGTCCGATCCGAGTTTGTCCGACTTTATTTTCGGTGCAAAAATTGGAGCATGCCCGATGCCCATAGAGCTGCATGGGGGCAAAACGTTCCGATGCTGTCCGATTTTTATCGGACAGCATCGGAAATACTAAAATCGTAGTGTGAAACCAGCCTAAGGCACATTTGATTTTCATCAATTAAATTTCCTGGCCAAATTTTTATTTTGTCAGATTGACTCACCACTACCAAGTACCTATTCTGTCGTGAACAGTCACTTTATGCTGACAGACTCCATTTCTTGCTAACTATGAAAGAGTTTTTCTCCTTTTTTTGTTTTTGTTTATTTATGCATTTTTTGCTTTATGAATTTTTTTTCTATTTACTTAAAGGAAACCTGTTATGTCCAGTGCTATTTATCTGCAGATATAGTGATAATCTGTTTTTAAATTGCCTTAAAATCCTGTATTGCTTCCTTATTGGAGCAGAGGCTACAGGGAGAAAACTTATATCTTTCCTGCAGCCACTTTGTATCAATGGCCGGTCACTCTACAGTCAACGTGCTTGTGATCACTCCCCGGCACTTTAATTAACAGCTTCCTGATGTGCACATACACATCAATAGCTCATAAAAAATCAGACATTTGTAATGAAAATTGGTTAGGACAGCTACATACAAGAGTTCCAAGATGGTGTAAAGCAAGCATTGGAAGTAGAATTGGTTTGAATCGGTTTGCATGTTCATCGGCCATGGCCACTGGATAGGCTGGCTTCACACCACGGTGTGATCCGGTCCGGGGCTGTCCGGTGTAAACCAGACAGCCCCGGACCGGTTTTTGGCCCCATAGTAGCCTATGGAGGCGGATAGAGAGAGCTGCCATCCGGTTTGATCTCTCAGGATGAATCCGGGAGAATTCGGATTATTCTCACCGGACACAAAAATATTGCTTGCAACATTTTTGTGTCGGTGGAGAAAAATATCCCCAAATAGCCAGATCCCGGATTCGCCCGGATTGTCCTGGATTCTCCCGGATCCGGGGCAATCCGGTTCTCCCTAACATGGGAGCCTATCGGTCCGGGCGAATCCAGGAACCAGATACCGGAGGCTGCATGCCGCTGTTGTTTCAGGACCACAGGTAGCTCCATGCTAGCCGCGATCTTGAAAAATCAGCAGCTGCGGCTGCAATTACACATTTGGCCCTCCGGTTCTGTGTGCTGATCCGGTCCGGGGCTGTCAGGTTCATGCCTGACAGCCCCGGACCGGACTGCGCCATGGTGTGAAGCCAGCCTTACATGACAACATCCATGGCCCTTCTTTTGATTAGCCAGCTTGGCGTGACGTCATTTTTGCGGCATGACAGGCATCTGACGTTGTACCAGATTGGCTAACCATAAGAAGAAGTACTGTACATATGCTGTCAGATGCAATTCTGTGGATAAATAGGGTCTTACTTAAATATAAAGAGATTAAAAGTCAGAGCTGATCGCTCACCTTGTAAGGTTGTGTGACACACAACCAGAATTAGGCCCCTTTCTCATCAGTGTTTTTGTCCGGATCCAGACACCCCGGACAAAATAACGCATCTGCCGCCTAACGGCCGCACTTGCGGTGCAGTTGCGGTACACTGGTGGCAAGACCCATGCATTGTCTATGGGGCTTGCGGCAGGTGCGGCCGTGCAAAATAACTGCAGCTGACAGCATTTTTTTTCGCAGCTGCAACTGCCGCATGTGTCGGATTACGGCAATACCGCACTTGCCGCAAGCCCCATAGACAATACATGGGGCTCGTCGCAAGTGTACCGCAAGTGCGGTCGTTAGGTGGCACATTCAGCAGATGCGGACTTTTTGTCCGGATCAGCCGGATCCGGAAAAAAACGCTGATGTGAAAGGGGCCTTATGCTTATAAATAGCTGCCACAAGATGTATGAATCATAAGGCTGAAAATACTGTGCAGGAACTAGTAGAAAAATGTGAATAAATCTGCTGTAGATAAAAAAAAAACTACAACCTATACGACATTAATAGTGACAAGTGACAAGTAAACTAAACAAATACTTAGAACAAGTAATGGATCCAATGCAAGTCAACGGGGAACTCACTTGAACCCGAATACTGAAACAGTTCAAAATATGTGGTTAGAGCTATCCGTACCAGAAAATCTTACTACTCCGCTCATCACTAGATATTAAACAACAGGGTGGTTAATTACTACACGTTTCACCGTGAAACCCCACTTCTTCATCAAGTAAAGCTGCCAAATTCAGTTATAGAGAAGTAGGGCTTCACTTTGAAATGCGTGGTAATAATTCACCTTGTTGCTTAATAAGCTACGGAATGGAGTACTTTTATCTACAGCAGCGTAGATTTATCCAAGCTTTTCTACTAGTACACCAGCACACAAATACTGTCACGTAAAAAACGTTTTCACAGCTCTCATCCAGCAGAAGCAGATCACTGTCATATCCAAAGGACCGGTTCTTGCAAGTCGATTTGCACCAGACCACCCAAATGGATGCCTCAACTAATATCACGTGAATAAAAGAGGCATTTAATTGGCAATCAGAGATAGCTCTAGTCACAGCTGTTAAGCCCCCGTCACAGGGGCCACATTGCCGCCGATTACATAGGCGACGTGGGGGCGTGGCCTATCGGCAGCAACATCACCCCTACATCGCCTCATGTAAAGGGGCGATGAAGGTGCTCTGAAACCAGGCAACCATCATGGGACGATGTGCACACATCGCCCCATGTAACTGGGCGCTGACGAGCTGACAGGCGATGGGAACCATAGGCTCCCATTGTCCTGCATCGCCGCTGGGGTCTTCAGACACCCCGGCGGTGATGCCGCCTGTCAGCTCGCCAGCGCGGGGCTGGAGGTGTAGCCCCATGTAAACAGGGGACGGCGACGCTGGCGGGGCACCAACAATGTGTGCGCACCCGCCAGTCGCCGCCGACATCCCCAGCTTCTTCGCCTGGTGTGACGGGGGCTTTAGAGTCAGGTGCTGGCTGTAAAAAACAGCTGACATCTACCCAGCATGAAATCAGCTTAGCTCCTGCATCCTCAGCCAAAATAGAATATATTATTACATTACGGGAAAGGAAAGTGTTAAGCATTCCAAAATAATATTAGCAAATGTCATTGTAAGGTCCTGACAACCAAATAAATTACAAGAGTAAATAAGAATGAAAATGAAAAATTATGATGAATCCTAAAATTCCTTGTTACGAATGACTGACAAATGACCCGTGGATGAGACAACATCAGTAGATTTATCGACTAATGAACATAAATAGATAATAAGAATCAATAGTTTCCTGCCAGAATGCGGTTACCTGTGTAAATAATGCTGTAAATTGTAGATACACAAAGGCCAATCCTTGCACTGTGTCTGTAGCACAGCGCGCCCGTGTCATCCGTCCGAGTCTTCCGAAAAAATAAATCACATGCAGTTGATATGTGAAGTGTATTAATTTATTTTATGTATGAATCGTACACAGTCAACCCAACGACCCTTCATCCGCGAAGGCCAAGTTGATATTTTATTTACGATCTAGGTCCAGACAGGACCTATCAAGTATTGCACGTTATTTATTGATACAGCGATACTGACCAGCGGGTGGTTTGAGCGACTCTATAAGAAGGTGAGTATACACAATAGGTGAGCTCATGCCACTGTAATTACATTGCTCTCCCAGCAAGGTTTACGAATATGCGTGCTTAGCTGGGTATCATAAAGAATTTATACTGAGGTGTTAGAAATGATTTGAGAATTCCATTAAAACGAAACAACTCTAATCATCCACAATAACATTACATTCATTATTAATAAATCTAATCAGTAGTCTGAAATTGCTCACATCAAATATTTATTAGTTGGCCAGCTGATAGTGGGAATCATAGCATTCAACCTGACTACGATTGGGACTTCTGTACTAGGCTCTATGTACCATAGGAAACTTGGTATATTTAAATTGGAATTTTTAGTTTTTATTTTAATGGAGTTTATTTAATATTTTATTATCATAATTAACATCTATTGTCGAAATAGGCAAATACTCTTGAAACCACTTCATCTGCGCTGTAAAGTGGATGGATCGAAAATAAATATTTATATTGGATTACACAACAAGAAATTAGAGAATTTGCTTCAATTTGAAATGGTCAGGTTCAGTTTCGCTCTAAATTTAGTGCAAATTGAGAGTGTTAATTCCCCCTTCATAATCATGTTGCCTTGACCTTTCACAAACATCTCCAGTGGTACTCCGATCAGCTCCTCTGTATTAAAACTCCTGGCACTGCCATCCATCACAAGATGATATGCCATCATGTGGTGCTCCAGTACCACTGAAGCTAGTGCTCCTCCACCACCAGAGCTGGTGCTCCACCACCACCAGAGCTGATGTGGCGCCCCACTGGTCAGTGTGCCACAGTAGAGGTACTGCACCCACAAAAGAGTGTGCAGTTATTCCTGTCACAAGGAGGAGTAAGGTTTGTAAGTGTATCCCACCCCAGCACTCCCACACTCGTGCCTAGGCAAATGGTTGGAGCCCAGTCCCTAGGGGAGAATTAGGGGGAAGTCACACAGTGGAGTTTTAGTTTGCACTGAGGAGCGAAGGAGAAGGGAGCCTCCGAGCGAGGGAAGGAGACTCCCAGGGAGGGGGCCTAGAGAAGAGGCAGCCCAGGAACAGAAAGAGGGGACCCCATATCAGAGCGCCCTTACTCTGGGGGAACCTTGGTCCATCTAACGGAGTACTGGCTCCGAGGATACGGTGCAGGTGTTCAGCCCCTGAGCCGTCTACACTGATCGTCATGGGTCAGTTCATCAACCCTGACACCCTGTCTACAAAGTGCAGCCTCGCCAGGATCGCCCATTAATGGTCGAGCCCCTTCAGAGAGAGAAAGGAGGGAATCTCACAGCACCCCAATGGGCCTGGTATACAAGAGGGCTGTGCCGGGGATGGTTTTAGCAGCAGGACACAGGATTGTCAAAAGAGGGTATACTACGGGTCCACTGAATGACCTTGCAAATCTCTGTGACTACCTGACCAGCTACCTGATTATAGACTGCTTGTGCTGTAAACTGAACTGCCATCTGAACTGTTTTAGGCTGCCTTCACATTTGCGTATGGGAAGGCAGCGTATGCTGCGTTCCCATACGCAGGCAAACGCATGCGCACATGCGTTCCTATGTTTAACATAGGAACGCATAGTGCCTGCGTTTGCTGCGTTCGGGTGCGGATGCGGACGATATCTGCTCCTTCCGGTGTCCAGCGTCCGCACCTGGGACGCAGCATGTTGGTTTTTTTTGTGCGTTCGGGGACCTTGGAAAATCAGCAAGCGTCCCCAAGCGCACAAAAAATGCATTGGCTTCAATGGGTCCGCAGTGTTCTGCGCTTGACAGCGCAGGAGAACGCTGCGGACCTATTGAAAAATCTCCCGGTGGCCAGCGGTGATGTCACAGGAGATCACCGACGGCCACCGGGAGATCAGCTCAGCCTCTGCTGATCTCCTCCTCCCCGCCGCCGATAATCTGCTAGCGATGTCGGCGGGGAGAAACAGCTGATCTGACAGCTGTTTGAATCTTCCCGCGCCGACATCTCCTCTCGGTGTCGGCGCGGGAGATTCAAACAGCTGTCAAATCAGCTGTTTCTCCCCGCCGACATGTCCCGGAGCTTACCGGCGGATGGGAGGCGGAGATCTCCGGCGCTGATCTCCGACCCCGGACAACCGCTGATTGGCTGCCGGGCTGCACAGTGATGTGTCCGCAGGCGGACATTATCCGCTGCGGACACATCAAAATGGCCCTGCTTTACACTGCGTTTGTGTCTGCATGCCATCAGCATGCAGACACAAACGCTAATGTGAAGCCAGCCTTAGAGAGTAAAGTACCCGTGTAGAGTGACAAAGCCTCTGTGTGTCTGTTCGTTTGCTGCACTACTCCACAGATCATCTCCATATCCAGCACCACCACCATCATTGCTGGTCTGCCCTGGGGACTCAGCTCCACCTCCATGGAACTGCTCCATGCAAGCTGCCATATCAACACCCCTGGAGGTCTGAAGCGGCGCTGGTGGCCATCACCAGAATCTGCAGGTGGCGTCACAACAAATGTTTTTCTCATCACAATTCCCTAACTCCCTTTTCAGTTGATCACCAGGGCCACGGGTCTGGGTAGGCCACCAGTGACATCCCAAATACAGCAGGGCCCAGATACCCGAGTTCCCATACAACCCTGGGTGATTCATTGACACTCCACCACTACCAGATCTTATGCTCCATCACCTCTGGAACTGATGCTCTCCCACCATCAGACTTGGCGCTGCACCACAATTAGAGTCTCCAGTGAGTTAAAAGGCGGCCCTCCAAGTCCATTAAACATCCAAAACTTTCTTGAGGGTTAAAACATCATCAAGGAGGCACTGGATGGAGGGAGCGACAGTATATTTCACCACATCTGGTGTTTCAAACCGTCCCCACATACCTTGATCCCTTAGTAGGTGGGGCCATTTTAAAATCAGACGGTGCAAAACAGACTGTTGCTCCCTCCATCTAGCGTCTCCCTGACAATGTTTCAACATGCAAGAAAGTTTTGTATGTTTAATGGACGCGGAATGCCGCCTTTTTATCTCACCTGATACTCAGTAAGTCTTTCTGTGCAAAATACTGGCTGGCACCTAGAGGTCCTGTGAAGCAGCTGCATAGCCAGGATTGCTAAATTGATGGTCCAGGGTCCTCTGGTTCTCTATATATAAATAATAATGTGGGATGCTAAAAAAAAAAAAAAGGTAAGGTAAGGTATTACCCAGATACGAAGTGGATAATATGACTTATCGGGAGTCGCTCATGTTGGCTGGTTGTGAGGAGTCTTGTATTTGCTTAAAATAAAATCAACGGCTTCCACAGTCCCCAGCATCACAGATAAAATTGTGGTAGCAGTAGAAGGGGTTAAATGTTGTACTGCCATTGGAATTAAAGGCTCCCGAAGAAAAATTATTATGAAATATCTTGATTTATTTTGCTACGTGTTTTAGAACAATGCTCCTTCTTCAGGAAATTTCACAAATGTTCATCCTTTTACATTTGTCATTTGCCCGAAGAAGGAGCATTGTTCTAAAATGGGTAGCAAAATAAATCAAGATATTTGATAATATTTTTTTCTCCTGGAGCCTTTTATTCCAATGGCAGCATGACATTTAACCTGTTCTACTCTTACCACAATTTGATTATGTGGGATGCAACATATGTCATTGACTTAGCGAAGAATAATAGTGCTAAAGGCCTGGGAACAGAAGAAGGTGGAAAACAGTAGATGGAAGAGAGAAGACCAAGGTGAGGTTATTGAGGTTTGGGGAAGACCAAGAAGACATAAGCACCATAGATGTTTTCTTGTGACCCTTCCAGGCTCTTGGAATACAGCAAAACTGTGTTATAGCAAGAGTTACTAGAGATGATGAGTAAGTAATCCAGCAGTCAAACTTCTACCGAGGGAAAAAATGTCCATGGTTAAAAATATACCACAAATTTAAAAGCAAGCCCAACTGGCAAAAAATCATTGTCTACGCGTTTTCAACCAATGTGGCTGAATGGTTCTTACTCATGGCAACAGGGACGGACATAGCATTGGTGCAGAAGGTGCACAATTGCTCAAGAGGTTGGAGGAAGGTGCTGCCATAGCAGAAATATTTGGACTGGAATGGGACCTCATAGCGCTCTTGAACCGGAACCCTTTCTGTCTGCCTGACACTGCCATGGCACAGTCAGTATACTACTGACCTGCTTGTTTCTATGTGAAGAGGATGTTACCATAATGCAGGTATTTAGAAATAGATTTAATCAGAGTGTAGATGGAATAAATACAGCAGCTATCCAAAACATGTCCTGATATGGGAATCTATTTTTTTGCTAAGTCATCTGTGGATGATGAGGTCCAAATATTCCAAACAACAATGCATAAATGAGAAATAAGAATCAATATAATTTAAATCTGATATTAAACTAAGCCCCTTAAATTTGGATGCAATATTTATAGAATGGTGGAGTTGGAAGGGACCTCCTGGGTCATCTGGTCCATTGCCCTGCTCAAAGCAGGATTCACTAAATCACCCCAGACAGATGTCTGTCCAGCCTCTGTGTGAAGACTTTCATTGAGAAAGAACAATTTTATGTTACCTAATTTGTACCATGAAGAGGAGAAGACACAATAATACTAAAAGGTTGTTTTTATACCCCATAATATCCTGGCTACAAGTAATGGTTTCCTGTAGCGCTACCTAATAACTACACTATATAACAGCAATTTCTATATACTAGGCTTATTTCCTTAAAAATGCTTTCAATTAACAATTTTTTTACCAGATTTAACCATGAAAGTTAATGTGTAATCCCCATTAACATCACAAACTTAATAATTTAAAATAGGAGTCCCCAACCTTTTTTGCTCCGGGGATCGGCATAAAGCAAGATAATTTCTCAGAGGCCCGGCGGGTGGTGTTATAGGGGGTGGGGCTTTGATAATAAGGGGTGAGGCCATGTAGAAGGGGTGGGGTTTAGTATCCTGTTTCCCCGAAAGATACATTACATCTTATTTGCGGGGAATGTCTTATTTCTCTATCCCCTTGCAGCCCCCAGCCTCCTTTTGCAGCCCCCAGCCTCCTTCTGCAGCTCCAGCCCCCTTTTCCAGCCCCCAGCCTCCTCTTTCAGACCTCAGCCTCCTTTTCCAGACCCCAGCCTCCTCTTCCAGCCACAACCTGCTTTTCCAGCCCGCAGCCTCTTCTTTCAGCCCCCAGCCTTCTCTTCCAGCCACAACCTGCTTTTCCATCCCCCAGCCTCCTCTTTCAGCCTCCAGCCTCCTCTTTAACCCCCTAGCCTCCTCTTCCAGCCATAACCTGCTTTTCCAACCCCCAGCCTCCTCTTTCAGCCTCCAACCTCCTCTTTAACCCCCCAGCCTCCTTTTCCAGCCATAACCTGCTTTTCCATCCCGCAGCCTCCTCTTTAACCCCCAGCCTCCTCTTTAACCCTCCAGCCTCCTCTTTAACCCTCCAGCCTCCTTTTTAACCCCCCCAGCCTCCTCTTTAACCCCCAGTCTCTTTTTTCAGCCCCCTTTTCCAGCCACAATCTCCTTATTTAGCCCCCATCATCTCTGACACACACACACACACACTTCGGTCACTGCCCCCCACCCCCCGCACCTGCTGCATTACGTCCTCTCTCTTCTTTTCCTCAGCTATGTGAATAGAACTACAAGAGAAGCCATCAGCCAATCACAGTGCAAAAGCCACTAGCCAATCAGGGCCTGGCTGCTGCACCGTGATTGGCCGATGGTTTCTCATGTAGTTCTATTCACATAGCTGAGGAAAAGAAGAGAGAGGGAACGTAATGAATGCTGCAGGGGACGGTGACATCACTCCGGGAGCCAACGCAGAGCACACTATGTGTAGTGCTGGTCTGCGGCAGTGCGGACCGGCACCCAGACCCCCGCGGCCCAGTCCTGGGCCGCGGCCCGGTGCTTGGGGACCCCTGATTTAAAAGATAATAATAAAACCCCAGATACATAGATAGATATATAGTTGAAAACAGAAGTTTACATACACTATATAAAATGACACATCTGCAGTTTTTCTCACTGACATGAAATCAGAATAAAACTTTCCTGTTTTAGGTCAATTAGGATTACCATAATTATTAATATTTGCCAAATGCCATAATAATAAGGGAGAGCAAATGTTTTAAGGCATTTTTATTACTTTCTGCAAAATCACAAGTTTTCATACGGTAGGATTACTATGCCTTTAAACAATTTCTTACAACCCATATGATGAGGTCATGTGTTTGGAAGCTTCTGATAGGTTTATTGGCAACATCTGAGTTGAAAACTTATGGGCAAAGCTGAAGAGGCAGGTGCGAGCAAGGTGACCTTCAAATATGGCTCAGTTACACCAGTTCTGTCAGGAGGAATGGGCCGAAATTTCTACCAACTATTGAGAGAGGTTTGTTGAAGAATATCCAAAACTTTGACCCAAGTCATACAGTTTAAGGGCAATGGTACCAAATACTAATGAAATGTATGTAAACTTGTGACTTTGCAAAAAGTAATAATAATGCCTTATATTTGCCAAATGCTTGAATAATGCTCTCTCATTATTCAGGCATTTAGCAAATATAAATAATTACTAGATGGTGGCCCGATTCTAAAGAATCGGGTAGTCTAGAATCTATATAGAGTTTATTTAGTAATAGGGGAGTGCTGTGAAATTAATTGTGTGTATACAGGCGGCTCAGTGGTTAGCAGAGTATACGGTGGCTCAGTGGTCAGCAGTGAATGCGGTGGCTCAGTGGTCAGCAGTGAGTGCGGTGGCTCAGTGGTCAGCAGTGAGTGGGTGGCTCAGTGGTCAGCAGTGAGTGGGCTGGCTCAGTGGTCAGCAGTGAGTGGGGTGGCTCAGTGGTCAGCAGTGAGTGGGGTGGCTCAGTGGTCAGCAGTGAGTGGGGTGGCTCAGTGGTCAGCAGTGAGTGGGGTGGCTCAGTGGTCAGCAGTGAGTGGGGTGGCTCAGTGGTCAGCAGTGAGTGGGGTGGCTCAGTGGTCAGCAGTGAGTGGGGTGGCTCAGTGGTCAGCAGTGAGTGGGGTGGCTCAGTGGTCAGCAGTGAGTGCGGTGGCTCAGTGGTCAGCAGAGAGTGCGGTGGCTGAGTGGTCAGCAGAGAGTGCGGTGGCTCAGTGGTCAGCAGAAAGTGCGGTGGCTCAGTGGTCAGCAGTGAGTGCAGCACAGGCTGGAGGGGGCAGAGGCTGGAGGGGGCAGAGGAGGGAGGAGGCAGAGGACGGAGGAGGCAGAAACTGGAGGGGTTAGAGGAGGGAGGGGTCAGAGGAGGGAGGGGGCGGAGGCTGGGGGGCAGAGGAGAGCGGAGGCTGGGGGGCAGAGGAGAGCGGAGGCTGGGGGGGCAGAGGAGAACGGAGGCTGGAGGGCTGAACACTCACTGGGCTGTCGGCGGTTCCGGAGGCCGGCCCCGGAGTGCGGGCGGGGCTAGCTCCGTGATGGAGGAGAGTCACCGGGTGTGTGGAGAGAGCGGCAGGACTGGGAGCGGTGCCGGCGGAGGCGGCACACCGGAGTGTGGGCCGGTCCGGCCCGGTTCCCGCATGTTGGTGGGCGCACACCAGGCTGTGTGCGGAGCCAGTGGCGGGATGGCGGTCCCTGATGGAGAGTGGGCGGTGAGCTGCAGGGCTGTGGGCCGGATGTGGGTGGGCGCAGACGGGGCTCTGTGCAGGGACGGTGGCGGGATAAGGGGGAGTGGTGGCGCTTTAGCGCCCACCGCGAGGCGCTGTGCCATTTTGACAGCGGCTCACGGTGAGCGCTATGCGCTCACCGCTCGTGAGTCAGGTACTTCCGGTTCCGGTCTTTGACACAGGGCGCAGGTCATCACGGAAGTTGAGCGGATTGGCGGGAAGTGGCCTTCGGGTTTTATATATAAGATATATATATAGCAGTACGATGGTATATGGTGGTAATTAGAGCACATGTATAGCAGCACTATGGTATATGGCGGTACATTACAGTACATGTATAGCAGCACTATAGTATATGGTGGTAGATTATAGTAAATGTATAGCAGCACTATAGTATATGGCGGTACATTACAGTACATGTATAGCAGCACTATGGTATATGGCAGTACATTATAGCACATGTATAGCAGCACTATGGTATATGGCAATACTGCGGTGACCGCGGTCCCCCACTCCTCCTGGCCCCCGGTCGTCCACAGTAAAAATAAAAAAATCCTCAGTGAGGATACTCACCTGTCCGGCGGCTCGCTCCACCTCCGCCTTGTAGGTCCTACAGGCCTTTAGGACCTGTAGTTGCCTGGGCAAGCGATCAGCTGAGGAGGGGAGGGGGGGCAGGATTGTGTTGGGGGGGCAGAATGGAGCGAGTGGGGCAGGATGGAGCGAGCGGGTCAGGATGTAGCGGGAAGGGGGGACAGGATGGAGACGGCAGGGCAGGATGGAGACGGCAGGGCAGGATGGTGGTGGGGGAGGGGGGAGGATGTAGGCGGCGGGGCAGGATGTTGGCGGGGGTGAGAATGGTGATGGGGGTGCGGGATGGAGTCGGGGGGGCAGGATGGTGTTGGGGGTGTCAGGATGGATAGGGGGTGGCAGGATGGATAGGGGGTGGCAGGATGGATAGGGGGGGGGCAGGATGGATAGGGGGGGCAGGATGGATAGGGGGGGCAGGATGGATAGGGGGGGCAGGATGGATAGGGGGGGGGGCAGGATGGATAGGGGGGGCAGGATGGATGGGGGGGCAGGATGGAGGCGCTCCTCCTGACCCCCTCCGCTCGGCACCCGTCCCTCTGGGTCTCCAGTCTCTGTGGGCCCCCCCCCTCCCTCTGGGGCTGCACACCCCCCGCCCCCGCTCCTTCATGGTGATAATAAAAATAAAAAAAAACCTCAGTGAGGATACTTACCCTGCGGCGGCTCGCTCCAACCCGTCTTGTAGGTGGCAGGACAGGACCTGTCGTTGGCTGGGAAACCGATCTGCTGGGGGTGAGTGGGCAAAGCAGGGTCAGTGGGCAGAGTGGGGGATGAGTGGGAAGAGCAGGGGTTAGTGAGCAGAGTCATTGGGCAGAGCAGGGGTGAGTGGGCATAATCAGTAGTCAGAGCAGGGTCAGTAGGCAGAGCTGGGGTCTGTGGGCAGAGCTGGGGTCAGTGGGCATGGTCAGTAGTCAGAGGGGGGGGTAAGTAGGCAGAGCAGGGTCAGTGGGCAGAGCGGGGGTGAGTGGGCAGAGTGGTGGGTGAATGGGCAGAGCAGGGTCAGTGAGCAGGATTGGGGCGTCAGTGGTCAGAGCAGGGTAATAGCGGGGGTCAGTGGTCAGAGCAGGGGTTAGTGGGCAGAGTGACTGGGCAGAGCAGGGGTCAGTGGGCACAGTCAGTAGGCACAGCAGGGGTTAGTGGGAAAAATCAGTGGGCAGAGCAGGGGTGAGTGGGCAGAGCAGGGGTGAGTGGGCACAGTCAGTGAGCAGAGCAGGGGTCAGCAGGCAGAGCGGGGGTGAGTGGGCAGAGCAGGGTTTAGTGAGCATAGCAAGGGTTATTGGGCACAGTCAGTGGGCAGAGCAGGGGTCAGTGGGCACAGTAGGGTCAGTGGGTAGAGCATGGGTGAGTGGGCACGGTCAGTTGGCAGAGCATGGGTCAGTGGGCATGGTGAAAGGGCAGAGCGGGGGGTGAGTGAACAGAGGGTGGTCAGTGGGCAGGGCAGGGTGAGTGGTAAAAGCAGGGGCGAGTGGGCAGAGGGGGGTGAGTGGGCAGAGCGGGAGTAAATGAGCAGAGCAGGGTCAGTAGGCAGTGTGAGGGGTCAGTGGGCAAAGCATGGTCAGTGGGCAGTGTGAGGGGTAAGTGGGCATAGCATGTTCAGTGGGCAGTGTGAGGTGTGAGTGGGCAGTGTGAGGGGTCAGTGGGCAGTGTGAGGGGTCAGTGGGCAGAGCAGGGTCAGTGTGAGGGGTGAGAGGGCAGAGCAGGGTCAGTGGGGCATGTGAGGGGTCAGTGGGCAGAGCAGGGTGAGTGGGCAGTGTGAGTGGTCAGTGAGCAGAGCAGGGTCAGTGGGGCGTGAGGGGTCAGTGGGCAGAGCAGGGTGAGTGGGCAGTGTGAGTGGTCAGTGAGCAGAGCAGGGTCAGTGGGCAGAGCAGGGTGAGTGGGCATTGAGGGGTCAGTGGGCAGAGCATGTTCAGTGTGCAGAGGAGGGTCAGTGGGCAGTGTGAGGGGTCAGTGGGCTGAGCAGGGCAAGTGGGCAGAGCAGGGTCAGTGAGGGGTCAGTGGGGAGAGGATGGTCAGTGGGCAGAGCAGGGTCAGTGTGAGGGGTCAGTGGGCAGTGAGGGGTGAGTGGGCAGAGCAGGATGAGTGGCCAGTGTGAGGGGTCAATGGGCCGAGCAGGGTGAGTGGGCAGAGCATGGTCAGTGGGCATAGTGGGGGTGAGTGGGCAGAGAGGGGGTGAGTGGGCAGAGAGGGGGTGAGTGGGCAGAGAGGGGGTGAGTGGGCAGAGAGGGGGTGAGTGGGCAGAGAGTGGGGGTGAGTGGGCAGAGCAGAGTGGGTGAGGGGGCAGAGAGGGGATGAGTGGGCAGAGTTTGGGGGTGAGTGGGCAGAGTGGGGGTCAGTGGTCAGAGTGGGGGTGAGTGGGCAGAGCAGGGTCAGGGGCAGAGAGAGGGTCAGTGTGCAGAGTGGGGGTGAGGGGGCAGAGAGGGGTTCAGGGGGAAGAGTAGGGGGGTGAGTGGGCAGAGTTTGGGGGTGAGTGGGCAGAGTGGGGGTGAGTGGTCAGAGTGGGGGTCAGTGGGCAGAGCAGGGACAGAGTGGGGGTCAGTGTGCAGAGTGGGGGTGAGGGGGGCAGAGAGGGGGTGAGGGGGGCAGAGTTGGGGGGTGAGTGGTCAGAGTGGGGGTCAGTGGGCAGAGCAGGGACAGAGTGGGGGTCAGTGTGCAGAGTGGGGGTGAGGGGGGCAGAGAGGGGGTGAGGGGGGCAGAGTTGGGGGGTGAGTGGGCAGAGTTGGGGGGTGAGTGGGCAGAGTGAGGGTCAGTGGTCAGAGTCAGGGGCAGAGTGTGGGTCAGTGGTCAGAGTGGGGGTGGGTGGGCAGAGCAGGGTCAGAGTGGGGGTCAGTGGTCAGAGTGGGGGTGGGTGGGCAGAGCAGGGTCAGAGGTCAGAGTGGGGGTGAGGGAGCAGATCGTGGGTCACTGTGCAGCGCAGGGGGATGAATAGGCAGAGGAGGTTAGATCGGGACAGGACCTTTGATGACGTCACGGTCATGTGATCTGTGACTCCACCCATCATCGTGACGTCATCAAAGGTCCTCAAGCAGGATGAAGAGAGATCGCGTGTGGCTGGAGGGAGCTGTGGTAAGGGGGGGGGGGGGGTGACCGGAGAGTGGAGGGGGTCTGTGCTGAGAGGCGGGGGGTGACCGGAGAGTGGAGGGGGTCTGTGCTGAGAGGCGGGGGGTGACCGGAGAGTGGAGGGGGGCGATCGGGGAGCGGTGGGGCAGTGGTGATAGGCTGGGGGTGACCGGACAGTGGAGGGCGGCTATGGTGACAGGCAGGGGGGTGATGGGGCAGCGGGGGCTGTGGGCCGGATGTGGGTGGGCACACACGGGGCTGTCTGCAGGGTCGATGGCGGGATAACGGCGAGTGGTGGCGCTTTAGCGCTCACCGCTCGTGGGTCTGCTACTTCCGATTCCGGTCTTTGTCACAGGGCGCAGGCCGTCACGGAAGTTGAGCGGATAGACCGGAAGTGGCCTTCGGGTTTTATATATAAGATAGTAATCCTGTATATATATCTCTTAAATGGATTGAGTCTATAAAGATTGATGTATTGTATAAATCTGTTTTTTAATTTGCATTTATTGTTTATCAATTTTTGATGTTGCAGTTTTCACACTGCTGACCTGACCGTATACTATTCACTTCTCAAGACAGATAACACCTCTATATACCATAAATAGCACACAATCCAGCACTGACCCCCTTGGTTCATAAAGACCTGTGCCCTTTCAAGATATGCTAATTAAATACTTAATTAATATTCACTAGAGACTGAGTCTTACTGTCAGTGTCCATGTGCCCAATATGAATTAGAAGTCTTGGGAGTTAGAAGCCTTGAGGAAAAATTATAAAAATTGCGAGATCAATAATTTATTTCTGAAATATAGAATTATGAAATATAAGAAATAGCATCAATGAAAAAATACATTTAACATAAAACCTGATTTAAGGCACTACTCTAGCGTTTTTTCAAATAACTGGTACTTTAAATATAAGTCCCCTGCCCCCGATCTTATTCTCACCCTATGACATCTTCATGTTCTATCACCACCACTCCTGTCGATCTCTACCACGTTGTGACCAGCCAACTGCTCCAGTGTTTCATGGAGCGCCAGAGGTAACACTTCAATTCAAGTCTATGTTAGCCTCGTTCTGGCCTCGTTCTTTCTCAGAGTTTAGGAGAGCACCCAGGAGGGAGTGAAGGCAGGGAAGACGTACGTTAGTTACGTAAGACATGTGACAGAGAGTATGAAAAGATGAGTAGAAACATCTAGAAGGTGTTGAGTTAGTGGGTGACTGGCAAGAGCTACAGGAGTCTCTGAGGGTCAGAGAGTCTGTCAGAGAAGGACAAGAGCAAGTATGAGAGTCCTGGGGACTGGAGCCAGTAGGAGATAGTTCCAAGACCTGCGAGAGACAAGACCTGATGGTGGAGCTGAGAGAAAGAGGGTGCTCCCGAAGACAGAAGGGGTCCCAGGGGCCCAGATAGTGAGCAGTCCATCCATGGGCACCCGCATCCACATTGACCGAAACTGTGTGGACTAGGCCGTAGTGTAGGGGGACCGGCCCGAGACTAGTGGAGAATGACCAGGCTCAGCTAGCAACCCGGAGGCTGTGGTATCCCCAAGTGCCGCAACTGAAACTGTGCACACCCACCGAAAAGGTGGCAACATAGGGTCCAAGGGACTGAGAGAGATGTTGCTCTTCAAAGGCCCACTGCCACTGGCTCAGGGCTCTGTGTGTGAGGCACAGGGCAGGAGGGCAAATCCAGTGCAGAGGGAGACGGCCGGGAGAGGACAGTGGAAGGGGGTACTGGTTGAGTGCCACCAAGTCACCCGGGAGTTCTCTGGATCACCTCCCCCAAGAACTCAGCGCTCAGCAGGCTGTTACAACGGTGACGATTGTTGTAACCTGGAACAACTGAACTGTGAGTAAAGACCTTGAGACTGCACCCCAATGTGTTTGTGAACTTTATGACTGCGCTATTAGCCCTGCGCTGTAACATCAGTACCAATTCACCCAAGTAACATCTGCTGCTCTTGGGTTAGCCCTAACCGCGGAGGGCTTACCAACTTAGCTGCATAGCTATCAACCCCAGAGGAACTGTATTGCAGCGGCGGCCATCAATAGCCGCAACCAGTGGGTGACATCATGAGAACAATTAACCCCAAGTCCCAGGTCCAGTAACCCCCCCTAAAGCAACAAAATCTTTCCCTTTTTAATTTACCGCTCAGAGGCCACGGACTGGGTCACACCACCGTGACATCCAATTCCCCCACGACATCGTCAGACTCGGCTCCAAGTATTCCATGGCCCCCACGGGGCGTCGCACTTTCAACAATAAACCATTTTCTAACTGCATATTCCCTTTAATACCTTAACTCCTTATTCACCAATGATGGCTATACTCATCATGGCTTTGATCTGTCACTGTGTGTAAACACTCTGTTTGGTCAAGGAAATGCAGAAAATATCATCCCAAATTTACCACTAACATGAAGTGCAATATGTTATGAAAAAATAATCTTGGAATGTTGAAGCGTTCCAGAGTAATAACCTCATAAAGTGACACTGGTCAGAATTGGAAAATGAGCCTCGATAATTAAGGGTTGAAAAGTAACCTGACATGTCCCCCATGCTATCCATGAATTGGTCACCAAGCAGGGTTTAAGCCAGGAAAAAGACCCGACATAAAGGACAAAATCAGGACCCATAAGAGTATGCAAAAAGCAGGCCAATATGAAACAAGTGACAATGATTACAAGAGGCAAAACAGATAGAACTGAGTCAGGAAAGCCACTCTAACCTTAATGGATGGAAATAGCCTGTGCTGTCTGGTTCTGACATCTCCTCTATCATCAGCACCATCCACAAAGTGAATACAGTAACGCCTGATGACAGAAGCAGACGTTTCAGGAGCAGGTTCTGGTGGAGATGTGACATTAGGGTTTTATCTAGTTAATGGGGCTTTGTTTTCCCTAGACGAGTCATCTCATTCAGCCTGTTATGATTTGTGGGAGTCGCTGTCTTAGCCAGCTCTCTGCAAATCTCAAAATCTCACACATTATTACCCATAGGCCATGTCCACACACCTGCACTGTAAGTATTTAGCGGTTCTCCGCTAAATACTTAAGTTTTTTCAGAGAAGCGGAGGTGCGTGTGTGCCAGCGCTTTCTGCAGACGCAGACCATGGTTGCCCGATGTGTATCGTGGTAACCATTTCACACACCAGGTTGCCTAGTGTGAGAGCATCGAGAACTGTCAGATTCCCTTTAAAGCAATATAATGTAATTATATGATCACGGGGACAATTACGTGTAGAGGGGGATCAGGAGATTTTAATTCAAACTCGATCCTCTCTAAATCGATCTGTGCATCTCTATAAATGATGTCTTGCCTTCAATATTGAAATAGTCCAGTAACGAGGTCCGGCTCACCGGTTAGCAGGGTGTTCAGGAGTAAAAAAAGAATCACACTATAATAGAGTACAATGTCACACTATAAATGAGAGGGAAAAAAAACAGAAGATGCTGAAGATCTGATTCTTTATTTGATACTCAAAAAAGATTTAACCTAACGTTTCGACCCTGAGCGGGTCTTTCTATGGCGCCCTGCTATGCAGGCGTCACAGAGGGGTACTGCACCCATAAAAGCAGTGCAGATGCTCCAGCTGCAAGCAGATTCTAGGATGGTGGGTGGGACCCATAAACTAGCACCCCACACTAGATCACACAGTGGAAGGTACCCGGGAGGGAATAAAACCACTTCCAGGGGGAGCAAGGAGGTCTTTCCCTCCAGGTCTTTCTGCAGAATGGAAAGTTAGGAACAAGGAGAGGGTCTCTCAGCTGAGGGACCAAGAGTGTGGGAGAAATGACAGATCCCAGGCGCAGACAGCTTGAAGGGAAGAGGAACTCGAAAGGGTTCAGCCCAGTCAGCTCACCGGGCACCGGAGCCCACACCTGTGGGATCTTCCAAGGACCACAGAAAATCCGAAGACCTGAGGAGTAAATATATATACTGCCCCAAGCTCTTAAGTGATCAAAAGAGGATACCAGGCACCACTTGATGGTTTGGCTGCCGGCCAACAGAGAATAACCCGACGGGAGCGAAGAGAGAGAGAGAGACAGCAGTAGGTCAGGTTCGCTTTATGGGATCAGTCTTCATACAAATTACTGGGAAACAGGAAGGAATAGAAGGAGAAAAGGCACACTCTGAGGGTTCCTTCCTACCACCTGGGATCCGCTTGCAGCCACCCGTTAGCTACTTGTCATTATAACATCTTGCTGAACTGAGAACTGTAACTAATGCTGCTAAAGTTTCCAGTAAAGTACCCGGAGTGAAGTAAATTCGACTCTGCTGCATCTTCTTTTACATGAACTTGCTCCTTCTTAGGATTACTTCCCTGGAGGTCCCAGTCCTGCCTGCGGAGGACTACACCATCTCAGCCGCAATACCACCGACCTCTGGCGGACTGTGGCGGCGCTAGTGCTTCTTCACCAGAAACCGTAGGTGGAGTCACAACAACAAACTGTAAATAATCCCTTGTATATAAAATCCCTTCTTCAAAAGATACCCCAGGACACGGAATCAGGCATGGCCGCCATCCCCGTGACAACCGGAGAGTTAACCTTTGCCCCCTGACACCCCAGTACCCCAAAGCCTGGGCGCTACATTCCTTCAGCATCTTCTGTTTTTTTTCCACTCTTTTATGGTGTGCCGAGGTAGACTTCAATATTGAGACCAGGATAAAGTCAACTATAACTCTTCCATGAGTAATTTTTCTATGGATTAATCGTGGATCTTCTGATGACAGGAGCTCAGTCCTACTTGTTTTTCTATATTTTATCACTTTCCTTTCATCTACCACTAGAAAGACATGCAATAATTATCAGTCATTCTCGTAATAACGAGGCCATCTGTAATCCTAGTCATTTCATTTTTAGTTTATATCACATTTAATGGCTTGTATCATTTTTTATGTAAACTTGTAACAATGATGTGATGCCAGAATCCTAATTTTACCAGGAGTCGCAATTAAGACCAGAAACATTGAAGAATCAACCCAGATTCGTAGAGACAGTTTAATACACCCAATAATAATTTACTATTAATTGGAAACCACTTGCAACGAACAATGAGGAGGAAAGTGACATTACATGAATTTAAAATAAATTGAAATACCATGCATTTCATTTCAAGGTTGACTGACCCAACCTCCGGATTACAAGGTGAGATAGATACATGCACAAATTATCAATAATTCTATTTTCTTTCTAGTTATGCATAAGATTTTTATGAATATCAAAACCCATTGTAATATAAGCCGCATGGTTTATTTATTTCCTATGAAACGTAAGGAGATTGTCATCAGCTTGAAGGAGCGATAGAATATAGAGAGGGAGCAAAGTTTATCAGAACTAATACACACCGGGTGTTCACTGTTTTGTGTAATTATAAGATTTTCCAGACCAGGTTCCCTTATCAAAGACTTGTTACGAGTTAATATAGATGTTATGTGTAACCTTTATGTCCGGACCAGGATACAATTCAACAAACTGCTCTATTCAGTGGGTTTGACCTTCACACTCAAGCAGAATATTCATTGGTGATTATTACTTCATGGTTTGTTCGATTCTTACAAATGTAGTTAGAAACTGGTATATACACCAACATTTCCATGACAATATTTCAGAATTTTTTAAGTATTATTTATTATTTCAAAAGTGTGACTAGAGATTCTGATTATATGCAAGTGGAATTGCATGCACTGGAATGTTGCAAAAATATTATCAAAACTGCTGAATTTTTTACAATTTGCTTTCATACTGAGTCAATAAATGGGAGGCTGAAACATAAATGGCCATAGAAAAGTTCAAAAAATACTTTCTAGTCATCTCTTTGGCTCATTCGACAATCTCAGTCACTGGTACAGTACTCGTCGCCTCTTCTTATGGCTGCTAAAGCCTCTTTACGCAAAGCCGGGATTCCAGTCTTGATGAGGCCGAGGACATTTTAGTGCATGCTCACAAATCTTTATGGTGAACTTTGTAACATCATGACATCTGTAAAATATAAAAGGGTGGGGGACAAGAGGCGCAATAGTGCCCTATCACTAGTGACACTAATCGTAATGGGGTGGTGCTGAGAAGCCACTCACCTGATGCAGTTGTGATCCCCACAACTGGTTTGAAGGCGTTTAGGAAATATTATTCCAAGCTGCTGCAGGACCTCCACCGACCACTGAACAGTGGTTATAATCCAGAAAGATGATGGGAGTATAGGTGTATCACGGTCCGCGCTGCTCCAGGGCTTAAAAAACTCACCAAAGAGTCAGTCAGATTTCCATCCTTTATTCTCCTTCTCCTACGCGTTTCGGCGCCTAGACTGGAACCTTCATCAGGGATATCCTGAACTAACTACTAACAATAAAGAAGGGACTAGATGCCTTTCTTGAAAACTATAATATTACCAGTTATACATACTAGATTCTTTGATAGTGCGTTGATCCAGGGAATTAGTCTGATTGCCGTATCTGGAATTAGGAAGGAATTTTTTTCCCCATGTGTTTTTTTGCCTTCCTCTGGATCAACATGTTAGGCTATGGGTTGAACTAGATGGACTTAAAGTCTTCCTTCAACCTTAAAAACTATGTTACTATGTTACTAACTATGTAACTTCAGCATAGACTTAGGCAAACGGGTCGACATGGTGCTGGTGGTAAAGGAACGTTTGTCTGCAAGGTGGCCCTAACCGTTCCTCTGAGCCGATCCTTAAGAGGTAGGCAGGATCCAACAGAAAATAAACAAATTTGCAGCAGGATACCGTGGTGCTGAATGGAGTGGGTGAGAGCCTAGAGGTACCGAAAACAGGGGGGGGGAACACTGGACCAAGTCAGTCATTGTGAATACCAGCAACTTTAAGCAATATGCCCATGTTTCTTGAGATTGTGTAACTAAATAACTGTTTTTGAACATCATTGACTCATTGTCTACCTTGGCTTTCAAAAAGGCCAATTGCGAACTGAATTATTGCACTGGGAAGCCAGCTGAGGTGCGTGCTGAAAAACCAGGACTGCTCCATAGGCGAGGCCCTGCCTCACCCGTGAATTCTGAGATCCCACTTGGCCATCCCTTCAACACTTGGTGTAGTCAGCAAGATCACCTCATTTGTCCTGGAGGAAAAGGTCATGTTCGTAGGGTAAACTTTAAATGGAGATCCATTGCCTATGTGTGGCTAAAGAAGCTTAAAATGACAACCTCCACATGGAGGAGAACAACAGGCCATCATGGGCATGCTTATGGCGCAGGCGTGCAAGGGTTTGGCCAGTCGTCAAGAGAAACTGTGAGTACTGCTCAGCCCTAGTAGGAGAGGACACGGCCCAATGTGGTACAACCCAGTGAGACATGTGGAAGTTTAGAAAGCATGGGTGAGGTGGCCAGGACAGGTGATACCCTGCAGGGCATGGTCCACAAAATGGCCATTAATTCAGTAGACTGGACCGTGGCCATCTTTGTCTTGGTGACAGAGGAAGAGGGGGGCATGACACCTGTACATATCCTAATCCCAGATGGATCTATAGTGGTTGGCCAGTTGGTGTTTCTCAAGGTGGACAATCCAAGTGGCTTGATTGCAGTGAATGTGCTCTGAAATGGCTTCATCTATGACAACGAGGTCGTACTGCTACCATGACAGGACCAACAGGTGGAAGATGGGTGATCCCGTGTCTTGTCCAAGAGCCGGTACCAGTCAACCTCCAAATTGAAGGAGTTCAACCGAAAAATAGATTGTTTAATACCTTCAGCACTTGTGCACCTTGTGCGTTTGATGGAGGGCAGTTTGAATTCCTCAGTAAGTGCTAGGCTCAAAGGCATTTATAAGTTGTTATACCGGCTGTGATGTAAACATTTGGATGGCTGCAATGTGTGATGTTTTCCCTTTCATTTCTATTGCGCCTGTTGCACTTTCCCCTCTGATTATGGAGAGATGGACACTGAAGGTAGTCAGAGCTTTCAATGGATTGTTATTGCTGTGGACTGCTGGGCCCCTTTCTTGCCCAATTTTTCTTGTTAACTGTGTCCCTGTTTCCTATGGACTGCCCCTTTCTCCATGGACTGTCCATTTTGTCTTTATACTTTGGCAGCTGGATATAACGGACCCATGGCATGTGGTTTGCTAAGCGAGGAGGAAGGAAACATCGGGGTTAGTCGGACCCCTGAACTGTTTGGAATGTTTAAGGATGTAACAAAGAAATGGATGCAAATGGGTCTTGAGCTTCTTTTGCTTATTTGTAATGTTCTGGGGATGTGTCTGGTAGAAAAGACTGAAACAAAATTTGAGCTCCCCTGTGTTTTCTAGGCTTTCTTTTATCTAGGATATGGAAATTAAGTTAAACGGTTTTATGTATTTAATAAATACGGTACGTGTGTTAACTGTTGTATCCTGTTGTAATATAATTTGAATGTGTTATTATGCATATTTTTAGTTGTACCCCTCGGTTGCTTGTTTGAGGACAACCAAGGATAAAGTAATGAGGTGTAAGGTGGTCTAGAGTTATGGCACCCCTTCCCCAGAGAGCACATTGTCTTTATGTTTGTATCAAAGAGTTGTATGTTTAATTATGTGTATATGGCCACCTAGTGATTAAGGTAAGGATTGCTCTTTGGTCCCCTTCACATTATGAAAGTTGTTGGTAATAATTACCGTATTAATACTCCTTGGGGGTGGGGCCCGGACTATAAAGGGCCTGCAGTTGGAAGGAGAATCCTATAGTACTGTAGAAGAGAAAAGGAACCACAGGAATATCAGGTCCCTTGTTCTGAATTGACAGGACCCTCTGCTACCCTGGGAATTGAGTGTGGCAACTGGGATGTTGGCCAAGGACGCAGACCAGAGTCTCTCGTCCTATATTGATACTCAACCCCCCACCTTTGTCGACTTCACGAGAAGCAAATGATCCCTCTGGTGTGTGTGTGGTGAACTTTAGAATAGACTTGAGCGAATGAGTCGACACAATAGGTCAGAGTGCTTTTTAATTTTGGACAACAGTAGTTTTTTTAAGAATTCAAGCATGAACACCATTATTTTTGGGTTGTTTGTATGCACATGAGGGTTTCTAATTTGCAAAGCCCTCAGAAGGTTTCTTGCTGCCACCCTTGGGCTCTGTTACACTACTTTCAGAATTACCAATGGTGTTTTTTGAGTGGTGATAAGACAACAATCGCAAAGAGGGTCGCAGCCGTCTTCAATTTTCCCCCTTTGAAGACAATTTGTGACATTTTTTCCTCCTGACTCCCTCTGGGGTTTTACCTTTTCTGGACATGTGACCCTTCGTGCTCTGCGGTTTGCCCTCTAGTGTGCCTTCTTTCTATTGATTTATGCTCTCTTTATCCTTTCATTATGTTGTATATTTGGGTTTTCTTTCCTCTATAAGGGGCACATTTGTCATCATAATCCTTTGGATTAACCCCTGAAATATCTCACAAGCCAACTAAAAAACTGTATTTGGCTCATTCCATTTAGATATATGTAGGTCTGTCCTACATTCTGCAGTCACTTAGTTGTCTTATCTCCACACCTCTTTGGAGTGTAGCTAATCATAACTATTACTTTTAGGAAGCTGTGTGAAAACACTGTCTTTACATTCAGGCACTCAATTCTCACTTTGTATAGTGTGTTTTCTCAAATTTGTAAACTATACGTATTGTTTTCCTTATCAAACCATTTTTCCTTTGCTGCGCAGACTAATTTGTGGAGTTCTTGCTTTACTGGCTTATTAGCTTTTTAACTGTTTTTATCTATTGTTTTGTGTTGGTCTTGTTTAAATAAAGTAAAACATTCTTTTACAACAGTGATCATCCCCTTTTTGCATGTTGCTTTCTCTCTCTGTTTTTGGCTCTATCACTACATGCATGGGGTAGATCCCTCTCTCTACATTGTGCGGTGCCCTTGGAAACCCTTTTTGTTGGCAATTTGTGTAATGGTAAATTGATGTTCACCAAAGCTTTAGGCTAGGGTCACATTTGAGGGTGATGGAGTCGCTAAAATCTTGGGAAATCAGCCGCAGCACATAGCGTTAATGCTATGTGCTGCCAGTGAACCGGAGCCCCAAAGCAACCCGGTGTTTATCTTAGTAACGGTCACACACCAAGCTGCATGATGTGTGCTTTAGCTGAGTGCACAGGAAAATGCTGCAGACAGATTTCCCAAGATTTTAAGGGGGTGTCACACGCGTCAATATCGCCTGCACGATCTCGGCTGCACGTGACGTTGCAGCGATATTGACGCGTGTGACATACTGAATCAACCAGCGATAAATCGCTGGTTGATGATCGCCAGGTTTTAGAACCTGCTCTAAAACCTGGCGATTGTCGCCCGGTGGACATGCAGCATCGCTGCGTGTGACACCGGGAGTAGCGATATTCCAGCTCCCAGCGCCTCTCACAAGCGCTGGGAGCTGGTAACTAAGGTAAACTGTGGGTATCTAGGCAGCGCGCGCTGCCTAGATACCCGACGTGTACCTTAGTTACCAGCCTCCTCCGCTCACCGACTGGTATCTAAGGTACACAGCGGGTAACTCCCTAGTTACCCGCTGTGTACCTTAGATACCAGCCGGTGAGCGGAGGAGGCTGGTAACTAAGGTACACGTCGGATATCTAGGCAGCGCGCGCTGCCTAGACACCAGCAGTTTACCTTGGAGACCAGCCTGCTCCCGCTTCCAGCAGCCTGGCAGCGGGAGCAAGACATCGTGGAAACGATATTTAA
Organism: Allobates femoralis; assembly: GCA_033576535.1. Lineage (NCBI taxonomy): Eukaryota > Metazoa > Chordata > Amphibia > Anura > Aromobatidae > Allobates > Allobates femoralis. The sequence goes on along the minus strand of JARQOC010000005.1, from coordinate 52,076,455 downwards.
ATCGTTTCCACGATGTTTCTGGTCAAATGATCGCTGGTGAGTCTGTCTGTGTGACAGCTCACCAGCGATCAGCCGTCAATGTCGTCAGCGATCATCTCACTGACGACATTGACGGGTGTGACAGGCCCTTTAGCGACTCCGTCACCCTCAAATTTGACCCAAGCCTTAAACAATGCTTGTGAATCCCTATCCAGCTCGGTTGCTCTCTGTAACAATACTTTGGTATTTTCTGAATGGTTTTTTTTGCCTGAATGCACAGTTTTCTATACTCAATTTTTTGAGAAATTGTCATCAATCAATCTTTGTGTGCTTATATTTAACATCAAAGCATCTAGAAAATGCAAATTTCCAATCACTCCTCCTTAACTTCAACACCTTCTGCAAATTGGATCTTGAAGTCATTTAAGTGAACCGGTCACCAGGTTTTTCCCCTATAAAATGCGGCCACCACCAGTAAAGCCTTACATACAGCATTCTAGAATTCTGTATGTATGTCCTCAAACTGACCTTGATCCAGCGCCTTGCACTGTGGATGTATATTTAATGTACTTGAAGGGAACTAACCACCAGGATTTAACCACCTGTAAATCCGTGCAGCAGGGGATTGACATGTGCAGCATGACATCACTAAGCTGTAAGCTGAATTCCCCCTGGAAGAGTTTGAATGAGAGGGAGGGTGAAGGTGGTTCGGCTTTCGGCAGAAAGACAAGCCTACAGAATTTACCCACCTGTAAATCAGTGCAGCAGGTGATTGAAATGTTCAGCATGACATCACTATTTGTTTTTTTTTAATCCTCCCTTGTGGGCTCGTCTTTCGGCTGTAAGCCACACTCTTTTCCCCCTCCCTCTCATCCAGGTTCATCCAGGAGGGGGTTCAGTTTACAGCAAAAAGAGAAGCCCACAGGGAGGATTAAAAAGAAACAAAAAAACCCCAAAGCAAACAAATAGTGATGTCATGAGGCACATTTCAATCACCTGCTGCACTGATTTACAGGTGGGTAAATTCTAGTGGTTGGTTCCTATTTGGATTTTTTTCAATCCTCCCCTGTGGGCTTGTCTTTCTGCTGTAAGCGGAACCCTCTTCCCCTCCCTCCCATCCAGATTCATCCAGGAGGCGGTTCATCTTGCAGCAAAAAGACAAGCCCAAAGGGAAGGAGGATTAAAAAAAAAGAAAAAAAAGGAATAAATAGTGATGTCATGCTGCACATTTCAATCACCTGCTGCACTGATAATTTACATGTAGGTAAATCCTGGTGGTTGGTTCCCTTTAATAATAGTATAAGAATTTTTTTGCAATTTATCAGTTCACTTGAATTGTTTGTCAGATTCAGTTAACAATCAGACTACTAGAAAACATGCATCATATGGTGGTTTGCACTTTAGTCCTCCGTAGATATTGTGTCAACTTTTGATTGTTTAACCTAATTGGAAAGTCAAGAAGAAATAAAAGTTATCCATCTGATGGTGAAGGAAAAGTTCTACGATATTCTGTAAAGTTGCTGCACTTTAGCACACAGTAGCTAGATGCACACACTGTATAAATAAAAAACACAATACATCACACTATTCAAGCAGTCAATTAAACTTTACAACATTGAAAACAAACCCCCGGGGATGACAGATCAATGATCTATTCATATCTCTTTATAGAAATAAGTAAACAGCAGATGTTCATTATGAATTAATCACATTTAAAAGGACTCCCCAGCGATCCCAAACTTCATGAATACCGTGATGTACAGTATGAATGATCATCAGCCCTGTGATAACTATCAAACAAAGCAGATTGAATGCTTGACATTCTCTCCATTCTGGTCAGCAATAATTATAACTCATCCTCCGTGTACCCGTAATAATTCAGATTTTTCTCCGAGTCCCCTTGGATTAAGCTTGCCAAAATAAGATCCATTGCTGTTTTTCTTCCTTGAATAACTTGCTTTCACCCAGGATACCTTATCTGTTTAAAGGAACCGATTAACAGTCCAATTTTTTATTATTATATTTTTTATTTTTTATTTTTTATTTATTATAGGATATTTTTTTATCCTATAGCTCCACAAGGTAGTGAGGTTGGGTTGGTTTTCGATCTTGTGTAATTTTATCTTTGATATCTTTAACAATGTGTTCTTTTAGCTTTTCTGAACATGTATAGGCAGATTGGAGCTTGTAAGGGCTCCCATTAAATCCAATTTTTCTTTTGGGCACCTCCACCCATAAAAACTAATAAGATCTCAATGAAATTTATGAATATATCTGTAAGAAAACTATCCTAGTGGCAAGTAATTGGCTCCTAAATAGAGATGAGAAAATCTGTTTTGCCTCCCATGATCCTGTTTTGCCTCCCATGTAACCCTATGATGCTGGATTGGCCATAGATGGCCATCCGATTCTGCCAGTTCAGTCCCGGCTTCGTTTCTGTCCTGTTTTGTCCCGGCCCCAAAATCGGAGACTGCTCTAAAAAAAAACAGACCAAACCAAACAGAAAAGAATCTGGGGCAATCCGGCACACATAGCATGGGATAGTGCCAGATCTGGGAAATAATCCCCGATCCAGTTTTAGTATGCTCAGTAATTCTCACCTGTCCGCCGAATGTCCCACGATGCATCCACCTCCGATGGCTAAAGGACCTTAATCAGCTGTCCAGAAAGTGGAGGGGCAACCGGATCAGCTGATTGGTCACATGACCGCATCAACGCAGTTTAAATCACCCGCCGATCGGTTTTGGCGGTCGGGCGATTTAAACCATGCTAATGTGGTCATGTGACTGATCAGCTGATCGGGTTGCCCTGCCCCTTCCGAGTCAGCTGATTAAGGTCCTTTAGCCATCGGAGGTGGATGCATCGCAGGACACTCAGCGGTGGGAATTTATTTTTTTATTTTTAACCATTCCTTTTTTTAATTTCACTTTAGCAGTGTATGTAAGTACACTGCTCAAGTGAAAGTAAACAGTGCCGACACCACTTGCTTGCGCTTTGCAAGCTTGGCTTCTTCCGGCTCTTTCTTTGTCAAAATCCCAGATCCGGACATAGAAATGGCATCCTAAGTTTACAATCTGGGCCTGTCCATTCCTGTCTGTGGGGTCCTGCAAAAAAACAGGATCTCACGGACAGGAACAAAACCGTAGTATGAAGCCAGCCTAACAGTTCCAAAGTGCTGCAGTGAGGTGCTCCGATACACTTGGTGCTCAGGTCGGTGCTAGCTACTTGCAGTCTGTGATCAGCTCACGCTGGGGGAAAACCTTGAGAGGAAGTGAAGGATGAATCCCAGTATGCATGGAGCCTGGTGGAGGTGAGGAAACCCCTCACATGAAGTCTGCCCTGTGTCACATCTTGTACCAGACTGTTTTTGGGACTTTCCAGATCTCTGTCTTGTCTTGACAGAGACTGGAGGCAGCTCTTCCTTTTGATCCTGTGTCAGATTTTACATTGTTAGATTAATATAAATCATGCATTTCACCAGTAGATGGTGCTGGAACACAACAAATTAAAAGTGATTCAATAGTACAACTGAAAAATACCTGAAGAATATATGATATTAATGAGATTTGGATTAATTTAAACCCATATGACAGTAGAAGGATAACTGAGGAGTGAGGTGCAGAGTACAGAAGCTACTCACACTTTGGGGTTACTTAAAGGGACATACAAAAGAAAATGGAGATGTGGTAAAAAATGATGTTGGAAAGCCCAAACGTTTAAATTCCTATTTTGCATCTGTTTTTTCTCAGAAAGTAAATGTGACATCAACTGATCTACAGTGTACTATTACCCCCTTCACCTCCAGCCTGTTTTGACCCTAATGACCAGACCATCTTTTTGCAATTCTGACCAGTGTCCCTTTGTGAGCTTATATCTCTGGAGCGCTTCAACGGATCCAAGCAATTCCAATGTTTTTTTTTTTTCATGACATATTGGACTTCATGTTATTGGTAAATTTATGTTGATAATTTTTGTGTTTATTTGTTAAAAAAAAACTGAAATTTGTCGGAAATGTTTTAAATTTAGCAATTTTCAAACTTTTAATTTAATACTGTTAAACTGGAGAGTGATGTCACATAAAATAGTCAATACATAACATTTCCCATATGTCTACTTTACGTCAACACAATTTTTGATGCAATTCTTTTTTTCATAGGAAATTAGAAGGGTTCAAAGTTTATCAGCAATTTCTCATTTTTCCAACAAAATTTACAAAGCAGCTTTTTTAGGAACCGCATCACATTTAAAGTGACTTTGAGGGGCCTATATGACAGAAAACACTCAAACGTTACACCATTCAAAAAAACTGCACACATCAAGCAAAACCACTTTCAGTAAGATTATTAAGCCTTCAGGTGCTCCACAGGAACTAAAGTAATGTAGAAGGAAAAAATTAACATTTTACTTTTTACAACAAAAAAGTTACTTTAGCCTCAAATATTGTATTTTTCACAAGAATAGCTGAAAAAATGGACCCTAAAATTTGTTATGCAATTTCTCCTATGTATGTCGATATCCCACATGTGGTAAAAAATACACTGTTTGGGCGCACGGCAGGGTTCACAAGGGAAGGAGTAACATTGGACGCTTCAAGCGGGAAAAATAGCTGGAATCCTTAGCGGACACCATGTTTTGTTTGGAGAGCCCATGTGTGCCAAAACAGTAGAAACCCCCACAAGTTACCCATTTTGGAAACTACACCCCCCCAAGGATCTTATCTAGATGCATGGTAAGCACTTTGAACCCCCAGGTGCTTCATACATTGAGATGTAAAAATGAAAAAGTTTTTTTTTTTCCACGAAAATGTATTTTTAGCCTCATTTTTTTCATTTTCACAAGGGCAACAGTATAAAATGGACCCTAAATGTTTTTTTGGGCAATTTGTACTGTTTACTCAGATACCTCATATGTGGTGGAAAACTACTGTTTGGGTGCACAACAGTGATATTTTGAATGCAGATTTTGATGGAATGGTCTGTGGGTGTAATGTCCCATTTGGAAAGCCCCTGTGTGCCTAAACAGTGGAAATCCCCTACAAATGACCCCAAATGGAAAATAGACCGACAAGGAATTTATTTGGATGTGAGGGGAGCACCTTGAATCCCCAGGTGCTTTACAAATTTTAATAACGTTGAGCTGTAAAATGAAAATATGGAGGCTTAAAGAACATTTTTTGCGGAAAAAAAAGGATTTTTTGATTTTTCCAAAGGCAACATGGTAAAACAGACTCCAAAATATGTTGGGCAATTTCTTCTGAGTATGCTGATACTCCATATGTGGTGGGAAAACAAGTTTTTGGTGCACGGTTGGGCTTGGAAGGGAAGGAGTGGCTTTTTTGAGTGGGGACCTGGTATGTGAATCTTAGGCTATGTGCCAACGTTGCACATTTCTCTCGTTTTTTGCCATGATTTTTCCACATTTTATCTGCATATTTTTGACAACTCTGCAATACAGCACCTTCCCTGCAAAGTGTATGGAAATTAAAAGTCTTGTGCGAATGTTGTGAATTTTCCTGTGGCATAAATAGCACACATTTCCCAGTGGAAAAATCTGCAGCATGTCAATTCTATCAGGGTATTTTGCTGCAATTTTCACCCATAGAACTCAATGGCCCAGTTCACATCTAAGCCTGGGCTGCGTTTTGCTGCTTTTGCATTGGTATGCGTTTTTACCGCTAAAAACACATCCAAACGCATCCAAAAACGCACCCATAGGGTTTAATGCAAAACGCATTGCAAATGCATGCAAAAATGCATGTGCGTTTGCAAAAAACGCAAAACGCATGCATGAGGCAGCAGCCCACATTTTTGGCTGCGTTTGCAAAAACGAATGCATTTTGCATTTTTGCAAACGCACATGCGTTTTTGCATGCTTTTGCAATGCGTTTTGCATTAAACACTATGGGTGCGTTTTTGGATGCATTTGGATGCGTTTGTAGCGGTACTAATGCATACAAACACAAATGCAGCAAAACGCAGCCAAGGCTTAGATGTGAAAAGACCCAAGTCTATGCGTTTTTGAACCTGAAAAAATGCATTGCATCCAAAAGGAGCAAAAACATGATGTGAAAAGGCCCTTTGTTACATAGGAAAAGGTAAAATAGGTGCAAAATACCAGTGCTCCAATCACTCTTAGGGTGCCATTCACACACGGGTCATGCAATGTGTGCCCAGACTATTACTAACTCCTTGCTATTAGACTAGGCGGGCTGTTAGGCACTATATCAATGCACATCTAAAAGAATAGACACCCTATATGGCCCAGCTGCACCTTGAAATAAAAATGTGCCTTTCCCTATATAACTAAGGACTACTGCATCCTGCGGAAGTGCATTTAGTCACAGATCATATGACTGCTGATGGTGAGTTTTTTAACTTATGTTCCTTTTTTTGCTATATTACTATTCATGACTTTAGTGTTCGTTTGAAAACCATGAACACCTGGATCCGGGGCACAACGGGTTCAATTTGAATGTGGCTCTATGGAACCCAAATCCGGCAGAATCAAAATTATGCTGAATTCGGATGCCAGTTTCGGTTTTTTGGGCTGAGCATGCCTAGAACCCAGTTCTAAATGACACACCCACTAGTGGGAATGTCATTTAAAACCAGATCCAGCAAAAAGAGGTAGGGCTGTTTCACATCTATGCACCAATGCATTTAGCAGCATTGAGCTAGCGCAGGTGCTATCACAGTCCAGCGCACCCAAGCGTATCGGCGCACAGATGAAGCTCATTGCGCTAGCTCCGTCATTACCTTGTATGACTGGCAATCACAAATACAGCAGAGCCCTTTATTTTACTATCTCTAGAAATAATTAAAAAAGAAACTACATGGGGCTTCCACGTATTTTTGGTTGCCAGCCAGGAACAACAAGGCAGCTGGGGAATGGAATCCTCAGTGTGGAGAATTCCAAGTGTTCGTGGCCCCCCATACTGCGAATTGCAGCCCCCAGCCACCCCAGAAAATGGTGCAGTCATTGAACCTACTTTTTTTGGCTCTGTACCCAGATTCTGCTAGTTGCCCTTGTGCTGATGGCAAACTGGGTAATAAAGACGTTACTACCAGCGTTGTATTGCTCTCTAATGTTAGACCCTGTCAATATGAACCTCTAAGTAAATAGTAAATGACACACAAGACACAGAGAAAAATAATTTTATTATAACAAAAAACACAAACATATATCTTGACTTCATCTTTATTACTCTCACTTACCCTCCGATGCTAATCCCCAATGGTGGTCCCACTCCACTCAGTCGCCTCTGCTACATCCATAGACTGCAGATAAGGATCAAGAGTCCTCTTGCTGAATTCTCTGGGCTCACACTGGTTGCAGATGCACTGTATGGCAATGATCAATGATCTGCTATACAGTGCATCTGTCAATGCTGCAAACCCAAGTCCCAGAGATCACATGATCTCTGAGGCTTGAGTCAGTTTACCAGATGTCGCTATGGCAATGGCTTGTTGCCATGACAACATCTAGTCACCATTACCGAGGCACAGTATGTGTGGGGACTGGGAGAAGAAAGACAGCACGTGTTCCCTCTCCATGCACACTGAACTCTAACTGCTGCAATCAGGGACACATGGTAATCATTCCTGGCTGTGTGACAGTGCTCTGCTTCAGCCTACAATCTCCTCCATGGATTGGACAAAACTGAAGAGGAGCACTGGCAGGCGGATCACGCCGCCACTTTACTGCATAATGATGAAACTGATTGTGACAGCACGATCACTCCCATCAGAGCTGGAGGGCATGACACTGCCACCTCCAGCCCTCCAGCCTATGGAAGGGGCTATTACAGCCCCAACCATAGGCTGGACAGCAATGAGCAGACAATTTCATTGCCTGTTCATTACAGTTACTATTATTGGCTTTTCAAAGTTGAAGAGTCAATCACAGCGATAGTGGATGCAGGGTGGGGAGGTCATGGTTTTGTGCCCTGCTTACAGAATAAGCAGGCATTAGACTGCAATCTCTGTTACTGCAATCACAGTGCTGCATTTTTGCCAGGGCATACCTTTACACCCTTGGTCTGGAATAAACTCCCTTTCAGGGCATATCGGTACATCCTTGGTTGTGTAGGGGTTAAAAGAATAGAAGAATCCAGGCTACTTATATACAGAGAGATAGTGAGGGAATACTTAGCAAACATAAATGAATTCAGGTCTCCAGGCCCAGATGAGTTACACCCCTGAGTACTGAAGGAGATAGCAGAGGAAATTTTTGAACCACTCTCCATTATCTTTGAAAATTCTTGTAGAACAGGAAAAGTCCCGGAGGACTGGAGAAGACCAAATGTTGTCATTATTTTTAAAAAGGGGAAGAAGATGGACCTAGGGAACTATAGTCCTGTGAGCCTGACTTGTATACCAGGAAAGATCTTTGAACATAATATTAAACAACATGTATGTAAATACCTGAATGAGGATGAAGTTATTAAACAGAGCCAGCATGGGTTTGTAACTAATAAGTCATGCCAGATTAATTTAATTTCCTTCTATGACAGAATCACAAACTAGGTGGATCAGGGAAATGCAGTAGATATACTATATCTTGACTTTCGCAAAGCATTTGACAAAGTATCTCATACAATCCTTATTAAAGAAAAAAAATGATCAAGTATGTTGAAATGAACAAAGATCTGCGTCTGGTCGGCCGAAAACCAGCTCACATCTCCTCTAACAGCTTTTCACAGTCTCTCTGCAGTAGACTGTCTCATTTCTCACAGGCAAGATGTCCTCTGTAGTTTTTCAGCTACTTGCCACGTGTTGCACCCAGCTACAGGTCTCTGTCTCAGCACAACAAAAAGTTCTCAATGCCCAAGAGTCACACAGTTCTTCCAAGCACTGCTCTTATTCCAAAGCAGTGATACAGTTCTTATCAGAGTCCAATCTCTCCACTCTGCAACCTGTATCTCCTCATGCAACAGATCCCACTCCACACACTGCCCTTACCCAACTGTTTGCCCGGGGCTGCAGATATGGGGTTTCCTAGCCAAGCCCCTGCTGGTTAGTTCAGGCACCCAAAACTCACTGGGTCCTAGTGCTCTCCGGATACTACTAAAATTCACACTCTTACAGATGTATTAAAAGAAGCATACAGTCTAGATTATGTGAAGTAATTATCGCTCTCTATTCCTCTTTAATCAGACCTCATCTGGCATTCTGTGGCAAGTTCTGCGCACCACAGTAAAAAAAAAATCAACAAACTTCAGCAAAGTTCAGAATGGTGACTGGTCTTTAAACCATGTCCTATAAGGAACAGTTACAGGATTTGGGAATGTTTAGCTTGTGAAAAAGAAGATTGAGGGGAGACTGAAAAGCGGTCTACAAATATCTCAAAGGCTGTCACACTGTAGAGGGATTAGCTTTCTTCTCATTTGTCCAAGGAAAGTCTAGACACAATGGGATGAAATGGAATGGAAGGAGACACAGATTAGATATTATAAAAACCTTTCTGAAAGTGAGGATGATCAATGAGTGAAACAGGCGGCTACAAAAGGTGGTGCGTTCCCCATCAAAGGAAAGAGGCTGACCAGACATCTGTCTGGTAGGATTTAGTGAATCCTGTTTGAGCATTGGGTTGAACCAGATGACAAAGGAGATCCCTTTCATGATTCCATGATATGAAAATCACATCTGAAATTAGATAAAAATGCGAGTTGACTCAATCTTTACATTTTGTGTCTGTTTGTGCCACACTAATCATAGAGAACAAAAAGAGGAGAAGAGAACTGTCTGAGAACTTAAGAACCAAAATTAATGAAAAATATCAACAATGTCAAGATTACAGGTCTATTTCCAGAAATATTGACGTTCCTTTTTCCATGGAGCGCAACATAATCATGAAGTGTACAACCCATGACACTGTATCTAATCTGTTGATGACACAGGAAGGCTGCAACATATTGTAATACAGATGCTGGCTAAGCAGCTCCAATCACATTCCAAAGAAATGCAAACTGTCCTGTCCTGCAGGCTCAGGGCGCATCAATGTCAGCACCAACCGTCAATCCACATTTGAATGAATTGAAAAACTATGGCAGACATAAAAAAGCTAGACTGCAGTTTGCCAAAATGACAAAAATCTTCTGTGAAAGTGACTTAACAGATGAGAAAAAGACAGAGCTTTTTGGTAAAACACATCATTCTATAGTTTACGAAAAATGGAATAAGGCGTACAAAAAAAATACCACAGTACCTGAAGGCAAATATGTTAGAAGATCAAAGATGTTTTTGGTTTGTTTTGCTGCCTCTGGCACTGGGAGCCTTCAGTGTGTGGAAGGCATCAAGAATTCTAAAGATTTCTGGGTTTACATCCTAGGTCATAGGTGTTCCAGTAGAACAATATCCCCAAACATACTTCAAGAAGCCCCCAGAAATTGATGGAAACAAAGCACTGGAGAGTTCTGAATTGGGAGCAATAAGTCTGGATCTAAATCCCATTGATCCCCTATGGAGAGATCTTAAAATTTATGTTAGGAGAAGACACCTTCAAATATGAGAGACCCGGCGCAGTTTGCAAAAGAAGAGTCCAAAATTCCAGTTGAGAGGCGTAAGAAGCTCGTTGATTATTTATTCCAAAAGTTGTGCAAACACATATCAAGTTGGCAAAAGTAAGTGCGCCCAATAATCTTTGCATTCATGGTCTGCTTGAATATATTATGCTTTTATTGGATGAAGTAGCAAAAACCTGCAGACAGGTTCCCTTTAAATGGGATTTGGGTTACTACCTGAAGGAAATCTTTTTCTATCATGAGGTCATGTTTGCTTTAAATAGATTGAAACAGAGAGGATCTAGTTTTACGATACCTCAAATTATTGTAGACAACTGTTCAGGGCACATAAAGTAATTGGGGGTTTGTAGGAAAAATTTGCCGAACCAACCGATTTAGAATTTTAAAACATTCATTCATCTCTACTAATTCGCGATTAAATTTGAGAAGTCACATGGAGAACTATAGTTGCCCCAGAGTTTCCCTCTCAACTGAAAATTGTAAATGGCCTCTATAAGGCCCCATTACCCCTTGTAAATTAAATAACTTGTCCTAAATGGGTTATCTTCATCTGGTGTTAAATTTGCCGAGTTAGACTTAGTGAAAGAGCAGTAGGCTGGAACCTATTGTACAAGGTATATTTAAGTAAATCATTACAGCTTTCTATTTTATCAGAGAAGGAAACGTGCATGAAAAGCTCTTCAGCCGGACTGTAGTCCAAATCATTTATGCACCTTGATTTCAGATGAAATAATAATAGCGGGATTCGCGGAAAGGATTGTATTGCTTTCTGGGGTAGCTTGTGCTAATTTAATTTCATATTCTCTCCTTCTTACATGTGTCAGTGAATGAAGTGCTCCAGTAGAATATTAATTCAATATCTATTCAGTATATTGAAAAACGGTGATGAATAGTCTTGACCTTTTCAAACTGACTGGCGAGGAAAGCAAAATGTTTTCACTACATTTTCCCTTGTAAATAATTTTCGCTTCCATCCCAGTTTCCTCCTGGCAGATGAAGTTATCTCCAATAAATCATGTCCGTGTTTCCCAACAAATGTTCTACTGAAATGCAAATAATGTGTCGCATTTGTAGTGTCACACTCCCATATTGGACAACTCTTCGTAAGGCGGTGACAACATGTGTGAATTAACATTTTGCAAGCGAAGACATTTCCCCTTATAGATTTGTTGTATGCCTAATTAAACACTTCCTCTTTCTTGGCAGTAATGTGGATGATACATTCATCTTGTGTTCTAATATCAATCTTTCAAAGTTGAAGAGCCATAGAATGTTTTATTTTTTTGCTATCTTCACTGAATGTCCAGTATACGTCTCTTAGTTTCTGGTTGACTTACACCCACACAAATAGTGCAATATTAATTCAAAGAAAAGTGTTGCAATCTCACATTCCTGTATCTTGTATATATGGTACCTTTTTGAATATATTTTGACATAGGTTTGCCCAGCATGAAAAGTTATGAAGCTTTGTAATTTTTTCTTTTAGAATATTTTTCTTCACACCTGTACAAAATTGCATATATATGGCTTACAAACCCCTAACTTTATCTGTCTTTAGTTGTATTAATATCAGAACATTTGGAGTTTAGATAATAGGAGTGAAAGCATCAACACTTGTATTCTCCTTTAAGGGGTTTTAGTTATCATAAGATCCACCTGTAGCAGGTCATACATCCCTAGAGCTGTAGAGATAAAGATGCTGAGCTGACATATCACTGCCATTACCTGTTCTGCAGTTGATATGAATGCAACTAAAGGTGGGGTCACACGTGGCGATTTCGCCCGCGACATCGCCGAAAAGTGACGTCACAGCGATGTCGCTGGCGATATTGCAAGTGCGTCGCGCTGTGTGACAGCGCGACGCAACTGCAAATTATCGCTGGTCGCAGGTTGACAGGTTTATGAACATGTTCATAAACCTGTCAACCTGTGACCAGCGATTAGGCTGGATCGCGCCGTCTGACACTGTTGGCGGTGCGATCCAGCCTATATCGCAGTGTTTCTGAGCCATCGCTCGCTGGGCTGAGCCCAGTCCAGCGAGCGATGGCTCCGCCCACATCACCGCCGCGTCACCGGCAACGTCGTGCCCCGCGGGCACCCGCACATCGCTTCCGACATCAGAGGCCAGATCGCCGCGTGTGACAGCACCTTAAAGGCATGAAAATAGACTGGATGAAAATTTGGAAGCCATTGATATACAGTAGTTTTTTTTTTTAATGAAAGGAAGACAAATATCTAAATAAAGTGGTTTTCAAAGTTTCAATCATGCATCAGGGTTTCAATCCATAACCCTATGCTTTGTGGTTGACTTATTTGTCCAGCGAGCCACAGCAGATACAGCTTTCCTCTGCATGTTTATCTGTTGTCCTTGCTGTAGTGTTTTAGGTTAACAATAGAGATGGTCCATCTCCCCGCTCTCCCTCTTACTTCCTCATCCACGCTCTTGGTGAGTGACATGTGTGGCACCCCAGGGGTTAATGTGCCACAATAACACCACAAAGGGTTAACTCCCTACACAACCCACAACACTTCACTAGCGCCTCCAGGCCAGAAGGGGGAGCTAAAGCTGCTTCCCTATATTTTCTGGTGTGGAGAGGAAGTGGGGAAGAGCGGAGTGGTGGGAGGAGCTAATGTTGTTTACCTCAGAGTGGCAGTGACAGTCAGTTGGAGTTAGTTCAGTTCCTGGGAAGACTGAGGAAGAAAGACTGGTGGTGTAAAGGGACCGCCTTAGGCCTCTCCACAACTTGCTACCCACTTCTAGGCCTAGCCAGGGTCTGAGGGAAGGAGTAAGAGAAACAGGAGAACACATCTGGGAGACTGATTTACCTCATAACTCGCCCTGGAAGAGCGCACAGACCGGATACTGGATCCAAAACTGTGACTGACAACACGCAGCACAGTAAACACCGGACTAGTGGAAGTTATATATCTACACTGTACCTCAGCAAAGCAACACGGCAGGGTCAGAAATACAGAGGAAAGGCTCAAGTTGCCTAGCAAAGGGGGTACCTGTGAGGAGAGACAGGCCAGCAGCCTAGCTGAAGCGGCAGCAGGGCCACACACAGTGCAGGAGAGGGAAGCTGAGGACCCGGACAGGGTGGGAGCAACCCGGCCCTGGTACAGACTCTGTGGACAGTACTCTGCTAACAACATCATCTGCAGTAAAGATTTGGAAAACTTCAAAACCATGAGTTTGTGTGATCCTTGTGCTCAAATCCTGTGTTCCCTCACAAGCAGCTATCATCTCTACTACTACCCCTATCCTGCAATATCCATAGCACCATCTATGGACTGTTACTATCTCTGCCCCGGGGACCCAAGCTCTACCTGCGGAGAGCCATTACATCCCCAGCTGCCAAACATCATCCCCAGAGGTTCTGCAGCAGCGGTGGCTATCCTGACCACAACCCGTGGGTGGCGTCATGACAAACTCCCCTGTAAATATTCCCCCATTTACTTGTGGAACCTGGGACACGGTCTGGATCAAGACCGCCGTGATATCCTCAGCAGTACACTGGTCCGAGTACTCCGTCCCTGTGGGCTCCACAACTTGGCGTCACGAACAGAATCTACCATGCCTGGTGGACCGGGTAGTGTGTGCCGTGATTTGTGACTGTTTTGAACCTGCCACCGTTGCAGAGCGCGCAGCAAACTGAATTTTAACTGCGTCACAAGGACTGTAATTTTGAAATTCCGCAAATTACAGAGCGCACGACGCGTGGGAAGAAAAGGGGGCATGTCATTGTGGGTGGCACTCTGCAAAGCGCTCTGACGTCACCCGGAAGGGAAGAGAATCCCTGCTGCATCGCTGAACCTTTGTGAGATATCTATCTGGACGGAAGTGGAAGACAGGGGGGTCAACCTTAACTAAGGGGTCACTGGATGTCGCAACTGGAGGAACCAGCGTCAGCGGGCAGCGGCGGAGCAGCTGGCGAAAATCCAGCATCGGATAATAGGGGAGCACCAGGCGTACCCTGTGGTGCCGTGGCGCAAGGAGCAGCACCCATCATGCCATTCCTGATGCCTTATACTCCGGGAGCAATGTGGCTGCCCCAATACTCCAGTGAGCCTAACACTCTTAATGACTTTATTACAAAAATAAAAGCTTACTATGTGATGTACCCCCTAACTGAAGCCCAGTGTGTCGGAATGATTATTGGACAATTAACTGGCAATGCATAGCGGGTGGTTGCATCCTGGCTAGACACAGATAAGGACACTGTAGAGCATCTTGTAGCTGGACTAAAAGCAGCATTTGAATCTAGTGCTGATACCTGGGCTAAAATAAGGTTCTTTGGATGCCAACAAAAGCTTAAGGAGAGTGCCAGAGACTATGTCTTAAACTTGCAGGAAGTGTCGGGGTCGTTGCGACAATACACTCCTTCACCAGTCACTCCAAATTAGACTAAGGGCATGGGGTACCCAAATAAGTTGAGTCAGACAAAGGTATCTGGTTCAAGCTTAAACATACCTGTGCTTATACAGGTACAAACAACGGTCATCAGCAACTGAACTTTATTTCCGATTACACTACATTATATATTGTGAAAGGAAAGGCGTGCAATAACCAGAATCAGGCGGGGTTAAGCAAATATATCTAAATCTAATGTTAGTGATTAGTTCTTCGTTCTTCTGTTTAAATTCATCCTTCCTCCTGCTGAGATGTCATCATCGGGCCTCTGGAATGTAGGAGATCTCATCTTTCCTCCCAGCACCTCCTGGCACTGGAATATAGGGAATCTCAAGTCTCTTCTCAGGGCCTCTTTGTACGTCCTGGCACTAGAATCCAGCAAACAGCTTCCAGCAGTCTTCTTCAATTAAGGAAAAACGTATGTTTCTTATATGAAATACAAAGATAGATATATATTATATATATATGAATACAAAAAGGTATAAAATATATCTCCTCACCCTGACAGAAGCACTCAAAGCACTTAAACTAGCAGAACTTGCATTAACCACGGGAGCTGACAAAATGCTAATTGACCAGTTTATAGAAGGCCTCTTATCCCCTTCTCATAGAGGACAGCTGAGTATGATGATTATCCAGAATCCTGAAATGACATTTGCTGAATTAAAAGATAGAGCCATCCGTCTGCAGCAGGTAGAGGCGCCCCAGCATCTAAACTTCATCCAAGGCCCTAAAGCAGCACCCCAGCAGCCAGGAGTATCAGCGACATCGGCCATGTCAGAGACTGCTGCTGAACACCGAGAGCCTATTTTTTAATGAGGCCCTCAAGCAAAAGCTAGATGCCCTGACAGATACTGTTATTTCCATGGCAAAAGTCATCAAGGAGCTGCGAGGATACAAGCCTGCACCCAAGATCGAGTTTGCGACCTGCAAGGACGATGTCCCGTGGGTGAGGCCCAGGAGGTACCAAGCGACGAGAGGACAACCCAGCGACCGCTATCAGCCAGATGAACAGCCCATTTGCCGCTGTTGCAAGGAACCAGGTCACTATGCCCGGGAATGTGCTTTAAACGAGGATCCCCAGGGGAGGCGGGCCGCTTCTCAGCAGTAAACTCTCAAGGTCCTTCAGCCTGGTATGACAGATTCGTGGGAGGACGTCCGGTCATCCCTATCATGTTGGATGGCATTCCTTTAATGTCATGTTGGATACCGGGTCACAGACAACATCGATTCCACATGTTCTATACAAAAGGTATGGGCTGATTCAGACATTAATAGTGGTCCATCTGACATTGTAGTGAACTTATGGGCTAGTAATGGCCAACTAATACCGCAAGTTGGGTTCAGAGAAATGACCATTCAGATTGGGAAGGTAGCAGAACCAGGGTATTATAATTGTAGATGTTGACCGGCGAGATCGTGAACCAGTAATGTTACTAGGAATGAATGTCATTGAAAATTGTTTTTCCGAGGTAATTACTGTCTTACAGAAAATGTCCGAGACTGCTAGAACTGGACAGCAAAAGCTTCTGCGCAAATAAATAAAAGCCCTGATGTTGAAACAACAGGTAGACATATCCGGAGGTGAAATCGGCAGTGTACGAGTAAGTGATCCAATACCCATTGGGATACCTCCCAAAACTGAAATGTTGGTCTGGTGTAGAGCTGCAATAGGCATTAAAAGGCAAGACTATCAAGCCCTGGTAGAACCCGTGTACTCAGACAGTAGGCCCACTATACTCATAGCTAGAGGAGTAGTTCAGGTACACCGGGGAAGAGTGTCATTACGCCTTCTAAATTGCGGGGAGGATGAGGTCATGTTACCAAAGTATGCTACCATGGCTAAATTGTTCATGGTTGATAATAATGCCATCACAGCCGTCGAGCCCTTGAACCCGTCAAGTTAGGTGGATTATAATGACTCAAGGGAAAAGCTGGAGGATTGGTGCCAAAAGCTAAATGTGGGTACCAGTTCTACACATTCCCATCAAAAGCATGGAGTATACCGGGTAGTAAAAGAATATGAGCAGATATTCAGCAAACACCCGTTAGACTTTCGGCAAATTAAAGGGGTAGAGCACACTATACCCACAGGTAACCATCAGCCTATAAAAGAGAGGTATAGACCATTACCACCCGCTCACTACCAAACCACCAAAGACATGCTCAAAGAAATGAAAACTGCAGGGATAATAAGAATCAGTTGTAGCCCCTGGGCAGTGCCTCTAGTGTTAGTTAGAAAGAAGGACGGGACCATGAGAATGTGCGTAGATTATCGGCAGATCAACAGCATCACACATGAGGACAAATACCCGTTACCTAGGATTGAGGAGTCATTAGCTGCATTAAAATCTGTTAACTACTTTTCTACCCTTGATCTGACTAGTGGGTGCTGGCAAGTTCCTGTGGCCGACAAGGAGAAGACAGTGTTTACTATGCCGATGGGCCTCTGTGAGTTCAATTGTATGCCGTTTGGACTCTGCAACGCAACCGGTACCTACCAACACCTGATGGAGAGCTGCATAGGCCATAAGAACATTTACTTGCGGAACCCGGGACACGGTCTGGACCAAGACCGCCGTGATATCCCCAGCAGTACCCCGGTCCGGTACTCAGTACCCCGTCCCAGTGCGCTCCACACATGCGCAGTCAGCTGATCTGAGAACCATAGCACTCGCGTCACTTCAACCAGATAGTGCCAGCTCATCTGGTCACCTGACTTGATTACTATGGTGACCAGATCAGCTCCCGCATTAATTCAATCACCACTGCTTCACCAACCACCAACTCTGCTTCAGATGTGCGGTGAATCACTGAAGTCACCTGAGATCATCGTTCAGGTAACCATAGTGGCTGCTAATCATAGCAGGTACCAAGATTACCTGAACGGTGACCTCAGGTGAGCTCAGTGAGCCACCGCTTACAGATGGAGCTCGCAGCTCATTCATTCAGTGACTGCAGACGTAAAAAAGGATCGTGGAGGGGTGCGGGATCGGGAGGGGGTTATAAAAATGCAGTCACTAAGTGTCTCTGTGTTTTTATTTTTAATAAAATTATTTGTCTCTGCGTTGTGTCTTTTTTAACAACTTAGGGCTTAATCCTAACTGGTAATACAAACTAGTAGTAACCCCTTAATACCCAGCATGTCACTGCCACCAGGGCCACTGGAGAAGCCTTGTAAAGTGCCTGGAAATGATGCTATGATGAATGCACCATTTTCAGGAGCAGCTGCCCGCTGCAACCCTATAGCGTGGGGTGCCCAATAATGAGAGCTCCTGCCATGCTGAGAATACCAGCTCTCAGCGGCTTAGTTTTTCCTTGGCTGGCAATTAAAAATAGGGCAAAGGACAATAATTTTTTTTACCTGCCAAGGTAAAATTAGGCAGCTGAGGATGACAGCTCGCAGCCATCTTCTTTATCTGTGTTGGACTAAAAAATACAGTGAAGCCCCATACATTTTTTTTTAATTATTTATTTAACACACTTTGATGGTAGGTGTGTTGCCATACACTACATGAGTGTCTGTGATTGGCTGTTGCAATCAGATTGCAATTCCTCAATCTGGACGGTGATTGTGCATGGTTGCCATACACTTTAGTGCATGGCAACCAACTGCCATCACAGTGTATTAAATAAAAAAATTATTAAAAAAACGCATGGGGCTTCACAGTATTTTTAAGTCTAGCCCAGTGAAAGCAGACAGCTGTGAGCTGCCACCCTCAGCTACCTAATTTTACCTTGGCTGGCAAAAAAAAATGTGTGAGCTTTTCCATATTTTTAATTGACAGCCAAGGTAAAACTAGGCAGCTGAGGGCTGGTATTCTCAGCGTGGTAGAGGCCCTCACATGCTGCGGAATAGCAGCCTACAGCCACCCCTAAAAATGGTGCATTTATCGTAGGCATTTTACCAGGGTCTTCTGCAGCCCTGGTGGCGGTTTCATACTGGGTAATAATTAAGCCCTGAGATTTTTAATGTCAGGCCAAGTTAGACCCGGCCATTGAGAATCTCAAATAAATGGTTAAAAAAGACACAGCACAGAGAAAAACAATTTTATTCAAAATAAAAACACAGAGACGCTTAGTGACTCCATCTTTATTACCCCCTCCCCATCCTCTTACCCCTCCTCAATACTCTGTGACATCTTTTTTTATTGGAGGCTATGGTGAAGAATACAGCATTCTGTCACCACAGCCTCCAGTCACTGAATGAATGAGCTGCGAGATTCGTCCATAAGTTGTGACTCGATGAGGTCACCTGAGGTCACTGTTCAGGTAACCATGATACCGGCTATGATTAGCAGCCACTATGGTTACCTGAACGGTGACTTCAGGTGACCTCAGTGAGTCACTGCACACCTGGAGCAGAGCTGTCAATGATTGACGTGTGCAGCAGCTGATCTGCTCAATATAGTAATCAAGTCAGGTGACCAGAACAGCTGACACTCTCTGGTCAGGTGACGTGATTGATAGGGGGATCAGATCAATTGATCGCGCACGTCACTCGCCACCAGTGCAGATGTGGAAATGAGAGGAGCATGACAAAGTTTTCCTGTGCGCCCTGCAAAAGCGTAGTTCCTGGTTTTTCCTGTGTGGCTGTGTAATGACCAGAGGTCCGTACTAGATCCAGTGAGTCACAGAAACAGAGACGGAGGCAGAAGCAACATAAAATACTTGCTTTTACTTGGGGAAAAAGATGGAAAATTTAGAGTAAGATGCACAGATATGTTATTTCCCCAGAAATAGATAAATTATTTACATACACCCAGCATCAAGCTAGGGGTCGGTGTGTTACCTTAATGTTCCTCCTCAGTGTGAGGAGACAATGCCAAAAATAAATTTACCTAAAATCTATACAGAAAAATAAGCGATTTACTACACACAGCAGCAGGACAGGTGTAAATCAGATGGATGCAGTTTAGTGAGGATCACTGAAATAACACACCGATTTACAATCTTATCAACTCTATACATACAATACATATAAACCCAGTGTACATATATGTACATATATATTTATATATCTGATCTGTTGGATACCCGGGTACCTTATCTAATAGTACAGTTTAGTCCAATTACAGTCTGTACAGGCCTGGGGAAGTACTGTTAACGCAGTCACTTCCAATGGTCTTCAGCGCCAAAAATGAAAAATAAATAAAACACAACTGTAGTAAATAGGGATATTGTGTTCTCTTGTCTGAAGGGGGGTCTTAGTCTCTGTAGCTTTTTTGGGAGGCCAAGTGTGTTCACCTAGAGACACCACACCGAGGCCTGCAGTCTCACAGCAGAGATTCAGTCTTTTCCTCTCACAGTATGGCCGACCCGTCTCCTCTAAAGCACTCCTCTCCTGGCAGTAGTATACTCACTTCTTAGCAGGGAATAAGTCTTTGGTCCCCTCCAGGGGCTCTGCTGTCCAGTGGATCAGTGTCCGGTCTCAGCTTTATCTGGCTCAGACTTCTCCACAGCCACTCTCCTCACAGCACCTCAGGAGACTAGTTTACCTCAGCCCAAACTGTCATAAAGTCCTCCCTGTCTCCGTGACAACCTCCTCAGCTGACAGCCCCCACCTTTTTATTCAGGAAGAAAATTTTTACACACTCTTACATGCCACCCCACTAAAGGTTGGCGTCCTCGACACACCTCCCCACTCAAAGTCCTCTTGCGCATAGCGCTGTGGTGGTATTCCCGCTGTAGCCCGAGTTGACCTCCTGGGACCAGACACTGGATTTCCAGTCCCAGAGGTATCAGTGCTTTCACCAGGAGAAGTTGATGAAGATGCTCCCTCCTGAGGTGCTGCATTCCATAGCACATTGTCCGGATCAGGCACCTGTCCTTGTTCAGCATCCCTAGGAGAAGACATAGGATGCACAACATTCTCACTATATGGCGGCGCATTTACCACAGGGAAAAGGTGGGTAGACACAGGGAAAGGCTCATCACAACATTCGGTATTACTAGGATGAATCACCCCCCGAGAAACAGGTTCTGGCTCCCTGGAAATGGGGCCTGAGTTTTCGAACCGACATCGCTGCAACATGTTACGATGAAGATTGCGGGTCGGTCCTCCAGTTCCCACCGGCTCTACCTCATAGACTGGAATTTCAGGACTCACCCTTCTTTTGACCACATATGGCGTTGCCTCCCATCGATCACTCAACTTGCCCGATTGCCCCTTAGTCCTCACCAACACCCTGTCCCCCAGAGAGAAAGGCTCATTTTGTACTGGGTGTCTGTCCCGGTGAGTCACGTGACTGAGTCGGTAACCCACCACCCGATGAACCACCCTTAACCTATGCCGGTGTTCACAGGCCCATTCAGACGCGGTCCGGGGTGAGTGGAGGAGAGATCTGGCATACTCAATTCTTCAATATCTCGGCCAGGTCGACCGAACATTAGCATGTGTGGGGTGTAACCTGTAGTGCTATGCATCCTGTTATTATAGGCCCACATCAATTCAGGGATAAATTCAGGCCAGTGAGCCCGCTGCTCATTCTCTAATGTCCTCAACATTTGCAAAAGAGTCCGATTGAAACGCTCGCAAGCTCCATTACCTTGTGGATGGTAGGGTGTTGTCTTTGACTGCTGGATACCATACAACTGGTACAGTTCCTTCATTAGAGTACTCTGAAAACATGCCCCCTGATCTGAGTGTATTCTTTACGGACACCCAAACACTTGGAGAAAATGACGACACACGGCCTTAGCTGCCGACGCTGCTGTCTGATCTCTCGTTGGCACCGCCACAGCATATTTAGTGAAGTGGTCTGTCATCACCAAGCAATAGGAGCACCCCGACGTCGAGTACCCTATCAAGACATAATCAATCATGAGCAATTCCAAGGGGGCAGACGTTTTAATTGTTTGCGTAGGGGCCCGCTGCTCAGGACTCTTACTGAGCCCACAGACCCGACATTGCCGACACGCCTCCGCTACCATGCCTCCCAGGTCAGGGCAATAGAGGACTCGCTGTAGCCACTGGAGTGTCTTTTCACTACCAAAGTGAGCTCCTTTCTCATGCGCTTCACGGGCAACCACCGGCCCCAGCGACATGGGGATCACCAGCTGGTGCCGGTGCTGCAACTCAGATTGCAAATAAACCTTGCGATATAATAGGTCATGTTCAACGCACAACTTGTCCCACTGACGCAACAGCTTCTCGCCTTCTGTGGACAATTGGGCCTTCTCTTCTGGTCGTGGCCATACTCTATTCTGTACCCAAGAGCGTACCAGTTTAATGTCTGGACAGCCATTTTGGTCCTCTAACCAGTCAGCAGGAGTTTTACCAAGGACATAAGGCATCCCTGATGCCACCCCACTTGAATGTACCACACTCTGGAAGATAGGTAATTGACCAAAATCGGGAATCTCGATGTCCTCGAGTTCATCGTCAACACTCCCTCCTGAGGGTCCCAAAGGCACCCGTGACAGAAAATCGGCATTTCCATTCTCTCGTCCAGACCGAAATTTAATACGATAGTTGAACTTAGCAAGGCGGGCAACCCATCGCTGTTCTAGTGCCCCCAGTTTTGCATTATCTAAGTGGGACAGGGGATTGTTATCTGTCATTACCAACACTTCAGCACCAGTGAGGTATTCGGCAAAACGCTCTGTCATAGCCCATACCAATGCTAGTAGCTCCAGGCGAAACGAACTATAGTTAGCCGGATTGCGCTCAGTGTCCCTTAAAGACCTGCTGCCATAGGCGATGACCCGCTCCCGGCCATCCTGAATTTGGGCCAGTACCGCCCCCAACCCGTGAAGACTACCGTCAGTGTACAACAAGAAAGGGGTATCAAACCGGGCATATGCCAACAACGGGGCACTCGTTAGGGCAGTTTTCACCTCATCAAATGCCTTTTGCTGCGTGAGGCCCCCATTGAATAGGGCGGTTGCGAGGACCCAGCGCTGTCCCTCTTAAAAGTTCATTCAGAGGACCCACTACTTGTGAAAATCTGGGCACAAATCGTCGATAGTACCCTGCCAATCCCAAGAAAGCCCGAACCTCCCGCAGGGTCTGGGGAGGTGGCCACTCCTGTACCGCTAATATCTTACTGGCTGAGGGTAACACCCCGTCGGGAGTCACCACATGGCCTAGATACTCTATGCGACTCTTGAACAGTTGACATTTCTTCGGTTTTATTTTCAATCCATGGCGGCTGAGCCGTTGGAGCACTTGGCGTAACTTCTCAAGATGATCTTCAAATGATGTCCCGAACACCACGATGTCATCTAGATATATCAGTACCGATTCGAAATTCATGTCGCCTAAGCAGTGTTCCATAAGGCGTTGAAAGGTCCCCGGGGCATTACTGAGTCCGAACGGCATCCGATTGAATTCGTAGAGCCCCATTGGCAGAATAAATGCTGTCTTTGCCCGATCTTTCTCAGCCATTGGTACCTGCCAATATCCGCTCGCCAAGTCCAACGTTGAGAAGTATTTGGCCCGTCCTAATGCTGACAGGGACTCCTCAATCCGAGGCAACGGGTATGCGTCTCGCACCGTGTGCGCATTTAATTTCCGATAATCCACACAAAATCGGAGGGTCCCATCCTTCTTTCGCACCAGGACCACGGGGGCAGCCCAGGGACTTTGGCTCTCTCGTATCACTTGATTGTCCAGCATACTGGCCACCATGCCCTTCACCTCTTGATAAAGTGTCGGGGGAATCTGACGATAACGTTCTCTAATGGGAGGGGTGTCCCCCGTGGGAATCTCATGCTCAATCATCGGAGAGCACCCGAAGTCTTCTCCATGTCTCGAGAAGGCCTCTTCATGTTCCCACACGACCCTCTCCAACTGCTCTAGTTGCACGGAAGTCAGTTCCTCCCGATCCACTCCCATCTGATCCATGATCACACGACCATTCCAGTCTTCAGTAGGAGATTCAGCCCCCCCTACTTCGACCGCATATGTCCAGGATGACTGTGGGTCTGGCCGAAATTCAAACACTGCCTTATCAGGCATCTTCCCCTCTGGCACGAACAGTTCAGCCAGGATGGCCCCAGCAGGAATGGTAACAGCCTCCTCCAACACGTTAATGCATCTGACTGGCACCCGTCCATTCTTCACAATCGCCAAAGACCGGGCCACATGCACCTTGGCAAGAGAGGACTTCTCTGGGGCTGGCTCAAGTAATACCTCAAGTCCATTCAGCCTCTGCGCCGCCCCCACTGGCAACATTAAGAGTTCCTCCTGTCGGGGTGCCAGTGAAATTGTGGTCCGTGATGGCACTCGGACTAGGCCCACACGGCCCCCAGGGACTGCGCTTTTCAGCAGGTTACAGTTCAACACTAGGCGGTGTAACATTCTCTGAGTTGGTCGGTGACTTGTAGCATGAGTCCAGTATCGGGGTCCCTCACGGGCATACATCTGATGATTTAAATCTCGCAGAATGTTCATTCCAAGTGTCACCTCCATCCCTCTTCTAGGGGGGTGGTCCACCAGCACTACCCCTTTCTGACCCAGCTCTTGACCAAACATTTTCAGCCTCATCCACACGATCCCTTTCACCGTCAGCTGGCCATTGTTAGCTGCGGTAAGTCTTATCATTCGGCCATCTTCGGGGACCACTAGTTGACTGAAGTATTCCTCGAACACTTCCAGAGGCATAATGGTACATTCAGATCCCGTGTCAACCAAACAACTCATCTTCCGCCCTTCAAATTCTGCTTCTAAAACTGGACTGCATGCGAACAAATCTTGCTCTTCCCGTTGAGGGCTTTGTGGGGGGTGGGCCGCTGCGATTTGCCCCCTCAAGGCAGCGGCTGGGAGTTTAACATCGGCGAAGGAGTCTCGGGGACTGTGGACATCCGGCAGTATCGTGAGATGTGTCCCTGGCGCCCGCACCTCCAGCAGGTAACTACTCTTCGTGGACGGGGGCTCGAGTTATTCAAAGAGGGTGGTCTGGCTGTCGGTGGAACCACCATCCCAGAGGGTGTGGCTGGTGGCCTCTCCAGGGGAGTAGGAGACGACCCAGCTCTGATCTTAGACACTTCCAGCTTTAGCTCCTTCAACTCGGCACGCAGAGCTTGCACAACGTCTACCAGTCCCTCCGCTCCTGACACTGGCATTTGGCTTTTTTCCATCCGTGTACTGTCCACAGCCCCTTGAACTACCAGGGTGGACTCCGCCTCCCTTTCCACCGCGGCCTGGTAAATCTGCCAAAAAGATATTTCTGGGGTAGCCCGGGCCACCTCCAACAGTTTATCCCGAAGGGGCCTATTGGCTAGTCCTGTGATGAATTGGTCCCGGAGCAAGTGGTCTACCTCCCGGAACGCTCCCATGGCCCCTGGGTCTAGTCGCTGCACTTCATTCAATGTCTCCTGTAGCGTATTAGAGTACTGCATCAGAGACTCACTTTCCTTTTGAGGGCGATTAAAAAAAAAAGATCGAAGCTGGGTCACACGAGCCCGGCCTCCCAAACTCCCCTCTAACAGTACCAAAATTTTCTCTAACGTACTCCTCTCAGCCTCAGCATGACTGCTGGTGTGGTGGGGTCATTTCTTTCCTCGCCGCCTCCGTCCATGACAAACACTGGATCCTGCCGACTACGCCAAAATGTAATGACCAGAGGTCCGTACTAGATCCAGTGAGTCACAGAAACAGAGACGGAGGCAGAAGCAACATAAAATACTTGCTTTTACTTGGGGAAACAGATGGAAAGTTTAGAGTAAGATGCACAGATATGTTATTTTCCCAGAAATAGATAAATTATTTACATACACCCAGCATCAAGCTAGGGGTCGGTGTGTTACCTTAATGTTCCTCCTCAGTGTGAGGAGACCATGCCAAAAATAAATTTACCTAAAATCTATACAGAAAAATAAGCGATTTACTACACACAGCAGCAGGACAGGTGTAAATCAGATGGATGCAGTTTAGTGAGGATCACTGAAATAACACACCGATTTACAATCTTATCAACTCTATACATACAATACATATAAACCCAGTGTACATATATGTACATATATATTTATATATCTGATCTGTTGGATACCCGGGTACCTTATCTAATAGTAAAGTTTAGTCCAATTACAGTCTGTACCAGGCCTGGGGAAGTACTGTTAACGCAGTCACTTCCAATGGTCTTCAGCGCCAAAAATGAAAAATAAATAAAACACAACTGTAGTAAATAGGGATATTGTGTTCTCTTGTCTGAAGGGGGGTCTTAGTCTCTGTAGCTTTTTGGGAGGCCAAGTGTGTTCACCTAGAGACACCACACCGAGGCCTGCAGTCTCACAGCAGAGATTCAGTCTTTTCCTCTCACAGTATGGCCGACCCGTCTCCTCTAAAGCACTCCTCTCCTGGCAGTAGTATACTCGCTTCTTAGCAGGGAATAAGTCTTTGGTCCCCCCCAGGGGCTCTGCTGTCCAGTGGATCAGTGTCCGGTCTCAGCTTTATCTGGCTCAGACTTCTCCACAGCCACTCTCCTCACAGCACCTCAGGAGACTAGTTTACCTCAGCCCAAACTGTCATAAAGTCCTCCCTGTCTCCGTGACAACCTCCTCAGCTGACAGCCCCCACCTTTTTATTCAGGAAGAAAATTTTTACACACTCTTACAGCTGCATCCATGGTAAAAATCAGGTTACCATGCAGCAGCTTTCGCAAGCAGCTATGGTATGGGGTCACCTTTGGGCATTTTCTGTCACTTAGGCTTCTCAGTCAATTCAAATGTGATGTGGTCCCTAAAACAAACTGTTTTGTCAATTTTGTTGCAAGAAAAAAAACGGATGATAAACTTGCAACTCTTCCAACTTCTTCACAAAAAATTATTTAAAAGAAAAGATGCATCTGTAAAGTAGATATGTTATTATTATTATTATTATTATTATTTATTTATATAGCGCCATTGGGTTCCATGGCGCTTTACATGAGGATGAGGGAGACAAGAACAAGTACACTAAATCTAGGCGATCAGGACGTACAGGTACAGGAGGGGCAGGGACCCTGTCCACGAGGGCTCACAGTGGGAAATGTTGCTTGTTTACTATTTTGTGTGACATAACTGGTTTAAGGATCTAAAAATTAGGAGTTAGAAAATTGTGAAGTTTCTATGCGTCTAAAATATTGTCCTAAAGTTACCACTGACATGAAGAACAATATGTCTTGAAAAAAACAGTCTGAGAATCACTGGAATCCATTGAAATGTTCCAGAGTTAGGCTAGTCTCACACTCGTGTCATGCATCTGCTAAACTGATGTGTTTTATATATATGCAAATATCTAAAAATGCATGCGTTAACGCACCCCTAGACTCCAATGCAAAAAACGCAATGCGTTTGACACTATGCGTTTTTGCTAGTTCCGCTAAAAACATGGTCTGCAATTTTTTTGGTGCTTTTTCAAAAACCCATGTTTGTTAACATGGGAGTCTATGGGCAACGGCTGCGTTAACGCATGGTACATATATGTACCGTGCGTTAACGCAGGCGTTAACGCTAGGTACAAACATGTACCTAGCGTTAACGCTAGCATTAAAAGAGGCAACAACTATGTACAATGCCATGAAAATGGCAAGTGAATAAAACGCAGCTGTTAACGCATCCTGCAAACGGTTGCAGCCTCCCAAGTGTTACCCTAGCCTTATTAATTCATGAAGTGACACTGGTCAAAATTCAAAATATTGGTCTGGTCATTAAGGTGTAAACAGGCTTTTGGGGCTAAGAGGTTAAGCATGTCTTACAAATCTATCTTTTACGTAGGCATATCACATTTCCTAGACATAACTCCTGACTTTTTTAATCATTATTTAGAGATATAATAGAACTTCATAACTTTTTCAACAGTAAACCCCTCACTCCTTAAACAAGAGGTCTGCAACCTTTTAGACCTTGAGAGCCACATTCAGCTCTGAAAGAGGGTCGTGAGCCACCTCCACCTCCTGCCCTCCTCCACAATAATAACACCCAGAGCCACCATTACTGGTATAATGACAGCCAGAAATCACTTGGAAACAGTATACCAAGATGGAGGGGTTCCTATTGTACCACTCATTTAGATCGGCTCTTCTATGTCGGGCTACTGAGAAAAGTCACCAAATGGGGACCTGCTGTTTACTTGCCCTGGTGTTTACGCACCAAGTTAGATAACAGTCACACATCACTAGCCCATCAGCTACATGTGGCTCCCGAGATACAGGTTGGCGACCCTTTCCTTTAACCCTAAATTATTTCTTGTATTTGCGTGCATATATTGATGTTTCATTTAGTATAATGTGTTGATTAGTTTCTTAATATAGTGTTTGATTTTCTCTGCACATTGATCCTCTGAAACGTAAAGTGCTTTTTGGTACTGATGCAAAGATTAGAATACATAAAAAATGATATACTTGTTCATGGACAACCCATCGCTCCTCCATTACACTACCATACTTCCCAGAGGCTGGCTGGTGGAACTAATCCTGGGTGGATGACCCTGGCAGCCCTTTGTTGCCTGGTGAGGAGCGGGGGGGGGGCACTTCTGTCAGGTCCGGCCGACTGAGTAGCGGGCGGGGATTTGGTGGGGGGTGCTGTCAGGTCCAGCCAAGTGAGGAGTGGGGGTGGGTGCTATCAGGTACGGCTGGGTGGGAACGGGGGGGGGTAGACTTTCTCACACTGACCACGCTCTGCTCCCACTTGTGTCTTTACATCAGCTGCGGCCGGCCGGCAAAACCACCAGCCTGGGGGGCACTTGCCCCCCTGCCACCTGTGCCAGTCCGCCCCTGATGGTTTACCGCTGTTCTACTTGCTTCCTTTTCCTATAGGGACAGTGATTGACCCCTGCAGCCAATCATTAGCCACAGCTCTGACGCATTGGTTGGTTGAAGTTATGGATTTTGCCCAATGGCCATAGAAGCAGAAACAATAGCAAGAAGAGCTCATTTTAATCTTTGTTTTGAGACCCCTCTCTTCAATGCAACCCACTGAAGAAACACACGTTTTACATCGAACATAGTTTGCTATCACTTTTCTATTTCCCTTTGACTTAATGAAGCATAAAACTATAAGAATATCCAAGTGTTTTCTATTTTTAACCATCACTTTCGATCTTTCAGAAGAAAAACAAGCTCTCTGGTCTGTTGCTTATTTTCCCTTAATTAAAAAATGGATGGTTGATTTTTCATTATTTATCTTTCTCAGCAAACTCTAAATGTCTATTTCTACTTATGCTACAAAACAGGAAAGAGAAACAGTCAATTATGTGGAGCACATGGAAGAAAATACAAAAGTAAAGAGCTGCCACTTAATCCTCAAGCAGAGCTGGAAAAGGAGAATCTGATCAAAGCCGAGAAAGCACAACAATGCAATGTAATCCTTTGTCATGGCAGTCCTGCTCGTCTCTCGTCTTTATACAATAAGGTTTAATGGTTACTCAGGTTTCTTCTCTGTAATTGTCTAAAATACTGTTTTCCCAGAATCACTTGGTAAATCGTGGTATGGCCTGCAACAAGAACCTTTCGTTTGCTTATTCAATTCGAAGAGAAAAACATTTGAGCAACTTTTGAATTCCATCTCTATAATCTAAAAGTTAAATGTTGTTTTCCAGTTAGTAACTGTAAATTAGAATTACAGTGACTTTATATAGCATTTATTTATCTTTAACTGCAATTAAATATGTATTTGTTACGTATATTACACATTATGCCCCCTATAAGGTTATAAAAGACATTTGGAGGTAATTTTAATCTTTACATATCTGTATTTTAACTTTATTTCCCCTGTAACTGTGTCTGGTAGATTGGCCCCAGTTACAGGGGAAATGCAGTCTTCTGATTGTAGAGCATAGCCGTCTTGGTCTGCAAGGACTCAGAAGCTAGTGTTCTCTCTCTGTACACAGCAATAACATGGCCTTTTTGCTGTGCTGAGTGGATGGGCTCTTCTTGTGTTGCTTTTACTCAACCAACGAAAAGTGCAGCAGCATTGAGGCATTAACCGTCTGTGTTTTCTCTTTGCCTATTGCTAAAAGCAAAGAGCATTCTGGACGGTGAGGACACCAACAAAATTCCTCTATTAAAATATTTTGTTACAATTCATATTATAATACAGTTGTTCTAAAAAATTTACATATCTTGGCAGATATTTTGCTTTCATGGCCTTTTTTTCAGAGAATATGAATGATAACACAATCTACCAGATTTTTTAGATTTTAAGATGCGTCATAACACCCGAATATTTAAAAAAAAAATAAAAATCCTTACCGAGGGGGAAGTGGTAGCGGGGGTGTATAATGGAGCGAGCAGTTTCCATGATCCACAGAGGTTTGGGGCAAAGCCAGGAGCCGCAGGGGGGATGTTGAGGTTGCGTTGGGTGGGCACCGCCATTATTATTTCCCACCATGCATTGCGGTCGTCAAGCTTCAATGCATGCTTGTATCCAGATTTCAAGAAAATGGCCGCGGAAACATTGCATGTGCAGACCGTGATCCCCAGCCATATTCTGTAAGTCTGGACAAAAGCATGCATTGCAGCTCGACGACCACAGTGCATGGTGGGAAATAATAATGGCGGCACCCACTGAACACTCTCACGACCCCTACACAGCTCCTGGCTTTGCCCCAAACCTTTGTGGATGGTGAAAACCACATCATGCACCCCCACCCCTTGGTAAGCCATGAGGGGCTATGTATATGGATGGGGGATGTATGTCCCAAAATGGGGGACATATATATCAGGAGGGGGCCATGGATGCCAGGATGGGGCCATGGATTCCAGGATGGGGCCATGGAGGACTAACAGGAGGGGTGGGGCCATTTTAATCCATGAAGGGAGTGGGGCTAGTGGATTGGAAGAGCCTTATTCCTCCACGAAGGGGTCGGTGCTATCTGTAGACATACATACATACAAACATACATACAGACATACAATCAGCTTTATATATTAGATATATACCCTTAGTCCCTTAGTGGCTTTCAAATGAATAGCAGGGCTATGTGTACAGCTAAGAATGCATATATGGCATAGACATATAGCAAATGCTGCTTTAGATTATAAAGAAAATGAGAGACTTAGCTTAAGCACTAGCCACTGCTAAAGAGCCCAATATCCCGAAAATCCAATAGTCCAATAAAATGAATGCAGCTCCAAACATGAAGAGTTTTTTTCTCCTTTTTTATTGCATTCTAAGTGCAAAGAGAGACAAGTATCCATGGTCAGCGTGACTCCAGTCAACAGGTTTCGGATTGTCGCAGGGAAGAGGCATGAATAAGGATGTCTGTGACATCCGAAACGCGTTGACTTGGGTCATGCTGACCATGAACACTTGTCTATGTTTGCACTTGGAATTAAATAAATAAGGAGATCAAAAACTCTTGATGTTTGGAGCTGGATTCATTTTATTGGCCTATTGTTTCTTTCTCGATTTTGCAATGTCAATGGATGACAGCTTCCCTATAGTGAGAGAAGGTTGAGGCAATGAGAGACCGGTAGTATGGGTATTTTAGTTATCTTTGTGTAGCTAAATTTAAATGAAAAATGAGATTGCTCTATATAAATGAAACTGACTCAATATTAAAGTAGAAAAACCACAGATAATTCACTCTCCCTAGGGCATGACTGCAGACGAACAGCAAACCTAGAATATAATACCGGATGATATATCCTTCATACAATACTGTACGTCTACGTTCACTTGTATGACTCTGTTAGGACAAGTAGTTCCCCTTACTTTTCAGATTAAATCCGGTAAAAGCCTCAATGTCTGTACAACATCTAAATTGCCATGGTACATTAATATATTTAGTTCCTTCAAAATGTTCAAGTTAATCTTGAGCTCTACTAAATCTTATCATCCTTGAACATGTCAGAACGAAACAGAGCTGCGCTCTGAAATGAAGAAAATTTCCCTTAAAATATGTCCTCATTTTTATCCCGGTGTCTTACCGAGTCTTAAAAATCAGCACAGTGTAGTGTTACGTAAAGCTGTTAGTGTCCTGCTTATCAAATACCAAGGTATAATTAGTCCACAGGGAACCATAAATGACTACCTGAAATGAAAGCTACAGCACAGATCCATTAGGGTCATTTAAGACTGACATAATGTAAGAGATTTGTACAATGTTTCTTTAGACTATGCCCTTCCTTGGGTAGAATAACTTTTATAAGGCCACCAAGAATAGAGCGAGGCAATATAATAGTGTAAGACGTTTAGTAAAATGTCTTGTGATATTATCATTACCTTCTGCTTAACATGAGCAGCCTACAATTAGTTTTGAAAACACAAAAGAAATAGAGAGGACAGAAACTCCCTGGTGCAAAGCAAATGATAAATATTGTATCGGTTCATCTAGATAGAACTAATTTACGGGATGTTGGCAGAGCAAACTGTGACAGAGAAAAAGGCCGAAGTCAAAGATGAAACATTTGTAATGATAACGTGTTTGTATCTGTCCATTACACATACAATGAAAAGACTTTAAAAACTTTTCTCCCTGTGTAGAATCCAACTTTGCCATGAATGCCCGGTGGGGCAAAAAGAGGAAGGTTGGCGCTTGGGTGATCCATTCTTTTTGTTCTAAATATTTTCTTTGTTTGGCACCCCTTTGCTTGATATTCTGAATAAGTCATGATGAAGGTATTATATCTACTCTCATTTTTTATTAGGTGGGTTTGTTTGAGAGTTATATAGCGATAATATTTTGCCACTATATTGTAGGATTATTAGACCTATGTGAGCAAGTTTTATTTGAGCAATCTATTATAATATTTGTAATAGTAAAAAGAAGGAGCGTCACTCACTGGTATTGCTCTTTGTCACCGAACCCGTTGAAGTGCAATAGCGTGAAACGGTTAACCGTTGTCCGATCCTGCACTCCTTCCCTCCTTGCACCCTGTAACTTCGACATGCAATAAAACTTCAAAGAGCAATAGCGGTGAGTGCTGCTCCTTCTTTTTACTATTGCGATTGGATCTTGTGCTTTGAGTAGGGATGAGCGAGTATACTCGCTACTATTCGGTATTCGCCGAATAGTAGCGGTATTTGGACTACTTGCTACTCTCCGAGTACTTATGTGTACTCGGCAGTAGCGAGTAGTCCTAATACTAATACTAATACTATTATTAATACTACTACTTATCTATAGATACACTCCGAAAGTAGCCTAAAAGTAATTCAAATTTGTTAAAAAACAATAAACTTACATAGTTACCTTCCAACACCTGCACCGGAATTGGAAAATCTCGCTGGACAAGGACCGTTCACTACCAGCCAATCAGATGGCGCCACGTCACAACCACGTGATCGCTAGCGGCCACCTGATTGGCCAATTTGCAAGGTCCTAGATGTACTATCAGGACCTTGCAAACTGGCCAATCAGGTGGCCGCTAGTGATGATGTAGTTGAGACGTGGTGCCATCTGATTGGTCAAATCGCTACCGGCCATCCTTGTCCAGCGATCGGAGGTGAGGTTTTCTGGTCCTGGTGCAGGCGTCGGACAGGTGAGTATGTAAGTTTATTGTTTTTTAACAACTTTTACTCACTTTTAGGCTACTTTCGCAGTGTATCTATAGATACACTGCGAAAATATTCGTACTCAAAAGTATTCGTACTCGCTATACTCGCAACAAGTAGCGAGTACCGCTACCTACTCGTTGCGAGTGTGGCGAGCATGAATATTAAGGTACTCGCTTATCCCTAGCTTTGAGCTGATCAACAACGGATGACTGCCGCAGTTAACAGCAGTAGGTGGTGTATAAGCCCTATTTACACCGATTGATTAGTGCCTGGATTCCTTTCTTTTTCCATATTATAATATTTGGGCACTCTCATTGGCACTCATTGAATAGACCCAACTCTTTAAAGTGGAAATGTCATTTCATTGAAAAAACAACAACACTGCAGTGGATGTTAATGAAGGGTCACATAGCAGCTAAGATAATGCTTTTTTGAGCCATATGACTTTTTTTCTCCCATTTTTCTGTGCTCTTTGAAAAACTGCATTTAATGGCTGTGTGGGCATGGCCAGCTACTGATAGGGAGCAGTGCAATGTGTATGTCTATTTCCACAGTTTCTGAATGCAGTCTGATAGTGAAAGTTCAATGTGATAGCAGGGAAGTGGCAGAGATCTTGACTGGACTACGTGGAGCCAGATGACAGATCAGAGAAGCTTGTGCAAAGGAAAGAGGAGTTTACACTGCTCCTGACATTCTGACATTGTTTAGCACTCTGCTGTAGCCTGAGGTAATCTGATACATTGTTTCCTCACCACAAAAAAGACAGTATAAAAAAGTCTAAAAATACTCTGCTATATAGATAAAAGTAAAAGTCAAGTGCAAAACAGTGTCAATAACAGGGTACTTAGTTGATATGTTTTTTGCAAAAAATGTACGGAAGCCATTCTACCAACGCCAAGGTGACCCTTATCTGCACAGTCCCTAAAGCTATCGCATTTAAAACCTGATCTCATGTGAACATACCTCAAAGATGCAGGATGCAGCAGAGCCAGAGTCCAATATGGGCACAGGGCAGAAACAGCAATTTTGTGTGTGGCTCAGTAAGGAAGGGGTGGGGCACTTCCCCACTTGGATAACAAGAGATTAAATGGATACTAACAGCTGAGTCAGAGCACAATGTGAACAGGTCTGTACAACCGTGTTCACAGCACCAAGGATCTATATCACAAAAAAGAGACAGTATAAAAATGGCTAAAAATACTCTGCCATATAGGTAAAACTGGAAAGCAAGTGCAAAACAGTGTCAATAACAGGGTACTTATTTAATACGTTTTTTGCAAAAAATGTACGGAAGCCATTCTAGCAACTCCAAGATGGGAAGTGCCCCACCCCTTCCTTACTGAGCCAGACACAAAAGTGCTGTTTCTGCCCTGTGCCCTCCTCTGCTGCTTTCATGAGCCAGCTGGAACATCAAATCCAGCCCGGTCCATTGTGAGGGCTAATCACGGTGTGCGACCCGACTCCGGTGATTGCCCAGTGCACATATTGAAGGCAAGCTGTACATGTCATAATACACATAATGAAAAAAATGGTTTCCTGTCCACTGGAGCCTCGATCTCTTCTTTCAGGCTTATATCTCAGTACACGACATAGGTGACACTATACAGTAATGTCTTTCACTGTCCGACATCCCATGCATTGTGGTGGCAGCACAATATATATGTACCATGCGTTAACGCATGCGTTGCCCATAGACTCCCATGTTGAAAAAACGCATGCGTTTTTGCAAGAGCACCAAAAACGTTGCAGACCATATTTTTAGCGGAACTAGCTAAAACGCATAGCGTAAAACGCATTGCACTTTTGCAATGCGTTTTTTGCATTGGAGTCTATGGGTGTGTTTGCACATGTAAAAAACACATGCTTTTAGCGGATGCATAACGCAAATGTGACCCTAGCCTTACTAATTTGTGGTTCCATCACCATGTGCTGATTGAGTAGTGTTTAGAGATGAGCGATGTTCAATTCGAATAGTTCGCCAATCTCAAATTCTTGTTGATTTTGGCCCTATTCGAGTCATTCGCCGAATTCGAACAATTTGGTTCAAATTCGTCGAATTTCGAACATGTTCGATTTTGGTTCGAAAATGCGGCAGATGCGGTCAGAAAACCGCATCTGCCGCATTTTCAGCCAAAATAAACATTCCCTAAAAGAAAGAAAGTGTTAAAAATAAAAAAATAATCAATGCTCACCTGTCCGCGGTCCACCGAAGCCTCCGGCAAGGTCCTGTGGCTTCTAGGACCTGTGGTGACGTCATGTTCTCGCGGAACTCCTAGAAGCACAGGACCTTGCCGGAAAGCTTAAAATAGATATTTTTCGGACCCTTTCTTTAAGTAAAAGAAAGTGTCTGAATCATAAAAATATCTATTTTAAGCTTTCCGGAAAGGTCCTGTGCTTCTAGGACCTGTGGTGACGTCATGTTCTCGCGGGAACTCCGGTCATGTGACCGGAGTTCCCGCGAGCACATGATGTCACCACGGGTCCTATTAGCAATAGGACCTTGCCGGAAAGCTTAAAATAGATATTTTTATGTTTCGGACACTTTCTTTTACTTAAAGAAAGGGTCCGAAACATAAAAATATCTATTTTAAGCTTTCCGGCAAGGTCCTGTGCTTCTAGGACCTGTGGTGACGTCATGTTCTCGCGGAACTCCGGTCATGTGACCGGAGTTCCCGTGAGAACATGACGTCACCACAGGTCCTAGAAGCCACAGGACCTTGCCGGAGGCTTCGATGGACCACGGACAGGTGAGCATTGATTATTTTTTTATTTTTAACACTTTCTTTCACTTTTTTTCACTTCCACAATGTATGTATATACATTGTGGAAGTGAAAAAGCCCCACAAGCCCGGTTTGTTCGTTTTCCGGGGTGTTCGACGGTGTTCGTCGAGCATTCGACGAACATTCGTCGGACACCCCGTCGATTTGACGAATCGAATCGAATTCGAACACCGGGGTGGTGGCTCATCTCTAGTAGTGTTCTTCCCACAAAGAAGGAGTGAAGGCGTTTAGTGGGATGCGCCTTAGTGTATGTGGTCTTTCTAAAGAGAACCAGACCAGCGGACGAGAGCATCCACAAACCCGAGTGCCTCCACATATTGTACCTTCTAATATTTCAAATACATCGGAATGAGACAGGAAAGAAAATTCTTGGACATGACAGTAGTGGGAAAAGCAACCCTGTAACTGGGAGATGAGCTTTGGCTTAAATACAAGACGGACTTGACGATGGACCCCTGCCAAAACCTGCACCCACCATATGATACTTTGCTCCTCTGGAGAGCCAATTAGTCACGGGCTTTAATTTAATCTGTAATGTATTTGGAAACTGAAGGCAAAATGTAACACTAAAAAGCTATAACTATAGATCATAAAAGTAAGTAGAAATGGGCATATAGTTAAGCCAGTCTCCTGTGTACTTCTTTAACATGGCCACTAATGGTTGGATTGAGGAAATGTATTAATGGGCACACTTCTATTTTGGCTACATTAGTGGAGTACTTTCCTGGTAATGAAACATGTAACCTTTGATATTCAGAAGACCAGATGTTAATTGATTATGAAATACACTCAGCAGCTTGTCTACCACTTGAATGTAACTTGGCACGACGAAGACAGTTCTGCTTTGCTTGCTGTAAGCAATTAGGGCTCGAGATGCTCGGAGTTGTTGCTAGGTTGCATATTTAGTCATTATGCTGTTATTTTACTTTCTAATCCTGATTATGATTATAGGAAACATTTGTCATTATCACAAACGCAGGATCATTTTGCAGAGATTTTAATAGGTTCTGGCTTTTGGCATCATTTCTATGGAGTTAACAGAATACATTTTTCTTTTTTGAAGGTGAAACGGAAAGAGAAAAGTACAATAAAGATGCATTATCTTTACTTTCGCCATGGACGTTTGTATGTTTCCAAGATGCACTGGTGTCGTTTGTTAAAAGAACGAAGATGTATGAAAATTACATAAGATAGAGAACAAGAAAAGAAGAAAATATGGGTTTCTGGAAAAATACTAAAGTAATTAAATCAATATTACTCAACCAATTAGAATTCATTATATTGGCTCTGGTGATGAGCGGATCGGGCTACTTTCGACTTTGCCTGTTTACTTTAATAATCTCAGGATATTTGATTATTAGTGAATTTAATATCCTTTATTATGCTCTAAGGTCTCTCCATACCCCAGAATGTAAGAAATAAAAAATGAAAAAATCCTTATATCTGTTTCACCGCTCACCTCTCAAGGCCACCTTACCTTCACTCATCCGGTATTCATCACATTTTCTTAAAGCTATAGTCACAATTGATATTTTTGACTAATTTTTGGTGCTGCGTTTCTTTTTTTAAAAACCGCACCAAAATCGGTCACTGTGTCTGCCAGTAGAGTGAATGGGGTTTTAATTTTGCTAGGCAAACTTCAGCATTTTTGACTGTTGCCTTAGTGTTGCAGAAAGCGCATCCAGAAAATAATAATCATGTCACTTATTGCTCCATTTTCCTGCTGACCACAAACTCTCCAATTACTTACCCCCTACCCGGTGCACTTCCGGGAATCAGCAGGACCTGTGAGTACGGTACTAACAGGACCTGCCCATGTGACTCAGCCTGGAGTCACATGGGCAAGTCCTGTGAGTACTCATACTACTCGCAGTTCTTGCCAGAGCCTGAAAGAAGCACATTGCCATGAGATCACTGGGGAGAGTAGGAAAGTGTGTGTGTGTCCTTGTGTCCGTCTGTCTGTGCCCTTCGAGAACAGAGCAGAAAAGGAACACAATCGGGTGATACATTTATGATGCAAGAGGATCCATTTTTGGAGCAGAAACTGCACCAAAACAGATCAACAAAAATGGAGCAAAAATGCTCTGTGTGAATGAGGCCTAAGACCGCCAATCCTGCTGAAATTCTCGGAACTCCTCACGCTAGACCAGAACTTCAAGCTCCGATTAGGACCGTGAAGAATTGATGGAAGCCCGTGTGATGTTACATCATCATGATACAATGATCTGTGCTGTGATCTTGCACTTGCATATGCAGAATTATCTTAAATCTCATCAGTATTAGAAGCCGTGGCCTAGCATGAGAGACTCAGTGCTTGTGGGTGTAATAAGTAGATGCGCCATCAATTGGACAGGCGGCAATGTTGCACGGAGGGGTCGGAAAAATTATTTATTTGTTTTTTTAAACCAGTTAAAAAAAAAAGGCGGCCATCAGCAGCCGCTTTGCTGAATACGCAATGAGGCGAGTTTTAAAACAATCTGAATTTTAGTGAAAATTAATTATTGTAATGTTTTCACCTTCGCTTGACTATATTAGCTCATGTCTAAATGGCATCCAAAAACATTAAAAAGTAGATGGCTTGAGAAGGACCGTTCATGACTAAAGGACTCTTTGGTGTCATGCACCACTCCTTTTAGGGCCTGTATAATAAATTAAACACTATGGCTAAAGATATATATATATCTTGAATCTTATCTCAATTCAGCAAATTTTCGATCTCTACTCCGTATTTTAATTTTCACTAAAGAGGTTGCCCTACAGATAAATGACTGCTTATATAACTACTAGATGTGGGCCCAATGGTATTGCATTGGGAGGGCAGTGACATTAAGATGCGGGGCAGGCTCTGTGAGGCCAGGGGCTGCAGCCATCTCTCCCCTGTCACTCTCTCCCCCGTACTCCCTCCCAATGTACATAAATAAAATAAATAAATGTATTTTTACTTAAAAACCTGTTTCTGTGATTTTTTTTAATTAACAAAGTGTTCAATTTGTGGTTTCATGGTTTCACTGTGTTATCTATTGCAACACAAGTAAAACAAGAAGCTACTGGCTGCCAACCCCTGCTGATTTGTGTTACGTTTGCTGACAATGAAAAATACACCCTCTATTCGGGACCAAGTGTCTTTCGGTCCGCGCCACTGCTCCAATAAGTATTAGAAACACTGGAGTGTTTTAAATAAAAGATCTTCAGTTTTATTTCCGACGCGTTCCGGAGCTAAACACCCAGCTCCTTCCCGTATCCCACTGCAGCCTCCCATAACAGTACTGCAGTGTACCGTACACACGGACACACACAGCCCCATACACACCCATACGGTACCCATACACACATACACCCATACCCATAGGTACACATACAGTACACACACACACACACACAGCCCCATACACACACACCTATGGTTATGGTTATACAGTACACACTTTTACTTTTTTTTTCTCTGGGTCACTTTCGTTATCCTCTGCAGTGCAGCTGTGGGATGCTTCTGCTGCAGGGGATGCTGGGCCAATCAGCAGCGAGCTGGGACTGCAGTGATGTCAGGGCTGAGCGGCCAATCACAGCTCGAGCTGCTGGGCCAATCAGCACTCGAGCTGATGGGCCAATCAGCAGCGAGCCGGGACAGCAGTGACGTCAGGGCTGGGCGGGCAATCACAGCTCGAGCTGCTGGGCCAATCAGCACTCAAGCTGATGGGCCAATCAGCAGTGAGCCGGGGACAGCAGTGACGTCGGGGCTGGACACACCGGGACACACACCGGGGACAGCGGCGGCCCAAAGGTACGGTACTAAGGGAGGCATTATATTCCCCAGCGCCCCTCCCTAGGCGGCCTTACATTCGGGGGTGCCTTACATTAGCAGACCCCCCCCATTTGCTCTACCCTGTCTCACTTTCGGGGGGGTGGGTCTTACTATCGGGGAAACACGGTAGATATTTTGGTGATAGTTCTAAGTGGTATGTGTGGAGA
Organism: Allobates femoralis; assembly: GCA_033576535.1. NCBI lineage: Eukaryota > Metazoa > Chordata > Amphibia > Anura > Aromobatidae > Allobates > Allobates femoralis. The sequence continues at coordinate 52,036,370 of JARQOC010000005.1, read as the reverse complement.
AAACAAGGTACTGCTCATCACCTGCCCAATACAATACCAACAGTGAAACATGGTGGTCGCAGCATCATGCTATGTGAGTGTTTTTCAGCTGCAGGCACAGAACTACTGGTTGCAATTGAAGGATTCTTGAATGCAGCCAAATACAGCGATATCCTGGATGAAAACCTCTTCCAGAGTGCTCTGGACCTTTCAATAAGATAATGACCCTAGGCACACAGCTAAAATAACAAAAGAGCGACTTCAGAACAACTCTGTGACCATTCTTGACTGGCCCAGCCAGAGCCCTGACCTAAACCCAATTGAGCATCTCTGGAGAGACCTGAAAATGGCTGCCCACCAACACTCACCATCCAACCTGACGGAACTGGAGAGGATCTGCAAGCAAGAATGGCAGAGGATCCCCAAATCCAGGTGTGAAAAACTTGTTGCATCATTCCCAAGAAGACTCATGGCTGTACTAGCTCAAAAGGTGCAAATACTCGATACTGAGCAAAGGGTCTGTATACTTATCACCATGTGATATTTCAGTTTTTGTTTTTTAATAAATTTGCAAAAACATCTACATTTCTGTGTTTTTCAGTCAAGATGGGGTGCAGAGTGTACATTAATGAGAAAAAAATGAACTTTTTCTAATTTACCAAATGGTTGCAATGAAAAATGTAAAGGGGTCTGAATACTTTCCGTACCCACTGTATATATACTGCCGTTACATACATGTATTAGTGCCCCCCTGCTAATCATTTGATTACCTCTCATAACATCCATCCAACGAGTCCAGTGCTGGTGGTCGCACATGCTCAGTAGTTTACATCTTCTTGTATATAGACAGGGGAGCTATTTGTGCTGATGTGCAGGGCAGCAATGGAATTACTTTATTAATATTTGTTGCTACTATTATTTATATATAAACTGTAAAATGTGTATTGTAATACATTTTCTATACAATTATTAATTGCGCAAACGGTTAATGAAAAAAATGCGACCGGCGATGCCTGCTTTACTAAGGCTCAACACCAGCTGAGACGACTTTCCGTACCATTAGATGCCAGTGTTGTTCCACATACCTCAGTCTTAATCAATTTCATTACAATAAATATCACAACAGGGGTTGAGAATTGTCTGGAAGGAGAGCGTTCTGGTGTGAGGAAGAAAGGCGATTAATGAACTCCAAAGGCAGGCGGCTAAATAAACTCCCAAATAATCTCATAATAGCCGAAAGAAATATTATGAATCACTCTTTGTTGAGTGCTGCGTGAATGTGATGTGGGTATTGTTTTGTATTAGATTTTCCAAGATTTATGCCATTATAATGCCATTTACAGACAGAAATGCATTCATGTGGATTGGAGGATTATGTGAGAGTTGCAGAGCTGGAGCCGATGTATCACGGACTTGATGTAATTTATACATGGGTAACGTTATTGTAGTTGTTTCTACATGTCCTTGAGGGGACTAGCTTTTTCTGTAAAGGGAACCTATTCTATGTTATAATGCTAATAACCTGCAGATATGGAGTTAATCTGCAGGTTAATAGCATTTTGAACCTGCCCGTTGCCTGCACATTAAACCCCAATGCCAGACGGAAATGAACTTTAATCCTCCTGGAAGTATATGGGTTTCAGCACTGGGCGATGGCAGAGGCGAAGGTTGAGTTACCGCTCTGTGCATGGAGAGTGGCTACAATCACGCCCCCCCCCCACACTGACTGATAGCCGCTCAGCTTTAGGACCAGCGGTCAGTTGGTGCAGGGAGGTTACAGTCACCAATCTCCATACACAGAGAGGTGACTGAGCCTGTGCCGGCACCACCCCCATGACTGAAGCCCAAACACTGCCGAGAAGATGAAAGTTCTTTTTCTCCCTGCAAAGAGAGTTAATGTTCAGGCATCGCAAATTTCTCAAACTCTATTAATCTGCAGATTATCCCGAGATCAGCAGGTAGATAGCATTTCTACACATGACAGGTTCCCTTTAAAACACTAGCTGTGTATGCAGTGCAGTATAAATTCTCTCCCAGCAAAAAAACAAAAAAGCACTCTTTCTTGTTTGCCTTTAAAGAGCCTATCAATGCTATACCACTTGTCATCCTTCAAGGCTCCTTATTAAAAGGCAAATATAAATTAGAATAAAAGCAATGAATAGATACCCAGCAGTTAGTAAATAAATAACAGTAATACATCTAAAAAAACAGGGCACTTTGTAATTTTTTCAGTCGCAAAAGTGTAAAAGCCATCCCACTGTGACAAAGTGTACCCAATCAGGTTGGTCCCTATCTCTGATAGCTCACCTCATTATCTACCTACAGGTCACAAAATATGTGTTAAAGGCTGCATTCATACATTGTGTACTTGTGCATTTATGCAGCACTTTTTTGCGCATGCGTAAATGCAGTGAAACGCAACGCTGTAAGCGCATCCCAGCAAAAGCTATGGATTTTGCAAAAATGCATTTGCACACCGCGTGTCCATGTCAATTCTTTGCGCCTTTTTCAAAGCCTTTTCCCATAGGCCACATTATAAAATGGGCTCTGGAAAAGTGCAGCCGGAAAAAAGCGCAGTGTGTGAATACAGTTGCGCTTTTTTTGCGCAAAACGCAGGCAAAAACGCACAACTGCATAAATACGCGACGAATACACTGTGTGTGAATGTAGCCTAACACTTAAATCTGGAAATCTAAATATACGATGATGCACAGCCGAAGAGGGCGACCACACCCATGAATGTAGTTCCGTGTGCTTGGTACATTTAGAGATGTGTTCAGCCCACCCTTTGGGTATATTTAAGGGTGTGTTCAGCCCACCCTTTGGGTATATATAGGGATGTGTTCAGCCCACCTTTGGGCTGTGTAAGTTGCCTATTTAAATTACCACAGGCCGATGTAAAACACAAGCCCATGCCCTTTTTATCTGACCCTATCTATTTTGAGGCCTGATGGCATATAGCTGGATGAGTTACTAGTGTAAGGCTACATTCCAACACAGTGTTATTGCTGCATTTTGTGAGGATCTGTTTTTGGTGCTATTTGCCTGCGCTTTACTCAGCTCGCCGCACTCCCCCGGTGATCTCCAGAAGTGTCCTATCATCCCTGGAGGCCGCAGTGTCGCTGCCTCTAGGACCCTGTGGCCTGATCATACAATATAGGAGAAAAAGAGCTGGGGTTTGTCCGCGCTAGACCACAGGGAAAACCGAGGATGCAAGCAAACCTTTATTTACACTCAAGCCAACGCGTTTCTTGGCCACCTGGCCACTTCATCAGGGCAGCAACATTACAGTCAGTTCACAAGAAGCCATTATATACATTACAACCAATGACATCATGGTGATGTCAGTTCCTGTGGGAACGCCCACATTGGATAAAATCCTAGAAATTAAGATCCTGATGAGAAATTATTATAAAACTGTGGATAAAAAGACATTTCTATGATGCAAAATGCTAAAATCAATGATTAACATGTATTAAAATGTATAAATCAATGTGCAATTCAGCAAAAGGGATAGCAGCATAGAACCCATGTTTCAACGGCTAAAAAATGGATAAAGCAATCTGATTTCCCATTCTAGCTGCTTATAGCTTCTGAGGTCATCATCTAAAGTTACTTAAAAGTATCTAGGTTAGATCATTTTGATAAAAGAACATTAGAGCTGGTGCAGGGGTTTGAACTCACATTAGAGAGCCCACACTCCGATATCCACTGGTGTCACCGCTAGCCCACAGCTCCACCAGGGATTCATCTGATTTATCAACACCAAAAAGGTGATGTCTACAATAGACCACTCATATGATGAGAAAACAATAATTACACTGGTCAACAGCATTTTTGGTGCCAAAGATATTTCATTGAATTTAGGGTAACTTTGGGGTGCTGATTCTGAATATGTCATCAGTTTTGCCAGATTGGCTCAAGTTTTTGAGATTTTTCGTAAAATGTGTAAAAAAAAAGACGTTTTTTGCTACACGCGCATTAACTTTATTGATATTGTCATGAATACAATAAATTTAACAAAGTAAATGTTGATTTTAGTTTATTTTAACTAGTTTTAGAAAGTAATCTTCAAAAATGAACAAGACATGAAAGATAGACATTTAATCGCTGGAAAAGCGCTTTTTATATGATTTCCTTCTATGTGAGCTATTGGGGCAGTCACGCTGTAGATTCCAGCAGTAATAAGCCATCATATGTCTGTCCCATCTGCCTTGGTACCTTTCCTCCATCACCATAATATCCTGATGAAATCTCTCCCCTTGTTCTTCGCTAAAATCTCCAAGGTTTTCTGGAAATCTGTCCAAGTGACTGTGAAGATAATGCAATTTAATGCTCATGTGTACACCCAGATTTCTAAATCTCAATAGCATGTTTTGTACCAGTTCTTCATAATTGTCTGCCTTTTGATTTCCCAAGAAGTTCTTCACTACCAACACAAAACTACACCATGCAGCAGCTTCAATGTCATTCATTTCCTTAGGAAAATTTGAATCTTTAATGAGTTTCCGAATTTGAGGAGCATCAAAGATTCCTGCCTTCAGTTTTTCGCTACTAAGACCAGGGAAAGATCTGCAGATGTACATGAAGCAATTACCATCTTTGTCTAATGCCTTGACGAACTGCTTCATTAATCCTAACTTTATGTGAAGTGGTGGTAGAATGATTTTTTCCCTGTCCACCAAAGGTTCGTTCACTATGTTTGATGCTCCTACTGTCAAGGTGTCCCTTGGAGGCCAATTCAGTTTCTCCCAGTGCTGATGTTTTGCTCTACTATCCCACATGCAGATGAAGCAAGGATACTTTGTGTATCCACTTTGCTGTCCAAGTAAAAAGTTGACCATTTTTAAATCAACACATATCAGCCACGAATGTTCATGGTAGCACAGTTTCTCCAAGACCATTTTGACATTTTGGTATTGTTCTGCAAGTTTAGTTGAGTGAGCTACTGGAAGAGATGCACACTGATTGCCATTGTTCAACAAAACACATTTCAAACTCCTTTTAGAACTATCTATGAAAAGCCTCCAGTCTACAGGACGATATACTTGTAAACCCATTTGCAGCATCAGGCCAGGAATATCCTTACAATATACAAGTAGGTCATCTTCACAGAAAAATGGAAGAAGTGCTTCTTCTCTGGTCCTGTAAGATGTCATTTTAGTTCCAGGCGTCAGACAATTTTTTTCACTTAGCCTTGAAGCTAAAAGTTCGGATGCACTTTTTGAGAGGTTGAGGTCTCTTATTAGATCGTTGAGCTCTCCTTGGGTAAATTGCGTAGGTGTTCTGAAACTTCCTTCATATTCTAGTTCACTTCCAGAACTAATGCTTAGCTCCATACCCTGCATTTCATCATCATCATCATCAGGTGGGGGAAGGTCAGGTAACATGGTAAACACAGGTACAGGCACATCTTCACAATGAGGGACAGGCCTTCTTGCAGATTCCATGTTAGGATACTCCCATTTTCGTTTCTTATGCTTATTGAATCCTTGTACTTGCACTGCACAGAAATAACAGTCATCATCTCTACACCATTGGAACACCAAATTTGAAGCTTGTTCTTTGTCCTTTGCTCCATTTTCGTAATAATTCGATACATGCTTTGCACACTATGTGTGGTGCCCAAAACTTGTCTTGGTCCCCAAGCATAACCCCAAAATAGGCAAAATACACTTTTTTAACGAAGTCTGTTATGTTTCTTCTATGTTTTGTCAGTGTATATTCACCACAAAGGTAACAGAATGAGTCTGGATCGTTAAGACAACTTCTTCTTGATGAGTTCATGCTTTTCACTGGAAAACAGACAACAACATAAAGTTAGTGCAAAAATCAAGCTATGAACAAACTTTTAGAACACTAATTAACACAAAACTATATTGAGACCTGCTCAGTTCAAGTACTAATCCAAAGAAATTAATGAGATGATGCGTCGCATTTACCAACAAGTGCTATAAATAAGATACCAAAAATCTCAAAAACTTGAGCCAATCTGGCAAAACTGATAGCATATTCAGAATCAGCACCCCAAAAATACCCCAAATTCATTAAAATATTTTGGGCACCAGAAAAAAAAAATTTTTTTGTTGACCTGTGTTATCAGTTAAAACTATTTATATAACTAAACCAAGGAATTAAAATGAAAAGGCGAAAGGGATGATTCTTATACACTAACCATAACCCAAAAACAGAATATATAATTTAACATATGGATTCATTAGTACTCTCCCAGTCTAACACAGATATTGTGCGGATCAGCGGCAGCAACAGAAAGAAAGGAAATACGTAGGAAAGGAAAAAAGAGGGGATCAATCCATTTCAGTGACAGTCCCCTTCTATTAAATTATACATATATATATGAGTACAATTATTTCAGGTACCTATTCATTTAGTCACCATTGCTCCAAGACAGAGAGTGTATGGACCAGTGGCGAAGGAGGATGAACAGGAAAGTTTAAAGCAGGGAACTTCAGCAGTGGTCAGCTCAAGGGAGCAGGAGCCCAACTAGAATTGACAAAGTACCAGAGGATAATTAATCACATGGAGGACCTGCAGGAGCAAGGAGACCCTGATCCACCTAGAGTTAAAGAGAACCTGAGACCTCCCCAGGGGGAACCAAGGAGATAAAAAGGAGAATTAAATTAAGTTAAGGAGAAACCACAGAATTTAAAACAGATCTGAAATCTCATTTAGCCCTCCAGGATTTATCGTGCCCAATTTATAAATCCAAAAAATCTCACGCTTATTCAAGGCTTGAACCCTGTTGGGAGTATCAATAGGAATATGATCTATAGGGTAATTTTCAAATCGACATGACCCTTATGTATAGTGCTAACATGTCTTGATAACCCATGTTTTAAAAAACCTATTTTAATATTATGCCTGTGCGCATTAATCCTTTTGTGTAACGGTTGGATAGTTCTACCTATATACTGTTTACCGCATATACACATGTGAAGAAACCTTTTATGTCAAATCTCAATTTTCCATGCCTAGGTTGTAGGCAATGCTCCAACATGACCAGAGGTAGTTTCTTCACCCATCCCATGACTGGAAAGAGATTTGACATAAAAGGTTTCTTCACATGTGAGTCAACTTTTGTGATCTACTTGTTAAAATGCCCGTGCGGTCTCGGCTATATTGGACAGACTGTTCAGCATATCCGAGACCGCATAAGCAAGCATAAATCCACCATAAGATGTGGACACACATTACTTCCAGTACCAGCTCATTTCATTTCCAGACAGCATAGCATAGCACAACTAAGGTTTCAGGTAATCGATCATGTACCAATCAACAGACGAGGAGGGGATAGAATGAGGACTCTCAGAGAAAGAGAAATGTATTGGATTCATACACTAAGGACTCTTGAACCCAATGGACTAAACCGTGAGTATGAGATGGTACCATAGACCATTCTCCCACTCAGAGACTAGATGTATTACCATTTATCCACATTCTGGGGGTCCCACCCACCTCCTCCTGCAGGGTAATTTCACATAGTAGGACATCTAGTATGATTTAGTTATTGCTAATGACTATATTCTTTATGTATGGATATTATGTTCCCTTATCTAATCTATTGCCTCCTATTCCAGGCTCAAGTAGTCATATACATGTATTAATTCTTCCTCTTCTTTTCAACAGATCACTTAAGATCCCATACTGTGATTGACATCACAATGAAGCACCTTTTTCACCCTGCACTGAGCTCTGTGCACAATAAAGGCATTTTATCCTTTAGCAAATGCACCCTCACGCTGTTATCCAGCGTTTTCGTCACTAATCACACTGCGCATGCGCGGCGCGACCGCCGTGATGCGCTTGCGCGACTCGCTGCTGTTAGGCACGTACTCGGCGTGCGCTCCACCTGCGTTCCAATAACCGGAAGCAGGCGCACTTAGTCCCGCCTTTCCGCGTCATAAGGACGCGATTCCACAGGGCTCGCTGCCACTCACACACCAGCCGCCCCACAGCACAGAGGTATAGTACCGCTTCTCCTAGGACTATTAATCCTTATGTAGATACTTGATTGTGCCAGTAACTGTTTATATTATGCTTTTAGGAAGCATCCTTTCCCATATACCCCACAGCTATTGAGGTATTTATAGACACTATCTGGGTTTATGGACACCATCTCTCTTATACCATCAATAATGATAAGTTTCCCCTATGATTTTTGTTATCAGCATTTAGCATTGGCCATGATTGGCCTGAAGTGAGTGGCCAGAATTGGATTCTTTTTCCACATCACTGATATAGGTATCACTTTTTTGCCTCTCACCATATCCTTTACCTCTGATTGATGGTTTGTGTATTTTAACCCCTTTTTTTAATGCTCTTAGGTGCTGTTCACTCTCCTTTCAGAAAGGAGATTGCACTTAATTTCACCTCTCTTTGAACACAGGTAGTAACCCTATACCTTACAGCCACATATCACGGTTCTTAGAACTGGCACAGGGTTCTTTTACCTCATTTAGACACTACTTAACATAGGTAATTGAATGACTAAGGCTGGGGTTACACATAAGCCCTCAGTCAGTTTTTGGCTTCAGTTTTGTCATTTTTTTTTTTCTAAGTCCAAAAACTGACAGAAAAACGCATTGGGTGTAATAAACACCCTGTGCGTTTTTCTCTGGAGCTCAAAACATTGCCCTGTCCGTTTTTGAGCCAAAAACGCAGTAAACAGCGTTTTTGGCATCAGTTAAAAAACGCATGCGTTTTTATGCGTTTTTTTTAACATGGGGCCCTATGGGAAACGCATGCGCGAACGCATGCCATATTTGGCACTTGCGTTTGCGCATGCGTTCGCGCATGCGTTTTTTTTAATGAAAAGTCCAAAAACGTACAGGAGTGCAGGAGACACAAAAAGCACCCTATAAAAAACGGATTGGTGATGAAAATGACTTCCAAACACGGATTTCTATGTGTAACCCCAGCCTAAGAATTGTTGTCATTCTACACTTGAGGTAGACACTATACCACTGTACGGCACTCACTTTGGGTATATGTATTATAGTAACGGGTGTCACTGTCAGGGTAGTATTACCCTACTTTTGAATATTTACATTATTTACAACTGCAGCTGTATATCTCCTATCGTTTAAGTTGTAGTTTCCTTAACCAATTTTTATAAGGATTGTTGTTTTGTTTCTGATTTTCTTTGTCAAGAACTGACTGTTGTTTTGTTTTGTTTCTGTATCTGCCACAGCTCCTGTATCCTCTGCGAAGACCTGTTTGGTCGAACCGGCAAGGATTGAGCTACATTTATCTCTGAATAAAACTTTGATGGTCTGAGCTGACGTCTCCTTATCATAATTTCTCATATAAATTGTGTGCCAGGTTATTATATACTACATATTCATGCCCTGTCCCCCTCCTGCTGATTCAAACTCAAAAATATTTCTGTGATACATACATTCCTTGACCAAAAAACTACAAAAACACTCATGTATCCTCTCATCATCTCCCTCCTTGACTACTGCAACTTCCTCCTCTCTGGTCCCTCTACAGCACTCTTACACTTCTCCAATCTATTCTAAATTCTACTGCCCGACTAACCCACCTGTCTCCTAGCTACTCCTAGGCCTTTCCTCTCTGCCAAGCTCTTCATTGTCTTCCCATTACTCATAGGCTTCAATTCAAAACCCTCACAATGACACACAAAGCTATCTACAACCTGGCTCCTCCATACATCTGTGATATGGTATCCCGTTACTTACCTACATGCAACTTACATTCCTCTCAATATCTTCTTCTATATTCCCCTCTTATCTCTTCTTTGCACAACCCCACAACTGTATACAACATTTCTCCCGTGCATCCCCCATACTTTGGAACTCTTTACCCCAACACATCAGACTCTCGCCTACCATGGAAACCTTCAAAAGGAACCTCAAGACTCACTTCCTCCGAATGCCTACAATTTGCAGTAACACTGAGTCCACCAAATTGCCGAATGACCAGCTCTATCCTCTGCTAGTGTATTCCCACTCATCCCTTGTAGACTGAGAGCCCTTATAGGCAGCAAGGGCGGGCTGGAGCTTCTAATGCCGGGTGGCAGATTTGTCCTGCCAGCCCTAGGTGAGGAGCGGGTGAGGTGGGTGCTATCGGAGAATTTGAGGAGCGGGGGAGGGGGGGTTGCTATTGGAGGGAGCGAGCTCACTCAGATAGCTTTCAGCCGCGCCTCCTGCTGTTCCATAGCTCTGGCCGCAAGGTGCCGCCAGCCGGCCCATTTCTGTGTGGGGGCGGCCCTAGATGAGGGCCATACCCACCAGCCAGTCCGACCCTGATAGGTAGGGTCCTCTCTCCTCCTGAACCCATGTGTACCAGGAATTGTTGATAATAATTGTACTTGTCTATGTATGTCCCCTTTTCACATGTAAATCACCATGGAATAAATGGTGCTATAATATTAATAAATAATAATTATCTGTAGTAAAGTACACACATTTTGCTATATACATACACAACATGAAGGAACTCTGTGCCACCAATATGGCAGAAGGAAAGGTGTTGAAAGGGAACCCGACATGTGCAGAAATGCAATGCACAGTGCCTGCGATATAAGGGTGTCTTTGACAGCTTGCTGTGCTCACACTGCAGAGTAGTCTGTCAATCAAACTGTTGGCGGGTGATATCAGTACACTCACTATATTGTGAGCGGTGGCTGTAACAGCTTCCAATCTAATTAGTTAAAGGAAGTGGATGCATGGAGGATGAAACCTAATTTTCTCCCTCTAGCTGCTGCACCATTAAGCTGACCATCAGGGGTGTAGCCTGTGGGCCAAAGAGGAAGGGGACTGCCACCTCCAAAGGAGCATTCACATTTTGTCCTAGACTAAAACTGCAAAGGATCCATATATAGATGAGTTGATCAGTGGACATTTGTGTTCTGATGATGCAGCCGGTCTTTTTTTAAAGGTATGTTTGAATCCTTGACTTGAACCTCTTTTGATCTCACTGATTGGACAGTTTGTTCTCTGCCCACATACAGCCATCCATAAAAGCAAATCACTTCTAGGGGCAGGATGAAGAGGATATGTCATTTTTTTATTTTACATTCACAGTATGACCTAAAAACTCAGCTTTTTCTCCTAGTGTGAGACTATTTTTATAGTCTATTTTACAGTGTTTGCGCTGTAAGGCTAGGGTCTGATTAGCATCAGCACTCAGGCTGACAATTCCTTTAAAAACTTAGTCCCTGGCAGGCTCAGTGCATAGCGTTAATGGCATGTAACTCTATGCTCCACCTGCCTATGCACCTCTATGGTTACCTGCAGCTTAGCGCAGCTACTGGCTCCACTCACAAGTCCCGGATATGCACTATTGCAGAGTGCACAGGAAACGTGGTTTGCAGCGTTTTCCTGTGTGCTCTCCAATAGCTCATATCCAGGGATTCTCTGTGGAGCCGGTGGCTGCGGTAAGCATCAGCTTGCCTTAGAGATGCATAGACAAGCAGGTCATAGTGTTCCATGCCATTAACGCTATGCGCTGAGCCTGCCAGGAACTACGTTTTTAATGGAATCGTCAGTCTAAGGCTAGGGCCCCACTGACGTTTTTTACCCTATTCTACCGCAATCCGGTTAAAGATTAGAAGTTTTCGGTAGTGTTCGGGAGAACACTGCCCCTTGTTACCCGATGTGTACCATGGTTACCCAGCCACACACAAAGCTGTATGGACTGCGCTTTAGCTGACGCTTTGTGTGTGGGTGGGTAACCATGGGAAAACTTCTACGTTTTAACTGGATTGCATTAGAATAGGGTAAAACTGTCAGTGTGGCCCTAGCCTAAATGCTGACGCTAATCAGACCCTAGCCTAAGTGGCTCACACTAGGCCAAGCACAAAGCGGACTCAAGCACAGCGATGCTCTCTGAAGTGCGTTAGATATGTAAAGCACCTGATCTCCATACCCGAACATGTTTGCTCACCTCTATTCATAATTTGCACTATGTCTCGTTTTCTGTATATTCACCACTTCTAATTACATTGGATTTAAATACTATTTACCTGTTAACTTTATATGCCTAGGGTAACACATGAGTCCTGAATCATTTAAAACCATTAGTTTTTCAACTTAGAATTTGTGAAAAACGGATGGTTTTAATGGCTCCCATGCAAAAAACGCAGTGTCAAAATGCACTGCTAAAAAATGCTATGTGTTTTTTTACTGCACCCAAAAACACTGCTAGCAGCGTTTTTGGGTGCATTAAAAAGACCCATAGCGTTTTATTAACATGGGGCCCTATGGGAAACACATGGTACATATAGGTACCATCTATTAACGTTTTTTAGAAGCAAAAATGGCATTTTGCAACAATGGCTTTGAAAAGGCAGAAAAACTAACTGCCAAGTGTGACCCTAGCCTTACTGCAAAAAAAATAGAGTTTCTGGAACTGACAAGTTTTGTTTAAGAATAAAAAAATAATGGTTTCTGAATTTAAGTTTGGTTTTCAAGTCCCAATGTAGGAATATTTAGGTATTGGGGCACAGTATATAGATATCTGTATTTTTGTGCATCACTGTGTGGATTACTGCTTGTTTGGGCACAGTATGTGAAAGCAGATACGTTTAGGCATATTTTATGAAAATTTGTGTATTTATCTCTGTCTATCTGTCTATATCTGTTAGACTATAAGACGCCCTCTTTTCCCCAAACTTTTTTGGGAAATTGGTGGGTGTGTCTTATAGTCTGAACTAGCTGTGAGCCCGATTCTAAAGAATCGGGTAGTCTAGAATCTATATATAGTTTATTTAGTAATAGTTAGGGGAGTGCGGTGAAATTAATTGTGTGTATACAGGCGGCTCAGTGGGTAGCAGAGTATACGGTGGCTCAGTGGTCAGCAGTGAGTGCGGCGGCTCAGTGGTCAGCAGTGAGTGCGGCGGCTCAGTGGGTAGCAGAGTATACGGTGGCTCAGTGGTCAGCAGTGAGTGCGGCGGCTCAGTGGTCAGCAGTGAGTGCGGCGGCTCAGTGGGTAGCAGAGTATACGGTGGCTAAGTGGTCAGCAGTGAGTGCGGCGGCTCAGTGGGTAGCAGAGTATACGGTGGCTCAGTGGTCAGCAGTGAGTGTGGCGGCTCAGTGGTCAGCAGTGAGTGCGGCGGCTCAGTGGTCAGCAGTGAGTGCGGCGGCTCAGTGGTCAGCAGTGAGTGCGGCGGCTCAGTGGTCAGCAGTGAGTGCGGCGGCTGAGTGGTCAGCAGTGAGTGCGGCGGCTCTGTGGTCAGCAGTGAGTGCGGCGGCTCTGTGGTCAGCAGTGAGTGCGGCGGCTCAGTGGTCAGCAGTGAGTGCGGCGGCTCTGTGGTCAGCAGTGAGTGCGGCGGCTCTGTGGTGAGCAGAGGACGGCGGCTCTGTGGTGAGCAGAGGACGGCGGCTCTGTGGTGAGCAGAGGACGGCGGCTCTGTGGTCAGCGCAGGACGGGGGCTCTGTGGTCAGCGCAGGACGGGGGCTCTGTGGTCAGCGCAGGACGGGGGCTCTGTGGTCAGCGCAGGACGGGGGCTCTGTGGTCAGCGCAGGACGGGGGCACTGTGGTCAGCGCAGGACGGGGGCTCTGTGGTTAGCAGTGAGTGCGGTGGGTGAGTGGTTAGCAGTGAGTGCGGTGGCTCAGTGGGTAGCAGTGAGTGCGGTGGCTCAGTGGTCAGCAGTGAGTGCGGCGGCTCAGTGGTCAGCAGTGAGTGCGGCGGCTCAGTGGTCAGCAGTGAGTGCGGCGGCTCTGTGGTCAGCAGTGAGTGCGGCGGCTCTGTGGTTAGCAGTGAGTGCGGCGGCGCAGTGGTCAGCAGTGAGTGCGGCGGCTCTGTGGTGAGCAGAGGACGGCGGATCTGTGGTGAGCAGAGGACGGGGGCTCTGTGGTCAGTGCAGGATGGGGCTCTGTGGTCAGCGCAGGACGGGGGCTCTGTGCAGGACGGCGGCTCTGTGGTCAGCGCAAGACGGGGGCTCTGTGGTCAGCGCAGGACGGCGGCTCTGTGGTCAGCGCAGGACGGGGCTCTGTGGTCAGCGCAGGACGGGGGCTCTGTGGTCAGCGCAGGACGGGGGCTCTGTGGTCAGCGCAGGACGGGGGCTCTGTGGTCAGCTCAGGACGTGGGCTCTGTGGTCAGCGCAAGACGGGGGCTCTGTGGTCAGCGCAGGACGGGGGCTCTGTGGTCAGCGCAGGACGGGGGATCTGTGGTCAGTGCACGACGGGGGCTCTGTGGTCAGCGCACGATGGGGGCTCTGTGGTCAGCGCACGACGGGGCTCTGTGGTCAGCGCAGGACGGGGGCTCTGTGCAGGACGGCGGCTCTGTGGTCAGCGCAGGACGGGAGCTCTGTGGTCAGCGCAAGACGGCAGCTCTGTGGTCAGCGCAGGACGGCGGCTCTGTGGTCAGCGCAGGACGGGGGCTCGGTGGTCAGCGCAGGACGGGGGCTCTGTGGTCAGCGCAGGACGGGGGCACTGTGGTCAGCGCAGTGACGGGGGCTTCTGTGGTTAGCAGTGAGTGCGGTGGGTGAGTGGTTAGCAGTGAGTGCGGTGGCTCAGTGGGTAGCAGTGAGTGCGGTGGCTCAGTGGGTAGCAGTGAGAGGGGTGGCTCAGTGGGTAGCAGTGAGTGGGGCGGCTCAGTGGTCAGCAGTGAGTGGGGCGGCTCAGTGGTCAGCAGTGAGTGCGGCGGCTCAGTGGTCAGCAGTGAGTGCGGCGGCTCAGTGGTCAGCAGTGAGTGCGGCGGCTCAGTGGTCAGCAGTGAGTGCGGCGGCTCAGTGGTCAGCAGTGAGTGCGGCGGCTCAGTGGTCAGCAGTGAGTGCGGCGGCGCAGTGGTCAGCAGTGAGTGCGGCGGCTCTGTGGTGAGCAGAGGACGGCGGATCTGTGGTGACAGAGGACGGGGGCTCTGTGGTCAGCGCAGGACGGGGGCTCTGTGGTCAGCTCAGGACGTGGGCTCTGTGGTCAGCGCAAGACGGGGGCTCTGTGGTCAGCGCAGGACGGGGGCTCTGTGGTCAGCGCAGGACGGGGGATCTGTTGTCAGTGCACGACGGGGGCTCTGTGGTCAGCGCACGACGGGGGCTCTGTGGTCAGCGCACGACGGGGGCTCTGTGGTCAGCGCACGACGGGGCTCTGTGGTCAGCGCAGGACGGGGCTCTGTGGTCAGCGCAGGACGGGAGCTCTGTGGTCAGCGCAAGACGGCGGCTCTGTGGTCAGCGCAGGACGGCGGCTCTGTGGTCAGCGCAGGACGGCGGCTCTGTGGTCAGCGCTGGACGGCGGCTCTGTGGTCAGCGCAGGACGGGGCTCTGTGGTCAGCGCAAGACAGGGGCTCTGTGGTCAGCGCAGGACGGGGGCTCTGTGCAGGACGGCGGCTCTGTGGTCAGCGCAGGACGGCGGCTCTGTGGTCAGCGCAAGACGGCGGCTCTGTGGTCAGCGCAAGACGGGGGCTCTGTGGTCAGCGCAGGACGGGGGCTCTGTGGTCAGCGCAGGATGGCGGCTTTGTGGTCAGCGCAGGACGGGGGCTCTGTGCAGGACGGCGGCTCTGTGGTCAGCGCAGGACGGGGGCTCTGTGGTCAGCACAGGACGGGGGCTCTGTGGTCAGCGCAGGACGGGGGCTCTGTGGTCAGCGCAGGATGGCGGTTCTGTGGTCAGCGCAGGACGGGAGCTCTAGTCAGCGTAAGACGGGGGCTCTGTGGTCAGCGCAGGACGGGGGCTCTGTGCAGGACGGCGGCTCTGTGGTCAGCGCAGGACGGCGGCTCTGTGGTCAGCGCAAGACAGGGGCTCTGTGGTCAGCGCAGGACGGGGGCTCTGTGCAGGACGGCGGCTCTGTGGTCAGCGCAGGACGGGGGCTCTGTGGTCAGCGCAGGACGGGGGCTCTGTGGTCAGAGCAGACGGGGGCTCTGTGGTCAGCACAGGACGGGGGCTCTGTGGTCACCGCAGGACGGGGGCTCTGTGGTCACCGCAGGACGGGGGCTCTGTGGTCAGCGCAGGATGGGGGCACTGTGGTCAGCGCAGGACGGGGGCTCTGTGGTTAGCAGTGAGTGCGGTGGGTGAGTGGGTAGCAGTGAGAGGGGTGCTCAGTGGGTAGCAGTGAGAGGGGTGGCTCAGTGGGTAGCAGTGAGTGGGGTGGGTCAGTGGGTAGCAGTGAGTGCGGCGGCTCAGTGGTCAGCAGTGAGTGGGGCGGCTCAGTGGTCAGCAGTGAGTGCGGCGGCTCAGTGGTCAGCAGTGAGTGCGGCGGCTCAGTGGTCAGCAGTGAGTGCGGCGGCTCTGTGGTCAGCAGTGAGTGCGGCGGCGCAGTGGTCAGCAGTGAGTGCGGCGGCTCTGTGGTCAGCAGAGGACGGCGGCTCTGTGGTGAGCAGAGGACGGCGGCTCTGTGGTGAGCAGAGGACGGGGGCTCTGTGGTCAGCGCAGGACGGCGGCTCTGTGGTCAGCGCAAGACGGGGCTCTGTGGTCAGCGCAAGACGGGGGCTCTGTGGTCAGCGCAAGACGGCGGTTCTGTGGTCAGCGCAGGACGGGGGCTCTGTGGTCAGCGCAGGACGGGGGCTCTGTGGTCAGCGCAGGACGGGGGCTCTGTGGTCAGCGCAGGACGGGGGCTCTGTGGTCAGCGCAGGACAGGGGCTCTGTGGTCAGCGCAGGACAGCGGCTCTGTGCAGGACGACGGCTCTGTGGTCAGCGCAGGACGGGGGCTCTGTGGTCAGCGCAGGACGGGGGCTCTGTGGTCAGCGCAGGACGGGGGCTCTGTGGTCAGCGCAGGCTAGGTGGGCGGAGCCACGTCGGGAGTGACGCGAGGTGGGCGGAGCCACGTCGGGAATGACGCGAGGTGGGCGGAGCCACGGCGGGAGTGCCGCGAGGTGGGCGGAGCCACGCCGGGAGTGACGCGAGGTGGGCGGAGCCACGCCGGCGAGGTGGGCGGACCCACGCTGGGAGCCGTGTAGCGGGATGGCGGCGGGGTAAGTATACTGGAGTGTGTGTGTGTGTGTGGGTGTGTGTTTGTGTGGGTGTGTGGGTGTGTATGTGTGATGTGGTTGGGATGGTGTGTGTGTGTGTTTGGGAGGACTGTAGTGAGAGGCTGTGTGTGTGTGTGTGTTTGATGAGACAGTAGTGAGGGGCGAGCGGAACGTTGAAACGCCGGTGCCTGTAGCTGCACGGAAAGTTCCGCGCGGCTACCCCGCACTGTGACGTCAGCAGCATGGTCGGAGGCCGTCACGGAAGTAACCTTTCGGGTTCTCCGGATGTGGCCTTCGGCTTTTATATAATAGATGTATTATGCCATGTATGTTGTGCTGTAGGGGAACTCAGCTTTGGAGCGGTGATCGGAGGCTGGAGGAGGCAGCAGCTGTTGCCCGTGATCACGTGGGCCCGTTCATTAGGCTAATGTATTATTCACTGCATTCCCCTGTTTATCACCTCTTAGCACTGAAGCCCTTGCTGAGAGGTGGGCAGGGGTAGACTTGAATATTAAATTAGCCTAAATGAATGGGACCGTGATCATTGGCTGCAGCTGCAGCAGCGGCGATTGTTTCTAGATATTCACTGCTTCCAAAGCAGTGAATACAAAGAATGATCATATTCACCCTTCTATCGCACCCTCCTGAGTCCCATTGTGGTGACATTCTGAATTATGCCAAATACTTAGCTGATTACTGTGTGAGTAGGGCAGGCACTGGGCAGTGACATCATCAGTGTGCGCGCGGTTCACACAGTGATCAACTGAGTATTTGGCATAACTTAGGATGTCACCACAATGGGATTCAGGAGGGAGCAATGAAAGGGTAAGTATGAAGGTTTTTATTTTTAAGTGATGGGGCCCCATGTACCAGAATGAGGGTTCAAGTACCAGGGTGGGTGTGAGATCATATATACCAGCATGAGGGGACCATATATTCCATGATGGGAGGATCATGTATTCCAGCATGAGCGGTATATATACTAGGAAAGGGGGATCATATATACCAGAATGGGGGCCCATGTACCAGGATGGGAGGTCATATATGCTGGCATATGGTAGCCATATATACCAGGATGGGAAGACCATATATGTTACTGTGAAGGGGCCCCATACCGTATACCAGGATGAGGGATCATATATATCAGCATATGGGGATCATATATACCAGCATGAGGGGGCCATATATACTAGGATGGGGGGGATCATACATACCAGTATTGGGTGGGCCATATATTACCAGGATGGAGGGATGATATATTTCAGCATGACTTGGCCATATATACCAGTATGCGGGGATCATATATAGCAGAATGAGGGGATATTATATATTTGGATGGGGGATCATATATACTTGTAATGAACCCAGTTGGGGGACATTAGTACAGAATTCGGGGACATTACCCCATAAGTGTCTGCAGCAGATCCTCCCCTCCATAACTGTGCGTCATGACCTCATTTTTTACTTACATTTTTTTCCCCTATTTTACTCCTCTAAAACCTGGGTGAGTCTTATGATTCAGTGCATCTTATAGTCCAAAAAATATAGTAGATACGGTAGTTGTGATTTATTGACATATTTGGATGTGTTTGTGTCACAATGTACGGATCAGACCGTGTGGATGTCTATGTGCTTGTACTACATTATATGGACGTTATGTGTTTGTATTGTGTTGTACAGATTTACTTACAGGATCAAGGTAATAGAATGTAACATAATATTTTATTCTTTGATGATTTCGCTTGTATAACTGTTAATTATACCATATGTAGCAGAAGTGATGTTATTTTCAGTAAGCTATTCATTGGTCATGCTTTACTGAATTACATATCTTTTGACTTTTCAGCAATCATGGGAAAGATACTGTATATCATAATGTATATAAATGATGTAATACAAGAAGCAAAGATGAAAATGTTTATTTCCTCTGTCAAATGGCCTCAGTTTTGGAAACATTTCTACTATAGTGGGTTCAAGTAAACATTCAAACATTCATCCTGGGGTTAATTATTGCCATTTGACCTAAAAAGGTTATCTGAGACTTTGTTTTTTTACAATGTGCCAAGATCAAAGCCACAAGGGCTCTTGGTGCTCATTTCACTTGAACGAAAGGGAAGATCAAAAGTGTAAAGATATCAGTTTTGGAACTTGGAACGTACAAATCATGAACCAATCTGATATTGTCAAAGCTGAAGTGGACAGAACAGAACCAGACTTATTCGGAATTAGTGAACTAAAATGGATTCAATCCACATATTTCTGTCAAAGAAAGCTGGGGTCTACTATTCTGAGAAATAAAATCAAAGACAAAATGGTGTCACTTTCATTATCAACACATGATTGGCTGGCACTGTCCTGGAGTCATGCAGTCATTAATAGAGTCATCTTGATACAAGGAGTGACAATCGATGTCCCAATCTCATGTCTACTCACCAACAACAGATCCTGAGGAGGAGGACCTTGAGCTATTCTACAATGAAGTTCAAGAAGAAATCAACAAGAAGGCAAAACAAGATTTGCTCATTATCATGGGAGACTTGAATTCTCAAGTGGACCACAGCAAACATGGAACCATTGTTGAAAACTTCAGTCTTGGTGAATGAAACTAGGTTGCTCAGCATACCTGAAGTTTTTTAGACCGGTCCTCATAACTTTACATTACTGACATAGATTTAAGAAAACCTGAAGAACTATGGACACATACAGTATAAAGGGCTATTATTACTGAAAAAGCCATTAAGGCAATAAACAAGAGGCAGAAGAGAAACACACAGCAACGATTAACAGAAGATACTCTAAAATTCACCGAAGAAAAAGAATATCAAAGGCAATGGTTAGCAAGCAGTCTGCAGACAACATCAGTTAAAGACTAAAGAGAGCCATTCCAGCAGACAAAGATTTTTATTAAGATATAAATAAAAAACTGAAAGTAAACATTTGAATGGGAAACCCAGGAAGACATATCTATTGATCAAAGTGATACATAGCAGGGTTCAACCAAAAGTTGGCACATTGAAAGGTGACAACAGTAACAAAGTAAATGAGCCAGAACAAGTCATGGAAAGACCAAAATAGTACACAGAGCACATCCACAAGAACAACTCAATGGATCAGGGGAAAAATAGACTGAAAATGATAGAGTGCCAAACATCCTGAAATGGATGTGACAATATTCTTACAGAAATAATAAAATCATCTGAAGCAACAGTTGATGTCATCACACACCTGTTGGAACAGATATGGGCAACTGGTAAATGACCCAAGGACTTTACAAGATTGGTGTTTTTATGTATTCTAAAGAAGAGATATACTGCTGACTATATTATTGTGCTCATACTGAACCTCATGCCAGGAAAATACTACTGAAGATTCTACAAAGATAGTTACAGCCTTACTTTGACAAAGAGATGCCAGAGACAAAAGTAGGCTTCAGAAGTGGTGGGGGAACAAGAGATGTGATTGCTAACATTAGATGGATAATGGAAAGAACCAAAGAATACAGCAAGAGGATATATTTTTGCTTCATTGACTGCAATAAAGCCTTCGACTGTGTTGATCACCAGAAACTTTGGAATACCATGAAGGATATGTGTGTGCCCAACCGTCTGACCAGCAGCAGTGCAAATGGAACATGGTGACACAGCATAATTAAAGTAGGAGTCTGACAAGATTGTATCCTCTCACTAATTCTCTTCAAATCATTTGGAGAAGCTATTTTCGGGAAGGCTGGACTTGACAAAAAAGAAGAAAAGATAAAAATTGCTGTATGATTCATCAGCAATCCTAAATACGCAGATGTTACAACATTAATAGCCACAAGCATAAAGGGAATGAAGGACTTATTAAGAAGTGTAAAGCTGGAAAGAACAAACATAGTACTGCTAAGAAACACAAAGAAGATAAAGACATTGATTACCGCCAGGTTGACCGGGACACATTTGCAATGGACAGGAATGAACTGGAAATTGTAAAGGACTTTAATCTACTCGAATTGATGATCAAATAGATTATACCATACATAGTTGTTTTTTTTTCTGTGGTAACATACGGATGGGAAACCTGGATGATAGTAAAACAAAACAGAAGAATAATTAACACCTTCAAATTGTGGTGCTCGGGAAAGATGTTATCACTGCCATGGATGGCAAGACAAAAAAATCAATTTTGGAACAAATCAAGCCAGACTTTTCACTAAAAGCAAGGATCACCTACTTTCCCTACTTTGGACACCTCATACGAAGAAAGCATTCACTGAAGAAGGACCTAATGGTCGGAAAAGTTAAAGGAGAAAGGCCAAGATTAGGTGACTCAATGGCTTGATACAATTAAAGTAACAATAGAGGAAACCCTGGTTCACCCATCTAGACTTGCACAAGATTTTTCTTCCTATAGTTCATTCATTCACCAAGCTGTAATGGCTCAAGATCGAGCCAAAGGCCATTAACATTTCTAAAAAAAATTTCTGGCTGTCAATGAGCAATGGTACATACATTTTTTACCTTATCAGATCAACCTTTGTCAGGTCTGTGAGTGAACTGAGTGGTAGTTAAATTAACTGATTGACAGTGGGTCGGTACATTTTGACCCATCGCCCCTTTGCGACTGGATTGCAACATTGAGCCTGTTGGAACCTTTGTGGCTTCCATTTTAGTCCTTCTATAAAGTCTGCCTTCAAGTCTGAGTGCTGGCTTGAAAGGAGAATGCCATTTTCTCAACATACTGCAATAGTATTGCAATATATAGAACATATATAGAACAAGTGATCAAACAAGCACAAGCTCAAGAACATTAAGTGGTCTAAAAAATATTTTCCTTCATCCACGAAAATCCGATCTATCAAAATATAAAATGAATGAACCCATATGGTAAATGCTGTAAAGAGAAGAATCATTACACCAGATTTGCCTTTTTCAGGAACAATTACAATCATCATTCAAATCACTGAGAGTGATGTCTGTAATTGCATCCCGGCACTAAATGACTGCCAGCTCAGCAGTGCATTAGTGTGGAGTCGGTTGTCAATCGGTGCCAGGGCATACCTATGTGACAACACAGCCTTTCTCAATGCATGATGTGGGTTAATGTTAATTGGCCAGACATATTGTTTTTTTGCTGGTTAACTCACATTTGTTAAGTCATTGTTTTTTGACAGACTATTTGGAGCCGTCATTGTCTGAGTTTGTGTATTGCTAATTTAATTTAAATTATCTCACCACCTCTGTCTACATCACTCAGAGGAGAAATATGAAGCAGCATTATTTAGATTGAAATGCCAACCAATAAGAGCAAAGCCTTTTTCCACCAATTATTGAAGAACACAATATACCCTAAGGTGTAGCCTTGGAATATAAAAAGGACTGCTTCAGTCACCAGTGTAGTTCATTTGCTACTTGGCTTCAATCTAGGGGCTCTGGTCCTGCTTGGATGACCATAACCTCAACCTAGGAATTTCGGTTCCAGCTGCCAGGATAACATTGTGTCTTCACACTCTACATGGCCTTAGTCTAGGAGCTTTGGATCTGACTAGAGGAGCACCAGAAATGTATTATGTTCTGCAGGAGTTCAGCCTAGGATTCTAGGATTCGGCAAGAATATCAGAGACCACTTTAGGAAGATAACCAGCTCAGATTGGGATAATTCTGTCACCTGGCTACAGACTTTGCTGTGCTCAGTCAGCTTCCTAAGTTTGCCACTATTCCTTTCTCGGTGTAGTTGGCCCTGGAAGCCCCAAAGGCATGAATATTCTAATCCTTGGTGAACCAGTGGAAGGGTGAGACTCTGTTGCCTGTTACATTGTGGGATTTGCTGAGTATATGCTATATGCCTTTGACTCTTGGGGATCCAATAAAGTCTAAGAATTTTGTGGTTACCTCACCCTGTATTGTCTCAGTAGTGTTATGCCCATGATTAAGGAGTTCGGGCATTCAGCTGGGATGAGCCCTGGTCCATGCGGTCTTTCTAAAGGCAGCTGGGCCAGCAAACGATAGCACTCTCTAACCCCAATCGCTCCACAACTTTCATCTGCCACTCTCAGTGCTGTGAGTGATGATTGTCATTGTCCTGGTCTTACTTTCATGACTAAACATCATTTGATCAACCCCTATATTGACAGGTTTCCTTTAAATTACTATATTTTTTACCAAATTTTGTTCAATTCTAATTCATTGCAGCGCCGGATGCATTCTGCAGTATCTTTAAACTACACAAATAATTTGATTCTGTCAATGTAAAATTATATCTAGCTAATTATGGGAATATTGAGGAAATTAAATACATGGCTAACATGTACACAAAAGGAAGTGAAGAGGGAATTAAGAATAAATTCATAAGTAAAACAAATTATGGTATAAAGCTGCAATTAACCTTCTTGATCATCTTGTTAGGTAAAAAAGAGGATTTGTATTTAAGGAAATTTAAAAAAAAAATACTTTAATTGAAAAAAATTAATATAGGAAAACCAAACAAATTGAATGGGAAAAAGATAAGAATAAACATATACAGATTGGGATCAAGGGGCAGCATGTCATTGTATTCACCAACATAATAACCTTTTAAGTGCTGTGAGTCAAACAATTTGTAATGAGAAATTTATCAAATGACGTCAATGTCAACTACTAATTAGCAGGGGCACTATTTTAAAGAAGACCCATTAATATATACTATATGTACATAGAAATAAAGTTAATATTATAGGCTAAGACCATATACAAGGCAGAACTGCTTACTGGCGCCTTTACCATATCACAAGGATGCAGCTGGATTTAAGAAGTGGCAAAATGTGCAATACCCACAGCTGACCATTTTCTAGTTTCTCCCTTCTCTTCTTTTACATAGAATGGTCCATTAAAGTGGATTTTCCACAAAGTTTATTTTAATCAACAGATCTTGGAATAATAATAAGTTCCACTATTCCACTAATGCCCAAGTACGGAATGAACAAGGCGACAGGTGGATTCATAACTGCCTTAGTGATTGGACCCAAAGAGTGGTCATAAATGGTTGCACATCTAGTTGGTAAAAAGTGAGGTACAGTCTCTTTATCAATGATTTAGATGAAGGAATTGGGGGTAAACGTCTTACACTTGTTGATGACACAAAGCTAGGATGGATAACTAATACTAGAGAAGAGGATACCAAAACATCTTTAACACTGGAACATTCGGCAGCAACTTTCAGAATAGTTTATAACAGGGAGAAATACAAAGTCCTACATATGGGCAAGAAAAATGAAAAAAGCATATACAGAATGGGAGGAATAGGGTTCTAAGCTAGATCATGTTTGAAAAAGACTTGGGTATACTAATAGATCACAGACTGAACATGAGTCACCAGTGTGGTGAAGTAGCAAAAGAGGCAAACACGTATTTGACACGCCCCCAGGGCCATGGGATACTCAGAGCTGGGCTACAGTTCTGTTGGGGAGTCAAGGGGGTCGAGACCCGTCTCCGTGACCCTGGCAGTGACACCAAAAAATCAGGGTAGATAGGTTAGGGGTTGAAATCGTAATGCAAAATGCTCAAAACTGGATCAGGATCCGCAGCCCATAGGAGTCCATTATAAAACCGGATTGCACTACATGCAAGCCGGTTACCACTTTTGCAGCCTGCCGTAAAAATCATGCAGGCTGCAGTTTACAGAGTGGTTTGCAAACCACAGCAGGCTTTCTATAATGGGCTCTTATGGGAGTCCATCCGGCTAGAGACATGTTGTCCACAGAGATCGGCATGTCAAGGGTTAATTATTTATTTTACATGATCGCCGCTATTGTCGGCTTTTCCTATACTTTACAATGACAGCCGCCGGCTTATGGGTTTGCAGGAGTACATTACATACTTTGCGTAGGCACCAGGAACAGGACAGCATCCTTTATAAGGAGTTGTTCCTGGTGCTTACGCCATTTACATAGTCTAGGCTGCTGTCCTAGGTGCTGAAATAATTTACATTAGTTCTATGGCGGTGTGTTGCCCATAGAACTACTGTAAATGATTTCAGCACCCAGGACAGCAGCCTCTAGACTACACAAATGGCGTAAGCACTAGGGACAACTCCTTATAATGGATGCTGTCCTGTCCCTAGTGCCTATGCAAAGTACGTAATGTACTCCTGCAAACCCATAAGCCGGCAGCTGTCATTGTAAAGTATAGGAAAAGTCGACAATAGCGGTGATCATGTAAAATAAAGAATTAACACTTGACATGCCGATCTCTGTGGACAACATGTCTCTAGGGAGGGTGGGCACTCGCTAGAAACATGTTGCCCGCATCTATTAGTAACATTAACCCTTTGTTCATCCCTTCCTCTCCCTGAGAAAGACACATTTAAAGGGTTGAAGTGTGTTGGACTGCCCACTGTGAAATACATTTTAAGAATAAAGGAAAAATTATTTGAACTCTGGGCCTCCTGTGGAAGCGCTGTACCAATAGACCGGTATTACTACATGTGATGAACCAGGTTTCCTAGATCTGATCCATCCGGAGTGGGAGAGTTGCACACCAAAGGAGATCTTATATGCAATATAACCAAGACACCTAAAAGGTGAGCAATATCGAAGTATAACATCTCTGTGTTGAAATTTAATTACTGCACTTAAAGTTGCGCCGGGACTTTTTCTCTCTTATACCCCCCTAGAGGCTTTCAGTGAAGTTAATCTAAGTACTAGCAGGGATGAACAAAGCATTCGGTAACCGGATTGCTCCGGATTACACATTATGAGCAAACCGGTTACCGTATGCGGGGTTAGAGACACATTTTTGGTGAAAAATGTGTCTGAAGGCACTTGCAATTACCGTATACAGATCAGGATGCAGTAATCGCAATATGCCTTGCAAATGTGACCCTAGGCAATGTTATATATGTGTCCCTGTCATGTACTGTGTATGGATATGTCGGACCGTACAGGGACATGGTCTGATCATGCCACATCTCCAGTGCTGAGATAATTTTATATATGTGTCCCTGCTATGTACTGTGTTATGGATATGTCTGACCATACAGGGACATGGTCTGATCATACCACATCTCCTGTGCTGAGATAATTTATATATGTGTCCCTGCTATGTACTGTGTTATGGATATGTCTGACCATACAGGGACATGGTCTGATCATGCCACATCTCCAGTGCTGAGATAATTTTATATATGTGTCCCTGCTATGTACTGTGTTATGGATATGTCTGACCATACAGAGACATAGTCTGATCATGCCAGATTCAAACAGACTATACAGACAAAACAACACAAGATCATAAATGATTCTTTGGCTAGGGTCACATTTAGAAGGCACATTGCGATTACCGCATCCAGATCCGGATGTGGTAATCTCATGTGCCTTCAGACACATTTTGCCTTCAAAATGTGTCCCTAAAGCCGCATCCGGTAACTGGATTGCTCATAATGTGCAATCCGGTTGGTGGATGCTTTGTTCATCCCTGCAGCTGCGGGGATGAACAAAGGGTTAATGTTAATATAATATGTGGGCACCATGTCTCCATGGAGTGTCCACCCTCCCTGGATATATGTTGTCCATATAGGGCGGCATATGAAGGGTTAAATTGCTTTATTACAGTATCGCCGGCTTTGGTTGGCTTTTACTATCTTATCAATGAAAGCCAGCGGCTCCTCGCTGTAAGGAGGAGACACAATGCGCAATAAGGAGCTGATCCGTTGTATCTGCCGCTATCCATGGTGCTGAAAGCTTTAACATTAGTTCTATGGGCAGCGCACCGCAATAGAACTAATGTTAAAGCTTTCAGCACCATGGATAGCAGCATGTACAGTATGCAATTTGTGTAAGCAGCATGGTCAGCTCCTTATTGAGCTTATTGAGGATGCTGCCCTGCACTGCACTTACACACATTGCGTACTGATAATACTCCTTACAGCGAGGAGCCGCCGGCTGTCATTGACAAAAAATTAAAAGCCGACAAAAGCCGGCAATACTGTAATAAAGCAAGTTAACCCCAAACATGCCGCACTATGTGGACAACATGTCTTTAGGGAGGATGGACACTCCCTGGAGACATGGTGCCCACATATTATATTAACATTAACCCTTTGTTCATCCCCGCAGCAGCAGGGATGAACAAAGAATCCAGCAACCGGATTGCACATTATGAGCAATCCGGTTACCGGATGGGCTCCCATAGGCGCCCATTATAGCATCCCTGCTGCGGTTTTGAAACCACTCCGAAAAACGTTGCCTGCGCAATTTTTCATGCAGGCAGCGAAACCGGAATGTGGGAACTGGATTGCATTAAGTGCAATCCAGTTTCATAATGGGCACCTACTGTATAGGCTGCGGATCTGGATCCGGTTTTGAGCATTTTTAATGCTCAAAACCGTAACCGGATGGAAAAAAAAAATGCTAATTTGACCCTAGCCTTTCCTTGAGTTAAAATATTGCTTAAAAATAGACAGAAAAATGCTTTACCTTACTAAAAGAATCAATTGAGATTTAACACTGCTCTGTCCATATAATCTTTTTAACTTCCTCTCTATGCACAGGAGATGTGGTATGATCAGACCATGTCTCTGTACGGTCAGACACATCCATTATATAGTATATAGCAGGGGCACATATATAAGATTATCTCAGCACAGGAGATGTGGTATGATCAGACCATGTTCTTGTACGATCAGACACATCCATTACACAGTACATAGCAGGACACATATATAACATTATCTCAGCACAGGCGATGTGGTATGATCAGACAATGGCTAGGGTCACATTTCCGTTTTGTTTTCAAAATCCTGATCCGGTTTTGAGCTTTTAAAAAGCTCAAAACCGGACCAGGAAACGCTCCTCATAGGAGCCCATGCAAAACACCGGATGGCTTCACAAGCCATCCGGTGTCCGGATCCGGCACTGCTGCCTGCGTTTAAAATCATGCAGGCAGCAGTTTTCGCAGCGTTTGCCGGGACCGCACTGCGGTCACCGGATGGCTCAGGATGTGTAATCCTGAGCCATCCGGTAACTGCATAGGTTGCGGATCCCGGGATCAGCAAACTTAATAATGAGTTAAATTGAGTACAGAAATGACTGTTTGAGGTCTGTAGGGGGGGCTTAGACCCCCCTACAGACCGGGCTCCCACTTCTATAGTGTTCTTCAACAATTTCGCACCTGGCACGGGCTCCTCGGAGCTCCGTGCATGTCAACCAAGGTGCCCCCCCCATCACTATACAGGGGTGCATACACCCCTCTATTACAATTATGCTTACATTGATGTGTTTTACACAACGAATAATCACAATCGCATTGTTAAGTATATATTTACATGTTGTCCGAGCCAGAGTCCAGTGATTTCCATGGGCGGGGCTGTGTGCAGTAGCCTCCGCCCGCTCCTTCTTGATGGCCGCCCCCTCTGGCCGTAATCCACTGTTGTGAGGGCGGATACGTCGTTAAAGGGGCGTGGCTAACCTCGGCACATAGTTAGCCACGCCCCTTTAACGATGCATCCGCCCTCACAACAGTGGATTACGGCCAGAGGGGGCGGCCATCAACATGAAGCAGGCGGAGGCTGCTGCACACAGCCCCGCCTATGGATTTCGCTGGACTCTGCCTACAACAGCATGTAAGTATAAACTTACATTGCGAGTGATCAAATCCTTTTTGGACTACACATCATTAATGCATCATTGTAATACAGGGGTGTATGCACCGCTGTATAGTGATACGAGGGGGGGGGGGGGAGGGCACTTTGCTCCGAAGAGCCCGTGCCCATTGAGACATTGTACAAGAACACTATAGAAGTGGCCGGCCGGTCTGTAGGGGGGTCTAAGCCCCCCTACAGACCTTAAAAAGTCATTGAGATCAACAATTTAACTCTTTATTAAGGTTGCGGATCCCGCCAATAGCCGGGATCCGCAACCTCGGCAGTTACCGGATGGCTCAGGATTACACATCCTGAGCCATCCAGTTACCGCAGTGCGGGATTCACCACACATTTTTGAAAAAAATGTGTGTGCCCGCCATTGCGTTCACCGCATCCGGATCCGGATGCGGTGAATGCAATTTAGGTTTTCAATGTGACCCTACCCAATGTCCGTGTACGGTCAGACACATCCATTACACAGTACATAGCAGGAACACATATATATAAGATTATCTCAGCACAGGAGATGTGGTTTATCAGACCATGTCCCTGTACGGTCAGACACATCCATTACACAGTACATAGCAGGGACACATATATAAGATTATTTCAGCACAGGAGATGTGGTATAATCAGACCATGCCCCTGTACAGTCAGACACATCCATTACACAGTACATAGCAGGGACACATATATAACATTACCTAAGACCAGGGCCACATTTGTGTTTGCAATCCTGCTACTGGATCCTGTTTTTCATCCTTAAAACCTGATTAAGTACCTGACCCTTAGATTTCAATGTTAAAATTTGTTTGCCAAAGTGCAATCCGTCTACTGGATCCAGTTTCTGAGATGTCAGGCTTTAATAGGGTCTGCAACGTTTTTTGGTGTTTGATCAACACCTGATCCTTTTTTTTACATGCTCCCTATGGAAAATGGATCAGGTACCGGATGGCATATATAGGTACCACGAGGTAGTGGATCAGGTACCTGATCCGGTAAAAATGCCTCAAAAATGGCAAGGATAAAAACTGGATCCAGTAATGCGGTACTTTTAATTATTCCAATAACTATTGATTACAATGAACTGTAGTTGATGGAAAACCTCTTTAATGAGAAAAGGTTGATCAAAAATATAATTCATATTATGTACTTAAAACTGTTTTTATGTCTAACACTTAAATTTTCCTTCATGGAAGACAATTTTAATTTCTACAATGCCTCAATCACACTTTAGATAACTGTATCCTGACAATGTGCAATGTATACACTGTCAGGATCATGCTCTATTTCCTTGAGCTGTTGTGACATGACTACTAGTATGTGATTTGTGCACTTGCGGTCACGTACTGACTAGCTTCTCATTCATATCTCTCAATAAAATATTGAGAGACGTAGAAAAAATGTCAAGCTGACATATGACTGCAAAAATGAAAATGAAATATTTGGGGCCATGTGATGACAGGCAATAAAGCAGAATGCTGATAGTGTGCTCATTGAACTCTGCAAGGATTTGGCCACATAGTAGAGAAACTGAAGAAATGTACTTTTAGGCTGTAAAACTCCTATAATACATCTCAGGCAGACTTCACATGAATCAGATTTTACATGAAAACAAGGAGTTCATAGCAAGTTGGGGGGCTGTTGGAAGCCAACATGGACAATGTAAGTTTATTGGAATCGCTGAACTCCATATTGGATTTTATGAGAGCTGAAGATTTCCAGGACCCTTCAATCATATACAAGATTGTGATCTGTTAGGCCAGAAGGCCTGTTTTCTTTTGTGTGAGATAGTAAAGGTTGCATTTACATACAAAAAGAACATTGGCCCTGCAGGCTCCTGGACAATACAGGAATACACATCCTCTGTGGATCTTCAATATAGACGCTGTTTGCCACCTAATCTCATCTACATGTGTATACAGCCTTTGTGGGTTTGGAGTATTGACCATTGCTCCTCAGGTAGACACCCCATCTCCGGCCTATGGAGATGCATATTGCTATACAATGCTTGTGGTGTTTTGAATAATGAACCAATTATGCTTCAGATGGATATCTTGGAGCCAGCCAAGATGGTGGTAAACCCATCCTATACAAGGATTTCTTTCCTAATACAAGGACGCCATCCGCAGGCAGATGATTACCACTGCGACCAATAATGTCACATAAGAGTGCCACAGAAGATACTGAAGAAGGGCGGAGTCGTGGGTTGTATGTGGGTGTGGATGTGAAATCTGTACTATAAATGGAGGTGAAATCAAGACACTCTTTCTCTTTTCTACCTTGGACCATGGGATAAGACCATCTACATCTGGCCTAAGTATCACATCCATTTCTAATCCATGTCTTCCATGTAACTTTTTCTCTCTCTATCTCTTTCTATCTCTCTCTCTCTCTCTCTCTCTGCCATGACTATTGATATATAGATGCATTTGTATTTTTCTCTAATTATAGGACATTGAAGATAGGTTTTATTATTATCTTTATTACGATATGGAGTAAAAAGGTATGATAAAATGAGCGCTAGGGACAGAAACAGGCACTGGGCTCTTATCGAATATTACCTTTCAAATTTATTGTGAACAGTAGATGTTATAGGTCTCCTCGCCACAACATGTTTCGACACTAAAGGTGTCTTTCTCAAGTGGATCCACTTGAGAAAGACACCTTTAGTGTCGAAACATGTTGTGGCGAGGAGACCTATAACATCTACTGTTCACAATAAATTTGAAAGGTAATATTCGATAAGAGCCCAGTGCCTGTTTCTGTCCCTAGCGCTCATTTTATCATACCTTTTTACTCCATATCGTGCTCAAATCCGCTCTTTGGGGAGTGTGGTTTGAGAGCAGCTCTGGGACAGGATTTGGTCAACACAGAGGAGCTGCCCTTCCCTGGGCTCGTGATCTCTGGGAGAGACATTGAAGTTCCATAAGGAAAAGCTTCTCTACACGTAGCAACGGATTTATGCCTGCGGTTAATTCTCACCTCAAATCATCAACCTAGTTGTGCAGGGGGCACAACTAGAAAAGGTGAGTGACATATTAATATAACCCCTTGCTTCGGCTAATTTGCACAGTGTGGCGCAACAAATTTTTGGTTTTTCTTTTCCATATATTATTATCTTTATTATAATTGTTATTTGAATTGTCTTATTTTCCTGTTATTAAACATCATTATTATTTTTCCAACGTGAGTTATTAATCATATAGGAAATATTCAGGACAGGAGACAGTGCGGGAAATCACATCCAACAGGGGCACAAAACTAAATTTTTTGTATTTAAAAAAAAATTGCACATCTTCCCCTAAGAAAAGTGAGCAAATATCTTTATATAGCTTCACATGAATGCTTTTCTTAAACTTGACTAAATATTTGCTTCCCTGTCATATCCTGGTCAGTTATCCTATCAGGGACCCATATCTCGTCAGAGCGAGGAGATGTTCAGCGTACGGCACCAAAGAAGCAAATATCAGGGAGAATGTAAAAGGAGGCCCTGATGATAATGAGAGGGGATTGAGGTGACCCCAAAACACTCACCTGACACTGAATCCTGCACTTCCTATTGTCCCTAGATGAATTATTTTCCGTGTGAGTGATCACGTGTAGCGACCGGTGGTAAGGCCGCGGGTGTGTGTGTATGATCTTTCTCAACAGGTTCATACTCAGGTTTAACCGGTAATAACGTTTCTTTACTGTCAAACATGTTTATATCACAGTCAACCGAACTATATGCGCACTTGTATATATTAGAGTCTCTGGATCTTCACTTCTTCCGGGTACGCAGCAAGAAGAAGACAAAGAGAAAAAAACACAACAATGAAGGTATCTTTCCCTACCTTTCCCTAAAATCACGTACCAGTCTATCACAGAAGAAGATGTCTCTCCCACGTCGCAGGCCTGGGGATCTCACGAGGACGGGTCCCGGTGCAGCGCTGAAGGGGGAAACTCCTCAGTCTTCTTCTTTGGTCTCCTTCCGCAGGTAACGGAATCTTTCTTTGTTAGTCTCTCCCAGTCTCAGGGCATACTGAGCAGCAGAAGGGGGCCCACAGCAGCACAGAAGTCTCTCTCAGTCTCGGGGGCACCCCGAGCAGCAGGAGGGAGATCACGGCAGTACAAATGGCTCCCTTATGTCGGTCACGGCCCCTGCACATGCACTCCGGGTGCTCGGCGGGCAAGGTTTTGCAGAGCGGCCAGAGTCACAGCACCAAAGTCCAGTGGCCCAGGATCAGTCACGGGGGCTTCTGCGGGGTGAATTTTCCGGCAAGGTGTAGCAAAGTTGTCCACTTTCAACAGACATCCACAAGCAGGTCTTCCCTGGCTCAGCTCTGGATCTGCACTGACTTCCTGCTGCTCTCTCTTCCTGAGTAAACACATTTGCTGAAAAGGGAATTTCCCACTTCCCTGCGTTTGTTTCAGCACTTGTACACAAGGGGCAGTAGCGGACTGTGCACAGTTCATTTCCATATCCATTTCTATGATACAATATGAATTGCTCACCTCACTACACATGCTTAAGCACTGGCTGACCTTGGGCTAGCCATTGTCAGTGAATAGGGAAGCAAGACACCAGTCTTACTACTACAGTAAGACAACACTGGCAGAGAGACAAACAAACAGGAATCAAACATAAAGATTGAACTCTGCAGCTCCCACAAAGGCAACTTTTCCTGGGAGGTCGGCATAAAAGAACTATAAGTGGCACATGGGAGTGTAAGGAGTAAGTTTAAATAATGAAAGGGAGTGGCAGCAAAGTGCAACAGCTGAAATTAGGGCTATATGGAATTTTAACAGGATCAAAAAGGATATCTTAACTCCTTTAACACCAAAAAAAGAAAACCTGCTCAACTCATGTTAATTACAGAGCAGATTACATAGATGACCTGCGATCTGCTAATCACCATGACCTTCTAATCATAGATACCGCAAAGGTCTAGCCAGGTGTGAATTACTTGTGACAGCTCAGTGGTATAGACACGATACAATTATCATAGCTAAAGCAGAGTGGCTTATTGAGATCTCTACTTTCCAAAACCTTTTGAGAACTGTCTTGACCCTATATCCACAAGCACCAAATTTCTCTCCGGTGGAGACACAGTGTGGCCCTACTGGCTTCTGTGAACACTAAATTACAGTAATGGGTGAAACTGTGGCTCAGTGGTGTCTTGCTAAATTTACCTGGATCAGGGCAGAGCCCGTACTTACGTAGCGCTCACTGACTCACAAATCAGGTATGAATAATAATATTCTTTATAGCAAGATTAAATTTATTTGTGTACAAAGTAGCACATGAATTGTCATCGATTGAATACAGGCTTATCACCTATACCAATTATAACTAGACTTAATTATAGCGAATAAGCGTCAATACTTTTACTGTGTATTGTAGCTGCTTCATCGGGGAGTTCCAGATCAGAGAGAAGGTATTAACACCACGGCTTGCTTCACAGAGACGTCCATACATGTTGGCCTCTGGAAAGGTTTTCCTCCCCCTCACTGACTGTGACTTCCTTCAATTTATACTTTTAGAATATCTCTGATCATTTGCTGATGGCATGATCCAGCCGTGACCATCTGCCACAAGACATTCACTTCCTCCTGTGACTGTCTGTGCAACACATACATCTGTTTTCCTGTCCTAGGATGTGGTTTCCTGTCACAGGATGTGGTTTCCTGTCTCAATAAATTCAGCTCAGCTCATGGTTTCGCCATACCAGCACAATGTCAAGAAAAATTCATCCTTTTTTGCATTTCAACAGAGTACTGATCATTTATTGAATGAATGAATGATAAGACCTGTGGTCACTATATTCTAATTATGATTACCTGTGCTATACCTATTCTATCCACATCCACACGCCATTCTTATCACATTGGTATCACAAGTGGTTTGCACTATAACCTTGTAGTGCTGGGGTCCTGGGTTCAAATCCCGCCAAGGAAAACATCTGCAAGGAGTTTGTATGTTCTCCCTGTGTTTTTGTGGGTTTCCTTTAGGTTCTCTAGCTTCTTCCTACACCTCAAATGGTTAGATTGTGAGCCCTGATGGGGAAGGTATTGGTATATGTAAAGTGCTATGGAATCAATAGAGCTATGTAAGTGAATAAACATTATTATTATAGTGGCGTTCCAAAACCTTAAGCCTGTACAAAGCCACAACAGTGACACATCTTCAATCTGACTCCTGTGCGTCACAGAGACCATGACACCGCATCTCAATAAAAGACTGTTGATGAAGTTGGAGGAAACAAAGTCTCAGTGAGCAATTTTATGAAATCTATTCTAGAATATTGAGAAAAAAAAGAAAATCACCTAGTGGGTTGTTAATTAACCTGGCCTCATATACAATCTTGTACGGAAAAGCCATCAGCACAAAATGTTCAAAGCCTGGAAATGAGCTAGTGGTTTTGGAAGACTTACAAGTACAAGTATAAAAAGCTAAAGGTCTTTAGGGCTAAAATGAGGAAAAATTAATGTAATGTTGCTCTGATATCAAGAAATGCTCTTTACCATTAGGGGAATTATTGAATCAGTCTCAAAGCAAACCAGGTAAGGTGCACTTACAGTTCACTCTTATGCTGCACATTAAATTAATGCGTTATTAATTTTTTTTTTAAAGCATTTTAATCTTTCCTTATTTTATTATATTTACCAAACAGAATTGAACGTAAGGACTTAGGTAAAGAAAGCTTAATAAAGAAAAGTAACATTTATGCCTCACCATGCAGCCAATTAGTTCACTTGCCATTGATAGCCTCTGGGCTCCAACCCATATTGCCGCAACTCTCGGCCAACATCATGTAAGGAAAGTAGGGTGAGTCTCCAGATAGAATCCAGCTTCGACTTTATTTCATGCAAAATTTAAAATGAATATTTAAGAGTCCATTATAGCAGCGATGCGGTCTCGACACCTTTCTGGCTTAACGCTGTTAGTCAGCAGCTATGGGTACAAGACAGAATCACATCGAGACTGATCGCATAATCTCCGCTATCATGGACTCTTAAATATTAATTTTAAATTTTGCATGAAATAGAGTCAAGACAGCTTGTTGAAACACTTCATTTAGTTGAAACTAGTGATGGGCGAGTCCTAAATTACTCGGAATCGCTTGACTCGTTGCGAGTCTAGCGAGTCCAATGTTAATGAATGGGGAAGCGAGTAATAGCGAGTAATGTGCGATTTACAAATCGCAGATGTGTCTCGGAAGCTTCAGGCTCTATCTGCTACAACAGCTAAATCATGTTTAATAGGCTCCCGCTGTCACAGCACAGTTAACTCTCTGCTTACCGACGCTGCAACAAGAAGAAGAAGGAAGACAGAAGACAGAAGAGAGAAGAAAGAAGAGAGAAGACCTGGGTCTTTGGAGGGATATGTGGTGGTAATAAAGTTGGGGTCCCTAATGGTGTCTGTGTCTTTATTTTTAATAAATAATTTTTCTCTGTGTGGTGTTTTTTTTAACCTTTTATTGGAGATTCTTAGTGGCCGGGTCAAACCTGGCCTGACATTAAGAATCTCGGGCTTAATACCAGCTTGTATAACAAAGCTGGTATTAACCCCTTTATTACCCAGCGTGCCACCGCCACCAGGGCTGCTGGAAGAGCGGGGTTCAGCGCCAGAGGATGGCGCTTCAATGAACGCGCCATCTTCTGGGGCGGCTGCGGGCTGCAATTTGCAGCGGGGGGTGCCCAGAAAGCTTGGGACTCCCTGCACTGCGGATTCCAGCCCCCAGCTGCTTAGCTGTACCTGGCTAGACACAGAAATTGCGCGGAGCCCCACGCATTTTTTTTTTATTATTTCATGAAATTCATGAAATAATAAAAAAAAGGGCTCCCCTATATTCTTGTGTCTGGCCAGGTACAAATAGGCACCTGGGGGTTGGGGGCAATCCGTCGCTGCCTGCTGGATCCAGCTGGTTCCAGAAATACGGCGAAGCCCACGTCTTTTTTTTTCTGAAAAATCAATAAAACAATCCTAAAAAAGGGACTGCATCTTTATTAGCCCCTCGCCCATGGTCCAGGGGTTAATAAAGATGCAGTCCCTTTTATTTGCATTGTTTTATGGATTTGTCAGAAAAAAACTTGACGTGGGCTTCGCCGTATTTCTGGAACCAGCCAGATCCAGCAGACAGCGATGGGCTGCCCCCAACCCCCAGGTGCCTATTTGTACCTGGCCGGACTCAAGAATATAGGGGAGCCCTTTTTTTTTTATTATTTCATGAATATCATGAAATAATAAAAAAAAAATGAGTGGGGCTCCGCGCAATTTCTATGTCTAGCCAGGTACAGCTAAGCAGCTGAGGGCTGGAATCCGCAGCGCAGGGAGGTCCAAGCTTTCTGGGCACCCCCCGCTGCAAATTGCAGCCCGCAGCCGCCTCAGAAGATGGCGCGTTCATTGAAGCGCCATCCTCTGGCGCTGAACCCCGCTCTTCCAGCGGCCCTGGTGGCGGTGGCACGCCGGGTAATAAAGGGGTTAATACCAGCTTTGTTATACAAGCTGGTATTAAGCCCGAGATTCTTAATGTCAGGCCAGGTTTGACCCGGCCACTAAGAATCTCCAATAAAGGGTTAAAAAACACACAACACAGAGAAATTTTTTTATTAGAAATAAAAAAAAAAAAGCCATTAGGGACTCCATCTTTAAATAAAAAAATCCTCTTCCGTCCGACATAGTCCAAAACGCGATGTCCTCTCTGCTACATCCCTGTGCATAGATATAGATGTCTATGCACAGACAATGAGCAGACTGAGAACAATCTCAGTTCTGCTACATCATCTCTGTGCACAGACATTCATGTCTGTACACAGGGAGAGCAGGCGGGCTCTAGGATCCTGGAGCTGCGGCAGCCTGCAGGACCCGAGCCCGGCACAGAGCAGATAGCCGAACTCGTTACTGTGCGAGTTTCCCTGCCATTACTTACACAGTAATGAGTCCAATGCAAGTCAATGGCAATCCTAGTTTTGTCAGAGTCTCTGACAAAACTAGGATTGCCATTGATTTGCATTGGACTCGTTACTGTGCGAGTAATCGCTGGGAAACTCGCAGAGTACCGAGTCCTGCGAGTCCCTTACTA
The DNA here is from genome assembly GCA_033576535.1 of Allobates femoralis. Taxonomy (NCBI): domain Eukaryota; kingdom Metazoa; phylum Chordata; class Amphibia; order Anura; family Aromobatidae; genus Allobates; species Allobates femoralis. The sequence goes on along the minus strand of JARQOC010000005.1, from coordinate 51,998,842 downwards.
CTCGCAGAGTAACGAGTCCTATCCCTAGTTGAAACAGTTTTTCAATGCATTTTTTTTCAGCAAGGTTATAAATATGTCCATGTACATGTTGTGCAAAGTCCACTAGGGCAAAAATATAGCAACTTTTAAAGATGAATGAATTTTGAAATTCCAATTTTTGTCAAATTTTTACCAATACTGCAAAGTCTTCAATTGCTCAGAAAAGATGTTTGTAAGAATCTGAGGTCTCCATGGATTGGATTGAACCCCTTCAATCTCTGCAGCTCAAAAATAGCCTTAGTCAGCATCACACATCCATAGTTCCGGTAGGTGGGTGTCTGTCTTTACATTTCTCGGAGACACGGATACATGTAGGCACATTTAAATCTATTGCAATAGTCACACAGTCGTGTTTTCATATGGACCGTGTGTCCGTGTGCTCTAAACGGAGACATGTCCGATGCCACAGGGACCACACAAGAATGTGATCTGTATGGCGTATGTATCGGTGAAAAATGCATGTCACTGCAAAAAAAGGATTTTAGGTTTTAAAAGTAGTGTAAATTATACTTAACAGACACCAGTGGCAGCCGCTCACTTACTTCCTGTCCGGCTCATTAACCTTATAAATATTCACTGCACTGACGCCACAAAAGCCAATCCCCCTCTCGGTGGGAGCGTCTGTGATTGGCTGTTGAAATCAGACTGCATTTTCACGATCTGGATGGTGTCTGTGCTTGATTGCCATACACGTATAATTTACTTTACTTTAAAAACTTTTTATTTTAGTGTCATGCATTTGTCTCCGCTACGTATCACATGGATACACAGATGATACGCGTATAACACACTCGGACACTAAGATTGCCACACGGAACTCTAAAATGGAACATGTAACATGTCAATTTTTCACACGGACGTGTGACACAGGCCTTAGGAATGTCAAGGTGATCTCAACGCACCTAATTATTGACCAACCATATACTTTCCTGGAAAAACTCTATAAATTTTGATTCAGCTTGGCATCCCAGCTTCTATTCACAATAGATCCATAATAGCTATGCTGGATCTGGCTTAATCTAGATTCATATAGTCATCATTTGGATCCTAGAATTTCTATGGTGTGAGATATACTGGCAATACTGTACATGACATTTATGTATCGCACAGACAAAAGTCTGCTGCGATTTAAATCCAGAATGTTTGCTGGGACTTATTGTTCCACAAGCCTTTATTTGATATGCGCTGCATTTAGAGATGGTCAGGAAGTGATGGGTGGGACTGACCATTCACATACCTCCCAATAGGTATGTCTGTTATAATATGACTCCTTCCTGATCACATCACTGTGATGTAAGCAAAAGTCCTTCAATTTCCTGTATGTTCCACATGGCAAAGAAGCATGTCTAAGAGTAGAGCTGATTAGAGCTCCTTGTAGTCGAGGTGGTAATCAAGGCCCTGAGGATCTGGACTCATGACATGTGCTGATAAGGAGTGAGTTCAAGGAACTGGTGGGTGATCCCTGTGTGTAAACCCCCGGATGGCAAGACTGACAGGAGCCAGTCTGAACCCTGCTAAGCTGCAAGAACAGGTAATCCCTGAGTGGGACTTTGTGTGCGTTGACAAATGTCAGTAAATCAACTGTGCAGACATAACCACGATTGAAACTGACCAGTATGTCATAAAGATTTCTGTTATGTGTGCAGGCATGCTCGCTGAAGATAAAAGACTTTATGGTATGTACACTTCCTTGTGTGAACTGTGGTCTTGTTTAAGGGCTGCATAGCCAGAGTAGTGGCTTATGACTATTAGTAAACTAGACAGACTATGTTATTTAGAATAACTGTTGATGTGTGCTTGAATTGCGCAGTAAGTGAGTGACCTCAACACACTCAATAAGCGCTACCTCACAATGGTAAGAATAGCCATTCCTACCAATATCCCCATTTGATTGATGCTTCAAAACCCAGCTCATCATTGGCCTGGGAACACCAGTAAAACATCACATGTACACCTACTTTCATGCAGATTAGCCTAAACCATACCACTTTGTAACCCTTTTCACCAGACAATTTCATATAATGCTATTTTTGCCGCCCAAAAAAGAGGAGCCCTATGTTGAACTAAATATCTATTTTTTTTATCTAATGTAAATGTTCCCCCTTAATCTGGCATGCTTGATGTGCCTCTTACACCCTGAGATATGGCTCCTTCCTCTCTGTTGTTAAATAGAGTCTATTTATCCAAGTGGGCGTCATCCTTTATTTAACCCTGTAGCAGTCTTGAGAACCATACCCAATTGGCTAAAAATACTAGATTATTATAAAGGAAGTATGGGGCCATATCTCACTAATGGAGAGGGACAGGATTGCGTATGATTGTACACCAGACTCAGGGGAACAGCGCCGTGTACATCAGATTAAAAAAATGCATATTTATTGAAAACTACATGCTCTCCTTTAATGGAATCTGTCAATAGGATTAACCCTCCTGAGTTGTCTATGGGCATCTAGGTCATAGAATCTTATATAAAATGAGGCTAAGATACCTGCAATCCAATGTCTTATGCACATTTTTCTTAATATGTCAATGAGACATAAAGCATAACCAATGTAAGACATGCAGTGACTGACAGTCTACTCTCCTAACCTACAAGTCTCACACTGGTAACGTCCCTTTCATTTATAATAAACTCTGGAGGCAGATTCTTAGAGAGATTTATGTCCGCCCCATAGATCTTAAGAGCTCATTTACATATTAAGAATAATGTGAATTTCTCTGGAATACAATATCGGATCGCACAACTCATGGTATCATTTCATTCAAATCTCTATGTGGCGCACCTCTGGCGGGATGCCACAGGGAGGTACTGCACCCCAAGAGAAAGGTGTAGTATCCCCATAGTCACAGGTAGAGGGGGGAACTACAGAGTCTGTCCACCGAACCCACCCACAGTCACCCTAGCACAGGAGACTGTATTTCAGTAGGTCCCAGGGGTGTGGAGCTTAGGAGAGCAGGAGACGTGAGTGATAGTTGAGACACAAATCAGGTGACAGAGAGAGTAAAGAACGGATGCAGAGGATCCTGCTGTCCTGAGGAAAGGGCACCTTTAAGAAGTGGAGGTGACCCAGACAAGAAGGGAACACGCCGGGTCTGGTTGGAGCCGTCTGGAGTGCCCAGGTCACACCGGTATTCTGGAGCCAAGGTGGTTTGATTTGGTTTATCTCAAACCGCAGACCAGCGTATTGTGGGCCCTCATAAGGGAGCCACGACACCCACCAAGGAGCCTAACCACTGTCCCAAAGCTAGGTCCAAGACGCCAAGAGGTAACAAGGACTTGAGGCAACAGACCTGTGGACCAGTAACCAGATATCAGTGGGGGAGGGCGGAGAGCCATTATAAACAGAGATCAAGCAAGATAATTTAGAGACACCTCTGACAGATTCTGTGGTGAACCCTGAAACCTGTGTCTATAATCCCAGGTGGGCCGGACAGTACCGTGTACCTTATCCATCTGGTGCCAGTAAAGAACTGTTTTGCGCTTACTTGATTTCTGGTCTCATCTACTCCGTCGCCCAAAAGGTCTCTGCAGCACCACGGAGATTTGGACCGCAACTATAACTCCCATCATTTACCCCGCCGCACTGAGGAAAAGCTCCGCCTCTGAGGAGCTGTACTACCTTTGCTGCACCAACCATTATCTCAGCGCCCGGCTGCAGCACTGGTAACTGCTTACCAGACACCACAGGTGGCGTCACGTATAATCCCCCCAAATCATCACCCCCATCAGCCATTGAGTGCCCAGTGCACGGAACCGGGACCTGACCAGCCGTGATCCACCACCTAAGCCACCGTCCCGGTATCCGAGTAACCCCGTCCCTGCCGACCCGACTCAAACATGATCTACATGTCCATACAGATGGCTCAGGAGGGATGATCCCATTGACAGATTCCCTTTAAAGCTCCTGGACCTCTACACTAAAAATGTAAAAACTTCTCTCACCAATTCTGTACTATTTCTAGCGACCAAAGATTAAACCATATATATACTTTTTTTTAAATAAAATAATTTTTTCCCAATTAACCCCATCAGTAAAAGGGCTATATTATTTTATTTCTTTTTTCTTTATTTTACCTTTCATTACATGTATTATTAGGGAAACATTTTCTAATTATCAGATATTTTTCCAGTAATCTGATGTCCTCACATATGGATTTATATATTATGCTGAGTCTTCCCCAAATAGTTTTCTATAATTATCTTTGCAACAATAAATAATAAAATGATGAGCTCCAGCATGTTTTATTAGTTTAGATATCAACCATGGCTTCAATTACTGTTTCTGCTTGCAAGTTTGGAAATCTGCCACCTCAGAAAGTTTTGGCAGTCAGGACCTGAGGCATGTAAGGGACATAAAAGGGGTTATCATTTGTGATATAATAGTGCACACTAAAAACCAACTCCAAATAGGAGAGGTGTCGACTCAGCAAGTACTAAATATACAAGACCCCCGAAGGCTATTCAAAGAAGACTGAACGGTAGACTGGAGAACCGACTCCTCTGGTCTAATTTGAAGCAGAAGCTTTGAAAGTATTGGACTGGGTAGAAATAACATATATTTTGCTAAGTTTTTATCAATTCTGTATGCATAAACAGATAGAACAAAACAGGACTGGACTGAGAACAACATTCGACCTTGGCATTTGAAATCACGCAGGACCACTTCTTACAATTTCTGTAATTTAGCTTTTCTAGAAGGTGGAACTACAGATGACTAGCACATTGACAATAGGGTGTGCTGACCGGTATAGCAGGCAGGCACTAAATGATAGACAATTTAGATCCTATTTTATTTAAATGTACTACTATTTACTTATTTACTGTACTATTGTAACACCCTCTGCCGCAGTGTCGGTCGGCACGGGGCAGGGAGACCCGTAGTCATGAAGCGGCTCCACGCAATCTGCTCACGCCTGTGCTATACATCCTTACTAACCCTGCCAGTGGTCCTGCACTGCCTCCTCACTTACAGACCTTGTCTTCCTGTATTTGGAGTCTGTGCCTGCTGGGCAGATCCCCCAGGAGTGCGTTATGTGGTGCACGTGACACTCCCACCCAGGACCGTGGGATACTCAGAACCGAATCAGGAGTTCTTTGGGGAGGTCACGGGTTTGTGACTCGGTTCCGTGGCCCTCGTGGTGTCAATAAATGGGGGAATATTTTGTGGAATTTGATTTGTGACACCACCTGTGGGTTTCGGCTCTTGGGATGGATGGCCGACGCTGCAATACAGAATCTCTGGGCCATTGGTAATGCAGCTGAGGTGGTTCTGGTCTCCACGGGTAAAGCAAGGACCCAGAGGAGATTACACAGTCTATGCTGGGAATAGGATACAGTGGAGTGCACGACTGAGGGCGCAGCAAGTAACTGAAGGACACAACAATTAAACTTTCCTTTACCTATACTTGGTAGTTACAGGTGTGGTCCGGGGCACTTGTTACAAATGGTAATAGAGATCCAGGCAGCTGGGAAGCAATTGGGGGATCCAGCTAGCCAGGTGATTGTAGATGCCTTCCTTCTGCGCAGTGCTACTTGGACCCCGCTGCCAAAAGCTGTGCTGCGGCCCTCCTCCTGCTTGTCTAGTCTTTCTACCCGTATGGCAGGCAGCTCGAGCCTTTTCCAGGTGTTGCTCCTCAGTGGCAGCTCTGGGCTCTGCTATGCTGCTTTGCCATCATGTGTTGAGAAGGACCAGGGGACTTACAATCCTCTGCCCTCCGGACTTCAGTACCCAGACAACCACCGACTCCAGCGTCCTGTCTCTTGTGCTTTCGTCTGAGGGGAGACCAGTCATGGCTCCACTCCCCAGGTTCTCCTCGACTCCTCTGTCTCACTAGCCTTCCACTGTCCTGGGATGAGCTCCTCCAGCTCCAGTCCCCAGGACATCTGTCACTTCCTTCTTCTCCCTAACGTTCTCTCTGACTTTCTGCTTAAACCCTATACCCAGGACAGAATTTATAGGGAAGCTCCCCTGAATCCGGGTGAATAAGGCAATGCCACTGTGGAAACCAGACTCCTGAAGTGCCACACACACGACACTCTTTAAAGTCTTAAAGGGTTTATACATTTTAACCAGATGTGCCTCTCAGCCAATGACTGAGAGGCTCTGTGTAAATAAGGCTGCTTTCACATTTGCGATTCTGACAGTTCATGGCAGACCGGGTAGCTTTTCTGCATCTGCCACTTAACAGCTGACTTGCGGCAAGACCCATTCATCCTCTATGGGACTTGCGGTCAGGTGGCGCAGTTGTGGTTTTGCTGGATCCAGCAGATCCGGCACTTGCAGTTAAGGAAAGAAACCGCTGCTAGCACTGTTTTTTTTGCGCAGTCGCAAGTGCTGGATTTGCCGGATCCGGCAAAACTGCTCTTGCCACACTTGACCGCAAGTCCCATAGAGAATAAATGGGGCTTGCGGCAAGTCATCCATTAAGCGGCAGATGTGGCAAAGCTGCAGAATCTGCTGCGAATGGGCAGAATCACAGATGTGAAAGCAGCCTAAGGCACCTTCCCCCTATGGTAGGTTCTCTAGCAATGTCTCTAGTTCTTAGTGGCATTGCTAGATGTCAGATCCCTAGTCTCTGTATGAGCGTTAGTTCCAGCTCACCCTGCTGCTCTTTGCTCATCTACCTGGGGCTTAGACACCGGCCTAGCCTTGGCCTTTCACCCAGGTTAATAGAAAAAATTGGAATCCGACTCACCAGTAATGGATTTTCTTTTTTTTTTTTTCTTTTTCAACCAAGTAGTGCATGTAAAAGAAAAAATTACATGGTTGACATGACCTAGTCGACACGTTTTGACCACATTAAATAGTCTTACTTATGAGCCATTAGTAAGACTGCTTAATGTAGTCGAAATGCGTCGACTAAGTCATGTTGACATTGTAATAATTTCTTTTGTATGCACTATTTTGTTGAAAAAGAAAAAGAAAAAGAGAAAATCCATTCCTGTTAAGCCAGATTCCAATTGTTTCTATTAACCATAGTCTCTATACCTTGCTTCTGTCTTGGCATCCTTATCTTGTACATTGTAGCTTATATTTGACTTGCCATAGATACTGCTATGCCTGCTAGACTGCACTTACTTGCACAGAGCCTGGTATGACTCTATCTGAACCTTATGGCTTGTCACTCCTGGTAGCCACTGACACTGTTTTACAACGGGCAGTCAAGGGTCCCCAAAAATGGCAATGTGAAACCAGCCTTACACATGGAAATCATTGACAGACTGATTCAGAATGATCTTTTGATCACTCAAGTATAATTGACTGGATGAAGAAAAAGTGTTGACTTCCTCCATGACAACTTCAGCAAACATGTTCATCGTTGACAGCAGTGTATCCAATTGTCCTGTGATTATGTGGAAAAGTGAATATTGGTAATTAAAGAGCACATTCTAAGGATTATTTTTGTGCTTGATTTATTAATATATTTGTGCCAAAACCCAAGTTTCAAAGGTGGAGGAATTACTTTTCCTTCAACCTTTTATACGTAGTTGATAGGTAGTCGTTTAATGACCTGGATTGGCCATATAAAGCATGGATCTAAACTCCTGCCAAGTCTTAGCCAAGGTCCTCTCCACCTGTATTGCCCCCTATCAGCTCCTGTCTTTTCTAATCAAAAATATCGGCTTTCTGACATCATTTCTAATCAAAAATATCAGCCAAGAATATGTGTTTAAAATTTTTATCTTTTTTTTAAATTCTTTGGGTGGTGGGGTGGGTGGAATGAGATTTGAGAGAAGTCAGAAAAGTATGCAAACCACACTTGCTTTGACCCATTTGTCAGCTGATGTAGGTCCGAGGATTGCCCTGTGAGTGGTACCTGGTGACTACCTCTAGCCCAGCCTATCCTCACTATCTGAGGCTCTAGGGGTAGTGATTCTCCCTGTTTTTGGGGGTTTTGATGAGACTTCTGTGGATACAAACTATTGGTATTTCTTCATCTATATGCATTTGACTTGTTTGAACTATATTACTATTGGTGGCACATGTGTAGTACTGTAACTAGATGATATTATGCACATGCTTATCTATAGCTAGGTTGACCTGTTCACTGTACATTATGGGAGCATACCATAAAATGGAGTTATAAGCTAATCTGTGCATACCCCTCTTTCTTTTTTTCCTCCATGTTCTCATCTTCCTTTATACACTGCCATTTAGTCCTTGTCTTGTTTTTATATTTTTCTGTACTCACTTTACACTTTGTAAATTAATACATCTTTCATTTAGCAATTAATTCACTGTCCTCCCAACAACAGAATCGTAATTCTCCTGACAAAGCTGCTAGAGAGCGATACGTGTGGGGCTCTGTTCCCAGGTACTTGAACCCAGGTCTGTTCCCTAGGTGCTATGGGTGTCATACAGGTACCTTCTATCCTTCTCTCTCTCCCCTTACAGCTAATCATCAATCTTATATGAGGGACTCCTGACTTCATAACAATCTCCGTTGTATTGTCCCTGGCTTTATATGTATCGCATATTAAATATTGCATATTATATGTAGATCATAGGGGTGGTGACATTGGTTTGGATTGTTTAAACTAATCCTACTTCTACTTTTGGATCTTTCTAGCAACTTTGTCTGAAGGGACACACATGCATATATATCTACGTGTGGGTTATACCCTTGCATTATTGTTACATGTGTGTAATTATATAGCTACTAGCTGTGAGCCCGATGCAAATGCATCGGGTGTCTAGAATATTTTAAAATTTTTTTTAACATTTTCAAATAATCCCCATAGAAAGTATAGGGGGACTTGCGACAGGTGCGGCAAGTGCGGTTTTGCACTTGCGGCAGGTGCGGCCGCGAAATAAACCACGGCTGACCGCGGTTTTTTTCGCGGCCGCACCTGCCGCAAGTGCAAAACCGCACTTGCCGCACCTGCCGCAAGTCCCCCTATACTTTCTATGGGGATTACCGCAACCGCGCCGCAAGTGCAGCGGTTATGCGGCAATCGCGGCAGATGCGTTTTTTTCACCGCATCTGCCGCGATTTTGGCGGACATATGGTATGCGGACATATGGGGGGTGTGTGGTGACAGCGGGGGGGGGGGTGTGTGTGGACATCGGGGAGTGTGGTTACAGGAGAGGCTCCGGAGCACTGTGTCAGCATGTGCTGACAGCAGCGGCTCCGGAGCAGGGATCGGAGCAGGGGTGTGCGGACATATGGGGGGGGTGAGGACATATGGGGGGTGTGTGGTGACAGGGGTTGGGGTGTGTGCTGACAGCGGCGAGGGGTCGCAATGCCCGCTACGCGGGCAATGCTTCGCACGTGGTGACGTCACAGAGTGACAAAGGCACGGTCTTTTGCGGGGTCCGACACGGAAGTGCCTACGGCAATTATATAGTAGATAGAATACATACAACAGTACCGGTGTGCAGCGGTGCCAGTGTGCAGCAGTGCGGGAGTCCAGGAAGAGACAGCAGGCGGGTGCAGTCAGGGGGCTGGGGGACAGTGGCCGGGTGCGTTCAGGAGCAAGCCGGGGAACAGCGGGCAGAAGGGGGCTGGTGGAATAACAGCCATGTGCGGGCAGGAGGAGGCTGAGGAAGAGCGCCAGGTGCGTGAAGCAGGGAGGGGGATCCGGGGAACAGCGGGCCGGTGTGGGGCAGTAGGGGCGGGGGGGCCTTTCCTGGCCGCACCCGGGCTACGCTGTCCCCCGGCCCTCTCCTGCCCGCAGCACTGTGCTTAGCAGAGTTTACAGCAACTCAGTGGTTAGCAGACTTTATGCGACTCAGTGGTTAGCAGAGTATACGGCGGCTGAGTGGTTAGCAGAGTATACAGGGTCTCAGTGGTTAGCACAGTATACGCTGGCTCAATAGTTAGCACTGTAAACTGAGCCTCAGTGGTTAGCACTCTATGGTGGCTCAATGGTTGGCACTGTATATGGTGGCTCAATAATTAGAGCAGTAATGTGACTCAGTGATTAGCACTGTATACGGTGACTCAGTGGTTAGCACTCTATGGTGGCTAAGTGGTTGGCACTGTATATGATGGCTCAATAATTAGAGCAGTAATGTGACTCAGTGGTTAGCACTGTATACGGTGACTCAGTGATTAGCAGTGTATGGTGCCTCAGTGGTTGGCACTGTATATGGTGGCTCAGTGGTTAGCACTGTATGCTGGCTCAGTGGTTAGCACTGTACAGTGGCTCAGTGGTTAGCACAGTATACGGCCGCTCAGTGGTTAGCACTATATGGAGGCAGAGTGCTTAACTTTGTATGGAGGCTCATTGGTTAGCACAGTATGGTGGGTCAGTGGTTAGCACTGTATAAGGTGGCTCAGTGGTTAGCACTGTATAAGGTGGCTGAGTGATTAGCACTGTATGGTGGCTGAGTGTTTAACATTGTATACGGTGAGTCAGTGGTTAGCACTTTATGGTGGCCCAGTGGTTAGCACTGTATGCTGGCTCAGTGGTTAGCACTGTACAGTGGCTCAGTGGTTAGCACTGTAAGGTGGCTCAGTGGTTAGCACTGTACGGTGGCTCAGTGGTTAGCACTGTATGGTGGATCAATGTTTAGCACTGCACGGTGGCTCAGTAGTTAGGACAGTATGGTGGCTCAGTGGTTAGCATTGTACGGTGGCTTAGTGGTTAGCACAGTATGGTGGTTCAGTGGTTAGCACAGCGCGGTGGCTCAGTGGTTAGCACTGCACGGTGGCTTAGTGTTTAGCAAAGTATGGGTGACTCAGTGGTTAGCACAGTATACGGCCGCTCAGTGGTTAGCACTATATGGAGGCAGAGTGCTTAACTTTGTATGGAGGCTCATTGGTTAGCACAGTATAGTGGGTCAGTGGTTAGCACTGTATAAGGTGGCTCAGTGGTTAGCACTGTATAAGGTGGCTGAGTGATTAGCACTGTATGGTGGCTGAGTGTTTAACATTGTATACGGTGAGTCAGTGGTTAGCACTTTATGGTGGCTCAGTGGTTAGCACTGTATGCTGGCTCAGTGGTTAGCACTGTACAGTGGCTCAGTGGTTAGCACTGTAAGGTGGCTCAGTGGTTAGCACTGTACGGTGGCTCAGTGGTTAGCACTGTATGGTGGATCAATGTTTAGCACTGCACGGTGGCTCAGTAGTTAGGACAGTATGGTGGCTCAGTGGTTAGCATTGTACGGTGGCTTAGTGGTTAGCACAGTATGGTGGTTCAGTGGTTAGCACAGCGCGGTGGCTCAGTGGTTAGCACTGCGCGGTGGCTTAGTGTTTAGCAAAGTATGGGTGACTCAGTGGTTAGCACAGTATACGGCCGCTCAGTGGTTAGCACTATATGGAGGCAGAGTGCTTAACTTTGTATGGAGGCTCATTGGTTAGCACAGTATGGTGGGTCAGTGGTTAGCACTGTATAAGGTGGCTCAGTGGTTAGCACTGTATAAGGTGGCTGAGTGATTAGCACTGTATGGTGGCTGAGTGTTTAACATTGTATACGGTGAGTCAGTGGTTAGCACTTTATGGTGGCTCAGTGGTTAGCACTGTACGGTGGCTCAGTGGTTAGCACTGTACGGTGGCTCAGTGGTTAACACTGTACGGTGGCTCAGTGGTTAGCACTGTATGGTGGCTCAGTAGTTAGCACTGTACGGTGGCTCAGTGGTTAGCACTGTATAAGGTGGCTCAGTGGTTAGCACTGTATAAGGTGGCTGAGTGATTAGCACTGTATGGCGGCTGAGTGTTTAAGACTGTATACGGTGAGTCAGTGGTTAGCACTTTATGGTGGCTCAGTGGTTAGCACTGTACGGTGGCTCAGTGTTTAGCACTGTACGGTGGCTCAGTGGTTAGCATTGTACGGTGGCTCAGTGGTTAGCACTGTACGGTGGCTCAGTGGTTAGCCCTGTATGGTGGCTCAGTGGTTAGCACTGTACGGTGGCTCAGTGGTTAGCACTGTACGGTGGCTCAATGTTTAGCACTGTATATGGTGGCTCAGTGGTTAGCACTGTATATGGTGGCTCAGTGGTTAGCACTGTACGGTGGCTCAGTGGTCAGCACTGTACGGTGGCTCAGTGGTCAGCACTGTACGGTGGCTCAGTGGTCAGCACTGCACGGTGGCTCAGTGGTCAGCACTGTACAGTGGCTCAGTGGTTAGCAGTGTGTATGGTGGCTCAGTGGTTAGCACTGTATATGGTGGCTCAGTGGTCAGCACTCTACGGTGGCTCAGTGGTCAGCACTATACGGTGGCTCAGTGGTCAGCACTGTACGGTGGTTCAGTGGTCAGCACTGTACGGTGGCTCTGTGGTCAGCACTGTATGGTGGCTCAGTGGTCAACACTGTACGGTGGCTCAGTGGTCAGCACTGTACGGTGGCTCAGTGGTCAGCACTGCACGGTGGCTCAGTGGTCAGCACTGTTCGGTGGCTCAGTGGTCAGCAGAGGACGGAGGGCAGAGTGGTCAGCGGAGGACGGAGGGCAGAGTGGTGAGCAGAGGACGGAGGGCAGAGTTTATCAGCGGAGGACGGAAGGCAGAGTGGTCAGCAGAGAACGGGGGGGCAGAGATGGTCAGCGGAGGCCGAAGGGGGGGCAGAGTGGTCAGCGAAGGTCGGGGGGCAGAGTGATCAGCGGAGGCTGGGGGGGCAGAGTGGTCAGCGGAGGGTGGGGGGGCAGAGTGATCAGTGGAGGGAAGGGGGGGGCAGAGTGGTCAGTGGCGGCCAGGGGGGCAGAGTGGTCAGCGGAGATCAAGGGGGACAGAGTGGTCAGCAGAGGCGGGGGGGGGCAGAGTAGTCAGTGGAGGCCGGGGGGGGCAGAGTGGCGGCGAAATACTTACTTCCATCGCCATCTTGCATGTCGCCACTGTGAACAGGGCGAAACCAAGATGGAGGCCGGGAACTCTCGTGATACTTCCCGGCCGCCATCTTGGTTTCAATATGTACGGGGCGGCGACATAGAAGATAGCGGGCGGAAGATGGAGGACAGAGGAACATGCAGGAAGACGGAGGCGAGTGCGATCTGGTGGTAAGTATGATAGAGGCACAGAGGCATCCGGCAACGGCTCGCAATGGCCTCGCGGCCATTGCTCGCGCATTGCTACGGCTCGCAATGGTTGCTACGCGGCCACTGCTTCGTGTGTGGCGTGGCTGCCTTGCGGCAGCCACGTCCACGACAACGGAAGTTGACCCGAAAATGCCGGAAGTGCGCTAAGGCAATTATAAATTAGATTTATAGTGGCTCAGTAGTTAGCACTGTACGGTGGCTCAGTGGTTAGCACTGTACGGTGGCTCAGTGGTTAGCACGGTATATGGTGGCTCAGTGGTTAGCACTGTATATGGTGGCTCAGTGGTTAGCACTGTACGGTGGCTCAGTGGTCAGCACTGTACGGTGGCTCAGTGGTCAGCACTGCACGGTGGCTCAGTGGTCAGCACTGTACAGTGGCTCAGTGGTTAGCACTGTATATGGTGGCTAGTGGTTAGCATGTATATGGTGGATCAGTGGTCAGCACTGTCGGTGGCTCAGTGGTCAGCACTGTACGGTGGCTCAGTTGTCATCACTGTACGGTGGCTCAGTGGTCAGCACTGTACAGTGGCTCAGTGTTAGCACTGTTATGTGGGCTCAGTGGTTACACTGTATATGGTGGCTCAGTGGTAGCATGTATTGGTGGCTCAGTGGTCAGCACTGTACGGGTGCTCAGTGGTCAGCACTGTACGGTGGCTCAGTGGTCAGGCACTGTACGGTGGTTCAGTGGTCAGCACTGTACGGTGGCTCAGTGGTCAGCACTATACGGTGGCTCAGTGGTCAGCACTGTACGGTGGCTCAGTGGTCAGCACTGTACGGTGGCTCAGTGGTCAGCACTGTACGGTGGCTCAGTGGTCAGCACTGCACGGTGGCTCAGTGGTCAGCACTGTACAGTGGCTCAGTGGTCAGCGGAGGACGGAGGGCAGAGTGGTCAGTGGAGGACGGAGGGCAGAGTTTATCAGCGGAGGACGGAAGGCAGAGTGGTCAGCAGAGAACGGGGGGGGGGGGGGGCAGAGTGGTCAGCATAGGCCCAAGGGGGGGGGCAGAGTGGTCAGCGAAGGTCGGGGGGCAGGGTGATCAGCGGAGGCTGGGGGGGCAGAGTGGTCAGCGGAGGGCAGTTGGGGGCAGAGTGGTCAGCTGAGGGTGGGGGGGCAGAGTGGTCAGTGGAGGGAAGGGGGGGCAGAGTGGTCAGTGGAGGGAAGGGGGGGCAGAGTGGTCAGCGGCGGCCAGGGGGGCAAAGTGGTCAGCGGAGATCAAGGGGGACAGAGTGGTCAGCAGAGGCCGGGGGGCAGAGTGGTCAGTGGAGGCCGGGGGGGGCAGAGTGGCGGCAAAATACTTACTTCGATCGCCATCTTGCATGTCGCCACTGTGAACAGGGCGAAACCAAGATGGCGGCCGGGAACTCTCGTGATACTTCCCGGCCGCCATCTTGGTTTCAATATGTACGGGGCGGCGACATAGAAGATAGCGGGCGGAAGACGGAGGCGGGTGCGATCTGATGGTAAGTATGACGGGGAACAGGGGCACAGGGGCACAGGGGCACAGGGGCACAGGCTCCGGAGCACTGTGTCAGCATGTGCTGACAGCAGCTGCTCCGGAGCGGGATCACAGGGGCACAGGCTCCGGAGCACTGTGTCAGCATGTGCTGACAGCAGCTGCTCCGGAGCGGGGGCACAGGGGCACAGGCTCCGGAGCACTGTGTCAGCATGTGCTGACAGCAGCTGCTCCAGACGGGGCACAGGGCACAGGGCACAGGCTCGGAGCACTGTGTCAGCATGTGCTGACAGCGCTGCCCAGGCGGATCACAGGGGCACAGGCTCCGGAGCACTGTATTAGCATGTGCTGACAGCAGCTGTCCGGAGCGGGATCACAGGGGCACAGGGGCACGGGCTCCGAGCACTGTGTCAGCATGTGCTGACGCAGCTGCTCCGGAGCGGATCACAGGGCACAGGCTCCGAAGCACTGTGTCAGCATGTGCTGACAGCAGCTGCTCCGGAGCGGGATGACAGCGGCGAGGGGTCGCAATGCCCGCTACGCGGGCAATGCCTCGCACGTGGTGACGTCACATAGTGACAAAGCCACGGCGTGCCGGGGTCCGACACAAACGTGCCTACGGCAATTATAGGGTAGATAACAATATATTGACTACAGAATACAGCTCACACAGCTCCATATACGTCCTTGAACACTGAATTCTATATTACTGCTTCCACCTGAATCCCCCCCCACTCCTCCAGTGTGAGATCAGTTGGACAAATATCATCTTGTGTCATTTTATGTTTGAACGTGGAAGACAACTGCACTTTTAGTTCAATCAGGTCCATCCTGTTCACTACCGCCTCACTTTCCCACTGGTATTGTTGCCGCTAACAGATAAAAGAGCCAGATCTCAGGTTTCATCCTCCTGCTACCCCTGAACTCCTCCAGTCCATGGTTGCTGCTCTAATGTAAGTCGGCCACAAGAGTGATCGGTCCATCTGGCACTTGCTAAATTGCCAGATAACCAGTCTGGTTTTGGAACAAGTGTATGGTGATGATGGGCTAAAATATTACCATAGTGAGCAACATCCTAAGGTCCATTTACATTGGGTTAAACAACCATTTCTGCTGGTTAGTGGTCGCTTAACATCCTGGTTACACATCCTGACCTCGCTACAGAGAGGCAGCTAGTAATAGATCACTCATTGCAACTAGGCTGCCTTTGTCTCACCACCACGTTTTTGTTACACAGGTTCATGTGCTGCCAAGAACAATGATGTTTTGTGCAAACCAAAAGATCATTCATGCCATCTCATAATCCAGAATTTTGTTGTTCATTATCAAGTGTAAATTCGTATTTACTCATTCACGAGACAAAGTATGGCAAAACTCTCCTTACAACTCTTCAAAAGTTACGCCGCTACAATGGCATAATTTACGCCAAAAATGTACTCCATTACCATGGTATTGGAACATTACTTGTAAGGCAAATGCATGCATATGCCACTTCATAAACTAATCGCATCTCATTTGTACACACCTATCATTTACAAAGGTGCTCAAAATATATTATAATAGCAATATGTATTCACATTGAATAAAGAGGCACTCACCCAGTGATAGCGGTTCCTAATGGATGACTTTAATCAGCATTGAGGACAGGGTGCTGGGGAGGGGGTGTCGGAGGTGCAAACGACGGCACCGTTTCGGATCAACTGATCCTTCGACTGGTCTTGGCTCAAAGGCTCCACAAGCTCGATTTCCTTAATAGGAGGAGCTTTTCTGACATCATGTGTGGGACAGTGAGAAACAATCAAGTGTGTGATTAAAAACAATGTGATTAACATTTTCAAACAATGGCTGCAAAGTGAAAGGGAAGAAAATAAGCACTTAGATGAGATTATTTTTCATAACCAGCTTAAAATTAACATGTCTCACAAAGATGACACATATTCAGTTACTAGGAAAAATGCTTTGTGTATAACCAATGAGAGCTGGCGCTAGCGCACTAATTGTGCACAGATTATGATATCAGACACTAAAAATGTATTTGCGCTCAATATATCAAAAACGGTTTAAAGAGAACCCCAAAAAAGGCATAGGAGTACGCATAACTCCTACGCAAGTACAATATTCCACTTAGGGCCCTTTCACATCAGCATTTTTTTAAATTCGCGGCAGATGCGGTGAAAAAAACGCATCTGCCGCGATTACCGCATACCGGCTGCACTTGCGGCGCAGTTGCGGTAAACGCCATGCAACGTATAGGCGTACTTGCGGCAGGTGCGGCAAGTGCGGTTTTGCACTTGCGGCAGGTGCGGCCGCGAAAAAAAACGCGTCTGACTGCGGTTTTTTTTCGCGGCCGCACCTGCCGCAAGTGCAAAACCGCACTTGCCGCACCTGCCGCAAGTACGCCTATACTTTGCATGGCGTTTACCGCAACCGCGCCGCAAGTGCAGCCGGTATGCGGTAATCGCGGCAGATGCGTTTTTTTCACCGCATCTGCCGCGAATTTCAAAAAACGCTGATGTGAAAGGGCCCTTAGATTAGTATAACAATGGTTCCCCCTTTTTTGGGGTTCTATTTAAACCATTTTTGATATATTGAGCGCAAATACATTTTGAATGGGTCATGTGAAACATCAAACTTATTGAGAATGTCATAAGTTGCTACAGGATTCAGATATTCAGAGGCATTGAGGTTTCCATTGATGAAGAATGGCCCCACTATCTTCGTACCCCATATACCACACCATACCATCAATGTCTGTGTTCCAACAGTTTTGGAGGGATCTGTCCACTGTGGGTTAGTGTCAGACCAATAGCGCTGATTTTGTTTGTTAACTTCACCAATCACAAAAAAGTTTGCCTCATCGCTCATCTGAAGGCAATTGTCTATGCTGTGAATATACGAGATGTGCAGCATCTGAAACACTGGATACTGGAAGCCTGTGCTAGCATTTCTTCTGTAGTGTTGCTATAAGCCGCTTTACACGTCACGATATCGCAATGCAACTACGATAAAAAGTCACGTTGTACAGGCGTTGCAGTTGTTATCGTTGGTGTGTTGTGTCGTGTAAATGAGAAATGCGATGCAAGAACAATGCCAAAACGATATCGTTTGTGGATTGTGCATACTCTTCAATAAACTTGTATATAACTCATGAAAGAATAAATCTACGTTAAAACCAAGCACACCATTGTTTTTCTTATGAAATTATCAATAAGTTTGATGTGTCACATGACCCTCTTCCCATTAAAATAAAATAAAGTATGATCCAAAACAGGCAACTTCAAAATGGCCGCCATGGTCACCACCCATCTGGAAAAGTTTTCCCCACCCATATACTAATGTGCCACAAGCAGGAAGTTCATATTACCAACCAGCAGACAAGTATATCCTCTGTGTCAGAGGCTCTAGTAAAAACCTGCTGTGTACTTGGTCACACCCCTCCAGAGTAAGCCTGGTCTGTGGTGCCTTGGGTACAGAGCTGTTAGCATAACAGTATTATATATATGTAAGTGGTTGAAACTATGGGAGAATGTAAATTAGCAATGTTGTATGAAGTTTATAAGTTAAAGACTATGCTGATTTATCAGTTACATATTTATTTTATTTACCAATATATCTAAAATAAACAAAACACAATTTGTGTATAGTTCTTTTTTGCAAGTCCTGGACTGATAAATGTAGTGTTGCTATGGTAACAGACTACAAACTAATCCTACGTAGTCTGATCCTACGGTTAAGCCTTTTCCCATCTGTTATTTACTTTTGGCGAAAATACATTTGGTAGTTTAGGAAATGTGGCACCCCAAGGGTTAATGTGCCACAGAAACATCAACACAGGTTTAATCCCCACACAACACTACACTAGGAAGTGGGAGGAGCTTAGGTGGCACCTGCACTAGTGGGAGGAGCTAAAGTTGTTTACCACAGAGCAGGAGTGACAGTTAGTTCAGTTGGAGTCTGGAGCAAGAGCAGAGCCAAGTAGAAGTGGAGGTCCTGAGAGGTCTGAGGAAAGGAGACAGAGGAACAGAGGAACATACTCAGGATAAAGAGTTACCCCAAAAACTTGACCCCGGGGAGGCGCTTAAGACGGATACCGGATCCGAGGCTGTGCCTGAGACAGACAGGACAGTAAACACCGGCATAGTGAAGGTCCACCATCTTCACAACACCATAGCAAAGCAACACAGAGGGGTCAGTGACACAGATGACTCAAGTTGCCCAGCATATTGGTACCCGTGAGTAGAGACAGGGCCAGCAGTTCAGCTACAAGCAGCAGCAGGGCCACACACAGCGCTTAAGTAGGAAGCCAAGGACCCGGTCAGGGAGGGAGCAACCTGGTACAGACTCCGTGGACAATATTGTGATATACCATCTGCAAGTAAAGACTTGGAAAACAACAGAAACCGTGAGTGTGTGTGATCCTTATACTGAAGCCCCACTTGCCCTCATATACTGCGATTACCTCTACTCTCATCATCTCTACTGCTACCCCTACTCTCCTGCAGCATCAATAACTATCCTCACAGACTTTAACTACTACTACCACTGCCCCGGGGAACCCAGTTCTGCCCACAGGAACTATTCTATCCAAGCTGCTATCCCATCATCCCCGGAGGTTCTGCAGCAGCGGCGGCCCCATTACTGGCCGCATATAGTGGGTGGCATCACGAGTGACAAATCCCCTGTAAATAACCCCCTATTTTATTGTGCGGACCCGGGACACGGTCCGGACCAGGACCGCCGTGACATCCCCCAGCAGTACCCCGGTCCGGCACCGAGTACCCCCATCTCAGTGGGCTCCACAACCTGGCGTCACAAACAGGATCTACCGTGCCCTGTACCGGGCATTGTGTGCCGTGATTAGTGACTGTTTTACATCTGCCGCCATCTGCCGCCATTGCTGGCTGCGCGGCAAGCTGAATTGTAACTGTGCCACAGATACTGTAAATTTCAGAATCCGCCATTGCAGAGCGCACGACGCGCAGGAAGAAAAACCGCTCACCGCTCTGACGTCATCCGGAAGGGAAGAGAATCCCTGGTGCGCAGCGGAACCTTTGTTAGACATCCGGACGGAAGCGGAAGACTGAGGGCGGATATTAACTAAGGGGGCCCAAGATGTCGCAGCCCAATGCACAAGGCGGCGACGGAACAGCCGGTGGAGCTGCAGCGCCGGACCCAGCGATAGTACCCGGCGGTGCAGCGGCGCAAGGAACAGCACCAATAATGCCATTCCTGATGCCGTATACTCCAGGGGCAATGTGGCTGCCCCAATACTCCGGTGAGCCTAATACACTAACTGACTTTATGCTAAAGATAAAGGAATATTATGTGATGTACCCCCTCACTGAAGCCCAGCGTGTAGGAATGATAATGGGACAGTTAACAGGCAATGCACGGCGTGAGGTTGCGTCCTGGCTGGACACAGATAAGGACACTGTAGAGCATCTAGCAGCTAGACTGAAAGCAATGTTTGAATCTGCTGCTGATACCCGGGCTAAGATGAGGTTCTATGCATGCCACCAGAAACCTAAACAGAGTGCCAGAGACTTTGCCTTGAACCTGCAGGAAGCACTCAGAGCCCTTAAGCTGGCAGAACCTGCTTTAGCCCCGGGAGCTGATAAAATGCTATTTGACCAATTTATAGAGGGCCTCCATTCCCCTTCCCACCGAGGACAGTTAAGCATGATACTGCTGCAGAACCCTGACATGACATTTACTGAGCTGAAAGATAGAGCTATCCGTTTGCAGCAGCTGGAAGAGCCACGGGAGTTACCAACTGTCCCAGACACTGCAGCAGCACCTCAGCAGCCGGCAGCGCCAGTGACATCTGCCATGTCAGCAACTGCTGCTGAGACTGGAGAACTAATTTCTAATGCCGCAATCAATCAAAAGTTAGATGCTCTGACAGACACCGTGATCTCCATGGCCAAGGTCATCAAGGAACTGCGAGAGTCAAAGCCTGCACCCAAGATCGAGTTGGCGACCAGCAGAGAGGATGTCCCGTGGATGAGGTCCAGAAGATACCCAGCAGCAAGAGGACGACCCAGCGATCGCTATCAACCAGATGGACAGCCCATTTGCCGCTGTTGACAGAAACCAGGCCATCTTGCTCGTGAGTGTCCTTTAAACGACGATTCCCTGGGCAGGCGGGCCGCTCCCCTGGAATGAACACTCAAGGCCCCTCAGCCTGGTATGACAGATTCGTGGGAGGAAAAACCGGTGATCCCTATTGTGTTGGATGCCATTCCCTTTAGTGCCTTGCTGGATACCGGGTCCCAAATAACATCCATCCCACATGTTCTTTATAAAAGGTACTGGGCTGATTCAGACATTACTAATGCGCCAGATGACTTTAACTTTGAGGTATGGGCTAGTAATGGACAGGTAATACCAAAGGTTGGATTTAGAGAGATGAATATTCAGGTTGGGAAGGTAGAATTGCAGAACCAGGGTGTTATAATCATTGATGTTAACTGACGAGAACGTGAACCCGTGATGCTGATAGGAATGAATGTAATTGAGAAATGTTTTTCCGAAGTGTTAAGTGTTTTGCAGCAAATCGCCGAGACTGCCGGGACTGGGCAACAGAGGCTTCTGCACAAAGAGATCAAAGCTCTGATGTTGAAGCAGCAGGTAGAAATCTCCGGAGGTGTACGAGCAGTGTACGAGTAAGTGATCCAATACCCATTGTAATTCCTCCCAAAACTAAAATGTTGGTCTGGTGTAGAGCCGCAATAAGCATCAAGGGGCAAGACTATCAAGCCTTGGTAGAACCCGTGTACTCAGATAGCAGACCCACCATACTCACAGCGAGAGGAGTAGTTGACGTACACAGGGGAAGAGTGCCATTACGCCTATTAAACTGCGGAGAAGATGAGGTCACATTACCTAAGTATGCTACCATGGCTAAGTTGTACACGGTTGATAACAATAACATCACAGCCGCCGAGCCCTTGAACCCGTCATGTCAGGCGGATGACAATGGCTCAGAGGAGAAGCTGGAGGATTGGTGCCAAAAGTTGCATGTAGGTACCAGTTCTACACCTCCCTGTCACAAGCATGGAGTATACCGGGTAGTGAAGGAATATGAACAAATATTCAGTAAACACCCGTTAGACTTTGGGCAAATCAAAGGGGTAGAGCACACTATACCCACAGGTAACCATCAACCTATAAAGGAGAGGTATAGACCATTACCACCAGCTCACTACCAAACCACCAAAGACATGCTCAGAGAGATGAAATCTGCAGGGGTAATAAGAGACAGTTGTAGCCCCTGGGCAGCACCTCTAGTGTTAGTTAAAAAGAAGGACGGAACCATGAGAATGTGTGTAGATTACCGGCAGATTAATCGCATCACACATAAGGACGCATACCCATTACCTAGGATTGAGGAGTAATTAGCTGCACTAAAATCTGCTAACTACTTTTCCACCCTTGATCTGACTAGTGGGTACTGGCAGGTTCCTGTGGCCGAGGCCGACAAGGAGAAGACAGCGTTTACTACGCCGATGGGCCTCTGTGAGTATGCCGTTCGGACTCTGCAACGCACCCGGGACCTTCCAACGTCTGATGGAGAGCTGCTTAGGACACAAGAACTTTGAAACTGTCCTTCTGTACTTAGATGACATCATAGTCTATTCAAAGACGTATGAGCAACATCTACAAGACCTGGCAGAAGTGTTCGAAGCTTTGTCCAAATATGGCATGAAGATCAAGACATCCAAGTGTCACCTTCTCAAACCAAAGGTACAGTACCTGGGACACTTCGTGAGTTCAGAGGGAGTAGCACTGGATCCTGATAAAGTCATAGTGATAAGGGATTGGCCAAGACCTACAAACGTGAAAGAAGTGAGGCAATTCCTGGGCCTGGTAGGCTATTATAGAAGATTTATCAGAGGATTCACAAAGCTAGCAGCTCCTCTGCAAGACATTCTAGTAGGACGATCAAAGAAGACTTCATCCTGTAATTTCCTGACACAGTGGGATGAGGAAAGAGAAGATTCCTTGAATAAGCTGAAAAGTGCACTGACAGGAGAAGAGATCCTGGCATACCCTGATTACCATCAACCCTTCATTCTATACACGGATGCCAGCAACGTTGGACTGGGAGCAGTATTATCACAGATGCAAGGAGGCAAAGAAAGAGTTATTGCCTTTGCAAGTAGGAAGCTCCGACCTTCAGAAAGAAATCCCGAGAACTACAGCTCCTTCAAGTTAGAGCTACTGGCAGTAGTTTGGGCTGTGACTGAACGTTTTAAACATTACTTGGCAGGTGCAGAATTCACTATCTACACGGATAACAACCCGTTGACTCACCTGGATACAGTGAAACTAGGAGCTCTGGAGCAGCGATGGATAGCCCGGCTATCTAATTACAACTTTGTCATCAAATACAGAGCACGTCGCAAGAACGGGAACGCAGATGCCTTGTCACCGATGCCGCACCTGAAAGACGTGGAAGAGGAACCGGAAGAGTTGGAAGAGATTGAACTACCGGCCTTTCATCGTTCAAAGGTACAAGATTATCAACCCGGCGCCTACCAAAGAAAGCAGGAAGTAAATCTTAACCCGTTAAGACACTACGGATGGGCCGAAGCCCAAGATAATGATCCAGCCGTGAAGCTAGTGAAAGAACTGCTTACGCAACAAGCGCATACCCTGATCAGAATGCCCCAGCTGAAGCTATACAGCTATGGAAAGATAGAGGCAAGTTGTTCCTGCATCAAGGGAAGCTCTGCAGAACGCATACCAATCCTAAAACGCATGAACTAGTCTGACAGATAATCGTGCCCAAGCGAGCCACTCAAATGGTCTTAGAAGCTTATCATGACGGTGGAGGTCATTTTGGATGGAAGAAGTTAGAAGCGATCCTGAGAGAAAGATTTTATTGGGTTGGCATGAGAAAATCCATTGAACTATGGTGCAGAAGATGTGTCGCATGCAACCTCAGAAGGAAAGATCCACAGAAAGCTCCGCTTCAACCAATAGTAACCAAGCAGCCACTCGAGCTAGTCGCATCAGACCACATCAAGTTGTCACCAAGCCGGTCAGGCTATGTCTATGCCTTAACCATCGTGGACCATTACTCACGCTTCTTAGTGGTGGTACCAGTCAAAGATCTGACAGCGAAGACGGCAGCAAAAGCATTCCAGACGCATTTCTGTAGACCGCATGGTTACCCAGAACAAGTCCTTGCAGACCAAGGTTCAGCTTTTGAATCAGAACTATTCAAGGAATTCTGCAATATGTACGGTTGTAAGAAGATCCACACAACAACGTATCATCCCCAAACAAATGGTTTATGCGAGAAGATGAATCATATTGTAATTGAACTGTTAAAGACCTTACCAGAATCAGAAAGAAACCAGTGGCCAGATAAATTACCTGACTTGGTAGACTTATACAACCATGTGCCTGTGAGTTCTACAAACTGCACTCCAGCATACCTTATGCGTGCAAGACCCGGTAAATTACCAATTGATCTAGAAATGGGAATCGTAAAACCAGATACAGAAGTAGAAGAAGAATCAGATTGGGATACCCAACGTCAGAAACAGTATCAACAAGTTCAAGAATGTGTAGAGAGAAATCTTCAGCAAGCAAGAGCAAGACAGGAGAAAACTTTTAATAAACATGCTCAAGCAATGCCATTACAAGAAGGTGATCAAGTTCTCAAGAGAAAGAGATGCACTGACAAACTGGATAATCAGTGGGAAACCGTCCCATACACAGTCTTGCCATCTAACCCAGACAATGTTAAAACCTGTTTGATAAGCAAAGATGAAGGAAAATCGTCACAAGTCGTATCTCGTGATCAGCTAAAATTGTGTCCTGAAACACTGAAGACACCTGAAGTAACAGAACCCGTACAGGTCCAACCTATTAAAGAAAAAGAAGAAGTATTCCACACGGTACTAGGAGATTTCCCTAAAACATGACCAAATTACCATGGAGCAGTTGTCGTACCAATGATTGCATTCCCTTCAATGGTGGAACCAACACCAGAACCTGTGTTACCAGAACCCGTGTTACCTGAAGAAGTCCCAAGACCTGAAGAACTGGAAGTAGAACCTTTAGAGGAAGAATCAATTCCTGGTCCCAGTGAGCTTGCCAGTCCTACAGTCAGATCTTCATCTAACATAGTACCAAACACTACAAATAGGTACATGCCTACCAGCACCAATAGGCTAAATGCTAGTAGTATACCCGTTTTACGCAGATCCGAGCGTAGTACCAGAGGTCAGTTACCAGCTAGGTACAGGGATTAAAAGGTCAAGTCAACTGTAAAATATAAATATGTTTATGTAAATATAAATTGAACCCGTTAAACAAATGTACATAGTTAATGCAACGTTAAAAAGCCCAGTACCTACAGAGACTATCCTGTATGAACTTCTTGCATATTGTTCAAACTTTTTCCTTTTATTTTATTTTTATGGACCATACTACCACGGACTGGTTGTGGTATAAACTTTCCTATATATTCATCAGCCCGGAGGCAAAAGACTAAACCCCCAGAAGGACTGCTTTTTGAATTTTTGGACTGTTTTTGAAGTTTAGTGATTTTTGTGATTTTTACGTTTAAGTCTTTGTAAATATTAATTGTATTAATTGTTTGTTCTTTATTGTTCCACAGTCCCGGAGTACTGTCTTTAACTAAGGGGGAATGTGGCACCCCAAGGGTTAATGTGCCACAGAAACATCAACACAGGTTCAATCCCCACACAACACTACACTAGGAAGTGGGAGGAGCTTAGGTGGCACCTGCACTAGTGGGAAGAGCTAAAGTTGTTTACCACAGAGCAGGAGTGACAGTTAGTTCAGTTTGAGTCTGGAGCAGAAGCAGAGCCAAGTAGAAGTGGAGGTCCTGAGAGGGCTGAGGAAAGGAGACAGAGGAACAGAGGAACATGAAGAGTTACCCCAAAAACTTGACCCCGGGGAGGTGCTTAAGATGGATACCGGATCCGAGGCTGTGCCTGAGACAGACAGGACAGTAAACACCGGCATAGTGAAGGTCCACCATCTTCACAACACCATAGGAAAGCAACACGGAGGGGTCAGTGACACAGAGGACTCAAGTTGCCCAGCATATTGGTACCCGTGAGCAGAGACAGGGCCAGCAGTTCAGCTACAAGCAGCAGCAGAGCCACACACAGCGCTTAAGTAGGAAGCCAAGGACCCGGTCAGGGTGGGAGCAACCTGGTACAGACTCCGTGGACAATATTGTGATATACCATCTGCAAGTAAAGACTTGGAAAACAACATAAACCGTGAGTGTGTGATCCTTATACCGAAGCCCCATTTGCCCTCATATACTGCGATTACCTCTACTCTCATCATCTCTACTGCTACCCCTACTCTCCTGCAGCATCAATAACTATCCTCACAGACTTTAACTACTACTACCACTGCCCTGGGGAACCCAGTTCTGCCCACAGGAACTATTCTATCCAAGCTGCTATCCCATCATCCCTGGAGGTTCTGCAGCAGCGGCGGCCCCATTACTGGCCGCATATAGTGGGTGGCGTCACGAGTGACAAATCCCCTGTAAATAACCCCCCATTTTATTGTGCGGGCCCGGGACACGGTCCGGACCAGGACCGCCGTGACATCCCCCAGCAGTACCCCGGTCCGGCACCGAGTACCCCCGTCTCAGTGGGCTCCACAGAAGAAACATGGGACAGTGGAAGAGTATAAGCGTCGTATCAAAATACATAGGATATATTTTCAATTTATTACAGAAAAATTACCAGGTCTGAACAGAAGCTGTAGACAAAAAGCAAAGGGAATTTTTTTTACTATTTATAAAGTTTCTCCATTTTTCATTTTAGGTTCATCAGATCAAATATGAAATAATCTGTAGGTCAATGTATAAAAGACATCTTGTCTGGGATATTGATTCTGATTACCCTTATAGAAATGATAGCTAATACTATTTAAAATTCCCTTTTCGTTGATACTTTGTCTGTACCTGATATATAAATTATGACCTTAACAAGTTTAATAAACACCAAAGAACAGAAGTTTTATTATTAATGCCATATAATAAAGTGGACTTACTTGCCCATAAGCAAGGTTAACGGCTTTAAGGGAGGACAACTGTGATTGCCGTAGTGTAAATCTGTCAGGACAACAATATGTGACTTAAACAAATCATTACTCCGTGGTTTATCGCATGAAAACTTCTCCTTAAGGGCAAACACAGAGACAATGCTTATCCTCATAAAGAAAACTTTCTTTAATAAGAGAAGAAATCTACCTTTATTCTGATGTCTATATCTTGTTCATTTTATGAATTTGTAAAAGCAGAAAAAAGTAAAAAAAAGTTTAATTAAACTTTAAATTGATTATACATTTAAGATATTGTAGAAATGTGAAAACTACTCAATACTAGAATTTATTCGACCCTTAATACATTACTCCAGCGTTTAGTTTTTTCTATTGCATCATTGTATTGGGGCTTTACATACAAATCCCCTACCCCCTGTCTGATACACACCTTCTGGCGGCTTCACCCAGCGTCACCGTTCCTCTGTCAGTCCCGGCGAAAAGCAACCTACAGGCACCTCTAGTGTTTCATGGAGCACACTGGAGGTCACTTTTCAATACAAGTCTTTGAGAGCCTTGTTCTGGCCTCTGGCTATTGTGTGGTAACTTCTGACTTTCGACTAGCCAGACAATACGGGCACAAGATGGCACCATAGGAGCGAAGCAGCATAGGTAAAAGGTGAAGCTATCAGAAGTTGAGTATATGAATGGGCTATAGATTTAAAGTGCGGCTTCAGTGCATAAAAAATAAAAACCCTGAAGTGGTGCTTTAATGTTTCATATAATAGGAATAACGTATTAGAACTTGTCTAGAGCTGAAATTTGTATGATCCACACTGTAACGTCCCAGTGGTTCAGTATTGTACATCATCAGGTGTTCTATGTGCCACTGCACAAGAAACTGTATTCTCCCTTAGGAGAAATATAGGCTAAGCAACAATACCCAATATCCATTAGCAGCCGCACAAACAAATATTTCAGGATGTATAAAAAGAGAGATAAAATCAACTGATTTGCGATGTATTATTACACCTCCATAAATTTCTTGTTCTGCAACATCTTGAATACGGAACCCAAACCCAGTTTTAGGCTTCTGATATGTTTATTGGCAATATCTGAGCTAATTAAAGAAAAACCAGTGGATGTATTTTAATGCACACCTGAAACACGCTGCTTTTTTGTGTAGCATAATGGGAAAATGTAAAGAAATCAGGCAAAATATCAGGAAGAGAATTTTGGACCTGCACAAGTCTAGTTCATCCTTGGGTGCATTTTCCAGAAACCTGAAGATGCCTTGTTCATCCTATACAAACAATTATATACAAGTACAAACAAAAGGGGAATGTCCAGCCATCATACCACTCAGGAAGGAGATGGGTTTTATGTCCCAGAGATAAACATATGTTCTTTACTCGCTACATCCATAAAATAATGGATTTATAAGATTTGTTTTTTGTAAACACAATTTAGATAACATTTTTTCTAGGACTGAACATCATTTTAAAGGAGGATAACGTACAGTAATTTGCGATTACATTTAAAGTGAACCTGTCATCAGGTTTTCCCCTATAAGATGCTAACAGGCCGATCCGTATAACATAAAGAAAGACCTTTTATTACACTCAGGTCTTATCTGATGGGTGTTGCTGGTCTTGATCCGGCACCTCTTCAAATTTGCGATCACTGTCCTGCTTCCCTGCTTCATATGGATGAAGCATCCTGCGTCATCCATACATTGATCTCCATTTTGCTCCTGCATACATGCACTTCCCTCTCCAGTGGTGACAGGTTCCCTTTAATTTGCAATTACATGCAACTTTCTGGTAAGTTCTAAAGTTTTTATAATGTTTTCCAGCCCAGAAGTGTTCAATTATATTGGATTATTCAACCATGATAAAGAAAAAGTCTATGCTAAGTGATTATCATTTATCTTACAGCTCGACCTTTTATTGTTATGGATGACACCGGGAGTGTTATGAGCAGAGGGCTGCATGGCAATATAATAGACTATTTTATACAGGAAATTTAAAAAGTCATTTCTAAACAAGCAGGTAACAATTTAGTATTAGTAGACTAAGTGACTTAGAATGACTAGGTCAAACTCTTCCATCTTCATCTGTCGAGATCAATGAAGGGTAATATCATTCCAGCTTAGAATAAACTTAATATTAAAAGAAGCATTCACCTGCAGAATATTTTTCTCTCCCTACATGCTCCATAGCAGCCAACTTCACATAAAAGATTACAATTACAGAATATTGGTTTATGCCAATATATAATTGGTAATGATAATAATAATAATATTAATAATAATAAATAATAAATCTTTATTTATATAGCGCCAACATATTCCGCAGCACTTTACAATACAGTGGTTAGAGTACAGAAAATATAATACAGTAAGTAATTACAGTAGAGAACAAATACAGTACAATAATTGGATACAAAACAATAGGCATAGAATCAATGTAAAAAAAATACAATAAATAAAGCAATAAATGAAGATGACCCTGCTCAAAAGAGCTTACAATCTACAAAGGGATAGGGGTTGCACAAGGTACAGGGGCTTATTGCACTAATGGTCCAGGCATCTTGAGGAAATGGGGCATAGAACTAAGCTTACATGGATGGTCATCAGACAGTCTGTGTAGACCTTTTTGGTTTGGTGGAGTTTGTAGAACAGTAATGTCAAGAGAGATAGCCCATTCACTATCTACAGTGCAAATTACTTCTATTAGGGAGTATGATGGGCTGCCTTAAAAAGATGTGTTTTTAGTGAGCGTCTGAAGCCATGCAAGTTGTGGATAGTCCTGATTTCTTGGGGTAGAGTATTCAAGAGGATTGGTGCAGCTCGGGAGAAGTCTTGGAGCCGGGAGTGGGAGGATCGGATTGGTGCAGATGTTAGTAATAATAATAATAATAATAATAATAATAATAATAATAAAGAATCTGGATACATGAAAGTCATAAATAGGGTAAACTACGTCAGCCTATAATGTTTACTTCTGGGGATCTTGTTTTTATTTCAAGCAGATTCATGACATCACTATCATTGGTATTAAAATAATTAGTAGATTGAGACAAGACCTATCTGTAAGAAGTAGACTTTTGGTTTACAATAGACTTGGCTTGGAGCTAAACTTAGGAATGTATTCTATGGGATTCTTTGGTATTCTTCCTGAATTTGGATTTTACTGAAGGGTTTTGCAAGGACATAACCTTCAAAAAGTCTCAACAAAAGTTGACAGATAATAGCATCCAAGTCATAAGGCCAATACTTGATTTGTAAAGTCTAAAGGGGTTGGTCACTACTAGGACAAGCACTTCTCTTTCCCCTTGTTTTGCCCTACTAAAATAAGAAAACGCTGATACTCACCTCTCTTGCCGGCCCAGTTCCAGTGGTGATTACATTCGCTCTCCGATTAATCACATGAGATTGATACGTCATGTGATCTCCGCACCCAGTCACCATCGGCTTCACTCTCACTGCCTTCGGGCGTTTATTTAATTAACAGTTATTGAGTGACCGGCCACAGCTCTCCATTCCTGTTGATTACTTACATCTCAAGGCAGAGGCAGTGAAACAGACATAATTGGGTGTGGGACGTGTGTGATAAATAAACTTTATGTGAGCCAGTGAGTGTCAGCACCACTACCAGTAGCCAAATATTTTTCTGGTCAAGGACATAAAATTGAAAATATGGAAGTTGCAATTTTGAGAGGTACTTTCAAATCACAGAAACATCTCTCAAAATCACAAATACCTCCATGATGGTCAAATCATTAAGGCCTCAAGGATCCCTAGAAGTCAAGCATTCCAATGCAGAGAAAAAGAGGAAAACCTTCGTGTTCCTCTGGTGGTGACCTACAACCCACAGTTTGAGGTACTGAGGAAAACTGCCAGGAAACTGCACCATATCCTACACAAGGATGACCGACTAAAAATAATATTCAAAGACCCTCCCTTGCTATGCTACAGGCAGCCTCCCAATTTAAGAAACATCATGGTTTGAAGTTCAATGCCCTCAGATACACCAAGAGGAACTTGACCTGCCCTAGAGCCATGGGGTACCCGGTTCTGGGCGTTGAGTTACTGGGGATGTCATGGGCGGCCTGTGCCCAGTCCCGTGGCCCTGGTGGTCGCTGAAAAAGGGGAAAAATAAAAATAAAAAGTGTTTGTGATGCCACCTACGGTTCCGGTAATGTTACCGGTGCTGCGGGACAGACCTCCGGGGTGATGGTGGAGCAGCAAGTTGGTGATGCTCCGCATAGGTGGAGCGGGATCCCCAGGGCAGTTGTGGATGAATAGGGATTTACACAGGGAGGCAGCTCTCCACACAGCCTTGTCTCTCGTGCTGCAGGAGAAGGCAGCTCTTCAGGTGGAGATGCTGGCAAACAGTTTATGATGAGGGCAGGATCAGGGGCCGCAGTAAAGACACACATACACTGGGGCTTTGTTTCCATACCTTTTACTGATAGTATTGCAAGGTATCGTCCAGGGTACAGTCCAGGTGGCCCGGTAGCAGTTCAGGATTTCCACACCCGATGATTTATGAGGCCTCCTTGTTACTGTGTGAATGCTGTAGTCCTGGGCTGTCTGAAACCTGACCTGACCTCTCCTTTGTTCCTCACTTTTATAGCAGGCGATAAAAGCCCTGCTGCTGGGCACCGCTAACTCCTCTGCAGCCCCTAGCTCTGTTGGTGGCTGTGCTACAAGTGTTCCTTTGCCAGGAGACTGAAGTCTCCCTGGCCTTCCGGTCTTCTCTGCTGGGTTGACTGGATACTTGCAGACTCTGACTCCGGTGTCCAGGTTGCTTTTGCTGTTTCTCTGGGGTAAACTGGTATGGTTCCTCTGCCCTTCTCCGTCTCGCCTTGCCCCTAACCCTCACTCTTGGGTCCCTCACACTGGCTAGGCTCACTCACTGGCATGGGCATAGCGCAGCACCATTTACCAGGATGTCTTCACAGTCCTCTCTGGAACTGCACTGCCTAACTGCACCTCCAGTCTTGAATTTATAGGGGACCTTGCCTGAAATCGGCAAGTAGAGCTTCCCCTACAGGTCTGGGGTGGAAGGTGTTGCATGTGTAAGTTTACCTGATGTGGAAATACCTCCCTGCACCAGGAGTTCCTCTGGCAACCGAGGCGTAAGGGTACCACAAACTTATTCATGCAATGTGAAGAGCTGCAAGACCTGTGTTCACATAGAGACCAAAGACAGGATACAGATCCCCAACACACAGCAGGATTGTAAGATTCCTGGGACATTCACATGCTCCTCTTCCATTGTTGTGTATTTAATTATGTGCACTATATGTCCTGTGAGGACTTTTTATTTTGGGGATACAGGACAACGTTTAAGAGTAAATATGAGGTCTCATCGTCACACAATTACAGACAAAAAAATTGATTTACCAGTAGCCAAACATTTTTCTGGTCAAGGACATAACATTGAAAATATGAAAGTTGCAATTTTGAGAGGTAATTTCAAATCATGGAAACATCGAAGGGTATGTGAACCCAAATTCATTAGAACTTTCATCTGCATCTAAAAAGAGCTAAACCTATCTGACAGATTTATGGTTCATTATAACATCTGAAGAATGTTTTTCACAGACACTGAAGTCTTAAGAAACCAGGTTTACATATAAATTAGGGTCATAAAAAACTTGACATCACTACGCCTGGATCCTCTCCAGGCTTTGTTTTATTGATTTAGTTAAATGTCCATTCATTATACCTTGCGTCTGCTCTAGTTGTTCATGTATATATTTGAGTTTCTTGTAATATTTTGATATATCATGCCTGATAAAGAGAACTAAGTTGTCTCAAAAGCTTGCCTTGTAACATCCCTTATTTTATTTTTGTTAGCCATTAAAAGGTATCACAACGACAAGATTATTATCTTGTTTCTCCCACTGAGAGAAATCAACATTTTCTCAATTGTCTAACATGGTACCAAAACTTTTTTTCTTCAGCACTAGAGTGACATCATTGTGGGAGGTGAGTATAAATCTTTATATTTTAATAGAGGCAAACAGGGGTAAATGAGAAGGGGTTTTCCAAGTAGTAGAAAACCCCTTCAAAGGGAACCTGTCTGGTCCCCTAAGCCCTCTAACCTAGCAGCAGGTGTCTGTGTTGGCCAATATTTCCTGCCTAACCATCCTTATCTGGATTCTGAGAAAAGCATTAATGGGAAAAAACAGCATTTATAATGCTCTTTTTCCCTATTCTAATTAGGTTTTCAACTAGTCATGGGGGCTTCCCTGACTAGTCTGCCCCTTTTACGTTTTATTATGCACCTGGGTGGCGTGCTATCAATTGCCAGAAACCAATGTCACCATCAGCTCATGGAAATATTGCGTCTCACCCCTCAGCATCATTGCGCCTCTGTATTGGGTGTATAGGCCCCAGCTTAAGAGCAGCACTGCACAGAGTCGAAAGTGCAGAACATGCACAGTACACCTCGGAAGCAGTAACCCCTACACTTGTACACTTGTATTGAGCAAAGCCTGCCCACAATTCGAGATGTTTCCAGGAACATGCATACTTGCATAATTGCAGCCCGTACTCAGTTTAGAAACCATCTAAACCTCACAATGCACAGTGCAGACCCTGGGAAGATTGATAAGTGTACAGTAACATAGAGCGACTACTGAAATATAATTTTAGACTGGACAACCCCCCTTAACAGAAAACCCCAGTCTGTTATGGGGTTTTTTTGCACATGAGAAAAAAAAAGACTCTGTTGGTAAAAACTGACAGCCCTTTAAGATTCTTCCAGAAGTTAGTTGAAATTAGATATGGATAGCATATGAGTGCTGACCAATTTATTCACAAACCTATTACATTACATTGGTAAATTTGATCAATGACTTGGACATGCCTCCGCTATTTGGTGCTGATGACTTAGGCAGCCTTCACACCATGGATTTTGAGCTGTCAGGCTGTGTTCCGTGTTTTGCAGGAAGCACCGGACATAGCCTGACAGCTCCGGACAAATATGCCCTCCGGTCCTGTTTTTGCCGGAATCAGCAGTCCACAGCTGCAGGAGCTGTCACTTGCTGAAATTTCAAAATCGTAGCTAGCAGGAGCTAGCCGCGGTTCTGAAATCTCAGCCGGGTGCTTTCCAGGTGCTCAAGTTCAGTGCTGAGTGTCACTGAACTTCAGCATCTGGTATCCGGCAGCTGGATCCGATTTTCTGTTGGCTCCTGTGCGATCCGGCGCCCGTAGCCTCCCATGCTAGGGGGCGCCGCATTGCACCAAATCCAAGTGGATCTGATTTTGTCAGATTTTTATCCCGGACACAAAAATGCTGCAACCTGTGATTTTGTGTCCAGGGAAAAAAAATGAATTCTCCCGGATCCTACCCAACAGCAGGGAACCGGATGGCAAAATACTGCCATCCGGCCACTTCCAGCCCCATACGAATACTCTAGGGCCAAAATCAGATCCGGGGCTGTCAGATTCACACCGGACAGCTCCAGATCCTTAAAACTGTGGTGTGAAGCCGGCCTTTGTCTACAAAAGCATTATAATGTGTACAAATTCTTGGATAGAACTTGTATGTGAAGAGCTGGCATCTGAACAAACTCTATTTAACCAATTTTAGTAGCTTTCTGCAAACTCCCTGCCTCAATAATTAAGGACAGCTGAAGAATTGAGCACCCTCAGCTGGGTTTACAAGAGAAAGACCATTGGATTCAGAAGGGCACTTGGGTTTTGTCTGTGGTCAGGCTGGAATTGGTCAACTAATTCAGTAAATGATTAACATACTGTATGTTTTCTCATATTACGTACAAGGTTAGGAAAGATTTAGCATATATTTCTCTGTACATTTTCCAGTTGTCAATTTGACAGCTGTTTATGCTACTGTTTGTGTTGCAATTTAAAGCATGGACTATCAAAATATATGAGCGTAAAGGACTTACATAATGTAGTATATATTCACTGAAAGAATATAAAATACATGTGAGCCATTTTTTAATTTACTGTAGAGATTCACAAGTATGGGGAGCCTTAATGCAGGTTGCAAGCTTTCATCCAAAATATGAACCAATGCCATATGTATTTTATGCATAATTGTTATTTTTGTAAATTTTTTCATTTTTATGAAGGATGCAGACAGGCCCTTTAGTGTTTATTGTGTGAATTATGAGTGTGTTTATAGGGTGTACAGAGCTATACATTTACATTTGTAATTATGAATATGAATATTGGTCACGCCTGATGATTGATCTGACCACTAGATGTCAGAAACACTCACTATTGTTCTGAATTTATTAAGTATTGAAAAAAAAAGCTTGAATTATTTTATATATGCTGTGATGCATTTAAAGCGAACCTGTCACCCCCCCCCCGGACATCAAAAGCTAAAATAGCCACCTTCTGCAGCACTAAGGCTGCATTCAGAGAAGGTGGCTATAGCCTTTTGATGCCCTTTATACTATGAAATATGCAGTTAGGTAAATGCTCACACTTCTGAAGACCAAAGACCAGGAGGCGGGGTTTCACACTCCTCTGACCCGCCCCCTCTTGTCCATCATGGTGCTCGCCTGCTGCTGCCTCCCCTGACTGTGTAAAATGAACGCGCGTCTCCGTTCTCCTGTATGGAGCCACGCATGCGCTGTGCGCGCTGCCCGACGACTTCCTGGACACCGGGCGCACAGCGCATGCGCGGCGCCGTGCAGGAGAATGGAGGCGCGCGTTCATTTTACACAGTCAGGGGAGGCAGCAGCAGGCGAGCACCATTATGGACAAGAGGGGGCGGGTCGGAGGAGCATGAAACCCCGCCTCCCGGTCTTTGGTCTTCTGAAGTGTGAGCATTTACCTAACTGCATATTTCATAGTATAAAGGGCATCAAAAGGCTATAGCCACCTTCTCTGAATGCAGCCTTAGTGCTGCAGAAGGTGGCTATTTTAGCTTTTGATGTCCGGGGGGGGTGACAGGTTCGCTTTAACAAAAGAACTATGCACTGAAAGCACATTTTTTTTGCTGGATGGGAAAAATACTTTCAATGCGTCATTGCTCTGCCACTTAAGCTGAGGAGAGAAATGAGGCTTGAGTGATGAGGGGCAGTTGGGCACTATGGGGAAGGAGCAGGGACTAGACGTGCATTGTTTCAGCTCCTGTGAAAAGAAAGAAGAAAGTAAAGGACCTGAACAAGTGAATCTAGTTCCCTGTGGAGTGCAGCAGTTTCTTGCTCCTGTGTATGATGACACCCGCAACAGTCAACCCCTACCCCTGTTCGGTGGAGAGAAGAGGGAAGGCCCTAACAGCAGGTCAAGAAAGAGTAATCTGAAAGGAACAGCGTGAAGAGAACCTAATATTGGTCC
Source organism: Allobates femoralis (assembly GCA_033576535.1). Taxonomy (NCBI): domain Eukaryota; kingdom Metazoa; phylum Chordata; class Amphibia; order Anura; family Aromobatidae; genus Allobates; species Allobates femoralis. Next base: position 51,962,996 of record JARQOC010000005.1, on the reverse strand, counting down.
CAATTTTCAAAGCTCTTATGCCAATAATAAATGGAGTAAAGAGGTGTTGAAGAGTTGAAAGAGTTGCGTTATAAATTTGGTGACATTTGCTATTTTCAACACCCATTTCTCTCAAAGGACCCACCAGAATGATATGGAGCTGGTGGGCCAGTCATAAGGATGCAGTGGTCCGGTTATGCCACAGCTCATCTGATTCATGACTATAGTGAGGTCTCTAGTGTAGTGGATGCGCATGTAACTTATGAGACTTAAATTTATGTGGCATGCAATTAATCATGAATCAGCATCTGAGTAATGAGTGTGTCACGTCCATCAGAGACCTTCGCGGTATCTGGGATTAGAAAGTCATGATGATTAGCAGATTGCAGGACCTCTTTAGATTCCATTCAGCGATTAACATGAGTGGAGATAATTATTTTTCAATTGGTTTGAAGGGTTAAGAGTTTCTATTTGATCCTACTGAGATTCCATATAGCTCTAATATCATCTGTGGCATCTTGCTGCCACTCCCATTCATTACTTAAACTCACTCTTTACTCTCTGTGTCAGTTATAGTTCTTCTATGCTGACCTCAAAGGAGAAGTTGCCCTTGTAGAAGCTGTGGAGTTCCATTTGTTGTTTTATTACTGCTTGTTTGTCCCACTCCCTGTATTGTCTTATTGTAGTAGTAAGACTAGTGTCTTGCTTCCTTACCCAATATCCAGGGTTAGCCCATGGTCAGCCAGGGCTTGGGACTGTGATCTTGCATGGGGGTAGGACCTACCTAGAGATTATAGGGAGCTCAGTGTTAAGCCTCTGGTGGGTTTTTAGGGGACAACTCTCCATCTATCATCAGGTCTCCCCTTTTACCTTTTCCTGAGTGTTCCTTTTTCTCACACCGCACTCAGGGCACCTTCTCAGTCTGTAGCGATAGTCTGACTCCTCCAAGCTCCTTCATCAAGTCAGGCGAAAAAATCACTGGCCTTGGTGAAATAGGGTTAAAGATTTAAAAACTCATAACAATACTCAAAAATGAGTGCAGACATTTTTTACAGTAAAGCTATGCTTTGAAATCATGCAACTACAATGAAATTATTGACTCATTACACTATGAACAGGCCACTGAATCCAAATGGTGGAATATTTTGGGTCCAACCTATTATTCATGGAAGCATGATTTTCAACACAAATGACTCAATAAGCCTAAATCCCAACAAATTTGTGGTCAGATTTGTAGGATCACTTAAATGTGTCCATGATTGATGCCTGGTTGGCCATAGCCTGGACTGACAGCTCATATTCATGGGGCTTAAATAAAAATTAAAAATGAAAAAAAGACAAAATGTAAGTCTCTAACTTGTCCTATAAAACCTGTGGAATAAATTGTGCAGTGATAAATGACCGTAAGAGAAATGGAAAATGAATGCAGAATGGCTTTTGATTCAGGAAAACTATTAGTATTCCTGTATAGTCCTGACCAGGCTACATGCACTGACATTTCGTAATAATAATTATTTGATGCATTTCTTCAGTTTTAGAAATGGAAATTAAATAAAAAGTTTTCAATTACTGTGGAGCTGAGCCAACGGTACGAGTGAAATCTAGAGATATGACTCCATCATTTATTTAACTAAACTGTTTTTAAATTGGAGAATTACATACATTTGCTTTTCATAAAATGTTCACTTTGCTTTTATGACTATAACAAATCACTGTATACTTGTGACTTTTTTTCCTGCTAAACCATTTTCCTGTTTTTCTTGTTTTCTCAAGAAACTTTCAGAAAAGAAAATAATTCACTAGGCGTCGTTTTACTGATACTTCACTTAAGGGAAAGAGTTTAACTGACTAAAGCACTTAAGTTTAAGTGATGTGACTACATGGATACTAAGAGCTGAGCTAGAGCACAATGTGAACAGGTCTGTAGAACCGTGTTCACACCACAAAGGATCTATATCACAAAAAAAGACAGTTTAAAAATACATCTTAAATTACTCTGCTATATACCGTATATACTCGTGTATAAGCCGACCCGTGTATAAGCCGACCCCCCTACTTTTGACCCAAAAATTTGGAAAAACCTATTGACTCGTGTATAAGCTGAGGGTGGACCCCAGCACAGGTATACAGCCCCCCCCAGTGGTATACAGGCCTCCCCAGTGGTAGTATACAGCAGCCCCAGTGGTAGTATACAGCAGCCCCAGTGGTAGTATATAGCATCCCCAGCAGCCCCAGTGGTAGTATAACAGCAGCCCAGTAGGGAGTATACAGCATCCCCAGCAGCCCCAGTGGTAGTATACAGCAGCCCCAGCAGCCCCAGTGGTAGTATACAGCAGCCCACAGCCCCAGTGGTAGTATATAGCACCCCAGCAGCCCAGTGGTAGTATATAGCATCCCCAGCAGCCCCAGTGGTAGTATATAGCAGCAGCCCCAGTGGTAGTATATAGAAGCCCCAGCAGTCCCAGTGGTAGTATACAGCAGCCCCAGCAGCCCCAGTGGTAGTATATAGCATCCCCAGCAGCCCCAGTGGTAGTATATAACATCCCAGCAGCCCCAGTGGTAGTATACAGCAGCCCCAGTGGTAGTATATAGGAGCCCCAGCAGCCCCAGTGGTAGTATACTAGGAGCCCCAGCAGCCCCAGTGGTAGTATACAGCAGCCCCAGTGGTAGTATATAGCATCCCCAGCAGCCCCAGTGGTAGTATACAGCAGCCCCAGCAGCCCCAGTGGTAGTATACAGCAGCCCCAGCAGCCCCAGTGATAGTATACAGCAGCCCCAGCAGCCCCAGTGGTAGTATATAGGAGCCCCGCAGCCCCAGTGGTAGTATATAGAAACCCCAGCAGCCCCAGTGGTAGTATATAGAGCCCCAGCAGCCCCAGCGGTAGTATACAGCAGCCCCGGCAGCCCCAGTGGTAGTATACAGCAGCCCCGGCAGCCCCAGCGGTAGTATACAGCAGCCCCAGCAGCCCCAGTGGTAGTATACAGCACCGGCAGCCCACGTAGTATACAGCACCCAGTAATCCAGGGCCCCCCCAGCCTTGCTCCGGTCACCTGTAAAGCAAAATATACTTATCACTGTCCCGCTGCCGTCCTCGCCCGCCGCTGCCGACATCCGCGATCCTCCATCTTCATGCGTCTTCTTCCGACTTCCTGTGTTCGGCGCCGGCAATGACGTCATTGCCTGCAACGAACAGAGAAAACCGGAAGAAGACGCATGAAGATGGAGGATCGCGGATGTCGGCAGCGGCGGGCGCGGACGGCAGCGGGACAGTGATAAGTATATTTTACTTTACAGGTGACCGGAGCAAGGCTGGGGGCCCTGGATTACTGGGGCTGCGGTATACTTATAGTATACTCATAGTCACTGACTCGTGTATAAGCCGAGGGGGTACTTTTCAGTCCAATTTTTGGCTGAAAACTCGCTTATACGCGAGTATATACGGTAAGTAAAGTGAAAATCAAGTGCAAAACAGTGTCAATAACAAGGTACTTAGTTAATACGTTTTTTGCAAAAATGTATGGAAGCCAATCCACAAACTCCAAAGTGACCCTTATCAGAACAGTCCTAAACTACGTATTTAGAACCTGATCTCATCTGAACATACCTCAAAGATGCAGGATGCAGCAGGGCCAGAATCCAATATGGCACAAGGCAGAAACAGCACTTTTGTGTCGGGCTCAGTAATGAAGGGGTGGGGCACTTCTCATCTTGCATAACAAGAACTAAATGAATACTAACAGCTGAGCCAGATCACAATGTGAACAGGTCTGTAGAACCGTGTTCACAGCACCAAGAATCTATATCACAAAAAAGACAGTATTAAAATGTCTAAAGGTACCGTCACACGCTTCAACATTGAAACGGTGTCGGAAACGATCTGGGGTGCACGCGGTCGTTGCTGACATCGTTGATGAGATGTCACAGGTATAGCTATCGTGGACAACTCAACAATGATGTTGTGAGCAGGGATCGTTCACAAACACCGCGAATGATCCCTCCTCACTGCTGTGAATAGGCGAAGTCGGCCATGACATCGCTATTGCGGTGTCACACCGAACGATGTCGCAGGTTGCTTAAGTTGAAGTTGATAGTTGTTCAAGTCAGAGTTGACAGGTTTTCATGCATGCAGGAAAACCTGTGAACTCCGACTTGAACAACTATCATTGTTGAATCGTGCGTTTACATGCAACGACGCAACAACAATGTCGTTTCAACATCATTCCTGATGTCACTTTTGAACAATGTCGAGAACGATGTTGAAACATGTAACGGGCCCTTAAAAATACTCTGCTGTATAGGTAAAAGTGAAAAGCAAGTGCAAAACAGTGTCAATAACAGGGTACTTAGTTAATACGTCTTTTGCAAAAAATGTACGGAAGCCATTCTACCAGTGCTAAGATGGGAAGTGCCCAACCCCTCCTTACTGAGCCAGACACAAAAGTGCTGTTTCAGCCCTGTGCCCATATTGGACTCTGACCCTGCTGCATCCTGCATCTTTGAGGTATGTTCACATGAGATCAAGTTCTAAATACGTTAGTTTTAGGGACTATTCTGATAAGGCTCACCTAGTCATTGGTAGAACGGCTTCCATACATTACCTGCCAATGTGTACATACCTCTAGGCAGGATGCGGGAGAGCACAGGAAAATCTCACCTTGTAAGGGTGTGTGGCAGGCAGCTCTGTGTGCAGACTTCATAGGGGAGGGGCAGGTGCCTCCAATTTCTGCTGTACCAGCAGGGTTAAACATGAAGCCAAAGAATATGAGTCTGCACACATTGGAAGCACTGAAGGGAGCTGTATACTTGTGTCACATCGATAATGATTAGTGATGAGTCCGAGCATCTCGGCGGTACTCGGTGCTCGCCGAGCATCCCAAGTACCGTGATACTCGTGCGAGTACCGAGTAGAGGCGAGCATGCTTGCTCATCACTAATCGATACTATTCCCTACTCACATGGATAATACAGCATTCACAATACTCATTACTTGGCGAGTATCACTGCTGCTCGTGGGTAATATGACAAATATTGCCATCTCCCTTCAGTACATGAATGAGTCGGCCCCCCAGTGAGAACAGATTGAATATTAGGCTCTTTGCGGCAAGCGGGGGCACAGCAAAGTGTTGCATGCCCACCCTCCCGTCCAGCCCTGGAATTACTTATTTTATAGCCGGATGTGTCCAGAGGCTGTAGTCACTGCCGCAGCCTCTGCCTCCTTCTTGTAATAAAGCATCATTTAAGTGGCTGGGCTTGTCCTGGCTCTGCTAAGCTTTGTTAGTTTTCAATTCTGATGGATGATCACTATATTTTTGCCAATATGCATTATGCACACTGACAGTGCACACCCTGGCTCCAATCAGAAGTAAGAGTCAGTGTGCATTGTAAGAATACCTGGCGTGCAAAGACCAGCACTACCCTTGCACATGACATCATGGTCTCTGAGCAACAGGTATTCTTACAATGCAGACTGAAAGTGTGCTCTCCTTCCTTCTGGATTGTTACTTTTGATCAGAGTCAGTGAGAGAGTTTACAGCCACTGTGCATATTGCACAGTCACAAAAATCTACACTAGCATCTGTCGGAATTGACAACTGATTCCGTAGAGCAGTGACTAGCCCAGACCCTTGAAGCTGATCATATTGATGATGCTTTGCTTCAGGGAGGGGGGAAGATACCCCAGTAGTGACTGCAACCTCGGTCCCCAGATCACGCTTTGTTTCAGTATCCCAGCATGCTCTGGGATTCCCAAACAAATAAAGTTTAGGATTGCGGATGAAGATGTATTTGTGCTTAAGATCATCTCATTAATTCAGATCTGAAGATAAGGCAGTAGAGCAGGGTCATCCAATGAATACTTAATACATGTTGAAACCAACCTTATTGAACAACATTCTGACTCAATAACTTAATACTTAAGATTGTAATTACTCATTTATTGAGAGATAATATATTTGGCGGGTGCTTCTCTACATTCTTCCCTCTGAATTCTTTTTTTCATATGTTTCTGCTTTAAGGTTTCCATTTTACATTCCATTTTACATAGTGGAAGAGAACCTTAATAACCCTCCATGTTGGGCATGATTATTATTATCTTCTCCTTTGGTTGAACCCAATGTTGTCATTATGAGACAAAAGACTTAATGACAAGATGTCATCAGTCACAAATGTAAATAATTCCAGCTATATTTCTTTTGCATTATTTATCCAATTAAATATACAACAAGCAATTACTAAAGGCAAAACTCAATTTCCTCTGAATAGATGAGTAAAGGTCAAAGTTAGTAGCATCTTTCAATAGAATTTTTAGAAAAGCTATTACATTCTCTATGACTTGAGCAATAAGCTTTACTTATTAGAAATTGTTATTTCTTCTCTAAATTTTCACTAATTTCATTGTAATATTCCGGTAGTTTCAGGTGACTGCTTAGAATAAAATGTGTGTACATATCACTTTTTTGCCCATTATATGACTTGTATCCTGCATTTTTCACCAGTTTTCCTCCCTACAGACTCTGTCTCTAATTTCAGTTGTCTCTGAGTTAATGGGTGGAGACTTGATACTATTAGAAATGAGCATATCAATCCATGGAGGGTTAAGTTTGAGCAAAATTTCCTGAAATTCAAAATATCACAAGAATAAGAACATTTTTTATTTTATTCATGCATGGTTCACGAGAAGCAGAAAAAAACTTGTCGGTCATAATTTACCAATCGGATAAAGAATCGGTGAGTGGGCTAATGCCATTTTACGCTCTTGAGCGGGCCTTCTCATAATGCCTTAAGCCTATGATATCTAGCAGATATCATACCTTGTGCAATGATGGTGAGTACTGGGGCCATTACTAATCGGCAGTTCCCAGTGGAGCACAATTTTTACGGCAGAGTCATTTTCCATCTTCCGTGTCACTGGGTAAGTCTCTCTCTCCTGTAGAGTATAAGCTCTTGTATTTAGCAGGGTCCTCTATCTCCTGTAAAGTGTAAGCTCTTATAGTCAGCGGGGTCTCCTCTCTCTTTCCTAAACAGTAGAAGCTCTTGTGATCAGTGGGGTCCTCTTTCTCTCTTTCTTTATCCAGTAATGTGTAGGTGTTGCGACTCACTGGTCAGGGGTCACAAGTGGGGTACTGCACTCAAAGATGAGCATGTGGTTCTCCCTGTCGCAAGTAGAATGCAGAACACTGTGGAAGGGTCTGATACCAAAACACACCCATCAATACAACCGTGTGAGGTCCCAAGGTCCCAGAGTTACTGAGAGTGGAAAGTGTGAGAGGAGCAAGGTGGAACAACAAGGAGTCTTCAGGAGTGTCTTCCCCGAGGAAAGACGGAGAACGGGAGCTTACCCAAGAGAGAATGGGGGCTTCAAAAGAGGGCTAGAGAGAGAAATAGCCCAGACAGAAAGGTCCTGACTTGTAAACTCGGAGTGCACGGGTCTGACAATGCGGCCTGGAGTGTTCACCCTCCAACTGTACTCGTCCTGGCTCCGAAAACGTTCTCAGGGTTTTTATCCCCTTGAACGTACTACTGCCCAAGAAGCAGACCACGAGAAGAGAGAGAAGGTACAGGACAAGGGTAGATCCAAGAAGGTACCACCAGAGACTTCCACAGATTCTGCATTCTGCTGCGACTACCCGGCCGGCCATCCTGCTGGAGTACTGTTAACTGTATCACCATCTTGTTCAGTTTTCTCTTACACGTAAGGTACCTTGAAGTGCCTCTGTGTCTCTGTCCTGCTTCATTGACTTTTCTCAAAACTTTGCATCATGCCGGAATCAGCTAACACTGCCCCGGAGTATTAGCTCTACCTGTAGGGAGCTGCTCCACCCTAGCCGCAATACCACCACCCTCCGGAGGACTGTGGTGGCGCTGGAGTCACCAGGCACTACAGGTGGCATCACGAGATAAATACTTCAACTCCTTAATTGGCGGCTGTCTTCCCCTCAGGGCCACAGGTCTGGGCAGGCCACCAGTGAGATCCACCACCAAAGCTGAGGGCCCAGACATCCGAGTTCCCGTACTCTGGGGCGGTACATAAGGCCTTATGGTCACTAGGGTCCACTCACTTTCCTTTGCCTCTAAAGTGGAAGCTCTTATGGTCAAGGACAGTTCTCGCTCTTTTCTCCCTCACATGTATTTTCCAAGCAAGAACAAGCTTTCCAGTATCGAGATTCCTGTAATTGTATTTGTCATAAATCTATTGTTTTGGTAAAGTCAGGCAAAGTCATCGAATTTGAATTTCAAACAACGCACTCATATCTAGCTACTTTGATGACTCTCACACAAAGCCCACAAAGGGCATGAGAGATTCCTATTCTTCTGTCTGTATTTAGCTCATGTTCAGAAACAGCAGCAGCATGGAGGACACTATACAGCCGTACTGAGAAGTGTATCTGTGAATCCAATTCTTAGTTGAGCTTTGTTCCTGCATCCTCTCCTCCTCCTTCTTCATAAACGTCCATCGATCGGTGTATTCTGATTGCCTGGAAAGATGGCAGACTTTCTGGTTTATTGTTGTTTTAGAGCAAATTATAAGTTGAAAAGCATGGGGTCAGATAGGAAATGGCCCATAAGTTGGAGAAGACTCGTACTTCTAAGATATACTGTATATCTTAAATATGTTTGTACTGTTAAGTTATGCAATGTTTGTTGAAATGACAGCAACCATTAAAAGAAGCCATTTTCTCATAATACAAATTCTATACATTATCATATCATACTATCAAAGCTGAACTGTTTATAATAGAACTTACTAAAATATTCATTGCTCTGGCTCTGCAGCAATGTCCCAGGTTTAGTTCCAATCTCTTGGTCCTAGTGTAAGGTTTGCTTGGGGCAAGTGTTATTTTATTGAAAACTGTTTCTGTTGATAAATCTTTTCTTTTTTAGGTAACTTCCATGTATTTTTCACAGGAGACAGCACTAAGCAATCACAAGACGAGACTCTCTTAATCGTTCTATAAAAGCAGAATGTCTTTATCGAGTTTTGGCTTTCCTTCTATTAATACTAAGTATTATAAAAAAGTAATTTATTTCATAATTTATGCTAAGATATATGTATTGTAATGTCTACCAGGCATTAAAATTGGATGTTTTCTAAATTGTATCAATTTACACATAGATCTCATTTTGTTGAACCTTTTGGTCCAGTTGGGCAACTTTCTTCTTAACCAGCAACCTGAAGTGACCTCCATCCATCCGCTACAATGGCAATGCACTATTATATAGTAGGGAAGGTGATAGAGACACTATACTTGGATGTGTTGCTCGAGAAAAACCGGTTCCTTCAGTAAACAATGGGGGCCGGCCCCCCAGTGATTCTATGAATGGGTCTCGCTGGGGGTAAAAACGTGTTTAGGAGACATGTGCAAAACGAAAAAAACAGCCCCCCCTCCTCCAGAAATGCTCTGTTTACGGTTGGCTGTAAGTTGGCAGAAAGCCGCACTGCCCAATAATTGACTTCCATTATACTCATCACCCAAGTTATGCCTTTCTGACTGCTCGGCTCGAGTAAAGAGCACCCAAGCATTTTAGTGCTTGCTCATCACTAACATGCCTTTGTGCTTGTTTATTGTTTGCTCCAAAATTTTTTTTTGCATGTTTTATTAAGTCTATATGTTTGTTTTTGCCTGTTTTTTCCACTTTGTGGCCAGAGTCTAGCAATTCCAGATGTTTTAGCCTGATTTATCATTTGCAACTTTTTAAAAGTTGCAAAATTTGGTGCAACTTCACTCCAGTTCCCCGCCTTGGTGTTTTTTTAGTATGCCGGTATTTTAATGAATTTTCACAGCCAACGTGCAACTTTTGGTACCAAAAGTTGCAAAAACATTGCAAACAGGAAGAAATCTATTTTTACTTTGCACCAAATGTATTAATTGCATGTGCAATTTTAATTAATTCAAAAATGTAAACATGAGCTAATACCACAAGACAAAAATGGTAAATGTTAAAAAAAGCCAAAATATGAATCGGGGCTCAATGTTAAGGAAAGAGACTGATAATATAGGCTAGAGTCATATAAAAAGGTTCCAGACTGAAAAGTAATAGCAAGTCAGGGAAGCAGTAACTGCAGAGTGTAAACTGATAGCAAGAGGCTTGTATAAAAGAGGGAATGGATACTAAAAATAATTAGTAGCAGCTATGTGAGAGCTTTTGAAGGTTCACTGGGTCTTGCCACGCTATGTCGCGATTCCACTCTTCCAGATTAACTTTTTTTTTCTCCTCTCTTTATCCAAGATGGCGTCTGTTACCTCATTCTGTCCATGTGTTCCTGCCTATAAAGAAAAACAGGTTTAGTACCGTGTTAGCCAGTTGAAAAAAGATTGATTGCTCTCAGTGGGAGAAACAAATAATAATCTTGTAGTTGTGATACCTCTTAATGGCTAACAAAAATAAAGTAGTTGATGTTACAAGGCAAACTTTCAAAACTTCTCACATCTCTTCATCAAGCATGGTACCATGCCTGATGATGAGACATGAGAAGTCTCGAAAGCTTGTCCTGCCTTTAAAAGCGTTGGACTGTCTTCCAGGCTTTTCTAGAGTATTTTGCTTCTGCACTGGCTCCTCTGTGTATCACCTGAGTTTGCTCCTCTCCAGTTACTCCGGGTCACTTCTTATAGCTACTCTGCTAGCTTCACCTGTTCTCGACTTGCTTTCCAGCAACATGTTGTGCTCTCTAGAGGAAAGTTTCTGCTTCCAGCTACCATCTGTTCTCTCTGCCGTGAGTACGTTCTGCAACACTAAAGGCTCTGCTCCTGCGATTTAGTTTGTTTTGTCTATTATTTTAAAGTGCGTGCTCTGGACTGTTTTCGGGACTTTAGTATTAGCTGCACCGCACTGTGCCAAAGTTTGGGACTGCGTTTTGCTCAGAGACTATTATGTTACCAGCCTCGCAGTGTGAACAAGTCTTACTGAATGTCTTTCATTACCCGCTTTTTGTGTGAACTGTTTATCTGAACTATTTCCACTGCTGACTTGCCTGGTTTTTTGAACAATTCCTATTTGTCTGCACATTTGTTGAATGTAGACTTGAACCTTAACATTGCCTCTTGTCTTGTCTTGTCCAGTTATCAGACTCCTGAAAACATTCACATAGTTTTGTCACACTGATAAGGAGGATTAGGAGTTGTTGAAAGGGTGCTCACAGTAAAAAGAGAAAATCTGGTTAATAAGTTGCTACCACTGTGTGAAAACCTTGAAACCCTTTAAGGCTAGTATTAGGAGCCACCTCCAACCCATGCATGAGAAAACCATGGATCACTTCATCTGACATGACAGAAAAGTGGGCTGTCTTAAAGCATGGACTCCAGCATTTTTTGTTTTTAATACACCGCTGAGTGCTTTTAATCTAAGTCCTCTGTCCCCTGTCTGATACCCTCTAGGATCTTCATCTTTCATCAGTCCACTCCCATTGGTGTACTACAATTTGTGACCTGCCGGCAGCTGTAGTGTTTCATGGAGCTTGCTGGAGTCCACTCTTAAATACATATCTGTGAGAGCCTTGATCAGGCCTTGTTCTAGCTTAGCCTAGGGTCACACATAAGCCCTGGATCTGTTATTTGCATCAGTTTTTAACTTCAGAATTCTAAGTCCAAAAACTGATGCTGTTAATGGATCCTGGACTCAAGTGTGACTGCTCTGCTATGCATTTTGTACAGGACCCAAAAAAATGCTGCAAGCAGCACTTTTTGGCTGCAGTAAAAAAAACGGATCCTTTTTTTAACATGGGGCAATATGGGAAACAGATCCGTTAACAAATGGCACATATAGACACTATCTATTAATGGATCCATTTTTGCTAGCATTTTTTTGGCAAAAAATGGCAAAGTCCAAAAAATGCATAGCTGCACAGGAGCCTTAAAATAATGCATCTGTTATTGAAACCAGTGAAAAATCTGATTGGCATGTGTGACCCTAGCCTTAGACTTGCAATGAGCACTTTTGGTGTAACTTCTCACTTCCGGGACCGAAGTGATGACAAGAAATAGTAAAGACACCAGAGGGCGAGTATAAGTCTGGGGTCAGGGGACTTGGATTTAAAGCACCATTCCAGCAAGGAAAAAAATACTGGAGTGGTGTTTGGTGCTTTAACTAAGGAACTAAACCTGACGAACAGCCCCTTCTTCAGTTACCTTGTTAAGTGGAGCTACAAGGACCAATAAAGAGACTCTGAAACTGGAATATTGCTGCAGATTTAAACAATGAAATACATGGGTTGGCTTGAAAATATTACTCTCTATACCCACTGAAATATATACACCTTCTGCTGGGCAATCACTTTAATCTTTTGACCTGCAATTTCCAGCATATATTGTTCCTGACCAAATTTTTGCTCTGATGTCATATCCCAAGAGTCTGCATCTGCAACCAGAGGCCGCTGTGGTCACTCCGATGGTGGGGCAGGTGATGTAAAAATTATGTAAAAGTCTGATTTGTGGATGTGTTGCATGGCTACCCAGCTCAGGTCATTAACTCTGACTTTAGCCAATTAAGAAAGTGTTTCATAGAGTGCACCAGAGTCCACTCTTCAATACATCAGGCCTTGTTCTGGCTCCCTTAAACTTACATTGAGGATTTGTGATTGAACTACTTACTTCCAGTCAGTCAAAATGTATAGTTACAAGATGGTGCCGCTGGACCGAAGCGATGATGATAAATAGTGAACACACCAGAGGGTGAGTATAAAGGTACTTTTACACGCCGCTACAACAGCATGGATACAACCCGCTACAGGCTACGATTGTAGCTTGCGTCGTCAATATTGCCCGTAGTAGCGGCGTATGAAGACGGTAGGAGGCAGCCGGCAACAGATACATCTGTTTCCGAGCACTGCTCTGAAACAGGTGGCTACAAAGCCGATTGCAGCAAGCTGTATCGGCGTGTAAAGAAGGAACAGAAGGGTTGTTTCTACACCATGCTATGTAGCTGGGGCGTGACACAGGCTCCGGGTTACCGCGCCCCCTCCAGCGATCATTGGAGGAAGCTCCTGCGTTGCGATTGGTTGTCGCTGCACAGGGCGGCATATTTAAGGAGGTGACCAGTCACACTACACAATTGCTCGAGTGTCATGTATTAATCAGCCTCCTGCGATGCCTGCCCAATCATGATGTTCTTGCTTTGTCCTATCAGCGTACGGACGTCTCGTACTCCACAATTGTGGCACGCCTATGTTCTGTCCCTGCTGCACCAGGTCCGCCCAAATTAGCTTGTTGTAGCGGTGTGTAAATGAGGTAAGGTAAGTTACAGATGGCTACTTGAGACACCCGGCGATGTATCTAGCTGTAGATGTAACGTAGCGTAGCGCACCTTGTGGCGGCGTGTAAAGGTGGTGCATTTCCCGTTTGTAACCATTTGGGCGTGCTCGTGCACGTGAAGTAGCGGGTTGTATCCATCCTCCAGTAGCGGCGTGTAAAGGTACCTTAAGAGTGGATGAGGGGACTTGGATTTAAAGCATCACTCCAGTGAGGAAAAAAAAATGCTGGAGTGGTGCTAAGTGCTTTAATTAAGGAACAAAGCCTGACAAACAGCCCCTTCATCAGTTACCCGGTGAATGCAGAAGTGGAGCTACAAGGACCAAGACAGAGACTCTGAACCTGGGATGTTGCTGCAGATTAAAAAAATAAAATGCATGGGTTGGATTGAAAATGTGATTCTCTATACCCACGAAAACATATATACTTTTGCTGGACAATCCCTTTAACCTATTGAACTGCAATTTCCAACATGCAATGTTCCTGACCAAATTTTTGCCCTGATTTCACATCACATAGTCTTCTCCTTCAACTTCTATGTCTGCCTCAAGACACCGCTGTGTTCACTCCAAACTGGAACTGGTGAGTAGTATTCTGACTTGGTGATGCGTTGTATGGCTGCCCAGCTGCGGTCATTAACTCTGACTTCAGCCAATTAGAAAATACTGTTGTCTATTTGAATCCTCTGTGTGCTCCTGCTGATTTCCAGATATATTCCATGATTCACTTAGTATTCCTGCTTTATATTTTTCATTTTCCAGTTTCACCTCTGCCTGATTTTGTACTTTGCAACAGCCTAAAGATTTTGTACTTTTCTGAACTCCCGTGTTTGACCCTGCTTGATGACTTTTCTATTCCTGGATTGCAACCCATCTATTGGCAGCAACCACCTGGACCTTGGTCTAAAGCCACATTCCTGTATCAGGGTTAAAGGGTGTCTGGGAATGTAGGTGTTCTGCCAGATGGTGAGGTTTGCATTCAGTCTGTCCGGGATGCTCCTTTATGCCTGAAATTCGGACAGACAACCCTGTCCATGATTCTATGTGCTGGCACTGGATTGTTGACTTTCTGTCAGACTTTAACTTTTTCTCGTAAGTTTTATTTTCATGGGCTCATAACGGGAAATTAAAACTAAGTTATTAAGCACCTCTTCCGTAAAGCTCCGACAGTAGTGAAACATAGAAACCTAAAGACATGTCATAATAAAAAGGAAGCTTTGTAGAAGATTTGGGTGATACAAATGGGTCTCTGCTCTCACAACAAGGGGGTTACATTAATTCTAAAAAGAAAACCTTTATAGATCTCCTGTCCATGGACAATTGGCTGAAAAACATCTTTTTTTTTTCTCGTAGGATTTCTGAAAGCTTCTCACATTTCATACCATGTCATGTCAGAATGCCTGATATGCTTTTTGAGCTGAAACCATTGCCATGGACACACAGCACCTATCCATTCTGTATTATAACTCCTCAGAAAGTGAGTTTTCTTTGTTTATCCACAGCTATAAGAAAAAAGAACAAAATCTATAACGTTCGTAGAAAAAAAATCCCATCAATTTTCCAACTGTCCAAGTAATCTAAGGTATAAAACATCAAATGTTTCCTAAGTCAACAAAAGTTTACTTAAAAGGAGCCTGTCACCAGTTTTTTTCCTATAAAATGTGACTACCACCAGTAAGCCCTTATATACACCATTCTAGAATACTGTGTATAAGCCCCCAAGCTGATCTGGGTCACATGAAAATAGCTTTTATTGTACTTATCTGCAGGACGGTCCAATTTGATGGGCATCGTCAGGTTTTTCTGGTATAAACTGCAGCCACCACCAGTAAGCCCTTACATACAGCATTCTAGAACACTGTGTATAAGTCCAAAGGATGATCAGTGTCATTTAAAAAATGCATTTTATTAAACTCGCTTACATAGTGGTCCAGTGGGTATCGCTGATCTTGATGTAGCGCCTCCTCTCTGCTTGCGATAGCCATACTCCTTCTCCACTTCATGTGGATGACACATGCTATGTCACCTACATACAGATTTCCTCTTTTGTGCTCCTGTGCAGGTGCACTTCACTCTGCCCTACCAAAGGCAAAGCAAAGTATTGTAGTGCACATGCACGAGCGTTCTTTTTTTGACTTTTACCATACCTGCACTATACAGCATTTTGTCTGCTCTCAGCAGAGCACAGGGAAGGGCACATATGCAGGAGCACGATGGAAGAGACTGCGTGATGCACAAAGCAGAGAAGGAGGTCGGGGATCAGAAGTAGATAGGAGGCACCGGATTAAAACCAGCAGTGCCCATTGGACTGGACTGCCCCATCAGTGAGTATAATAAAAGTTTTTTTTGTCATACAGATGAGCCTAGGGGCTTATATACAGTATTATAGAATGCTTTATATAAGAGCTTACTGGTGGTGGCTGCAGTGTATACCGGACAAATCTGGTGACATTTTCCTTTAACTGTAGTAATGAGCGAATTTGAATTGAATGTTATATGGTGGATCAATTTGCTTGAATATGTCTTGGAAATTTGCAGAGCTATTTTTTTTTTTTGTCGAAAATTGACTGCTACTTAATTGTAGCAATGAATGAATGCATTTTAATGGGTGACCGTGAGAATCGGAGGGATGGAAGAGCAAAGCGGTAAAGCCAGTTTAGGGAATTTTTTTACATCATACATTAATTATCAACATTAGGAATATATAACTATATCTACCTTACTAGGCCACTGATCAATTGGCATTCTCCGGCTTCACCATCCTGTAGTTTTAGTACAATTCGACTCCATCATTTGAGGTCCATGAACTTGAATATAAATTGCAGTTAATTATCTTAAGCATACTAACTGCAAAACCTTTCCATGAATGCATTAGTTGTGCATAGTCTCTTAAGTGTTCACCTTTCAAAGTGAAGTGATGCAGTTCTGTAAATTTATGGCGTATTCTTTTTCTTTACATTTTAAAAACTTTTCTTATTATACATTTAGGACTTGTAGTCTTTGTCAGCAAAGAATAATAATTTCTCAATGTGTTTCTCTTTTGTATTTAGCCTAAAAGCAATTAATATATATGTAGAAGCTGTAAAAAGCAGGTCAATATGCCTACTACTTAACCTCTTCACTATTACGGTATATAAAAAAAAAAATCTCAAGGGGTAGTACACAGCAGCCCAGGCCCCCCTCACTGTTTGGCGCCCCCACCTCAGGATGCCCCCCCCCCCGCACGCAGCGCTGCGCTCATACATTACCAGCCTGTCAGCTGTCATCCTCCGGTGGCGGATCGCGGCTCCCGGCTCCGGCTTCCATCTTCTTCTGTGTCTTCCTGCATGTCACATGACCGGCCGGCGTCGCGATGACGTCATCGCGATGAGCCCCGGTCACAATGCAGGAAGACACAGAAGAAGATGGAAGCCGGAGCCGGGAGCCGCGATCCGCCACCGGAGGATGACAGCTGACAGGCTAGTAATGTATGAGCGCAGCGCTGCGTGCGGGGGGGGGGGCATCCTGAGGTGGGGGCGCCAAAAAGTGAGGGGGGCCTGGGGCTGCTGTGTACTACCCCTGGGGCTGCTGTAAATACCCCTGGGACTGCTGTGTACTACCCCTGGGGCTGCTGTATACACCCCTGGGGCTGCTGTATATACCCCTGGGGCCGCTGTGTACTACCCCTGGGGCTGCTGTGTACTACCCCTGGGGCTGCTGTGTACTACCCCTGGGGCTGCTGTGTATTACCCCTGGGGCTGCTGTGTACTACCCCTGGGGCTGCTGTGTACTACCCCTGGGGCTGCTGTGTACTACCCCTGGGGCTGCCGTGTACTACCCCTGGGGCTGCTGTGTATACCCCTGGGGCTGCTGTGTACACCCCTGGGGCTGCTGTGTACACCCCTGGGGCTGCTGTGTACACCCCTGGGGCTGCTGTGTACACCCCTGGGGCTGCTGTGTATACCCTGGGGCTGCTGTATATACCTCTGGGGCTGCTGTGTACTACCTAAGGGCTGCTGTATACCACTGGGGCTGCTGTATATACTGCTGGGGCCTGCATACCACACTGCTGGGGGCTGTATACCTGTGCTGGGGTCCACCCTCGGCTTATACACGAGTCAATAGGTTTTCCCAGGTTTTGGGGGCAAAAGTAGGGGGGTCGTCTTATACACGGGTCGGCTTATACACGAGTATATACGGTATATATACTTTCACGAAAACTAAGGGAAAAAAGGGAAACTGGGGCACCTGATGTGCCCCTCAAGCTAGAGAGCCCTGAACTATTCCTAACTCAGAGGTGCTCCTGATGGAAGAGGCCTACATCTCCACCCTGGCCCTGATCCAGTACAGCCTTGAACTGATTCCCATTTTCCCTCCCACCAAAGCTGGGAAGTAAAGGAATCCACAGACAAGGAGACAGGGGAGAACCAAAACTCAAGCTCACAGTATGCGCACCAGGGAGAATACAATATGGAAGAAAACAAGTAAAAGTAGTAGATAAAATTAGAACAAGGAAGTTTCCACCAAACATCAAACTAGTAGCAACTGTTTCCAAAAACCTGAAACACCAAGGAAAGGACGGATATCACTGGAGCAAAACTGAAGCTATAATCGGCGTAGGACACAGGGCTTCACTATACTTAAAGAGGACCTGTCACCCCCCTAGTGCATCACTGAATTCAACATGCCTGCTTCATTCAGGGAAGGGGGTCCCCCATGACTCTAGCCCCCCTCTGCACGGAGGTTCTCCCCGCCTCCGGCCGCTCTGTTCCTCCTCCATCTAAGCTTCTGTTCGCACGCAGGCATACAGCGAGTACGGGAACCGGCGGCTAACGTCACAGCCTCGCTATGCACATGCGTGACATCAGAAGCTTAGACGTCAGCGCAAGCGAGAGGTTGACGGACACAATAAAAAGGAGGAACAGAGCAGCAGGGGGTGGCGCAGAGTGGCCGGAGGTGGCGAGAACCTGCATGCCAGTGCTGACTCTATAAGAAGGAAGGCCCTCCTGACTCACTATATGTAAGATTTATAAAGTCTATTTCTCAGTGCACAGGGGGGCTAGAGCCATGGGTGACCCTTTCCATGAATGGAGCAGGCATGCTGTATTCAGTGGGGTATTTAGATTGCCATGCACCAGGGCAGTGATAGGTCCTCTTTAAAGGATGGCCATGATAGGAAAGAAGCAACCAGAATCTGCAGCCTCAAATTACCAGCCATCACAAAGTTTACTACTGCAAGACTGATGGCTAGTGAACACAAAACAGCTGACGTCCTAATTCTGGCTGAGCAACAAAGTGTATGACAATTACAGCATATAGTGTCACTTTAATTAGTAGCACTGTGCAATGATTTCCACCAATCACAATAATCCCAATGGCACTCTCTATCTGTTCTCCCACTCTCAAACACACACAAGTGCCAATTTTAGGAAAAGCAAAATTACTATCAGAATGTGTTTGGAGGGAGAGCAAAAATTAAAGGGAACCTATTGGCTAAAATGCACATTATTAACCTTAGAGATATGTGGTTCGTCTGCAAGTTAATAATGTTCTGAAGCTTCCAGGTGCCACACTGAGAGCCTCACTGCCAGGAGGAAATGAACTCTATTTATCCCAGCAGCCTTGGGCTTTCAGTCATAGGGGTGGCACCGGCAAAGCTTTAGTCACCACTCTGTGCATAGTGAACAGTGGCTATAATCACTGACAGCTGACTCTAATGCCATCTGTGTCTTATTTGGAGTTTTCATATTTGTTTTTTGCATTATAACTGAGTCCACCTCTATTACCATCCTATCATTGTGTAATGTACTATCATAGACATTGACATAAATAGAGCATTATGGGTCAGTGCAAAATTTTGACAGGAGCCAAAGTCAGCATATTCAGATTTATTTCCCTTTGTAGTAATGTCCCTCCATCTCCATCTTGTAGTAAAACGCCCGTCATGTAATAATGGTTCTAATCATTTAATAAGGTCTCCTATCCTGGCTTCTTAAATAATTTCCACCATTCTGGTCACTTCCTGTAGTAATGTCCCACATTCTTTAATAGTGTCCTCCAATCTGGACACATTCTTTAAGAAGGTACCCCAATCTGCCCTCAGTCTTTAATAATGTCCCCCATCCTGGGCCCCTTCCTTAAATAATGTTCCCCATCCTGGCCCAATCCTTTAATAACGTCCCCCATCCTGGCGTAATCCTTTAATAATGTCCCTCATCCTTGCCCTTAATCTGTAATAATGCCCCCATCTTGCCCTAACCATTTAATAATTACCCCCATCCTCGCCCTCATTCTGTAATAATGTCCTCCATCCTGGGCCCCATCCTGTGATAATGGCTTTGTCCTTGCGATTTCCACAAACACTTTTAAACACACACAAAAAAATTCTTCTTAGCTCTTTGCACTCTAATGTTGAGCAGAGAGATCTTCCGACTCCATAGCCGGCACAAAGGGATGAGCAGCACATGGCAGTGACATTACGTGACGTCCACGATGGACATGACAATGTCAGCTGACGGCTTCTTATAGGCTTATGGTCACTATATCAAATACCTATTGCGATGCAGAAGCTGTTGGCTCTCTGGACCACAATATACCTTAGTTGAAACATCTTTCAAACAGGGCTGTCACAGGGCCCGGTTGTGGTCGCACTGTCCTCAACTGCATTCATTATTCCCTTTGTCATAGGATTAATAGACTTTCAAACAAACCCACTTAAAAAAATTTCATACAAATGCTGCCTACTGTACGGGAGGTGGTATAGCAGTAAGAGAATCAGGAAGCAGGACTGTAAGATAGGCTAAAGCAATCAGGGAAGCTAGCCTGACCCTTAGACTAGGGGTCGCTGGCTCACCCTGCTCCCACAGGTACCTATGAAGGTGAGAAGGTCTGGGTCACCACCATTGCCCTATGCTTCTGATCTCCTGATATGCCCCAGGCTAAGAGACCTCCTACCTCCACTCACAGACCAGGAAAACACAGCAACTGCTACAGGGAGATGAACAGTAGTAAGCACCAGCATGGCCATCCTCACTACAGGGAGTCCTTGTAGAGACGAAAACTCTATCAGTGATAAATAGTGGAAGTAAGTGGAACTACATAAGGCTGAGGGAGTGGAGAACTGAATGATCTGACACTCCCACCTACACATGCACAGCCACACACACACACAACAGTCCTTGTAGAGACTAAACTCTATCAGTGATAAATAGTAGAAGGAAGCAGAACTACATAAAGGTTGAGGGAGTGGAGAACTAAATGATCTGACACTCCCACCTACACATGCACAGCCACACACACAGACAACAGCAACTTCAAGCAATAACCTGGTAAACAAAAGGAAATTTACTCTGACGTAAATGACAGCAGCATCACACATGGACTGTAAGGGTACCTTTACACACGGCTACATTTGTAGCTTGTCACCAGGTAACTTACTGGTTGCAGTGAAATCATGGATACATGATTCCATTTGTACACAGCAACAAGATAGAACCTTGTCTCCATGATTTCACTGCAACCAGTAAGTCACCTGTAGCCACCCTAGAAATGTAGCCGCATGTAAAGGTACCCTAAAGCAGTCAACACGAGACACCTATATAACGCTCGATCAATATTGAGTTTTAGGATTGCTACTTCCAATAGGTGGAGTCAGAGTTCAAGTCCGCATTAAAGAGACCAAATCAATGACAGCCAAGTGTCTAAGATTCGCAAATGAGGTGACTGCCTCTGCTCCAGATTGAAGCTGAAGGTTCCTTTCTTATTTCCAGTTCTCGTATTTCCTTATATTTGATAGTAACAGATAAAAAGCATCTTTGAGCGCCCTGTAAGTTAAATGTATTAATATTAAGACGTTCTTGAGCCTTGCTATGTAGCCCTGGGGGGTAAACATCGCACAAAGACAAGAAATGTTGACTTAGATAAAAACATAGCTAAGCCATAACTACCTCACCCAAAGACAGGTAAGTTCATTATTATTGACAGAATTTTTAATGTTCAAGCACCTGGAGGAGACTTCACCATAGTGAACGCTCAGCAACCGTTACAGAGAAAATATAAATTATTATCAAAGCTAAGCTCCCCTTTGTAGAAGACTAAACAAAGAATAAGTGATAGCGTGGTGGTCGGCTCCACTGTATACCTACTGCGTGCGTTTAGGAATCATACATAAACGCTATATTAATTTTTCATTAGTCAAGAAGGATCTGAAACATGACTCCACCGCTAGAAGAAAAAGTGCATTTATGTACAGGTCTCATTCTGCAATTAGAAGGTATTGGTGTTCACAGCTGGCAGCTTCTACAAAAGGAAACTTTTACAAGTCGGGGAAAAATCCTCAAATAGTTTAAGTACCTATCTGATAGACTCTATAGAGATTCTCAGCCAGAGCCGAATCAATAGAATTGACGTGAGAAGAAACGATATGATTAATATTTCAACAAAAATTTCATCTGTAAAAAAAAAAAATCTGAATTTTTTACACCATTTTTATTAAAAATGTTATCTTTCTCCAGCAGGTCTGATATGAAGAGACGAACGTAGCATAGTTCATTAACGTTAGCTGTTGAATTCAATTTTCACATGGATTAGGTTCCTGCTACTATGTAACCAAAAATGATAGCGCTCGCGGCTAGTGCTGTAATCTGTTTCCTAAGGACTCCATGGCAAAATTCGGGCTTGGTTTCTCCCCCTCCCACACCGTCTTGTGGATCAGATGGATGAGCCCAATAAAGATACATAGTATGTCTTCACACACGTTAACAAATATATGTATTAATAAGCTGTATACGAGCAACAAAAAACATAGCAATAAGATAATTTGCTTAGTAATACTTATAACTAAGGTTCCTTTCACATCGACGTTTTTTGCTGATTGCGGAAGATCTGGCAGATTTACTGCATCTGCCGCCTAACGGTCACACTTGCGGCACACTTGCGGATAGCCCCATGCATTGTCTATGGGGCTTGCGGCAGGTGCGGCAACTGCGGTATTGGCGCGATCAGGCACTTGCAAAAAAACTGCTTCTGACTATTTTTGTTCGTGGCCGTAACTGCTGCAAGTGCCGAACCGCGGCAATAACGCACTTGCCCACCTGCCGCAAGCCCCATGGACAATTGCCGAAAGTGCGACCATCTGCCGCAATTAGTGAAAGACGCTGATGTGAAAGGGGCTTAATACAGTCATAGACTTGATAAAATTACAATATTATCGCCGTGCTCTAACGGAGCGATGTTCACTTTACCAGCATTATCAATAATAATAATGTACAAATGCAACATAATGCTGCCACACCATGACCTCATTATACCCTTCCCATAGTGTCTGAATATAACCATCATTGTGTCATTAAAAAAAAAACCACAATACAAAGTTCAATTATATCAATTATTTCGCATAGAAGGGGCAAGAACTGCTCAAGCATGACCAGACCACGTATTACCAGCATATATAGTTGTGACCAAATAATACCACCATACTGATCATTATGAAAAACCATAGTTCCAACACTAATATCATCACCAGTGACACTATACAGTATACACAGCAGCTCTATAGATAGTATATAGAGTATAGTGTAAGTGTAGAGTGATCAGAATTATCAGTGGAAACATTACACACAGTAGCTCTGTGGATGATGATATATAGTGTATAGATTGTGTAAGTGTACAGGTAATCCATTGATCAGTGGTGACAGTATACATAGGTGCTCTGTATATAGTGTTTAGTGTTTGTAAAAGTAATACAGTGATCACCAGTGAAATTATACACAGGAGCTTTGTGTATAGTATTTAGTGTATAGTGTACAGGTAATACAATGACCACCAGTGACATTATACACATGAGCTCTGTATATAGGGTCAGTGTAAAGGTAATACAGTGATCACCAGTGGCATTATACACAGGAGTTCTGTCTATAATAATAATATTTATTCACTTATGTAGCATCATTAATACCACAGCGTTTTACATACATCAGCAATACTGTTTCCATTGGGCTCATTCCTAAATTCTCTATCAGTAGCCAGAGGAAACCCACGTTAACACAGGGTGAACATTCTAACTTAATGAAGATGTTGTCCTTGATGATAGTAAATTGAACTGAGGACCTCAACGTTGATATAGTGTAGTGCAAACTAGAACATAGAATATAGTGTATAGTGTAAATGCAATACAGTGATCATAAAGGACATTATAAACAGGAGCTCTGTATATAGTACATAGGACATTACACACAGGAGCTCTGTAGATAGTATATAGTGTATAATGTAACAGGTATTAGTATATAGTATATAATGTAAAATATTATAGTATATAGTGTATAATGTAAAAGGTAATATACGGATCACAGGTGATATTATACACAGGAGCTCTGTAGATAGTATATAGTATATAATGTAAAAGGTAATATAGTGATCACTGGTAACCTTATACACAGGATCTCTGTAGATAGTAAGTATATAATGTATAATGTAAAAGATAATATAGCAATCATTGGTGACATTATACACAGGAGCTCTGTAGATAGTATATAGTGTATAATGTAAAAGGTAATACAGTAATCACCAGTGACATTACACACAGAAGCTCTGTAGATAGTAGAATTATTAGTATATATAATACAGTATCATTGGTGACATTATACGCAGGAGCTCTGTAGATAGTATGTAGTGTATAATATAAAAGGTAATACAGTAATCACTGGTGACTTTATACACAGGAGCTCTGTAGAGATTTATTGAAAAGTGTAGGTGTACAGGTAAATCCACTGACGTATTAGTACTGTCTTCATTTTAAGTCATTCACTTTTTCTTTTCATCTTCATCTGGTACACACCACTATAACTTCTTCCGGCAATAACTTTTCTTTTCAGAATTTATCACATAGACATCTGTGGCAGATGTTTTCTAGAGCATTCTTACTCCTGATTCCCCTACATTTACACTGTGTCAGTTGAAGAATTAAAGCGCCTGATGTCTCATGAAACTCTACACAGTAAGAGTACCTCTATTTTGTTCCTCCACAGAAACATTATCCCCCAAAATAAAATATATTACAGTAGTGATGTCACCTTTTGTGACTCTCACACAGTAAAAATGTCCTCATCTGTGGCACCAATCATGTTCTAATACATGTCCCCCTGTAAAATATTAAATGTTTTCTTTATGCTCTAATAAAGTTATACCCCTGTCCCTAGTGCCACCCATACAATAGTTACATACACCTTCCCTGCTACCATACATACATATCATGCATGTGGTATGTCCTATATAGTTGTTTTGCTCACGACCACACATACAGTATTAAAAAAAATCCAAAAATAGTTTCTTGGTTATTGGACTCTCATTTTGACACAAATGGGTTAATGCATCACAGTGTGTACGTCCATTTTCTGATGTAAAACACTTAGGAAAGTCAAAACATTTTTGCGCAAAACGTTTGTGATTTTTGATCATTTCAAACCAGATTTCTCAGCTGTGTCAAATCGTAGAGTTTAGCAGGAGCAAGATTAGGATGGGCTATAACTACTCCTGCCTGTCATATTCATTAAAAGTGATGTTTTTTTTTACCCCAGAAATGCTACTCCAGTCACTGATTGGCGTAGCATTTCTGGCAAAGCGCAAGGAGGTTCATACCCAGGGCCGCACCGTCCATTGGACAGTGTGAGCCCTGTCATTCAGGCGGCAGCAAGCAGGGGAGCGGCAGTGCAGAAGGGGCGGCGCCTCATGCACACAGCCTCCCCCTGTCATGGCGCCAGCCGCCACCCGCGCCACGCAGGTAAGCGGCGACCGCCGGGGAGAGTCACAGTAGGGGCGCAGCGCCCCGGGCTTCAACAGCACCCCCCCCCCCGGTACTCACGGCCGCGGCCGGCAATCACTGCCGCGGCTCAGGCGGCGGTAGCGAGGCAGAAGGGCGGCAGTGCTGGCTCCACTAGCACCCCCCCCCCGTAATTGGTGCCGCGGCTCAGGCGGCAGTGGGCTTGGTGCACCCCTGTTCATACCACAGCAAGACATGCCAAATTCAATAAGTGGTGTTTACCTCTTAAGGAATTTGTGCAGTATACTCCAGTGAGTCCTTCAGAGAGAATGTCATGCACACTGTGAGGCTATGGTCACACTAGCATCAGCCTTTAGGATAAGACTTCCATTTAAAAATTAGAATTCTGCAGCCTGAGTGCATAGCGTTAATGCGGTGTAACGCTGTGTTCAGGCTGCCTATATAGTCCCGGATATGTGCTTTTACTGAGCGCACAGGAAAACGCTGCAAACCATTGAAGAACAGCAAAGGGCCCATGTAATGTTCTTGTATAGCAGGTCACACAGGGGCATTTGGATTTCTGGTGTGCAGAGCAACACAGAGGAGACAACAGTGATGAAATGTAAGAAAGGCACTGTCAATAGGGGTAGAGGAAAGGAGACACCTCCTTTCACTCTGTGCCCTTTCCTAATATTCCTATACAGGTCCTTCCTTCGGTTGCCCTCAGGTGTCTAAGTTCTCACTCACCAGGAAGTCACCCAGGCTACTGAGATGACCAATGAGTATGTTAGACTCATCACTGCAAATAATACAACACAAGTAAAAGGGGAAAAGAAGAGGGACATAGACACAAACACTCCAAAGTCTTCCAATGCCGCTGAACATCAGAGAAGAATTCAACACTACTCCACAGCTTCTTATAAAGAAAGGCTCCTTCCTAAGTGGCTAGAAGACAAATGGACTCTATAACTGGCATCAGATGATAAGACACATTACCAATTTTGGCGGAGGGGAGTGTAACAAAATGCAGCAACTGAGGATTAAGGCTACAAGAAAGAGCCAGCATGGAAAAAGTCCTTAACCATTCAGCAACAAAAGAAAGCAAATATATACGAAGACCTGTTCGGATCTTCTGGTTCAGACACAAGAGAGGTCTTCTCATATTATGACATACTTGTGACACAGAGGTCCTCTTCTGTCTCTGTATGCACCTGATTTCATCTGTTACATACGGCCGTCGTATGCTCATGGGTGCTGCTTTGCTGTTGTTAAATTGAACTTTTTTTCCCTATTCAGTGTGTGGCTCTACAGGTGAGGTTGCTGCCGGTGTGTATGATGGATATGACTTATGCTTAGGGGAGCTAAGGGGTGTGCCTGGGCTGGTTGCTCCCCACCCTCGGCCATAAATGGGTCAGCTCACATCCACCTGATGTTGCTGATTCAGTTCACTTGTGCTCTGTGACCTGTGGAGTGCAGATGCTGATCCGAGGCTGCTTGTTTTCTCTCCATTGAAAATTGCTGGGTTCTGTGATCCTTGGGTGGAGGTAGGGGCTTATGCCTAGGGCTTCTCATACGTTTAGGGACTTAGGCTGGTGGCTCGGACCTCCTCACCTTTAGAGTTACCTCCGAGATCAGGGCGAGCCAGGAATCCCAGTATCATGGCCAGAGTAGGCTCCCTTGACCCCCTACATCCTGCTCCTTGCTACTCTGGCCTCCCAAGCATGACCCCATCCCTACTCTTTCTTAACTGATAGCTGTACCTATACATTATCCAAAGCAGGGTGTAGATAGATAGGACAAGTAGGTGGAAAGGTGCACTCAACCGCTTGGCCACACCAAAGGTGCACCAAGTTCCTGTGCTTGGTTTGAGCAGTCAATTTGTACTGTCAAATAAATTTTAACTTCTTTATATATTATTTGAGTAAAATACCTGAAAATAAATCATGCAAACACAGGAAGAACATACAAACTCCATGCACAGTGTTTGATCACACTCAAACCCAACACCATAGCGAAGCGTGCTAACTTCTGAGCCACCAAGTCAACCATCATATTTCTAGTTTGAGGTGTCATAAAATTGCAGTCTGCATATTTCTTAGCACAGTACTACTTTTTAGATTTGTTTAAGGATTTATTTACTAGTCATGGTATTTTATTGCATATAGATGGGAAAATGAATTCCCAATATGCAGAACTTTATGCATTACTGTATATGAAGGTTGTTTGGTCAGCTCCATGATTACTCTTGTTAATGAACCAAGCAAATTGCTTGTGCTCAAAACTGCCGAGGTGACAAATGAGAAATGCTCCTTTATGTTTTTGCAGCTGTAATATAGGCGAGGCTCTGGCATATCGGTCTTTTCCTTTTTTTCATTTCCATCCTTCAACACCAGGTGTCAGTATAATAAAGTAAACAATGCATGTATAGTGTGAATAATGAGCTCATCTAAGCTGCTATTTCACTTGGTTTTTACACCAGTCCATTATTTCAAGGCTGATTTTGCTGTCAATTTTGTTATGAGAAGTGCTGTCAATGTCATAATTACAATTTAAATTATAGCTGTTCTCTAAAATATATCATGTGTTGTAATTTCTGGTTGATTATTTATATAAAAACATCTGATATTGAAAAGAAAAAAGAAAAACTATTTTTGGAATAATGCTATATAATATAAAAAATGTCATTATGAGATTTTAAAGGGAACCTGTCGTAACATTGTCAACCGCCAATCTGTGTAAAGGATGCTTTTTAGACCTATGTTCTCTACAAGTTGTTGTAAGACTAAATGTTGGATCATTCAGGATACACTGAAAGAGTATTGACAACAGAACTTAGCTTTAATTAGCAAAAAACAGGTACAGATATGAAGGGATTTGTGGAAACAGGAATATACATCTTATTTGTCCCTGTGCAGCATCAGCAAGGTGCTGTGCTTCTCTTCACATGCACAGACAAGGAAACTGGTTACAGTCACATGATATTTCCTGTGTGTGAGCCTCTGGAAGTGTTCTCCTTTTTTTTTTTTTTAAACTAACTTTACTGACAATGCACAAACCTAGCAATACAGCACTTACACATACAGGATTGGAGTTGTTGCACTTAACTATTTCACAACTACTTATCCTGTTAGTCCCATTGCGGTTCTGAAGTCCTCAAACTTGGCTCTTGGCAATGGTTTTGTCATACCATCTGCAAACATCTTTCAGACTCGCAATACACAAACTCTAGTACATCACGTTCAACTAAGTCATGTAAGTGGTGATGCTTAACGTCGATGTGCTTAGTCCTTGCATTGATCTTCTCACTGCAGGCAAGTCCAATGCATCCTTGGTTGTCCTTATATGCAGAAGTGCCCCCACTGCTTGGCTGTGATTCTCATTGCTGGAGTCTTGAGAATCTTTGGTTTCTGATGGCTCTTTTTCCTTGCCATGACTGTGGCTCTGATTCAGTAAGTGTTCTGACCCTATAAGAAAGACATATATCTGGGATACCTTTGTTTGGTCTTTCTGATGTCCTGACTGGAGATTGACTTGGTTCTTCTGTTTCTTCCTCACTGGCTTCAGAGCTTATCCAGACTTCTCTGTTTTTTTTTAGTGTCTGGGTTTGGTGATGGAGATTCTTCTTCTTGTTCCTTTGCTTGAATGACTGGGGTAACTTCATGAAATTTCAGCGAAATAGAGTTCTCATCAATCATACATCTCTGCTGATTGTTACTGTGTTGATCTCTTGGTGCAGAATTCTGTATCCCTTTTGAGTTTCACTATAGCCCACCAGGACTCCTTGCTTTGCATGTGATTCCCACTTGGAATGTTTTTCTTTGGAAACATATGCAAACTTTTGCTTCCAAATTTCCTGAGGTGCTTCAGGTTAGGCTTCTCACAGTTCCATAGCTCATATGGAGTTTTATTTGTGACATTACCTGGCAGTCTGTTTTGAAGATAGCAAGCTGTCATGATGGCTTCTCCCCAATACGTTGTAGGTAGATTGTCATCAAACAACATACTTCTTCCACTTTCAGAGAGTGCGATTCTTTCTCTCTGCAATGACATTATATTCTGGGTTGGTTCTGTTCTGGGAATGGTACTCTGGAGCATGATTCCATTCTTTTTCGAAATGGTTTGCACCTTACCCCTTGCATACTCAGTCCCCATTATCTGCACGCAGGCCTTTTGGCATTCTTCCAAATTTGTTGAACACTACGGCAAGATATTCTTCATCCTTACTGTGAAGCAGGTAGGCAACTGTGTATCTGGAGTAGTCATCAAAAAATGTGAGAGGATATCTCTTCTTGCTTGGAGATTGAACACTCATTAGAACAAAAACATCTATATGTATCAAATCCAGTGGCTGTGCAGATCTAGTGCTGCTTACTTTAGGAAAGGATTTTCTGGACATTTTCCCTTCATGACAGCTAGTGCACTTCATTAATTGACTACAATGCTTTAATTCAACACCATTTGCTAGTTAACCTAGCTTCTTTACTGCTTCTGGGTCTCTGTGCCCAAGACATCTGTGCTATACATGGATACAGTTCTTATGCTGATCTTGTCTAGCCCTGTACACTTTCTTTGCATTTTAGTTGACAAAGTTAATTTTAGATTTTTCCTTCTGCAAGTGTGTGACCCTTCTTTGATATAATGCAGCTGTTGTCTTTAAAAGCAACTACATTCCCCTTTTGCATAATCTTCTTTACAGCCAGAAGATTGCTTTCAACACTGGGAACATAGAGAACATCCTTTACTGGGATCTTCCTGCTTTGTGCTGAGGAAACTGGACACTGGATCTAGCCATCTCCTCTTGACTATTAGCTAAGATGACCTTTTCTGACTTGTTTTCATCAAGGTCAGTGAAGAAGTCCTTATCATTTGTCATATGGCTACTAGCATCTGAGTCTATATACCATACATGCTTTGCAGAGGAACCTGTACTGGTATTAAATGCAGCTAGAACACATGCAGATTTTCCTTTTATAGCTTTTTTTCCCCTTTTGATCACTGTTTTGCTTTTTAAACTGACTCATTCTTGCTTTCCAAACTCTGCAGTTTGCTTTAAGGTGGCCGGCCTTTTTACAGGAAAAGCATTCTCGAGTTTTCCTTAGATTGCTCTTATATTTAGGAAAGTCCTGTGTCTTTAATGCTGTCTCTGCTTTAGGATCATACTGCTGCTTACATTCTGTGTTTTTCGCTTGAATTCTTCTACAAGCTTGCCTTTGACGTATTCTAGTGTCAGCTCATTATCTGGCCTGGCATCTAATGCAATGACAAGTGTGTCATAACTTTCTGGAAGACCACTTAACAGTGTTGCTGCAACATTGAAGTCTTTAATTTCTTCTCCAATATCCCTAAGATGCTTCACAATCTCTAGGGTGTTTCTTATATAGTCCTGTATATTCTGGCCATCACTTAGCTTAGACTGGTACAGCTTTTTCATGAGATACAGCTTATTGCTGAGATTCAATCTTTCATGCACTTTCTGTAACTCATCCCACATCTCCTTTGCAGTTGCACACTTGTATACATGCACAATCTGATCATCATCTACACTGAGGGAGATAGTGCTTTGTTCTTTCTGATCTTTCTCTAGCCAGTCATCTGGTAATGGGTAAGGCACTTGTTCCTGGGTATATTTCCACATACCTTCTCTTATAAGCTGCATCTTCACCTTGAATTTCCAGGACTGATAATTTTGATTGGTGAGACTTTGTACTGAGAACTTGCAGTTGCTAGTGGGCATCTTCTCTGTTGCTCTGCTGCTTTTACTTCTGTTGCTGTATTATACTTCTGTGTGACTCTTTGCTCTGTGTCACTCCTGGAGTTCTGTTTCATGCTGGAGTTCTGTGTCACGCTGGGCCCATAACCTGCTGGCAGCAGATCATTCAGGATACACTGAAAGCGTGTTGACAGCAGAACTTAGCTTTAATTAGCAACAAACAGGTACATATATGAAGGGCTTTGTGGAAACAGGAATATTCATCTTAATTGTCCATTTGCAGAATCAGCAAGCTGTTGTGCCATTTCTTCACATGCACAGACACAGGAAACTGATTACAGTCACATGGTATTTCCTGTGTGTGAACCTCTGTGAGTGTTTGTTCTCCTTTTATTTTTTTTAAACTAACTTTACTGACAATGCACAAACCTAGCAATATAACACTTACACATATAGGATTGGAGTTTTTGCGCTTAACATATTCCACTAAGTCACACTAAGTCATCCCTGTATTTCTGCAACAAACTCAACACCTTGCTCATATTTGCAGCTTCTAAGCTAATTACCAGCTTCCTGTCAACTAGCAAGCACAGCATCCAAGATCAATGGATTTCAGGACCTCAGAGCATTCCCACTGAGGTTTGAATGGTGTCCTGAACTGTTCCCAACATCACTTGGTGACTTTGTGAATTTTGTGCATGCTCAGTGAATTTGGGTGTACCTCTTAGTTTCATTGGTCCACCCTATATCTCATCCCTCATTTTTGTCTATCACTCTACTTGTGCCCTCCATTCTGCAATTAATCTATGACTAACATCCTCCATAATCTGAACCTCACAACTCTATATCCAAGACTTCCCGTGCTGTGCCAGTGTCCTGGAATGCATTACCTCAGATGATTTAATTATTTTCCAGCCCCTGTGTTTTTAAGCATGCTTTAAAAACACACCTCAGTAGGAAGAAAGTAATCCAGGCACACTCCAAGTCCATAAAAACATACAACTTTATTTAATGAAGGTACAAAAGCATGTCAGGAAGAGATGCAGGGTGTGAGGGACGATAGCAAGGTGAGAGCGATTGAAGCACCAGTTGGAGAGAAACAGGCTGTCGTCCCTCACACCCTGAAAGGTTGGACATTTTCTATGGACTTGAAGTGCCGCTGGATCATTTTCTTCCTATCTTGGATATAATTACTTCTATTGAAAGCTGGCACCCATTTGTACTTGATGTGGTTCTTGGAGCTTTGTGACAAATCTGAGGTTTCACTTTATAGAAGATAGTAAGTAGTGCTGAAGTTTATTCTTTCTTTTTTCACGTAGTTAAAAACACACCTCAACTCACTAATCAACTCACCCCTGCCCCTCCTTCAAAATGTTAATTATTTTCTGCTCCCTCCTATTCAAATGTTTCCACATCCTCCATACAACCAAAGGCACATGGTAACTGCACTCAGGCAGATACTAACTGATGACCAGATCATGCAATTTTATGTAAAAATCCCAATTTGCTATTATAGTTGGTGATGAGCCAGCACTACCATGCTCAAGTGCTCCATAATGAAAATGAACAATTGGACGCTCAGAAGGGCACAACTGAGGCTCCCAAGTATAATGGAAGCCAAGTGGGAACTTGAGCATTTTTCTGGGAGATATTCTGGAAAAAATGCTCGAATTCCTCATTGACTTCCAATTTACTGGATAACTCAAGTTGTGCCCAACCAAGCATACAACTGCTCATTTTGATTATCGAGCACTTGAGCATGGTAGTGCCTGCATCCCTGGTCCATACATGATGAGCATACTTTATCTATTGTTTCCCCTATTACCTTATAGATAGCAAGCTTACGAAGAGGAACCTCACTCCTCTTGTAACTGTTAACGTATGTGCTACTTTGTTTTGTCTTTATTGTCTGTACATGTCACCACTTATTGTGAAGAGCTATGGAATGTATTGGCGCTATATAATATTGTATATGCTTAGAAAGTGGCGGTTATTGCAAAACTTTGGCTCAGATTCATCAAAGCTTTTAGGCAAGAAAACTGATATAAAAAGCTTTTAAAAGTTTCCGAATTTATTGCTAATTTGAAGTTTTCAAGACATTTTCATCCAGCTCTGACAAAGTGTGCAGAGTTGAGGTAGTATGAGGGGTGGCACGGTTGGAAACACTCACCCGTGAAATTTATGAGCAGCGGTGGCATACCTTATGCCACAAATCATGAAATTAAAATTTGTGACAAGGAACACACCACTATGTACTGCACCTGATTCATTAAGAGACATGCGGATATCAATTAATGAGGAACTTTGCCCTCTACTCCAGCCTCTCGTCAAGACTGGTTTTGAGGAATCGGGGCCTCTATGCTGTGAAACATAAGCTAGGCAATCAATCGCCACCCATTCTTGAGATTTGTTGAATGAATATTGTAAAGTATGGAATAGTTAAGAACATTACTAAAGCCTTGTTGGGTTTAATTGAAGGATCTGAAATTTGACTCTTACCGGATCTAGCTCTCACTTGACTAAAAGCAGGTAACATAGGAGGTGCTAACAATGAAAAAATAGTGAGTGGTGGGGAATTACAGAAAGGCAAGGAATATTTAAAATCATATTAGCAAATAGGTTAAAAGACCGATACAGTACTGGGAGTGGTTTTAAGGATCAAAATGACAAAGAAGGTTCTCTTAAACCCCATAGCGCCTGCCGCCATTCGTGTACAGTGGTCATGTGCTATCACTGTTCCTATGAGGAATGGTTACATGATTTGGGAATGTTTAGCTTGCCAAAAAGAAGACTGAGAAGAGACTGAATAGCTGTCTACAAATATCTCAAGGGTTGTCACACTGTAGGGGTAACAGCTTTATTCTCATTTGCACAAGGAAAAACTAGAAGTAATGTGATGAAACTGAATGGGAGGAGACACAGTTTACACTGTGTGCAGAATTATTAGGCAAATAAGTATTTTGATGACATGATACTTTTTAGACATATTGTCATACTCCAAGCTGTATAGGCTTGAGAGCCAACTACCAATTAAGTAAATCAGGTTATGTGTGTGTGGTGTAATGACATCAACATCCTATACAAGGTGTGCTTAATTACTAGGCAAAATGGGTCAGAAGAGAGATTTGATGGACTCTGAAAAGTCCAAAATTGTGAGATGTCTTGCAGAGGGATTCAGCAGTCTTGAAATTGCCAAACTTTTGAAGCGTGATTACCGAACAATCAAGCATTTCATGGCAAATAGCCAACAGGGTCGCAAGAAGCGTGTTGGGCAAAAAAGGCGAAAAATAACTGCCCATTAATTGAGGAAAATCAAGCGTGAAGCTGCCAAGATGCCATTTTCCACCAGTTTTGTCACATTTCAGACCTGCAACGTTACTGGAGCATCAAAAAGCACAAGGTGTGCCATACTCAGGGACATGGCCAAGGTAAGGAAGGCTGAAAAACGACCACCTTTGAACAAAAAACATAAGATAAAACATCAAGACTGGGCCAAGAAATATCTAAAGACTGATTTTTCAAAGGTTTTATGGACTGATGAAATGAGAGTGACTTTTGATGGGCCAGATGGATGGGCCAGAGGCTGGATCAGTAAAGGGCAGAGAGCTCCACTCCGACTCAGACGCCAGCAAGGTGGAGGTGGGGTACTGGTATGGGCTGGTATCATCAAAGATGAACCTTGTGGGACCTTTTCGGGTTGAAGATGGAGTGAAACTCAACTCCCAGACCTGCTGCCAGTTTCTGTAAGACAACTTCTTTCAAGCAGTGGTACAGGAAGAAGTCGGTATTGTTAAGAAAAACATGATTTTCATGCAGGACAATGCTCCATCACATGCATCCAACTACTCCACAGTGTGGCTGGCCAGTAAAGGTCTAAAAAGAAGAAAAAATAATGACATGGCCCTCTTGTTCACCTGATCTGAACCCCATAGAGAACCTGTGGTCCTCCTAAAATGTGAGATCTACAGGAGGGAAAACAGTACACCTCTGGGAACAGTGTCTGGGAGGCTGTGGTGGCTGCTGCACGCAATGTTGATCATAAACAGATCAAGCAACTGACAGAATCTATGGATGGAGGCTGCTGAGTGTCATCATAAAGAAAGGGGGCTATATTGGTCACTCATTTTATTTGTGTTTTGTTTTTCCATGTCAGAAATGTTTATTTCTAAATTTTGTGCAGTTATATTAGTTTACCTGGTGAAAATAAACAAGTGAGATGGGAATATATTTGGTTTTTATTAAGTTGCCTAATAATTCTGCACAGTAATAGTTACCTGCACAAGCAGATATCCTCCTAAGATATCCAAATCTAAAAAAAAACACTCCAACTTCCAAAAATATTAAGTTTTGATATTTATGAGTCTTTTGGGTGATTGAGAACATAGTTGTTGATCAATAATAAAAATAATCCTCTAAAATACAACTTGCTTAATTCTGCACACAGTGTAAGTGTAAATATTTAGGACCCTGTACAGACTCAAAAGACCTAGTCACACAACTAATAATTACCACCTTACCTAACTTACTAAAAGGCTGTCAAGGGGTTTCTTGCATCTCCAGAAGAACCTGCGGGGAGGTCACAAGACACTGTCAAGAAGTGGAGAGGATGGTGTGCAGGCAGAAACAAAAAAACAGAGTGAGAAAACTAAAACATGTTTATAAAAGATAGAGAGGGAAATCTAAAGAGCCTACAAATAAGTGTATCAAGTAAAGCCTCCAGAAACCTAAAAGAGATTAAAGGAATAAGTGCTAGGAAGGAAAAAAAACTGTTCACAGCAGCAACTCAAATAGATAAACCCCTAAGCAAAAAGGGCTGGAACGCCTAGAGAAAGTCCACTTGGAGATATAGCCAGCAAGGAAGTACAGTAAAAGGTGAACAGATAAAGCTCAACCCAGAATGTGCTAGTGCAGAACAATAATGGAAAATGAGAAACACTTGGAGATGAACAAACCAAGAAGGGAAAACAAAGACAATTGGATTAATCAGCATTTTGACAGGGAAGAAAATGCAATAGGTCAGCAGATAGAGGAACCTATTATGCAACAACAGGTCACTGGATCAAATCCTCAAACTGAGCATTGACAGTCGATTATAAGAGGGGGAAGCAAAGTCTGACGTCGGAGCTGAGACAGGTGGGTAAGTGAATATCAGTTTATTATATGCCAACAGTACAGTCAAGATAAGGCAAAAAAAAGGGTCTGGCTTAATACCCAATATAAGTGCTCAGGAAATAATTAGCTTACAGGAGCTTTAGCAGTTGAAAAAATGTAACAGAAGCAATACGCCGGAAATCTGCATTCCAGTTACCGGAAGCAGGTCGGCTAAGTCCCGCCCAACGCTGTCACTATATCGCTGCCACTTGCTCACAGCTGCCGACACCGGGAGGTAATGTACATGACCGCAGATGTTCACCAATTCATCTGTTACTCACTGACACCATTTGTGATCTGAGGATTCTCCCTTTCACAGGCTTCACCTCCAGAACACATTTCACCACTATGCAAGAGATTGCAGGGCTTAATGATATGGGTAATGTTTTCCTAGGTGGTACCGGTAACCTGGATATTTTCCTCATTACAGTGAATTCACAGGCCCTTGCAGCCTACCAGGAGTGGCCAGACGTGGATATATTATCCACAACCTATACATAAGTAATGCTGCCTTTGCCCACTTGATATTTCCCTTGTGTTGTTTACTGGTACCGTGTAGTTATTTACATATACTAAATATTGCAGGATATTTACTCCCCTTTAAAGAGGAGATCTTCAGTATAAACCGAGTCTATTACCCTATCAGGTAGTTACCCCACTTTTATAGACAGCACCGGACTTGCTCTAATCCTTCACAATAGGTTCCTTGTCATAAACCCCTTTGGTAATCCTTTGACACTATAGTTACTACTTTACCCCAACCTTACCACACCTTATATCACACTGTATATGGTAGTCCATAGACTGCGTCAAAAGTGTTTTATATACTTTAACCCTTTAATTCTGGAAACTTATATGACTGTATATGACTGTGTGGCATCCCATCTTGTATATTGTTTTTACTTAACACTATGCTTTAGGATGATTTGTGTACAAATTTCTTCATGTCAAAAACTGACTGTCTTTTTTTGTTTCTGTTACATTTTTTGTTTAAAACTGCTGTAGCTCCTGTATCCCCTGTGAAGACCTTTATGGTCGGACCGGCAGGATAGAGCAAATCACTTGTATACCATGTGAATTACAGTAAAGAATTTTGATAGTCTGAGTTGACGTCTCCTATTCATCATTATACGTTATTGTGTGTCAGGATTTATCATTCTGTAAACAGTACAGTCAAGACATGTGCAGGGTGCAACGTATGTTGCCAGTGGGAAAGTTAGACAGGAAACTGTCAGGAAGAGAGAACAAAACCAGAAAACACGACAGGAAGTTGGTCGGTAGTCAGTTGTTCAGCCAGTTAGTGAATTGAGTCCAGGAGTTAAGTTGAGTCAAACGGAGAGGAGAGAGAACACCATCATTACACGAGACTGAAAGGACATGGACCCAGCTGCCTGTACCACTATGATGCTTGTTCGGGTCCTGAGCTACAGATCATAGAGAGACAGAAGGAGTCCTAGGGGGCACAGGTAGTGAGCAATCCACCTGTGTGCCCGAATTAGCGGAAAAGCTGAAGGACTGGGCAGAAACCAGGGTGCCGGCTCTGAGGTGGCAATGACGCTCCCTGCTCCAACCACAATATCGGTCGGTTGCAGGGTCTTTATGACCCATGACCCAATCCCGGTGCAGCGAAGAGAAGGCCCCTGTACTAGGGCCAGGGGACCAGGCAAGTCGCCCAACTAAGGCCCGTGGCCGCTGGATCGTAGCTTAGTGTGCAGAAGAGAAAGGAAGAGAGGCCCATTGAAAGGAACATAAAAGGGGTGATTGGACGAGCCATCCCGGCTGCTAAAAGCCTACTGGAACCGCCACTGCACTGTTTCGTAACTGAACATCTGCTAAGAAAGCAAAGTAAACCGGGTCAAAGCTCAGCACTTTATGAGACTGTTATTTATGTGCCTGAAGAGAGGCAGACTAAATTGCCAAGCTGGCAGCTGAAGCCTGCCTGAGAGTGACTATGATCTTTGCCACATAGTTAGCTCGACCTTGCTGGCATCCATCCACCCCAACAAATCCATCACTTCCATAGACTTTAAGGTTGCCCTGGGAACCTGCTCTTCCCATGGATAGCTAAACATCATAGCTGCTACTCCCATCATCCCCAGAGGTCCCGACTACAGCAGCGGCTATACTGGCCGCATTCCATAGGTGGCATCACAACAAAATCTCTTTTATTTTTCATTTTTATATTTTTCTTTCATACCTTTTTCAACTTCCCCTTCTAACTGATCACCTGACGAGGGGATCATGGACCGGGTCACGCCACTGTGACATCCCTCAGCCCAGACGACGGTTCCAAGTACCCCATGGTCCCCGCCCGGGAAGAGTCACCCACTTAATCCTTTTGAGTTTTATTTGTATATTTTTTTTAGCTTCAATTTGTTTTGAAAAGTTTAAGAGTTTTTTTTTATTCTAGTAAGTGATGTAAAATAGGATGGTTACCATCATTCATTACTATCAGAGGTTAAAGTTTTCTCATGGGAAGAACTTAATTACATGTACACTAATGGTGGGGTTACACGTAGCGATATCGTCCCGATATCGCATACAACGCCGCGGGAGCGCGCATTTTGGGAGCACTTTTCCCGATATCGCATCGCCGGTTTACACGCTGCGATATTGGCAAACAACGTCCCTCTGATGTGTACGCCCACCAACCCAGTAACGACCATTTAACATGGGAGTTAATGGGTGAGGTGCGAGTTCAGATCGGAGTTGGGCTGTCACACGCAGTGATGCTGGTACAACGGCCTTGCGATATCGGGGAGTTGAATAGCTCTGCTATTCAACTCCGATATCGTTTTGGCATCGTTCCAGCATCGCGTTGTACACTGAAACCGCACAACGCGCACCCGATATCGGATCCAACTCGCGACCCACGTGACTTTTTGTCGGAGTTGGGTCGGAGTTGGACGCCGATATCGCGGCGTGTAAACCCACCATTAGTATATGGCAAAGCATGTAGCATTGTTCACCATCTTTCATGCAAGGTGTAAGGATTTAGTCTGAAATGCACATGAGACCTTAATTGTATTGGTGTAGACTGCAATGAATTTTAATATGAGAATAAAAAAGGTCTTTTATCAAGGAATATGACTTGTTGCTAGGCATACAGCATGTTCTGTACTATTGATGAAGTTTGTGCTCCAAGATTTCCAAAAATCTGGCCCAGTATGCAAATTGGAGAATTGACTATTACCATGTAATACTTGCAGTAAATACATGGTAAACTAAAACAGACAAATCAAATGTATGTCAACATGATGCTATTTGGCTTCTATGATGTTCATAAAAATAAATGCAAACATTTAGCAAGTACGTATATCCACTGTATGCACCTGCTAAATCTGGAGGAAACAATGCCAAATGTAGACATGCAAGACATGCACTATTTGTGAGTAGAGATGAGTGAACTTTCCCCAAACATGTTCACCAATTTCAAATTCAACACAATAATGAACGATTTGGATTTGGATCTGAAATGAGAAAATGTTTCTACAAAATTGGTGAACTCAGCTTTGCTCAGTAACTGATCGGATGTAAAATAATAAGCCTTAGGCCCCTTTCACATCAGCGTTTTACGGTGATCGTGGCAGTTGTGGTGAAAAAAACACAACTGCCGCGATTACCGCATAACGGCCGCACTTGCGGTTCACTTGCGGCAAGCCCCATACAGTGTCTATGGGGCTTGCGGCAGGTGCGGCAAGTGCGGTATTGGCACTTGCGGCAGGTGCGCCTGCAAAAAAAAACGCGGCATACCGCGTTTTTTTTCGCAGCCACACCTGCTGCAAGTGCCGAAACCGCACTTGCCGCACCTGCCGCACACTTACCGCAAGCCCATAGACATTGTATGGGGCTTGCCGAAGGTGTGCCGCGATCGCGGCCATTATGCGGTAATAGCGGCAGTTGCAACTGCCGCGATCAGCGCAAAATGCTGATGTGAAAGGGGCCTTACTACGTTTGCAGTGATGCTTTCCTTCTACCTTCTGACTGTCTAACATAGCCGGCGGGACATGTTGGGTTGGGAGAGATCACGGGAGAGTTTTCATTTTTTGCCAGCTCCTAATGTATGAATGTTCCTGGCTGACAGCCAATAGGGCGCATTAACCATCCACAAGTTCCAGACACAAGGGCTTGTGTCATTGGATACCTAAGTCACATGTCCCTTGGAATAGAAGAAGTGGCCATCTGCCATCATCTCCATTTTGAGAGTGTTACTGCTAGAAGCAGTCCTACTGCTGCTGCTCTGTCCGTACTACACAGAAAGATAGCTACCTACTTAATCACTTTTTAGAAAAAAATATTGCCAAATCTTTGTTTCCCATAAAAGGCTTTTTTGGCCTGAAACAGGTGATTGCCAAATCATGCATTGAAATAAAATCACTATCAACTTTGCTGGATGTTCAAGTGAATTTTTCCCAACAGTGCAGCATATGCAGCGTTCATCTTTCTCCCCCTTTTTTCCGCTATTGTCTTATCGTGATGGCTACAGCGGTCGTGGCTACCGGCTTTTTTCAGTGGTTGTGTCTCACACATCCCTACAATGTGAGCTCTTGAGTTTGAGTTATTCATTCAACATGATAATGAAGACTGAGGAGAGACACCAAGGGTGACTGAAGAAGGGCAAAAGCAGGAATTCAGTATTTTATGTGGTTTTATTTCCATAGTTCAATCAGTATAAACTCTTGTAGAGGCCATTATCTGAATATCCATCACATGTTACCCTACTGCATGGCCGACTTGGTACTTATAATATAATCATAATTTTTTTGATTTCACACACCACATATTCCACATTCTTTAAATTCAGACATCAGACAAAACAGAGTAACACAATTCAACAGATGCCAAGAGGAGTGAGGGGTGATCACAAGATACAGTCTATGAGGAAATAGGGGAGGCACAAAAGGTAAATGGTATAAAGTGCCATCATATATGGTCCAGCCATAAATATAATAAATAGGGATTCACATAATGCTGCATGAACTGGTCAGCAGCTGGGATCTGTACAACTACAGATACAGAGGGCTATTAAGTGCATGAAGGGTGTAACCAGATTGATACAAGGGACCAGATTTGGAAAAAAAATATTGTTGAGCAAACAGAGAATAGTTAGATAACTGAGGTAAGACAATATGCTAATGTAAAGAAATGTGTTTTTAACACACCCTCACAACTGTGGTATTAAGAATGATTTCAATTGTCCTGGATAGTGCATTCAAAAGAGATGACGCAGCTCGTGAGAAGTCTTAGAGATAGGAGTGTAATATTTGGATTATAGTTGTGCGATACACTAAAGGTACTGTTACATGGTACAAGATCGTGAACGATATTACGTAAACGTCACGGGTCTGGAGTCATTCAAGCGGCATTGTTACTACTTCGATGCGTGTGACACCGAGATACGACTACGATAAATTGTTGGATCATTGATCGCAGATTAGACAACATGTTCTCAAATCAGATGATCCACGATCAACCAACCTGCCGCATCGTTGTGCGAGACACCGCGATAACGATATGGTAATGACTTCCCCTATTGACAACAGTGATCAAGTATTGTTCGCTGGGTTTTGCGAACGATGCCTGCTCGCTGGATTGTTGGTGCATCGTGCACGATATGTAGGTGTGTGACATCTCCCCAAGGATCTCTAAATGATATTCTAACAATCCGCGCGCCTATAAGATCGTTGGTGATATCCTTTCAACATTGAAGCATGTAATGCACCCTAAGAGTAATGGCTGGAATCAGAGTTTTCACTCACAGAGGCATACACTACTGGGGTTGTAGTCATAAGTTTCCCAATGCTCAGGATATCAGTATACAATTGGATAGTGGCCCAAGGTACAACCTTCATTTCAGAACCTTGCAGGCTTTTTAGTTCCACTTCCTAATGTCAGTTAATGTGTTCCTAGAGCTGCATTGATCTAGACCTTGTAAAGAACATTTGCTCAATGTTCTGCTGCCCACATTTCACTTAATGTTATCAATACTGGAGATGAGTGACTCAGAAAAAAATTGCTAGAATTCAGCCAGAACAATCCATTCACCTTGAATTTATTATTTGTGAATTGTATTTCTGGTAAAAAGCTCATTATTTTGCTTTAAGGTGTCTTCAGACCCCAGATCTTATGAAAAAGAGCAGTTGAAAAATGAAAAATATATGCTCACCTCTCACCTGTCCTAGGGCACAATTCTCTGCTCATTCATCCTGCGTGTCAGTCCCTTTCTCTGGTTCCAGTCTCCTCTGCCATCAACTGTTGTCACTTTCGGTGTTCACTATCACTACACCTCCAAAAACATCATGAAGCACACTGCTCCATAATTTAATAATGTCTCTTAAAGTGTAAATATCATTTAATTGAATAAAAGAAACAAACAAAAAAACCTAATAGTGCACTGGTTGTTAATAATGGGTCACATAGCAGCTAAGATAATGCTTTTTTGTCCCATTTGACTTATTTTCTCACTCTTTTAAAAACTGCACTTTATGGCTGTGTGGGCGTGGCCAGCGTCCCTCAGTGACTGCTATCACTGTGTGTGTATTTCCACAGCTTTTGAGAGTAGGCTGATAGTGAGCAGTGCAATGTGATAGCAGAGAAGGGGTTAACAGAGATCCTGACTGAGCAGCGTGGAGCCAGGTGACCGATCAGACACTTATGCTAAGGAAAGCGGAGTTTGCAGTGATCCTAACACTCTGACATTGCTTAGCAACTGTGCTGTATGCTGAGCTAATCTGATACATTGTCAGCTCATGAGTTGCAGTCAGCAGTGTGGATGCAGTGTAGGCCCCACCCCTTTATCCTTATATGGGTAAATGCCTCATATTCAGTGTGAGATGTTTCAAGATGGATATGACTGATAATGAACATATGTCTGCGTCACACAGTCTAGTTGGGATACATTGTGGAAGGTTTATGAATGAGTTTCAACCAGAATTCTCTAATAAAGTATATTTGAAAGTTTATTAAAATCACTTGCTTTGCATTATTATTACTACATAAAAATTTAAAATGTTAAAATGCGGTTACACTTTAAGTCTTAGTTGGCACCAATTGTATTGAAGAGTAATAATGAAAGAAAAAACATTGGAAGTGAGCTAGTAGAGGGCCAAGAAGATAGTTTTTGGCACCTAGACAAGTATGGGATGAGTATAATTATTTTTACATTTATTATTTAACCCTTTTCTTTTTAAAAAAGCCAAGCTAATTGATGGCCATTTTATTGTCTTGAGTGAGTAAATTTGTAAAAACATTTAGGCTTTGGTGAATCAAACCTTTTAATGAAATCCAAAACAAATTTGATTGTTCTTGAATCAATTTGGTCATCACTAGTCAATACCATTCTGTTTGAGTCTTGTGAATCCGATGCAGTTGTAAAAAGTTGAGGATAAGGAAACATCAGGTTTTAGGATATCACACATCTTCTGATGATTCGTCAAAATGAATAATACAAGTTCTTTGTCTTAGCAGCTTGCACATAGGGTTGAGCGAATACCTTAATATTCGTGCTCGTTATACTCGCAACGAGTAGGTACCGGTACTCGCTACTCGTTGCGAGTATAGCGAGTACGAATACTTTCGCAGTGTATCTATAGATACACTGCAAAAGTAGCCTAAAAGTGAATAAAAGTTGTTAAAAAATAATAAAATTACATACTCACCTGTCCGTCGCCTGCACAGGGACCGGCAGATAAGACATCTGTCAATCAGATGGCCGGTAGCGATCTGGCCAATCAGATGGTGCCACGTCACAACTACGTCATTGCTAGTGGCCACCTGATTGGCCAGTTTGCAAGGTCCTGACAGTACATCTAGGACCTTGCAAATTGGCCAATCAGGTGGCCGCTAGCGATAACGTGGTTGTGACGTGGCACTATCTGATTGGCCAGATCGCTACCGG
Source organism: Allobates femoralis (assembly GCA_033576535.1). Lineage (NCBI taxonomy): Eukaryota > Metazoa > Chordata > Amphibia > Anura > Aromobatidae > Allobates > Allobates femoralis. The sequence continues at coordinate 51,919,284 of JARQOC010000005.1, read as the reverse complement.
CCATCTGATTGGCTGGTAGTGACAGGTCCTTGTCCAGCGATCGGATGTCTTCTCTGCCGATCCCGATGCAGGCGTCGGAAGGCGAGTATGCGATTTTATTATTTTTTAACAACTTTTAATCACTTTTAGGCTACTTTCGCAGTGTATATACAGATACACTGCGAAAGTATTAGGACTTCTCGCTACTCCCGAGTACACATAAGTACTCGAAGAGTAGCGAGTAGCCCGAATACCGCTACTATTCGGCGAATACCAAATAGTAGCGAGTATACTTGCTCATCCCTACTTGTACATAATGTTTTATATTATCTGCTGGAATATAATTTTCTGTATATTGGATACATTTCATCGAATTTAGCAGAAGTTTTCAAAATTCCAAAAGTCACATTCATTCAGGTCATGTGTAACTTTATTCCAGCTTTATTTAAGATGTGTAAAATCACCCAGCACCATTAAAAACTATAAAAGGTGAAACCATTTGATCCATATTTTGTCTTTCTCTATACTGTTACAGTTACTCCTGTTTCTACCAGACGCAAAAATCAATATTCTTTTCAGTAAAGTGTAAAAATGTGTTTTGTTTGGTATGTCAAGTACTTGTCATACAGGTGACTATTGCTATTTGTCTTTGTATTGCCTGAGACTTAAACGAACCCACAGCTATTCTGCAGCGCCCATGATGGCATTATTCTCTTACAGCGCAAAATGAACAGTGGCACACAAATATTACTCTGAATCATGTCACTCGTGTGAAATGATGACATATCACTTGGGTTAGTTGACACTTTATCATAGGACTCCCATCTAAACTAAGGACCAAAAACCTTGAGAGAGAGCTAGGTCACAGTTCTCTGCACACCAGACAATAGGAGCATTGTTGTAGAGACAAAAAATTAGGAAGGACCTTGTGCTACCCAAGCCGGCTATGTTGAAAATGGCAGGTATGTTTTACAGAGAAGGTGGCCTGCTGCAGTGTAAGCCTGGAATGGATTTTCTGGAATTTTTAGTTCCATTATTTTTTATTAATACTACAGGGCCAGGTTCAAAGGATAGTCAAAAGTGATGGGAAGGACTAACCATCTATGTACCTACCATGGGGGCATCTGAGCTGATATCAGTCACAGCCTCTGCAAACATATCAGCCATTTACAACACACACGGTTGGTATTCGACAAAGGTGTACATCTTAGGCTGCCTTCAGACTTGCAGATGCATCTGCAGCGTTTTGCAGATGCATCTGCAAGTATCTGCATGCAGACCGCGGCCCCTATGTTTATAATGGAGCGCACGGCGGTCTGCAGATGCTTGCAGACCGCCGTGCGCTCTCATTGCCCGCCATATGTGATCTGTGCGCAGGCGGATGCCTGCGTACAGATCACACACTCTCGCCCGCACCAGGGACGCAACATCCGCCTGCGCACAGATCACTAATGGCGGGCAATGAGAGCGCACGGCAGTCTGCAAGCATCTGCAGACCGCTGTACGCTCCATTATAAACATAGGGGCCACGGTCTGCATGCAGATGCTTGCAGATGCATCTGCAAGTCTGAAGGCGACCTTATTTTGATATAAAGAAACAAAACCTGAATTGGAACAGAAATTAACCATGCAGTAGGTGCATGTTCACATGGACTTCAAAATAGCAAAAACAACAAGAAAAAAAATAGCAAATACCCTAAAATAAATGAATAAATAATTTTCATAGTGCATAAAAATAAAATAGATGAACTAAAAGAAGGAAGCAAGCGCAGATAGGGTCTTATCTTTTTAACAATCGGCGGCTTAAGAGCCGTAATGAACACTGCTCACCTGGTTTAGTTGTGTGACACACAACCAGTATTAAAGCATGTAATAGCGGCTGCTGCTGGACCCACACCTCCACGTGCTATGTGGTCAGATTCCAGAGTTTTCCAGGGACAATGTGTTGTCGGTCCGCGCTGCCACAAAAACTGAATCAGAAGTTCACTCTATACCTTTATTTTGGATCCATCCAACGCGTTTCGGAGCCTGCTATGCTCCTTCATCACTCCCTGATGAAGGAGCATAGCAGGCTCTGAAACGCGTTGGATGGATCCAAAATAAAGGTATAGAGTGAACTTCTGATTCAGTTTTTGTGGCAGCGCGGACCGACAACACATTGTCCCTGGAAAACTCTAAAAATAAAATAGGGTACTTGGTGACATTATTTTGATAAAAAAATGCGTAAGCCATCCCACTGCGACAAGTTGACCACGTCGAGTCGGTCCCTACCTAGCAGTATTAAAAACTGCTAGGTTTTTAATAATTGGTCGCAGGTAGCGGTGTTGAATGCCACAACAGCCCGCCTACTGAGATGGGGGCTAATGTAAGAGGCTGGGCATACACTGTGCAGGCCTGTGTGAACTGCGCCCTATGTGGAACCCATTGTGTGTGCAGGACAACCAGTGGTCACTCCCTCTGTGTGAAAGGAGGTTGCTAGTGATTGGGGCTGGTGTCTTGCATTCATAATGCCTTCAGTTATAACCTGGGCAAAGCTGCACACAGCACTGAGTGTAATGGTCGTCTGACCTGAATCTGCTGTGGTAAGAGAATTTATTTTCTATTTTGTCCTTTGCTCACTTGAGATAAGAATTTAGTGGATAGGACTTGTGATGTGTGGGGAGCCGTGTATTGGCTCACAAGCTTACGTGTTTTGGACCAAAAGACAAACCAATACCCCACAATTTGTTATAGTTTTTAATAATTGGCTCTGCATTTTTTGATCAAAATAATGTCAACAAGTACCCTATAGCATTTTATTTATTCGTGTCGTTTATGGTGCTTGCTCATATTTTTTTCTTGTTTTTGCTATTTTGAAGCTCGTGTGAACATTCACCTACTGCATGGTTACATTTCTGTTCTAGTTCAGGTTTTGGCTCTTTGTGTTTATTTGTAGTGATTACAAACTAAGGTGTGGCATGCCTTGTATGAGCTGGACATTATATGTATATAGCTTTCCATTGCTGGTGTTCTCTGTTGGAACACAGGGCCTGCTCATTCCTTATGTCCATGTCACTGACATATGGTAAGGTTTTTAATACCGCTAGGTAGGGACTGTCCCGATGGTGATCAAAATAATGTCACCAAGTACCCCATTTTACTTTTATGCACTATGCATTCTATTTATTCATTTATTTTAGGGTATTTGTTCATTTTTTTTTCTTATTTTGATATATTAAATGGAACCTGCCACTCGATTCATGCTGCCCAAACCACTGTCAACTTGAATCAGAGTCTTCTTTCATTTTTGCAGCTCGGTATAACTTTCTCTGAAAATCTCCAGAGTTTGAGAGAAAATATATGTAGAAGATTCTGCTGGGGACCTTTGGAAGAGACCTGTCAATCACCTTCAGCAGCATTGTAAGAAGCCGGTCAGGGTCAGAGGTAGCACCGGACTAGTTTCACCTCTGGCTATGGTCTTCTATTGAATCTTCTAACAATACTTTCTCTGAAACATCAGTGTGCAGCCTGGGCCTGTCTATATCATGTCTATCATGAATCGCAAGACTGGTTCAATTTAATTGATTTTCCCTTCTTTTATGGAAGTGGTCCACCTGAATTGTATCAGTTATTATGCCAGATTGGTCTTACAGCTACATAAAAAATATCATTCCATGCAACCATTTTTTAGATTTCTCAGAATCAGTGCACAAGTTGTACAAGTTTGCCAACATTTCTGAATGGTTCAGGCATAACATAACTATCCAGACCGGTTGACCACTCCATCACTACATGTTGGAGACATGATTTTTTGGGTGCTTACTAGTAAATAATTTTACCGGTGCTCCTCCTACATTTGTTTTATCTCTTTTCTCAGAGATTGACTAACTTTCCGATGATGGGTCATTCGCAACTGGCACTTCACCGAGAGCGAATAAAGTCTCTGAATGTCTCTGGTTTAGTATTCAAAAGAGCCTCCTCTTTTCAGTAAGCAGAGCTGCCCTTAACAAGAAATTTCGATTGGAGGAGGCTGATGGCCAAGTCTGGTCATGTTATCAACCAACGTTACCCATTTTGAGATAAAAAAGAGAAGAGTTTAGTAGATATAAGATGTAAGTGACACAAGATCAGGTTTCATACACATTTATTAAAATAAAGAAAAAAAATAGTGCTGTAGCTTTTCATCAAATCATAGAAAGGTGGAGTTGAAAGGGACCTCCTGGGTCCTCAGGTCCAACCTCCGCTCAAAGTAGGATTCACTAAAACATCCCAGACAGATGTCTGTCCAGCCTCTGTGTGAAGGCTTCCATTGAAGAGAACTCCGCACCTCTCGTGGCCGCCTGTTCAACTCGTTGATCACCTTCACTGTCAAAAAGTTTTTTATAACATCTAATCTATGTCTCCTACCATTCGGTTTCATCCCATTACTTCTAAACTGTCCTTATGCAAATAAGAGTAAAGCTGATCCTGTACAGTGTGACAGCAGCTTGGGATATTTGTAGACAGCTATTAAATCTCCTCTCACTCTTCTTTTTTGTAAGCTAAACATTCCAAAATCCTGTAACCATTCCTAATAGGACATGGTTTGCAGACCGGTCACCATTCTGGTTACTCTTCTCTGAACTTGCTCCATTTTGTTGATTTTATGTTAAATGTAGTGTCCAGCACTGGACACAGTATTCCGGATGAGGTCTGACCAAAGAGGAGTAGAGGGAAATATTGACTTCACGTAATCTAGACTGTATGTTTCTGTAAATACATCCCAGAATTGTGTTTGATTTTTTTGCTGCTGCGTCACACTGTTGACTCATGTTAATTCTGTGATATATTAATATACCCAAGTCTTTTTCATGTGTGCTGTTCTTTGGCCCTATTCCTCCCATACTGTATATGTATGTATTTTTGAATCCTCTCTCTCTTTTCTAGTATTAGCTATCCATTCTAGCTTTGTGTCATCAGCAAATTTAATCCATTTGCCCTCAATTCCTTCATCCAAATTAATGATTAAGATGTTGAACATCACAGGGCCCAGGACACAGCCCTGTGGTCCCCACTTGAGACATTCTTCCAACTAGATGTGTAGCCATTTATGACCACTCTTTTGGTCTGATCACATAGCCAATTATAAATCCACCTAACAGTTGCCTTGTCCATTCCTTACTTGGTCATTTTTTCAATAATAATTATATGAGAGACTTTGTCAAATGCCTTGCTAAGTTAAGATATACTATGTCTGCATTTTACAGATCCATCCAGGCAGTGATTTTGTCATAGAAGAAAATTAAGTTAGTCTGACATGACTTTAGTTATAAACCCATGCCGACTCTGGTTAATAATTTAATTCTTATCCAGGTACTTGCATACATGTTGTTTAATAATTTATTCAAATATCTTTCCTGGTATAGAAGTCAGATTCACAGGCCTTCCCCAAAGAAATCCGATACAGTCGGATTACACACATATTAACATTTGCCAAATAGAGCGTTAAGAAAACTATTACAATTGTTGCTGGATAAAAGTGTTCACAAGGAGGAGGGGTTCAGGGCTGTCTCCAAAACTTGTCATCAAGGGGGAACAGGGAGGACGCCGGGCGTGATGCCCATAAGCTCCAACTCTCTGCAGCCCTGCGCCTGCACGACTTATCCATAGCCAAGTAAAATTCTTGCAGAAAAATCAGGTTGACTTTATCAATGAGAAGCCTTTAGTATCCGCATGGCTTGATAATAAAAATTTCTGCAGGAAGGGTGACTCCAAGGCGCACCTCCTAACCTCTAAATAATCCCCAGAATAAAGAAATCTCTTGACCTGCAGGTACTGGAGAAAAGTTGGGCGCAGCCTCGGGTAGCGACCAACAAGCGACCCAAAAGAGGGCAGGGCGTCACCCTCAAGCATCTCACCTAGGGTTTGCACGCCCGCCTCCCTCCAAACCCGAAGGTGCAGAGAGGGAATGTGATCTTTCAAGGCAGTGAGGAAAATCGGAGCGGGGGGGCCAGGCAGGTCCACTCTCTTGGGGCTCCCGTCCAGCATCTCAGTAATGCTTTCATGGTTCCCAGGCTGGTCCCATTTTCCTGGGAAAAAACCCTCAGCGACAAGGGCCACTCGGAGGGAACCCCCCCTCTGCAAAATACGGCTCAATCTGAATCCACTGCTTATCTGTGGAAGGCAGCCACCACGACTTAACCCCCTCCAATACCACCGCCCTATGTATATCTATTAGATTAGGGACGCCCATTCCCCCCTTCACGATGGGAAGATACATGATTGAATTGGCAACCCTCTGACATCTCGGAACCCAAATGTGTTTATATATTAAGCTTTGGAGTTTCTTAAGCCTACTTCTGGGGATAGAAATTGGGAGACAACGAAAAACATATTGGATCTTAGGGAGGATCATCATATTAAACGCCTGGATCCTAGCAATCCAGGAGAGGCTATGGACAGGATGGGAGGATACGTCTTTAGCTATGGATTCAGTTAAAAGGTCAAGGTTACGTTGAAGCAAAGACCTGGAGGGGCAGAGCAATATACCCAGATATGGAATCCCATCTGGTACTATTTTAACACTAGAAGTCCCAGAGAGGGGTCATTTAACATTTCTACCTTTGAAACCCAGAGACGGCTCGAATGACCTGAAGGATTTTAGCTAACATCCTCTAATCACAGTCTTTTGTTCTGTAATTAAGACCATTACTGTCGCACCACAGGAGGATGTTGTTTTCCATTGAGTTTAGCCATTTAGTTTCTAGTTAGCTTTATTCAATTTGGACTAAGGGTCATTTGACCCTCTTTCAGGACTTCAGGGGGGATCTCGAAATTTCTGGGACTTCTAATTTTAAACGGGTAATCTGTCTTAAGCAAAGTCAATTCGCGCGAGGGGATTCCAATAGAAGAATGACTGACTTAGAAGCATTAAGCTTGTAGTAGGAAATCCGGGAAAACCATGACAGAGTGTCAATTATTGCCCGGAGGGAGGTGGAAATGTCCGTACAGGTAATAATGATGTCGTCAGCATAAAGTCCAATCGTATGCGTGGAGGGCCCAACGGCTATCCCACTCACCAGGAGGTTACCCCAGATGGAAACAGCCAGCGGCTCAATTGCCAGGGCGAAAATTACCAGTGAAAGGGGGCAGTCCTGGCGAGTGCTGTTGGAGACTTGGAAGGCAGGCGAGAGAAAGTCCGACGACAAAACTCTGGCATTGGGATGGGTATATAAGGCCATAACCGCCGAAAGGAAAGGGCCTGTTACGCCAAACGTCCGAAGAACAGCCTCAAGGTATCCCCAGTGTGCCCTGTCAAACGCCTTTTCCGCGTCCAACAACAGGAATACACTGGAGGGCGCCCAACCTCTCAGCCAACGCCACCAGATTAATCATACGTCTGGAACCACCCCCCATCTGCCTGCCTGGCACAAACCCGACTTGGTCAGGGTGCACCAGATCACCAACTACCTTTAAAAATCTATTAGCCAATATTTTGGAAAATAACTTGAGGTTGCAATTTAAAAGAGAGATGGGCATATAGCTTCCTGGTTGATCCAGCGGTTTGCCCTTTTTGGGGATTGTAACAATTGTGGCCTCTAAATTATTGGGCGGGATTGAGGTCACTGTTTGCCATTTGTGGAAGTATCTAACGAGAAATGGGGCCGAGAGTCGAGGGAATTCCTTATAATATTCATTTGGAAATCCGTCGGGGCCCTGTTCGAAGTGACATTTAGTGGAGAGGATGACATCTATAACTTCTTGTGCTATAAATGGGGAATTAAGTTTTGAGGACTGATCCTTGGATAGCCTCGGAAGGCTTAAACTCTACAAAAAATCATCTATTCCACCCGGGGAGGGCTGTGGAGTGTGAGGGTCCATTTTTAAATTATATAACCTCTCATAATACTGAGCAAAAGCAGTGGAAATTTCCGCAGGACTCCTGATAATCCTGCCCGCAGGGCCAGACATATTATCAATAACTCCCCTCACGGCTCTTTTTCGTATTCTCCACACCAGCAGTTCTCCAGCCCTGTCTCCTGACTAGTAAAAAGCTAATTTAATACGTCTAAGTTGTCTCTCATGTTGACCTAAAAGGAAGGCTCTGAGATGGGACCTAGCTTCATAAATTAGGTTGGAGCAACGAGGAGAGGGGTTTGAATTGTTTTCATCCTCCAAGACCCGGATGTTTTGAATTAATTCCAACCTTCTAGTATTCCCTTCCCTTTTAATCCGGGATGCTTTTTGTAGGAAGATTCCCCGAATAAACGCCTTATGGTCCTCCCATAGTGTGCCATAGTTTACCTCCCCATTGTCATTAAGACGGAAAAATTCCTCTATACTGTGCGAGACCTCATGTACTATTGGTAGGCGAGACAGTAAGCTAACGGTTAGAGTCCACCTGCATGAGCGACCCAAAAATCCACCTCCAAGGTGGAGTCCGTGACCCAAATCCACCTCCAAAGAGACAGGGGCGTGATCCAACCACATGATAAAGACCCACCTCCGCACAGACACAGGTCGAAAGTGAACGATCGTCCACTAAAAAATAATCATTTCTCGTGTAAGACCTATGTCGGTGCGAAAAGAAGCCATAGTCCCGCTCCTCCGCGTGGAAATATTTCCAAGCATCATGCAAGCGTCTCTCTCTACAGACCAGTTTGAGTTCACAGTCCCCCCTTGTTCCTCCCTCAGAGCAATACCCCTATCAGGAATTATGTTAAAGTTACCGCAAACATATGTAAGACCTACTGCAAATTCAGTTACTTTATCAAAAAATTCTCGTAGAAATTGCAGTTGTGATTCGTTAGGAGCATACACATTTGCAATAGTAAAAGGGGCCCCCTCCAGGGTGCCATTCACTAAAATATAACGACCTGCAGAATCTGAGAGTAGGTCTGCGACGTGGAAGGCAAACAAATTTATAAAGAGTATGCAGACCCCTGCCTTTTTCTGGGTGTTAATAAAATGAAAAAATGGCGTGCACACAGACTTATTTCACAGCGGAGGTGCAGATTAATGGGATTCCAGGATCCCACAGTCTATAGTATAGGGTAACAGAATCGCACACACCTTAGGTTTCTGTATATGCTATATTTATTCAAATAGAAGACTGTAAAGAGGAGCAACATACAGGTGGGCAACGTTTTGACCAAAACCCTTGGTCTTTATCAAGCCTGTTGCTATGAACAAAACAAAAAATACAAACCATCAGATAGGTGTTCAAATATACAGTGTAGTGAAGAGGATTAGGAAGTAGAGGCCCCCCATCCCCTCGACAGAGGGCATATATATAAAAAATTTACAAGGCTATTAAAAGGCACCATCTGGGGGTAGATACCCCTTTAGATAGGAAAATGTAACCTGCAGTGAGAGACAAGGGAGAAGAAAGGAGAAGACAAAGTCTGCCTGTAGTCACATGGAAGTGATATAGATAGGGGAGAAGTTTATAGGAACCTCACCTTTCCTTCTATGAGGTCTGGTGTAGTCTTAGTAAGGGATATACTGAGTGCCTGCCAGTCAGTAGATATCTCAGCCTGTATATAAAATGGTCCATAATTATAGTAGGGTCCATAGGTAATACCTATGTATGTGATGATTCATTTGATCAGTCTTGTTACGTTAAATATATTTCAATGTATTGTCCTGCTGAATGGACTGGTGATGCATCACCTAAGAAAAAAACGAGCAGGCTTAGACTGTGCCCCCAGTTATGGACTACAAGTCCTCCACTAAGTGTCCAAATTGTCCAGTTTTTTACCTTAAATCGTCCTGTATTGGCCTGTGTAGTGGTGGATGTCCGGCGTCTGCGGTCCGTGGCCTTTAAGCCCGCAACCCGGAAGTAAAGGACAGGGCGAACGCAGGGTTACAGCCCCCCTCCCTTGCATGACTGGCATATTATATGAGCACTAGGTGTGAGGGATACACTCGATTGTAATTTTAACAAATATTCATTAAAGGTTATATTTTAATAAGTGCACTATGTGGAGATTTAATTTGATTATTAGAGTCACACATATCATTTGATTTGAGTTAAACTGTCACTCAAGCTCCGGTCACAGATGGGGGCGGCAATTTTAAAAAGTGCAGGGCGGGTTCTGCAGCCGGGGGCAGCAAGGACCTAATCCACAAGGATCATATGCCAGCCTCTTAGACTTAATAGGAGGCCAGCGCTGGACAGAATAAAAGTTATTTTCTTAGGTATGAGGGGCACGTCTGGGCACATAGAGGGGTTAATAGAATCCCATTTACATTATGTGTAAGCTGATGGGCACAGTTTAAAATGCCCAAAGGGGGTGACAGGTTCCCTTTAATTCACATTCCAATATTATTTTGATAATATCAAAATGTATTGAGTGTTTTTTATTTACATTTTTTAAAGATAAAAGCACTGAAATAAAATAAAAAAGATAAAAACAAATTCTTTTTATTATTCATTGATGGAGCTGTGTGTTGGGACTTCGTCCCAGTGGTATGTTGCCATTCTCTTTATCCTTAGCAGTATATGAAATGAAAAATATTAAGCCACAATTAAAAACACATATAAGGTCAGAAGACCATTGTACTTTTTGAAGAAACAGAAAATAATCCAAATAATAGAAACAAAATTAGATAACTGTCAGACTTTTATGTTGTTTTTTTCACCTAATTACACATTTTCCGTCTGCCTGAAAACAGATGAAAGATGTAAGAACACAGCCAGCCGGCATGAGGACTTTTTTATTGTAAAGTTACAGACAAAAATGGAATTACTGTAACTGAGAGAGCACAAAACTTCACCTCAAATGACTTTTCTATGACTTTTGTGTCCAGTACCTCTGGATAACCCTCCCTTGGTTTCACAAATTTTACATTTCACAGACTTTTAAATTTGTAAATTAAATTTATAGAATCTCATTGACCAAAATATGTATATATACCTAGTGATGAGTGAGTACCGTAATATTCTCAATCACTATACTCGTTACGAGTACTTTCTAATAATCGCACATTCATTCCGAATAGCGAGTACAAGTCAAGTCAATGGGAAATGTGAGTAATTTTCTGCTCTACCCGACGATGAGGTCTTGGAAGGCTGTAAAAAGGCAGAAATGGCTGAAAACGTGCTCAAACTGCATCGGAACAGTATGCAGACATGATGTACACTGTCTGCATACTGTTCTGCCATACAGCTGTCTGCTCTGAGTTACAGAACCTAGTAATGATGAATATAATAGATGAATGGCCCATTATACCAGCCACTACTCTTGAATTTATGGACCTATGGAGGTGGAAAATGTGGATATGGCTATACATTGTCTGTAGTCTGATTCTACTGTGGTAGTGCAAAATACCAGGTCCGAATTGCACTGTGAAGTCGGGAAACTACCAAGCCTACGGTCCGTCGTAGAAGCCACACTAGGTAATTGCCTTCCTATTTCTAGTTCCTGCAATGTCCATATCTTGTTGTTCAGTCCGATTCTCTGAGTCATTCTTTCTGGACCCTGGTTCCATGAGGAACATTGTGCAACAGGCTGTAGTGGACCAAAGTCAGATATCAATGACTATCTCATTTGTGGATGGGAAACCTCTGTCTGAACTCATCCTATTCATCACCGATCAGATGAATCTTTGGTAGGTATGCTGCACTCAGAGAGGATCACCTTCCAGGTGCTTTCTGGCCTGTCTCCTTGACTGTTGCTGGGTCTAATTTGAATCAAAACCATGAACCTGTCCTGAACTGGAGGTCTGGAGACATATTCCGATGGCGACAGTCCTGTCGTGAGAAGTGTCTTATTCCTGTTGCCCTACCCACCCGCCTGTGATGTCATCCAATTTTTGGGGTCTGCAGTCTGCTTACTGGTCCTATGTGGACATCTTTGACAATAAGAAGGCTGACACTCTGGTGCCACATAGGACATATGAGTGACCTATCAATCTTCTTCCTGGTTCCTCACCACCCTGTGGTCGAAATTTATCCTCTGTCCCAGGCAGAGATCCAAGCTATTAGATATAATAATTCCATACAACTAGTACATGGATCACAAGCAACATAAAATTACTTAGTCCTACAGACTCCAAGAGCAATTTTATGCCAAAAACCAAACGGAGAGAAGGAGTGCGTTTTTGCAATGATTTTATATTTGTATTGTAACTCACAGTGCCAAAAATATAACAGGAAGGTGGCACACATAGGGTATAACTCGTGCACACCACATTTGCAAAATTTTTAAAATGGTATAACACACTCTTGGAAAGTATATTATATACAATAAAATGCAGTTTACAGAGGAAAGACCAATACAATATTTCAGTATTTCAATATCACCAAAGTACAATTACATATAGTCAATGATAGACGTCTATACTGGACCTCAAAATACTGCACACGGTATCATTAGCAGCCTACATATCCAAAGTGCTAGTGCAGGAGATAGATTAATTGCATTTCCTCCATTATACCAAAGTGCTAGTGCAAATACTGGTGCCAATCACGGTTACCCCACAGTGGAAAGGTCCCCTGTAACAGGTCCCCAACGTACGTTTCCTCTTTATCGTTTTTGCTTCATCAGGGAGAATTATAGAGTGTCTCCCTAACACCCCGCCATGTCTTTTTATATCGTCCGGTGATTGAAAGCACCGGCATGTGTGCTGCAAGCTGCGCTATGTCACTTCCGGTTTCCTCGTCGCTACCGGAAGTGACGCGGCATCAATGTGACGATCGTAATGCACTTGCCCGGGAGCCTGGTCGCGTCACCATGACTCCCGGGCATGCGCAGTCGCACTTGGAAACACCACGTTCTCCGGAGCCGAGGATTAGAAGCAAACACAGCGCAGGCACACATGTTAACATTAATAATAGACCTGGTTATAAACTATGGCGCTACCTGAAATGGCCAAAGGCACCAGTAAAATAGGAACATAATAATTACATTGTGTGCCTGTTGTGGACACTGCTCGGCCTGCAACAATGTCCTTCCCTGTGCCTCCTTCACGTCCTTCAGATTTTCAACTTTTCGGCATATTTTTTTGACAGAGCATGCCCCTTGGGAGATCTAGGAGGCACAGATCCATCAGCAAGATCAATACTGTTCACCATGGAATGGACTGAATCACTTTTATAGAGGCTGTTTGTGGGCTGGGATATGGGCGGCACATGGGAGGAACTGCAATTCTGTTTCTGCTCGTGCGCACTGAGTTGTACGCATGTGTATCAAACGCTGACATTGGCAAGACCTTGCGTCCGCTTGTGTACCCATAGACAATAATGCATTGCAAATTTTTTGATCGCCAAAAAATGCAACATGCCGTGTTCGAAGGGCGCGGAAATTCCACGCACAGGTACGCATATGCACACAAACGCATGCCTCTACATATCACTGCGGATGAATGCGTATTCCATGTTAAAGATCCGTCCGCAATACACTTGTGGATTTAGAATTTGATTTCCGCAGCATGCGCTGCGCTTGCAAACGCCAATGTGAAGGCAGCCTAATTGATCTGTGGGAGTTTTATTTTTGATATTCTATTTCTCACTGTTAAAATTAACCTCCCCTTAAAACTATAGCCTGTTCATGTCTTTGTCAGTGGACAAACGTACAAAATCAGCAAGAGATTAAATACTGAATCTTTACCCCTCTGTATATATTGTGCATTGAGTTCAGAACAGCTCTTATCTGTGTTAACTGTATCAGATAATGGATTACTTCAGCCTATACACGTATGCTGTTTCATTGAAATCTCCTTGGAAACAGTTAGTACTCTGTGACTACTCCTGTGGAGTTTGTTTACCAGTCAGACTTTTTTCTTGTGTGTACTAAATCCTGGGGTCTTATTAGGCTGCGTTCACACATTGCGTATTTTTGGGTTCTTTTTTGTGTACGCTTTTCAAAATACGCAATGTGCTTTTTGTCTGCCAGCAAAGTGAACGGGAAATTCACTGTGCTGTGCAGTCAGAGAGTAAAAATACGCTGCGCTTTTATGGTAGAAAACGCAGTGCGTAAAGAATTGACATGTCAATTCTTTACGCATCAGGCGCTGCTTGATCTGATGTCACAGAGGGCGAGGAAGAATCCTGCTTCCTCCTCCCCTGTGTGACACCTGTGACCGCCCATTTGATTTCGCAGTGTATCGATATACACTGCGAAATCAACGTTAAATAAAGACAAATGCATTGAAAATAATAAAGAATTAAATACTTACCTCTCCGACGGGTATTCCGGTATCCGGGAGCCGCCGCTGGAATTGCCCTGCTAGGACCTGTGGTGATGTCAAAGGGCGTTCCGATCATGTGATATGTATCACATGACCGCAAGTGGCCAATCAGCGCCCGTAACGTCTGACATCGCAACAGGCCCTGGCAGGACGATACCTCGCCTGCCTCTGCACCAGAGAAAAGGCGTCGGACGGGAAGTATTTGATTTTTTATTATTTTTCATACATTTGACTTTATTCAATTCAGATTTCGCAGTGTATATTAATACACTGTGAAATCTAATGGGGGCAGTCACACGTCACACAGGGGAGGAGGAGGCAGGATTCTTCCTCTCCTCTGTGACATCACTTGCGCTTTATTGGGTGAAGAAAGTGCGGTGTGTGACCACCCCGGTGTATTTTGTTGCGCTTTTTTGCGCGGCCAAAAATCGCGGCAAAAAGCGCGCGCAAAAGCACAACAAAATACGCAAATGTGTGAACGTAGCCTTAGGCTACGTTCACACAATGTGTCTTTTTACGCAGCTGCACTTTTTTTTTTTTACGTGTATTTTGTGAAATACGCAGCTCCTTTCACACAATGAGTTATTTTCTGCGTTTTTCTCTGCGCTTTTTCAGAGCCCACTTATCGTGTGGGCAATGGAAAAGTGCAGAGAAAAACAGCAGAAAGAATTGACATGTTGATTCTTTCTACGCGTGCGCTTTTGCAGTGAAAGCGCGCAAGTAAAAAAAAGCACAAATACGCTGTGTTTGAGTGGATTTTGTCAAAACTCATAGGTTTTGCCGGACTGTGTATCCAGAAATGTGTTTCACTGCAAAAAAGCATGCGTAAAAAAAAACGCAAAAAAACGCAGGAAAAAGCAGAAAAAGCAGTAAGGCTGCGTTCACACATTGCATATTTTTGAGCACTTTTTTGCACGCACTTTTCAAAATACGCAATGTGCTTTCTGTTTGCCGGCAAAGTGAATGGGAAATTCACTTTGCCGTGCAGACAGTGCCCAAAAATACACTGCGCTTTTATAGGAAATAGCGCCTGCGTAAAAAGAATGACCTTGTCAATTCTTTACGCAGCAGCTGCATCTGACGTCACAGAGGGAAGGAAGAATAATGCTTCCTCCTCCCCTCTGTGCCATGTGTGACCGTCCATTTGATTTCTCAGGCAAATGCATTAAAAATAATAAAGAATGACATACTTACCCTCCGACGGATGATCCGGTGTCAGGGAGCCAGGATCCGCTGCAGGAATTGACCTGCTAGGACCTGTGGTGATGTCAGAGTGATGTCACGGTCATGTGATATGTATCACATGACCGCGGGCGGCCAATCAGCGCCTGTGAGTCACTCTGACATCACAGCAGGCCCTGGCAGGACGATACCTCTGCACCGGAGACCGAAGAAAAGGCGTCAGAGGGTAAGTATTTGATTCTTTATTATTTTTCATTCATTTGACTTTATTTAATTTAGATTTCACTGTGTATATGAATACACTGCGAAATCTAATGGGGCTCTCACACATGTCACACATGGGAGGAGGAAGCAGGATTCTTCCTCCCCTCTGTAACATCACCTGTGCTTTATGGGGTGAAGAAAGCGCGGTGTGTGAAAGCATCCACGTATTTTGTTGCGCTTTTTTGCGCAGCCGAAAATCGCGGCAAAAAGCGCGTGCAAAAAAGCGCAACAAAATACGCAAATGTGTGAACATAGCCTAATGCTATTAAAGAGTGAAAAAGAGATTATGTCCTTCACAGAGGACAGAGCAAAAAGTACAAGGGTAAGGGCCCCTTTCCAGTGATCCCACCAGCGATCCAACCTGCCCAGGATGGCTGGAAAGTCTCTATTCGGTCGCTGGTGAGCTATCAAACAGGCAGACTCAACAGTGACCAGTCAGCAGTGACATCGCTGGTAACCAGGGTAAACACCGGGTAGCTAAGCAGCGAGCTCTGCTTAGTTACCCGATGTTTACCCTGGTTACCAGTGTCCTCCAGCTTACAGGCTAGGCTAAGCGGGAGGACGCTGGTAACCAGGGTAAACACCTGGTAACTAAGCAGCGCACGCTGCTTAGTTACCCAGTGTTTACCCTGGTTACCAGTGCCCAGCATCTAATGTGCGGCGCTGGGCAATGGATGTGAGGTCACTGATCGTTGGTCCCTCGCTGTCACAAGCAGCGATGCATGCTGACTAACGGGAGACCAAGGACCAAAAAATTGTCTTGAATGATCAGTGACCTCACAGCAGGGGCCAAGTCGCTTATGCGTGTCACACAATGCAACATCGCTGGAGAGGTCGTTGTTACGTCACAAAACCTGCGACGTTTCAGCGACTTCGCTAGCAATGTTGCAGTGTGTGAAGTATTTCTTAGGGTACCTTTACACACCGCTACGACAGGATGGATACAACCCGCTACTTCACGTGCACGAGCACGGCCAAACGGTTACAAACGGGAAACGCACCACCTTTACACGCCGCCACAAGGTGCGCTACGCTACGTTACATCTATAGCTAGCTACATCGCCGGGTGTCTCAAGTAGCCATCTGTAGCTTAGCTTACCTCATTTACACACCGCTACAACAAGCTAACATGGGCGAACCTGGTGCAGCAGGGACAGCACATAGGCGTGCCACAATTGTGGATTACAAGACGTCCGTACGCTGATAGGACAACGCAAGAACATCATGATTGGGCAGGCATCGCAGGAGGCTGATTAATACTTGACGCTCGAGCAATTGTGTAGTGTGACTGGGCAGCTCCTTAAATATGCCGCCCTGTGCGGCGACAACCAATCGCAACGCAGGAGCTTCTTCCAATGATCGCTGAAGGGGGCGCGGTAACCCGGAGCCTGTGTCACGCCCCAGCAACCCTTCTGTTCCTTCTTTACACGCCGATACAGCTCGCTACAATCGGCTTTGTAGCCATCTGTTTTCGAGCAGTGCTCGGAAACAGATGTATCTGTTGCCGGCTGTCACGTCCCGTCTTCACACGCCGCTACTACGGGCTATATTGACGCTACAAGCTACATTTGTAGCCTGTAGCGGGTTGTATCCATCCTGTCGTAGCGGCGTGTAAAGGGCCCCTTAGTGCAACAAGGTTCACAAATAGTACATAAAGGCTTGTCAAGTACTACAAAAAAGTAAATAAGTTCCAAGTGACAATATTAAAGCAGCGAGGTAGGTAGACAAATCTGGCAGCAGGAGGAGCCACATGTATACGTATTGTATATCTAAGAAGGTGTATGTGCCATACAATCTTGTAGCAAGTGGGAATCCTGCCCGAGGGCTGCTACCTAACTCAAGGCATATATCTGGTAAAAGCAGGTTACAACTTTCTGTGTAGAACAATAAACCAGCAAATCCCTATAAAAAGGAGGAAAAGATCCAGCCCAATGTATTGAACCTTTACCCAAGCAGTGGAAGGACCCATGGATCCAGACCCCAAAGTACGTTTCCTCTTCTTAACAGGTGATAAGCTTTATCGAGGGGGGAAAGTGATGCAACATCTGATCACTCCGGTATTTATACCATAAATGTGTATATCACGCCATATGCCGTTCATTTCACGGCGCTCACGTACTTCCGGTCATGCCTCCTCCCAACCGTAAACACGCTGAGATCACAGAAATGACATCCGGGAGCAGGTTGCGTCACCATGGCTCCCGGACATCAGTGGCTAAATACAACCGTGGGAGGGAGGGGGTAGATCGCCGAACGCTCATGATTGCAGTAGGAAGTAAACAGCATCCTAGAGGGAATTAACCCCTCAAGTACTGATGGCACAACTAGTTAGATAACGCAAATTACAGTATACATAAGGAAAATTGGATCAAGTTTACAAAAGAGTTAATATTCCAGCCTGGCAGAAAGATAAAAAGACCAGGCAAAAGAAGTCAAAAGGTATAGAAATAGAAAATCAAAATGACCTGTAGTTTTTGGCTTGTTCCTAATTATCCAACATGCACAGTGGCCATACCAGGATCATGCCACAAGGTTGTAGAGGCCAAGATTAGAAGGTCCATAGGCAGGCTGTCAAACTACCGGTTGGGGCAGATAGGCATCAAAAAGAAAATATTCTAAAATACAAATAAAGAATAATAAAATGAAAAATGCAAGGAACAAAAATAGAAGACTCAAAGTGGGCAACGGCCTTATTAACGTCACCACCGCGGATGCCCCAATGAACGACCTCAATCCCCCTAATCTTCAGTGAACCTGGGTCACAGTCATGGTGCATCCTAAAGTGATGGAGGAACATCTTTATCGTGGAAAGGTCCTCCACTGTCCTGGTCACAGCAATGTCCCTCATGTGCTCCCTAGCATGTCTGTGTAGTTCTCTAGATGTTAAGCCTACTTAAATTAGTTGCCTCCCACATGTGGCTTAATACACCATGTTGCAGCTGCCACAATTTATATAATCCCAGATCTCAAATATTTTTGTTCGATCAGCAGACATTAAGGAAGCACAGTGGAGGACATTGCTGCATGCGACACAGTGTCCACATTGGAAGCAGCCCCTCAAAGGTCTATTTAACCTGAAGAAAGGTGGAGACTAGGACTCATAATGGCTCCTGACAATTATGTCATGCAGGTTGCGAGCCTTGCATGCTGTCATTAAAGGGTGACTGGATAAAGAGTCTATCAGGTGACGTACCTCCCTCCCTGAGGTGTGGTCATAGAAGTTAAATGATCACCTCTGGTTTTTCTCGGTGGTGTGAGTTTTGGAGTGCAGCAGAGCACAGTGTGCAGCTCTGAGCCTAAGAAGCTGATCCTTAGTTTGGTTGTGTTCATATGGATTATGACAGCAATAAACCAGACGTTTACCCGGCGAAGGCTTCCTGTGTCTACCTGGAATTGGCAGCTGTGAGTGACCCTATCACACAGCATATGTAGAAAGTTATGGATGAAACTGCACCTCCATAACTGGAATGATGAAATAAGTGGACATACCATATACTTTGTAGCACTTGAACGGAACACACCAATATGAAGAGAGTGGCACTCGTTCGATAATAAAAAAAAAACAATCCAAAAGAGTAGCATAGTTCTGCAACCATCTGTTGCCCTGTTTTCAAGGAGTTTTATGACACTTTTCACTGCAATCAAACATGAGATAATTCAAGTAAACATGTGATTGCATTCAACATCCCAGTGCCTGTGAGGCACTGGTTTCACTTTATAGCCCTAAAACCTGCTGGTTAGTTCCCTTTAAGCGGCCTACAAAATCTAAAAACGTAAACTTACATGTTTAGGTACTGTTTAAGATGATACAAAAACAGGTGCACCGGTAACAGTTATATCTAGGTCCTAATTCTTGCAAGACCCCTCGTAACTGTAAGAAGTCAACAGCATTATAAATGACACCCAATAAGTAGGTCCCTTGTTTCAAATTTTCCATTAAGGATTAGTTTAAGGCTTTGCCTCCGGAGATACATTCCATTTAGGCTATCAAATTTGCTCCTTTGTGCACCATACAATGAACACGTCTTGCGTGTCCCAGTTGAGCAATAACTCTTTATTACTCTACTTAGCCCGGTAACGGGTGGCTTTCGTTGGACACGAACATAATTTTCTATTGTGATTATTTATTTAGGATACTTAACATACTGTAAACGTTTCGATAAAAGCCAAACGTTAGTTTGTGCAATACGTTTTAACTTTCTACGACAACTCATTCCAGTTAGTTGCACTTTGTCACACACACAATGTGCGGAAGTGCAGCTGTCAAGGGCAAAGCATTTTCTGCTCTGGTTATTACTTGATAAGAATTCCATATAACTCAGGAGGAAGACTAAACGAGGGATTCTGTCCTTGACTGGAAGTCATTGCGCTCTTATTTGTAGAAGTCGACCACTCTATAACTAGTGTGGGCTGATTTATGAATAAAAGACAATTTTTCCCCATTGTTATTATTTAACCATAGGTCACAAAAGAAATGAGAGGGTAAAATGATTTACAGCATTCAGTTAAATTACACGTGAAAAAAAAAGGATCTTTTGCAAGTTAGTTTTTTAATATTTCATAACATATTCTAAAAAAAAAAATCCCATTATCTGGTGTACTGAAACCTGACCTTGGTAAGCTTGGTATTATATTGAATATAGAAGCTATTAGCCCTAAAAGGTTTTATATATTTTTTTTAAACATAATGTATAATATGTGGCATGGTAAAACGTTCGCTTGGGAAATGCAATTTTGTAACCAGGAAGCTGAACCTCGAAGGCCGCTGTGAATATTTAACAATGTCTAGGCTATGAATATCTAAATTATTTTGATATATTCTCTAGAGAACATTGTAAATTTGAATGCCGATGTTAAAGGGAAGAAGTCTTTGAAATATGACCTATAGTTAAAACAGGTTTTTAGTAAATGTATGTTTTCTTAAATGTCAATATATTTTAAAAATTTACATATCACTACCTTTATTTAAAAACAAAAAATGCAAATCTTTTTTCCACACTGGATGTTAAAGACGAACTCCGGGGAGAGAAACCTCTTTAGTACAGTCCCTGCCCTCCTTCATGATGAAGCAGAGCTGTACACTGCAGTTCTAGGATCTATAGATCGCTTATAAATCAATAAAATCATACCTGCTCCTTTACTCTCCCCCCTCCCTCATGGGACATAAAATTTCAGCCTGAGAGCTTCATGCAGCAGCAGAGAACAGGAGGTGTGTCAGGGGCGTGGACGCTGGGAGCTGCAGGATCATCCTACATTCCAGGGAGGAGTGATGATTAGAGATGAGCGATGTTCGATTCAAATTGTTAGCCAGTCTCAAATTCAGAGCTGCAGCAATAAGGCACAATCCCTATGGTGGCGGCGTGTAATCCGGACACAGGCAAGGTATTTGCATGCCCTAATGAATTCCCTGGGGCGTGCCATGTATACCACGCCCCATCAGCTATCATTGGTGGGGGCTACTGTGTAACCATTGGCTGTCCCTGCACAGGGCGCCATATTTAACGAGCTGACCAGTCACACTACACAATTGCAATAGAGTCATGTATTAGCCAGCCTTCCTGCGCTGGCTGGCCAATCATGATGCTATTGCATTGTCCAATCACCGTACGAGCGTCATGTAATACACTACTCTGTCACACCTATGTACTTGCGGTGCGTAAGATGTACGCCCACATTCCCTTGTGGTAGCGGCGTGTAAATCAGGGAAGGTGCTCCACAAAAGGAACCCGCGGCACCCGTCGGCACTTCCGGGGAACGCAAATACCTTTTGTGGTGGCGTGTATATGTGGCATCGGCAACCGTTGGCAACAGGTAAAAACGTGTGCGTGCACGTGTGTTGCCTACCTGTTGCTACCCTCTGTGGCGGCGTGTAAATGTACCATAATATAGCTCTTTGAATTCATTAGGGCAGGTAGTGTAGCACTGCTGTGAAGAAAGCTACACCACCTGCCTTAATTAGGCATTTTTTTTGCTGCAGCTAGTCCAGGCACTTTGTTCGGGCTAGTAGCAGACTAGCAGTGTCCCACAGTGGTCCCACTGTAGTTGATTCTACTAATTTTTCTACTGCAACAAGCAAACCTGTCATTTTTTGCTTAAGCAGTGTTCACTAAACCTTTACTGTAAGCCACGTTTAATACAACCAAATACACCTTCAGTGTAGTTGATTCTACTACTTTTGTAAAGCAACAAGCTAACCTGTCAGGTTTTGTTTAACAGCAGTGTTCACTAAACCTTCACTGTAGACCAAATACACCTTGAGTGTAGTTCATTCTAATAATTATTTACTGGAACAAGCAAACGTAAATTTTTGTGCCTAGTACCACTGTCTGGCCAATCAGCTGTACTCGATTTTCATCAGAATATTTTTTGCCAACAACTGCAGAGTTGCCAATTTGTTCACATACAAAATGAGTGGCAAGAGGCCTGCTGCTGGTGGAAGGGGGAATAGGCGTGGTGGAAAGGGAAAAATAGTTTGTGTCTGTGGGGTACATGGGATAGCAAGAGTAACATCTGCTGGAGAAAGAGCATCTTCCAGCCAAAGTAAGATGTCTACCTCTTTCCTTGGAGATTCTGAAATGATCCCTTTCGTACGGACACGACTCAGACGACGATCAATACCAATTCTAGATGAGGCACAAAAAGAGCAGACGCTTGAATGGATAGCAAGTGCTTCAGCAAGTGGGCTCTCCTCCACCTCAACTTCTACTTCACAAATGCACTAGTCCTCAGAGGTGTCACCACAATCCCACTTACTTCCGCATAGCTCCCAAGTCTCGAGCCACCCATCTGAGTATGAGGTAAGACAGATGGTTGACTATGCCTCGCTCTTTACTCATACTATAACCTGGGAATCAGAGGTCTGCTCAAAAGCTTTTGTGAGTCAAGGCGAGGTAATGATCTGCACTGATGCCCAGAAGCTTTTGGAGTCAGATCCAGGTCCAGATAAAGAAGGTTCTGAGCAAGAATAATGTAGACCCTCATTCATAAACTGTGAACTGCACCTTGGAGATCTTGTGAGCCCTTCTGCATACAACTCCTCCTGTACTTCCTCCCCCTGCTCTAGTGCCACCACCAGACTCCGAACACTGTTTAAAGTGTGCTCCAGCATGTAAATGACGGGAATAGTCATGCTGATAATGGCATAATCATCACTAAACATCTTCGTCAACATTTCAATACTGAACAGAATGGTGCATAGGTCCTTCATTTCAGACCACTCCAGCAGTGTGATTTTCCCCACCTCTGGATCTCGTAGGCCCAGGTTATATGTCATGACGTATTGCACCAGGGCTCGGCGGTGCTGCCACAGTTGCTGCAACATGCGCAGAGTTGCATTCCATCGTGTCGGCTCATCACATTTCAGCCGGTAAACTGACAGGCCGAACGACTTCTGTAGAGAAGCAAGGCGTTGAGCTACGGGATGCGAATGGCGGAAGTGAGCACACAGCAACCGTGCCCTCTGCTGAAGACCATCTAGGGACATATAGTGTGCAAAAGTTTGCTCGACAACCAGGTTTAAGATGTAAGCCATGAAAGGCACATGTGTCAAATTGTCGCACATGGCCTCTCCTGGCTGTAGGGTCAGTGGACACAAGCATTGATGAAACTCGGTCTCCACAGCAGACCACAACTCCTCAGCTGTGTGACTCACATTTGCCATACATTTCAAGGTAAAGACCGCCTGATGCCATTGAGCCCTGCTGCCATCATAGTAAGGAGGTGTGCAGGATTCCTTGTGTGCAGTTAGAACGCTGGTGGCATTACCAGACAGGCTTTGGGTGCAGGTGGAGGACTGAGAGGAAGTTGAGGAGGCAGAAGCAGTGGAGGAACTTCTACATACAGAGGATTGACGCAGCCCCTTCTCCTGCTGTCTTCATAGTTACCCAGATTTTTTTGGCCGCTACTTACATTTTGGTGACAAATCTTACAGATAACATGGGGAGACTAAAGGCTTGTGGATTTTGGAATGTGCTGCATGAAAGTCACCTCACCAACCATTTTCAGCTTGCAACTGTGGGGTAATTGGTGCCACTGAAGTGGTGTCTGGGCCCAAATTTTTGGGAAAAATGGAGACTCTTGTTGTAGTCCCCTAAATGTGATACAATGCTCAGCGTGTGCACGAGGCCTTCCAGATGCTGTGTTAATAACCGCACCAAATACTCATCGCCTGCACAAGGCCTTCCAGATACCGAGGTAAAACGCAGCAAATTATCATCATCTCCACACGGCCTTACAGATACTGAGGTGAAAAGCACCAAATAATGATCATCTGCACATGGCCTTCCAGATACTGAAGTAAAACACACCAAATATTCATCTTCTTGATGTGGCCTTTACAGATACTGAAGTAAAACTCAATAACTACTCATCGTGTGCATGATGCCTTACAACTACTGTAGTAAAAACTGATTTTGGAAGGGTATGACATGCCTATATCTGTGTCTCCTCCCCCTTTTACTCATCTATCTCTTTTCTTTTCGCATTTTTATATGTACTTCTAACTTTTCCATGTGTTTGTTGTATCTTCTGAGTAGTTTGTCACCTTTTGGACACTTTAGAAGGTGTTTTCTATGTGTTTTCTATGTGGTTGTATGTGTTTGTGTTTGGCTGCCATTGTTTTCAATGGGATTCCACGGTGTTCGACGAACATTCGATGAACATTCGACTAACGCAAACGCCCAATTCGGCGTGCCAAATCGAATTCGAACACTAGTGTGGTGGCTCATCTCCACAAGTGACCCCGGTGGTCGGTGAAGTTTCACATTTCTGTTCATGCCACTAAGGTTCCTTAAAGGTTCATATTTTGCAAGGACCCTTCTTTTGACTATGACTCTATTTTTGGGCAGCATGTTTATTAATAAAGGAAATGTTTAGAATAGTGCTGGGCTAAAACTAGAATATTCAGGTTCGGCTGCTCACCCAGCAGGTACCTGTGAGAGCCATCAGAAGTGACCTAAAGTCATGACAATGTGGCACTAAGTTCACTTGAGGTCACGTCTGGCAGCTCTCATGCTGCTCTCAGTTTGTTCTGGAGGTCGCGGTGAGAGGTCACACTTTCTAATGCCACCACTGAGTGTGGTCTCCAGGTGTAGCAATGTTGGTACCCTCCGCATGGGAATTCATGTGAACTATGTCTAACCTGTGGAGGTGTTTTGGTGGTTAATAAATTGGTGAAAATTGCGTGTGTTTTCTTTTTTAAATAAAGAATTTTTCTGGGATTGTGTTTTGTTTTTCTTCACATACAGGGTTGTAAATGGGAGTGTCTCATAGACTCTTCTCCATTACCAACCAAGGGCTTGATGACAGCTGTGATTTTGACAAATCACAGCTTTAATTAATCCCTAAGGGTAAGTGCCCACATAGTGGTTTAGTGACGTTCAAACCGTCAGTAAACCGGTGGAAATTTGCAGGAGCCTAGAGTTCTGAGCTCTGATGTCTCCAGCTGTTTCCCAGCGGTTTCCCAGCCTTTTTTTCAGCATTTGCACAGCGTCTTTCAGTCGGTTTTTCCAGCGGTCTCTAAGCGGTTTTCTAGGTAGGATTTTGTTGATTGTAGGTAACAGTTTGTAACCTGTAAAAACGGTCACAAACCGCTGAGAAGAATTGACATGTTGAATGTTGCTAAACCGCTAGGAAACCGCTCAACCTCTGGCAGATCCGCTCACATAAACCCACTATGGGTGCACAGCGTTTTCTAAATGACATAGGGTTACTTGTAAGTCCTAAAGCTGCTTAGGATTTACATGAATTTAAATAAAACCTATGCTAAACCGCCGGCGGTTTTCGCTGCTAAACCGACGTTAAACCACTATGTGGGCACTTACCCTTATATTACCCTGATTGCCACCGCACCAAAGTAATCAGGGTAAGCGCCAGAACTGACACATTTCATGGATGCCCCAATTCTGGAACAGCTGCAGGCCGCTATTTTTAGGTTGAGGAGGGTCAAATAACCATGGGCCTCCCCACCCTAAGAATACAATCCTCAGCTGTCTGCTTTACCTGCACTGGTTATCAAAGTGTGGGGGACGCCACACCTCTTATTTTTTAGTTATTTATTTAAATAATTAATAAGATAGGCATGGGGAAGCCTCTATTTCTTATAACGAGACAAGATAAGGCACACAGCTCTCTACTTTACCTGCGCTGGTTATCGCAGGTGGGGTCATTTTTTGAAGGTTTTCTCTGCACCTGTCCATCACATTAATGTCATTAACAAAGATGGCTATGGCATTACTGTGATTGGCAGGCAACCCCCACATGTTTAGAGGTTTAAAATCAGGGAACAAACATGCAGAGAGGTGACTTAAAACTCACGCAGAAAATGCCAAAATAATCAACGAGCAATGAATAGTGCGAATAATTTAATATTGTGTCAAATTAATTTGCTCATCACTAGGCTGTGCTGTATTGACATTTTATTAATTTGGAGTTCCAATGGCATAGAAGGAGTGTATTTTGCTCACACTTTCATTTTCTTGCAACTGTCATGGCACTCAACCAGTGACCTTTTGCTTGGAAATCAACCTAATAATACACTGAGAGGTTAGGGAATGTGAGAACAGGTTGTAATTCGTAGTATGCAGCACGACTGTACATTCGGTAAGCCAAACATTCAACTCTGACTCTTCAATTTCCCTGAATCCGATTCCAGCTCCTACACCACTAAAATGGACACTGACTCCAACTCCAAATCCACGATTTTGACTTAACAACCATGGCTGTGAAGTCAGTAAGCCAAACATCTGACTTCGACTTCAACTCTGACTCCACGCAAAATGGGCACCGACTCCGACTCCACGACTCCGATTCCACAGCCCTGGTATACAGGAAGAAAAATATTTTTAAACACAAGGAGGAAAGCATGCAGTGACATGATAAGAATCTGCATAACTAGTTCACTCAGAAGAAGAAACAGCCAGGCACCACAGAGCACTCACATGTAGTAGTGGGTCTGGCATCACACTTTTGGTTTATTGGGTACGCTTGCTCCCTTGCTGCACACTTGATAGACAAATAGACATGGAAATCCGATTAGAAAGGAATGAGAAAGTGGCACTTACTGGCAGAAGGTGGAAGTCTTCTTTATTGTGGTTCACTGATTACATGTAGTGCAGGGAGGAGAGAGAAAGGAGCGGCCGATGGCAAACTGTTTTGCGCCGGCTGGCGCTTCTACAGGTCCTTCCTACCTCCTCCCGGTGAGTGCCATTTTTTCATTCTTTTCTAAACGGATCTGTAAAACTAGTCATACGCTAAATAGTTGCAAGTCAAATTTATGAATGACATAGCCAAGATGATTGTCTATAAAATGAAGGTAGTCTCATACTCAAAGCTGTAGTGGATGGTGAGATGTGGAGCCTGAAAGTCAAAAGTTCAAAACATGTTACCCTTTTGCTCTATGTAGTCAATCTGATTCTTAGGCTAGGGTCTCATCTGCGGCTGTGTTCTCAAATCCTGATCATGTTTTGAGCTTTTAAAAAGCTCAAACCCGGAGCAGGAAACGCTCTTCATAGGAGCCCATTATGGTAACCGGATTGCTTTACATGCAATCCAGTTACCAGCTCCGGAACTGCAGCCTGCGTGAAAAATCATGCAGGCTACAGTTTTCGCAGCGGTTATAGCATCCGCAATGCGGAACTGCATTGCCCAGGATGTGTAATCCTGAGCAATGCGGTGACTGTATAGTTTGTTAATCCCTGCTTCCGCAGGTATGAACAAACTGTTAACAGTTGAATAAAAGATTAAATATTAATAATAATTGTGGGCAACATATCTCCAGGGGGTGCCCCCCCTCCTCTAGAGACATGCTGCCCACTCAGGACGGCATGTCATGTGTTAATAACTCCTGTACAGTAAGCCGGCTATTGTCGGCTCTGTACAATTTTCTCAATGAAGCCGCAGCTCCTCTGACAGTTGCGCACATACTATATATGATGTACGTATAGTATGTGCCGCTGTCCGGGGTACTGTAGGCATTTACAGTCGATCTATGGCGGTGCGCTCCCCATAGATCTACTGTAAATGCCTACAGGACCTCAGACAGCGGCACATACTATATGTACATTACGTATAGTATGTACGCAGCTGTCAGAGGAACCGTGGCTTCAATGAGAAAATTGTACAGAGCCGACAATAGCCGGCTTACTGTACAGAAGTTATTAACACATGACATGCCATCATGAGAGGGCAGCATGTCTCTAGGGGGGTGGTCACCCCCTAGAGACATGTTGCCCACAATTATTATTAATATTTAATCTTTATTTACACATTTAACAGTTTGCTCATCCCTGCGGCAGCAGGGATGAGCAAACTGTACGGCAACCGCATTGCACCGGATTACATATCTCGAGCAATCCGGTTACCGGATTGCAGTTGCCTGCACACATTCTCCATTAAAAACGTTTGTGAAGGCAATTGCGTTCAATGGATCTGGATGCGGTGAACGCAATTACCCTAACAAATGTAACCCTAGCCTTATAGGCCCCTTTCGTTGTCCATGTACACATACACCTATATGGAAGATGCCAAAGTAATTCTTTTTAACATCTGTTAGGTCTGTATCACTCTATATGTTTTTTCATTTTATGTGATGAAAATGTCTCCTGGGGCCGAACAAATGTATTGAACATGTGATCTGGGTATTATCTATACTAGACATTGGATATGACTTATAAACACAAGTTTTTATTCTGCCATGTGGAGACAGAAAGAAGTATTTTTTCCTTCAGATCATGAAATAACTAATACTTTATGTTGGTTGTTTTCCATTCTGTAGAACATTACACTTGGTAAACGTTTCCAAAGAGTTGCTGTCATGTAAATTTTTATTTCATGAATAATTAATACATTTGCTTCTTTCTCTTCCTGAATTTATCTTTCATATGTATTTCATTCGGTAAATTTTCAATTCCATGAATACAGAATTTTCCTTCTCTGAGATAGGAGATGACACTTAGTGCTTTTAAAAATCTATCGAGAGGGAAGAAGAAGTTAGAAGCAGAGAAACATATGCAAATACTTCTGCAATGAGAGTTATAGTTCACCATAGAACACTATGAGCTCCACCTGTCATCTCCTATATCAGTAATGGGAGAATCTGCATTCATTGAAGACATATTATCCTCAAGAATTGAGAATTTTAAGAATGAAAATCAGTCCAGGAGGAAAAGATGTAGATTTATTTAATAAGATATGTTAGGCTAGGGCCACACTTGGGAGTCTGCATCCAGTAAGGCTAGGGTCACACCTGCGTTTTTTTTTTTTCAAATCCTGATCCGGTTTTGAGACTTTTAAAAAGCTCAAAACCGGAGCAGGAACC
The DNA here is from genome assembly GCA_033576535.1 of Allobates femoralis. NCBI lineage: Eukaryota > Metazoa > Chordata > Amphibia > Anura > Aromobatidae > Allobates > Allobates femoralis. The sequence continues at coordinate 51,890,393 of JARQOC010000005.1, read as the reverse complement.
GCTCCTCATAGGAGACCATTATGGTAACCGGATTGCTTTACAAGCAATCCGGTTACCGCCTCTGGCTCTGCAGCCTGCGTGAAAAATCATGCAGGCTACAGTTTTTGGAGTGATTCTAAGCCCCGCAATGCGCCGGGATAAGCAAAGTGTTTAACTGTGAAAAAAAAGCTTTAATATTCATAATAATTGTGCCCTTTATGTCTCTAGGGGGTGCCCACTCCCCCTAGAGACATGCTAACTACTCAGGTGGGCATTTAATGGGTTAATATCTCATGTACAGTAAGCCGGCTCCTGTCGGCTCTGTACAATTTTGTAAATGAAGCCGCCGCTCCCCTGTCAACTGTGCGCATACTATACGTAATGTACGTATAGTATGTGCCGCTGTCCAAGGTACTGTAGACATTTACAGTAGATCTATGGGCAGCACACAGCCATAGATGCAATGTAAAAGCCTACAGGACCCTGGACAGCGCACATACTATACGTACATTACGTATAGTATGCGCACAGCTGTCAGTGGACCCCCGGCTTCATTTACAAAATTGTACAGAGCCGACAGGAGCCGGCTTACTGTACATGAGATATTGACCTATTACATGCCCACCTGAGTAGGTAGCATGTCTCTAGGGGGGGTGGGCAATTATTATGAATATTAAAGTTTTTATTACAGTGTTAACAGTTTGCTCATCCCTGCGGCAGCAGATGAGCTCATGTCTTGCGGTACCAGATCCGGTTGCCAAAGGCGCCCATTATAGAAAAACTGGATCCGGTTTTTCAACCGCTCCAAAAAATGCAGCCTGCATAATTTTTACCGCAGGCTGCAAAACCTAATTCGGTAACCGGATGGCATTAAGTGCTATCCGGTTTTTCTATTGCAGCCTGTTGCTGCGGAATTGGATCCGGTTATGACCATTTTTAACTGGATCCTGTTTTGAAAACAATACCGCAAATGTGACCCTAGCCTTAGTGGTTAGCAGACTTGCAGCACTGGGGTCCTGGGCTCAAATCCCTCCAAGAACAACATCTGCAGGGACTTTGTAAGTTCTCCCCATGTTTGTGTGGGTTTCCTCCAGTTTCCTCCCACATTTCAAAGACATACTGATAGGATGTTTAGATTGTGAGCCTCAATGGGGACAGAGTTGCAGATGTATATAAAGTGCTATAGAATTAATAGTGCTATGTACGGTAATTAAATAAATATTATATGCTATTGATTTCTGGGAAAATAGCTCATTCATATTTCACCCTTATTTTGTGATTACACAGTTAGGTCTACATAGGTCAGACATTGACAAACTATAGCCTGTGTGCTACATCCAACCATTCGGTTGTTCCTATCTGTCACACCCGCCCTTCCCACCCTCTTCTGATGTCTTAATTACAACTGTATTTGGGGTGATGAATGTAATGATGGATGAATGAGCCTCGGCTCTGTCTTCCACCATTCAGCTTGTATGACTAAAAGTCTCAGCACACAGGTTGCAATGACATCATTAGATTGTGCCTCAGTGGGCAGAGCAAAGACCAGAGCAACTCGCAGGCGCGAGGTGCATAGTGTTTGTTTTTTGTCATTATTTTGTGGGGTAATTATGAGTGGCTATCAGTTTGTGTTTGGGGCCTTTAGGGATTATACTGTGTGGGTTAAATCATTCTGTGTTGGGAAGCTGTAGGTAGTTATTCTATGTGGGGGACATCATCTCTTAGGGGGCTTTGAGGGGTCATACTGTGTGGGGCCATCATAATGTGCTAGGCCAAGGGAGATCATACTATCTGGATCATCAGGTCCTGTTGGGCCACAGTGGGGGTCATCATTCTGTATATAGATACCACTTTTGGGGGTTTATGATTCTATGTATAGAGGTCACTGTTGTGGGTCATTATTCTGTGTTTGAAAGCTGTGGGATATAATTGTCTTGGGGTCATCATTCTATGTTTGAGGGCTGTGAGGGAACATAATTATGTAAGGGATCATAGGTGCCATCATACTGTGTATATGAGGCTATGGGGCCATTATACTGTTTTAGGGCTATGGTGGACATCTTAGTAAGTTGGGGGCTGTGGGAGATCATTATTCTGTATATAGGAAGCATTAAAGAATCATATTACATAGGTGTCATTATTCTTTGTGCATTGGCATAACTTTTGGAGGGTTTTGGGGGGCCATCATAATGTCCAGGAGTTGTGGGACCTCTCCTACTATGATGAATGGCTGTTGGGGATACTGAGTGGTGGGATCATACTATGTGGGATACTGTGTGGGCAATGTCAAGCTGTGTGTTTGTGGTTATGTTGGCATCATACTGTTTTTGAGGGAGCTATTGATCATAGCACAAGGAGAGAACTACAAGAACAGCACAATTTACTGCCTTTTATGCACTTTTAAATATTTAGTATAATGCAGCCTCATATTCCTCTATATAGTATAATGCAGCCATATAGTCCTCTAATTATTGTAATGCAGCCTAATTTCTATAAATATAGTGTAATTCAGCGTCATATATGCAGCTGCATATCTCTCCATATAGTACTGTGTAAAGCAGCCTCATATCCATCCATATAGTATAATGCAGCCTCATATATGCAGCTTCATATCCCTCCATATAGTATAAAGCAGCATCATATCCATCCAGGTAGAATAATGCAGCCTCATATATCTCTCCATGTAGCATAATGCAGCTTCATGTCACTCCATATAGAATAATGCAGCCATTCATATAGTATAAACCAGCCTCATATCCCGCCATATAGTATAATTCAGCCTCATATCCCGCCATATAGTATAATTCAGCCTCATAGCCCTCCATATAGTATAATGCAGCCTTACATTCCTTCATATAGTATAATGCAGCTTCATAGCCCTCCATATAGTATAATACAGCCTAATATATGTCTCCAGGTAGTATAATGCAGCTTCATATCATTCTATATAGTATAATGCAGCCTCATATCCATCCATATAGTACAAACCAGCCTCATATCCCTCCATATAGTATAATGCAGCCTCATATACAGTGCCTACAAGTAGTATTCAACCCCCTGCAGATGTAGCTGGTTGACACATGCGGAATTAACTTGGCATTGTGACATTTGGACTGTAGATCAGCCTGGAAGTGGGAAATGCAGTGCCACAAGAAATTTTTTTTTTTTTTTTTTAAAGCGTTAAAAGTTAATTCAGAGGGTCATTTATTATTCAACCCCTCAAACCACCAGCATTCTGTTTGGTCCCCCTAAAGTATCAAGAAGTAGTTCAGGCACAAATAACAATGAGCTTCACATGTGTGGATTAATTATCTCTTTTGCCAGCCTTTTCTGACTATTTAAGACCCTCCCCAATCTTGTGAACAGCACTCATACATGGTCAACATGGGAAAGACAAAGGAGCATTGCAAGGCCATCAGAGACAAGATCGTGGAGGGTCACAAGACTGGCAAGGGGTACAAAACCCTTTCCAAGGAGTTGGGCCTACCTGTCTCCACTGTTGGGAGCATCATCCGGAAGTGGAAGGCTTATGGAACTACTGTTAGCCTTCCACGGCCTGGACAGCCTTTGAAAGTTTCCTCCCGTGCCGAGGCCAGGCTTGTCCAAAGAGTCAAGACTAACCCAAGGACAACAAGGAAGGAGCTCCGGGAAGATCTCATGGCAGTGGGGACATTGGTTTCAGTCAATACCATAAGTAACGTACTCCACCGCAATAGTCTCCGTTCCAGACGAGCCCGTAAGGTTCCTTTACTTTCAAAGCGTCATGTCAAGGCTCGTCTACAGTTTGCTCATGATCACTCGGAGGACTCTGAGACAGACTGGTTCAAGGTTCTATGGTCTGATGAGACCAAGATCGAGATCTTTGGTGCCAACCACACATGTGACGTTTGGAGACTGGATGGCACTGCATACGACCCCAAGAATACCATCCCTACAGTCAAGCATGGTGGTGGCAGCATCATGCTGTGGGGCTGTTTCTCAGCCAAGGGGCCTGGCCATCTGGTCCGCATCCATGGGAAGATGGATAGCACGGCCTACCTGGAGATTTTGGCCAAGAACCTCCGCTCCTCCATCAAGGATCTTAAGATGGGTCGTAATTTCATCTTCCAACAAGACAACGACCCAAAGCACACAGCCAAGAAAACCAAGGCCTGGTTCAAGAGGGAAAAAATCAAGGTGTTGGAGTGGCCTAGTCAGTCTCCTGACCTTAACCCAATTGAAAACTTGTGGAAGGAGCTCAAGATTAAAGTCCACATGAGACACCCAAAGAACCTAGATAACTTGGAGAAGATCTGCATGGAGGAGTGGGCCAAGATAACTCCAGAGACATGTGCCGGCCTGATCAGGTCTTATAAAAGACGATTATTAGCTGTAATTGCAAACAAGGGTTATTCCACAAAATATTAAACATAGGGGTTGAATAATAATTGACCCACACTTTTATGTTTAACATTTATAAAAATTCAACTGAGCAACATAACTTTTTGGTTTGTAAGATTTATGCTTCTGTTAATAAATCCTACTCTCGTTTGCAGTTTGAAGGCTCTAACTTATTGGCATCTTATCAAACCAGCTAAATCTGCAGGGGGTTGAATACTACTTGTAGGCACTGTATCTCTCCATGTTGTATAATGTAGCATCATATTTCTCCATATATCTCCATATACAGCCTCATATATGCAGCCTCAAATCCCTCCATATAATATAATGCAGCCTCATATCTCTCCATTTAGTATAATGCAGCCCCGCTATGCTGAGATGTCAGAGCACAGGCACAGTGGGAGAATGATGAAGGAGAGAGCGGACAGTGAAACACTTTTTCTTTTCTCATTGTGGGGGAGGAATGAGCTGGGAAGCCGGTGCCAGAGACTCACGAGCCCCCTAGCAGCTGTGCGGTCTGCCACTCAGACACCTGGGTGTGCAGCCTCAGGAATGCACATCCATCAGCGTGCCCCCATGTACTCCCGGGATCGGTCACGGTCATGACCCCTGCGACCTTGAGCGTTACACCCCTGACTTTAACATAAAATCTGACATCTGGCCTTTTCTTGGCAAAACGAAACCGGCTTAGTCATCAAACTACATTATTATGTAAGACATCATTTACTAATGTACAAACTATTATTTAAAAAGATTTTGTAGTCTTTTTTAATATTCACTATACATAGAATGGTGTGTATCGGAAATGTTAAATATATTCCTATTATAACTGGTTTTAAACAACATAGATCCCATTATGAACCCAACTGAGTACAATATAGGCCCATATAATATCGGTGTACTGTTTGTTCTGAGGTCTGTTATCTCCTGTGATGGGTTAAAGCTTTTCTCTTTCCTGGTGTGTGCGGTACAATGTCTGACTTCACATTTTATGATTTGGGATAATGAAGCATATATCATGTGTGCTGTTTGAACTCGATGTGTCAGCATATGATGTATCTTGTTTTTCACACACAATTGACCTCATTTTGAATAGCTTTCCACAAAATTACCAGGCATGCACCAGACAGGATACTAAATTGAAATCTGTAGTCGTTTCAGGCATTCCAAGGCACGGAGGAAACTGCTATAACTACAGCGAATGCGATATTTCATCTCATCAATTACAGCAGTAATTTGTTGTGCAAAGTAATTCTACGAAAACATCATAAACTCCCCAAAAGTCTGTCTGCACCATCACCAATAAATGGCATGCACCGGCCATAAAAATGTGTTACTTTTTATGGGCTTCTATGATCATTTAATACTGGAATGTGTGAATTGAAACGACGGTGATCATGCAGGATGGCTCAATAAGAGCGAAGTAAAATGAAATGTTATATCAGGGCCGCGAGTTCATAATCGAGCTTGTTCTCTGGAATGTTTTCTCAGCACTTTTTCAAAAGATGACCAAAATCTCAGACATCGGGGACATTGCGGTTCCTATTTTAACAGATTGAGCCTTTTTACCTATGACCATGGAAGCAAAAGTTATTTCGTAAAGTAATTGATAGTAAAGGCAAAATTCCAAATACGGTGCAACGTCAGATTACGAGCACAATTCGTTCCGGGAATGTGCTTGTAATCCAAATCACTGGTATATGACAGCAAATTTTCCCCATTAGAAATTATTGAAACCCTGACGATTCATTCCACAACCCAACAATATCTACTGTATGTATATAAAATTATTACAGTTCTGCAATTAATTGCCACTCTATGTTATATACAGTATACATATGTGCAGGAAGTTAATCGGTTACAGTGCCTAAAGTTGGTTTAGCAGCAGGGTCACATATGTGCAGTAGCAAGTATGGAGGCTCCATGTTCAGAGTGTGGTGAACACACAAAGGCCAGAACCCGGAAGTAAGGAAAACACTGATTGATGGCTTATGCGCATGCACTAGAAACGGTGGGTATTACTAGTACTGTACTGTATCTGTGCAGGGAGGGAATGTATTTCAAAGAGTAAAGGTATGATGACATGACGCCCTGAACACGCCCACGGACCACACGTGGACGACTCACATGTAGGTCTGGGATTAAGGACGCAGCAAAATCTTCATCATCCACAGCCGCTTATTAGCCGAGGACACAGGGAGATAAACATCAATGCACTAATTCTGTTGTGCAGAAAGCACAACAAGCACAGGTGAGGTTCCCATTCAAATAACCTGCTTCCGATGACAATTACAGAGTGGCGCAACATATTACTTTCTTTGTGCAGGGAGGGAGGAACAGTACTGTAGAGAGGTGGGGAAAGCGTGTACTGGACTGTATCTGGGCAGGGAGCAAGGTACTGTAAGAGGGGTGGGGAGAACTCGTACAGTACTGTATCTGTGCAATGAGGGAGGAACAGTACTGTACAGGGTGGGGAAAGCGTGTACTGGACTGTATCTGGGCAGGGAGCGAGGTACTGTAGAGGGGTGGGGAGAACTCATACAGCACTGTATCTGTGCAGGGAGGGAGGTTTAGTACTGTAGATGGGTGGGGAGAGCTTGTACTGGACTGTATCTGGGCAGGGAGCGAGGTACTGTAGAAGGGTGGGGAGAACTCGTACAGTACTGTATCTGTGCAGGGAGGGAGGTTTAGTACTGTAGAGGGGTGGGGAGAGTTCATACTGTACATTATCTTTTCACGGAGGGAAGTACAGTACTGTAGAGGGGTGAGGAGGTAGTTACAGTACTGAAGAGGGGTGGGGATCGCGAAATAGTACTGTAGAAGGGTAATGAGAGCTCATACAGTACTCTATTTGTACAGGGAGGGTGATACAGAGCGATAGAGGGGTGGGGAGGGAGATGCAGTGCTGTATAGGGGTGTGGAAGGAGGTGCAGTTCTGTAGAGGCCCCTCGCCCCATCCCACCTTTCGCCCATCTCCCCTCGCCCAAACGCAGTTTCACCCCCATGACAGAGGACCACCTCTCCTCGCTTCTTGCACGATCACACCTCACCACCTGCACCCTTGACCCACTCGCTCCCACCTCATCCCTAACCTCACCACAGTCCTCATCCCTGCCCTAACACATCTCTTCAACATATTACTCAAATCCGGCACATTCCCTTCTCCCTTCAAACACGCCCTAATCACGCCAATCCTAAAAAAAACATTGCTCGACCCTACAGCAGTCTCCAAATATCACCCTATATCTCTCCTCCCATTCGCCTCAAAACTTCTTGAACAACATGTCTATTCTGAACTGTCCTCCCACCTCTCTTCCTGCGCTCTTTTTGATTGCCTACAATCCGGCTTCCGACCTCATCACTCCACCGAAACACACTACTCTGTCCTCATCTTTCTCGACCTTTCTGCCACAATCAACACTGTTGACCATATCCTCTTACTGCAAATCCTTGAATCTCTTGGCATTACTGACCTAGCCCTCTCCTGGATCTCCTCCTACCTAACGGACAGGACCTTCAGCGTCACCCATTCCCACACCTCCTCCCCGCCCCATCCCCTATATGTACGAGTACCCCAAGGCTGAGTCCTGGGACCCTTACTTTTCTCCATTTACACCCTTGGCCTAGGCAAACTCATCGAGTCACATGGACTCCAATACCACCTCTACGCCGACGACACCCAGCTCTATCTGTCTGGCCCGGATATCTCCTCTCTTTTATCCAAAATTCCTCATTGCCTATCTGCCATGGCATCCTTCTTTTCTGCCCGCTTCCTCAAACACAAAATGGACAAGACCGAATTCATCGTCTTTCCCCCTAACTACCCTTCCCCTCTTCCCGACCTATCCATCACTGTCAATGACTGCACACTCTCACCCCTTCCCTACACCAAGTGCCTCGGGGTAATCCTCGACTCCTCCCTCTCCTTCAAGACCCACATCCAAGACCTCACCACCGCCTGTCGACTATAACTAAAAAACATTGCCCGTATCTGCTCCTTCCTTGACCACAACACGGCTAAAACACTTTTCCACGCCCTCATCATCTCCCCCTGGACTACTGCAACCTCCTGTTCACCGCCTTCCTGCCTCCCCCTTGCACCTCTCTGCACCATCCTCAACTCTGCTGCCCGACTCATCCACCTATCTCCCTGTTACTCCCCTGCCTCCCCTCTCCGCCGAGCCCTCCACTGGCTCCCCACTCCCCAGAGATCCTACTTCAAAACCCTAACCCTGACATACAAGTCCATACACAAACTGTCCCCTCCCTACCTCTCCGACCTGGTCTCCCGATTTCCTCCCCTCGTGCAAACTGCGCTTCCTCTCAAGAGTTCCTTCTCTTAACCCCCCGCATTTCAACCCCCCACAACCGCATACAAGACTTCTCTCGTGCTTCTGCCCTACTCTGGAAATCCCTCCCCCACCACATCACACTCTCCTACCCTGGTAACCTTCAAGAAAAACCTGAAGATCCACCTCTTCTTACAAGCCTATGGCCCGTACTAAGACCCATCCATTGCACTAACCTCACCCCCCCTCTCCCTTTATACTGTCTCCCCCCCACCCCCTCTAGACTGTGAGCCCTCGCGGACAGGTTCCTCTGCCCTATTGTACCCGTATGACTGATTTGTCATCATCTTATTTCTTGTCTTTGTCTACCCCCTCATTTGTAAAGCGCCATGTAACCTAATGGTGCTACATACATACTTAATAATAATAATAAAAAATAATAATAAAACCGTACACTACGATAGATCTCGAGACTTTCACCTTTGTATAAATCATAAGAGACCAAAGAAATTAGAAGTGTGACCACGCTCCTGTTTGCATAGAAACAAAATTGTTCATGACCAAAAAATTAATGCTTATGTGATTCTATTTTATGCATTTCAGGGTAACTGAAAAACTCCTTCCTCAGGAAAAATCACCCAGGTGTACACCTGAAGAAGGGGTTTATTGGTTACCCTGAAACGCGTAGAAAATAAAATCACATAATTATTATTTTGGTCAGGAAGAATTTTCTTTCTATACCAACAGGAGGCGGTCACACTCCAATCTCTTTGGTCTTTTAAGATTTTATGCTTATAGCGGGAGATCGCAGCAGTCTGAGAGACCTGCTACATGTCTTTATAGCGGTTGTGACTTTCACAACTGTAAAAGGTGACCAATTCTAATTTTAACTCTGAAAATTGTCTCACAGGTATACACACTGTCGCCTTTCTTTTTCCAGTTATATTACTTACCTTTGTATAATGCCGTTCAGTGCAGCAGTGTGCAAGTATACTAGAGTGTGCTCACTTTAGTTATAGTATATCAAAGTCCATCGATAAAGAAGAAAAGACTCTCACCCATTTTAGTGCTGAAGGTCTCTTATTTTCCGATGCCATTTTACAGATAGCAGGGAGGGGGATGGAAGACGGTGGGCAACGATCTATTTGGTGCCTGTCTGGCAGTTCAACTGGTTATTTGCACCCATTTCAGTGCTGGAGGTCTTTTTTATTCCGATGCCATTTTACAGATAGCATGGAGGGGGGTGGAAGACTGCGGACTATGGCGCGTTTCGTGCCTTGCTGGCACTTCAAGTGTCAGACAGGAACAAAATTGGCCATTGTCCATCGTCTTCCACCGCGCTACCTGTGATCTGTAAAATGGCACCGGAATAAAAGAGACCTTCAGCAATGAAATGGGTGAGTACTCTTTTTCTTTATCGACAGACTTTGATTTAAATACGAAAGCAGGATCAGGACACCGTAATCTGTGGTGAGGCTGCTTTCATACTGGCAAATGTGCAAATCCGTATGGATCCTTGAATTTCAAGGAACCACATGTACAGGCACGGATTGTGCAAATGGATGCCAACGGATGTCCATGGACTGTTTTTTATAATGCATCTGTAATCAGTTGCCACAGATAGGGGTGGGAGGAGCTGTACCTTGCTTCTGAGCATGCTCAGTACAACAAAATACTGTGGATCTGTTTTTTCATGTATCCGTATGAATTCATCCTCCCTAGAGCTCTGTGGTATTTCATACGGACAGATACGGATCCATGTCTGTCCATTTGTATCTCCTTTTTTCAAGGCAGCCGAAAAATGGAACAGTCTCCGATTCTGGGTGCATGAAATAAACTGACAAAAACACATGCGTGACAAACGGACACACACGGATGGCCATATAAGACCAATCCGTGCCGATAGGATTGCATGGATAGACCTGATTTAAAATTTGGTCTGTGTGAAAGCAATCTTAATTGCTCACTCACAGCTCGAGAACATGATCATTCCTCCTGCGGAGAGTTGGACACCTCCACTGAAGTATCTTTTTTCTCCTCAGCCCACTAAATGAGTCTCAGGAGGTATATGCTAGACAATTTGCCACCACACTTTTGTCAACAACCCGCCTTTGCCATGTCCAGCAACTCTTCTTTTCTGCTATTTTCATATCTGCTTTGCCTTTACACCTTTCTTATCTTCTCTACTACCTATTTCTTAATTGAAGGATCTATTCAAAGCTTGACTTTGAGCTAAACCCACACTCAACTATCTTACCAACCTTTACTTGTGGTGCAACAAGCAGACTTTTACAGACTTGGCTCCTTTCTTTAGTGGGATTTTTGTAGTTCCACATTATAGTGTTGGCAAGTTGCCTATGAGCAATGTGTAGAGCATTCAAGACACAGTGCTCATCCAACACCTTCAACACCAAAATCTTTACAGTATAGACTGCTTTTGACCCTTCACTAATACTAATCTTTTAGCTGAAGTACTTGTCAATTGTGAAGAAAAGTCGGCGGAGTTTTCAATAATTTTTTTTATTTTTTTTTTACTTTATTTATGCAAAATATTAAATTGTATAAAAGTCCATGATAGCGGAGATACAATCTTGACGCGTTTCTGGCTTACGCCCTTAGTCAGTGGAAGAAGAAAAGTCGCAACCACGCAAAGACTGTGAATGCTGCCTCACTACACTACACCTTTGGATGCCCTGGGAATAAGCCCTACCCGTAGAGGGCTCACCAACTAGCTGCACCCACCATCACCCCAGCAGTCCCGATTGCAGCGGCGGCCTGATATAGCCACACACTACCAGTGGTGTCAGAAATAACTTTTATTATTTCTCCCTTTTTTCTTCAAATCCCTTTTCATTGCCGCACCTGGGCATACGGAGCCGGGTCACGTTGCCATGGCATTCCCCCGCAGACTGAAGAGAGGGCCCGGTTCCGAGTACTCCCTGCCCCGGGGTGCGATATAAACCCCATTTCAAATGTAAAGTGCCATGAATTAAATGGCACTATAACAATAAATAATAATAATGATAATACTGTAAGCAAGATGTCATCTGAGGAGGGCGATTTATTCCACGACAGGGCGTAAGCCAGAAACCCGTCGAGATTGCATCTCCGCTATCATGGACTTTTATAAAATTTTATATTTTGCATAAAGTAAAAAAAAAAATATTGGAGACTCCTCCCACTTTTCTTCCTGTTTACTGGCCGAGAGTCACAGCATTGTGGGTCTGAGCCCAGAAGATGTGAGCAGCAGGATGGATTTAATGCATGGTGAGGCATATATGTGCTTTTTTAGTAAATACTTGTCAATTGGTACAATAAAATCAGATGATAAGCAATGGAGGCAATTTAATAATGTGCTCGCACCATGGCTTTACACCAAATTTGAGTGTACTTTTCACCACTTTGCATGTATATAATGTGGCGCCCCTGCGGGTATTAGCCACAGTATAAGATCATAATAGTTGCACTCACTTAGAAAGCCATGCCACTGCACTACCACCTTTGGCCAGTAGGGGGAGCTCCAGAGACACCAGAGACTTCCCTAGAGATAAAACACTGATCTGAGGTAAATTTTCAGACAGTTGGAGCCAAGAGCTCAGAGTGACAGGAGCTGCATTGAGTTCCTGAGGACTGACTGACAATTTCCAGGGCCAAGCCATCGGTCTGAGGAGGAGAAAACTGATAAGAGGAACACTTTCAGAATCGGGTAGCATCATTATCTACCCTAGATAAAAAGCGCAGATACGGATACCGGATCCGTGGCTGCATTAGTTATATACAATACAGCAACCGGAAAAACGTGAGGTAACAACAAGCTTCACAGGGCCAGACACAGCAACATACTAAGAGTTCAGCAGTACTCCCGGAGGGGGTAAGCAGAGAGAGACAAAGGACTCAAGTTGCCTGTTGAGTGGGACCCAGAGAGGACAGATTTGGGCCGGCAGCGAGTTCACACACGGCAGCAGGGCCACATAGACAGCGCAAGCAGGAGGTAAAGGACCCGGTGGGGCCTGAGCAACTGAACCCCTATTGCAGACTCCGGAGACGGGACTTGTTGTATTATAGTTTGGTTGAAAGTAAACCAGTTAAACCTCATCTGTGCCTCAGCCTCTGATTTAACAGTTACCATCTATCCAGGATTGGGACCATCACCGCTGAGAGGATTTGCTGTGAATCAAGTAAGTGTCTGTGCCCTTAACATCTCCTCACCATACTTCCATCTTCATCCATCATTAACTTTAACATCACCTGTCCAGGGGACCCTACAGCCCTACCCGGAAAAGGGCTATACCATCTCAGCTGCCTCTCACCATCATCCCCTGGCCAGTACAAGGCAGCGGTGGCCATATATAGCCACATTATTCTGGGTGGCGTCACGACAATAACATCTACAAACTTTATAAACTATATAAACTTCTAAATCCCCTGTAAATACCCCCTTTTAGGAGTGTGCCAGCCTGGGGCCACGGCCTGGGTCCAGCCACCAGTGACTCCCCCAAGGAAAGGGACCCTGCGCCGGGTATCCCGGTCCCCTAAGCTGGGCGGCACATCTCTCTTTGGCGTCACGAACAGGATTTACCATGCCTGGTTAAATCGGGTACTGTGTGCCGTGATTAATGCCGAAAATTGTGAGAAAATCCGAGAAAAATTGACTTTTTTATCAAAAAGTGATTTTCCCATTGGAAACCATTGAAATAGACTTTTCCCCATTGACTAACATTGAAACAAAATGGCCGCCAGCCTCTGAGGTAAAATTGCATCATCACTAATTACCTCATAACTGCCACAGCACGAGACTGCTATTTGAACTGTGTCATAGCCCTGAGCTCTGATCTGACTGAAAAATTTCAGATTCCGCCATTACTGAGCTCGCGGTGAGCGGGAGCAGCAGGGGGCGTGTCTTTGTGGGCGGCACCAAGCTGAGAGCTCTGACGTCGGTAAAAGGGGAAAACCAATCCTGCTGCACAGCGGAACGATTATACGCCATCCCGACGGAAGCAGAGGACCGGAAGGGTCCGGATTAACTAAGGGGGCGCAACATGTCGCAGCACGGAGACGCCGAAACACTCGGCGACACAAATGCAGCTGAAGCACAAAACAGAGCGCTCGGCAGCGCAGCGGCGCAAGGTGCAGCGCCCATTATGCCGATGTTGATGCCGTATACCCCAGGTGCTCCATGGCTTCCAGTGTATGAAGGTAAGCCTAATACTTTTGATGATTTTAAAGAAAAACTGCTGGCCTATTTAAACATGTTTCCAATGGCAGAAGCTCAGCGTGTCGGTTTGCTGATGGCACAGTTAAGTGGTAATGCCAAGCGAGAAGTCACAGCATGGTCCGCTGATCTAAAAGACACTGCTGAGCATATTTTAGCTGGATTAAAGGCAGTATTTGAAACTACTGCTGGTAGCAAAGCAAAGACCAAATTCTTCAATTGCAAACAAAAGGCCAATGAGAGTGTGAGAGACTTTGCCCTGAATTTACAGGAGGCCCTTAAAGCGCTTACACTGGCTGAACCAATGTTTAACACTGGCGCTGATAAATTGTTAAAAGATCAATTCATTGAGGGACTATTAACCCCTTCTCATCGAGGGCATGCGAGTATGCTGACTTTCAAGGACCCTGAAGTGACATTTGCCCAGTTAAAGGAGAGCGCTATTCGTCTCCAGCAGGCAGAGGCACTTTGGGATCAGGATCCTGAGCAATCCATTACAGAAACCCCTCAACAACAGAGAGTGCCAGTGACATCAGTTAAGCCCCTGGAGGCCAGTGCTAATGATGCTTTCCAGCAAAAGCTTGACTCTCTAACAGACATTGTCACCTCAATGGCTAAAACCATGCAGGAAATGAGAGAATCACAGACTACATCCAAGATGGAGTTGGCGAACCGCAGAGAGGATATTCCCTGGATGAGACCCCAGAGATACCCAGCGTGGAGAGGACGACCCAACGACCGTTACCAGCCGGATGGACAGCCTATTTGCCGCCGTTGCCGGAAGCCAGGCCACATCGCCCGCAATTGTGATTTAAACAAGGATCCCCTGGGAATGCGGGCCGCTTCACAGGAGTGAACTTTCAAGGCCCAACATCCTGGCACGATAAGTACGTCGGAGGACGTCCCATTATCCCCATCGTGCTGGACGGTATTCCCCTCAATGCCTTGTTGGACACTGGTTCCCAGATTTCATCTATACCACATATCCTTTATAAGAGGTACTGGGCAGATTCAGACATTGATAAAAGACCATCTAATGTTGAGCTAAGTATATATGCTAGTAATGGAAAATTGGTACCACAAGTAGGATTTAGAGAGATGACCATTAAGATTGGTAGAGTAGAATTAAAGAATCAGGGTATCATAATTGTTGATGTTAACCGACGGGAACCTTCTGTATTGATAGGTATGAATGTTTTAGAAAATTGTTTTTCCGAGGTTATTACTATTTTACAGCAATTTGCGGAAACTGCCCAATCCTGCCAGCAGAGAATTCTCCGGAGAGAGATAAAAGCATTGGTGCTGAAGCAACAAGTAGAGGTTGCAGGTGGAGAAATCGGCAGTGTGAGGGTAAGTGACCCAACTCCTATAGTAATACCTCCAAAAACTGAAATGCTGGTATGGTGTAGAGCAGCCATTGGTATTAAAGGACGAGATTACCAAGCCTTGGTAGAGCCTGTGTACACTGATAGTAGACCCACGATATTAACGGCTAGAGGAATAGTCGAGGTACACAGGGGAAGAGTGCCCATACGTCTTTTGAATTGTGGAGAGGAAGAGGTCACTTTACCAAGGTACGCTACAATGGCCAAGCTATACACTGTTGACAACAATGCCATCACAGCCATTGGGCCCTTGAATCCGTCATGTCAGGCGGACGACAATGGTTCAAGTGGAGAATTAGAAGATTGGTGTCAGCAGCTGCATATAGGTACAGATTCAACACCTACCCACCAAAAACAAGGGGTGTACCGACTAGTAGAAGAATATGAACGGGTCTTCAGTAAACACCCATTAGACTTCGGACAGATTAAAGGGGTAGAACATACAATTCCTACCGGTAACCACCCACCAATAAAAGAGAGATATAGACCCATACCGCCCGCTCATTATCAATGTGCTAAAGACATGCTGAGAGAGATGAAACAGGCCGGGGTAATAAGAGACAGTTGTAGTCCCTGGGCAGCCCCTCTGGTAATAGTTAAAAAGAAAGACGGAACCATGAGAATGTGCGTAGACTACCGGCAGATTAATCACATTACCCATAAAGACGCCTACCCCTTACCTAGAATTGAAGAGTCATTAGCTGCTTTAAGATCTGCTAACTATTTTTCCACCTTAGACTTAACAAGTGGGTATTGGCAAGTCCCTGTGGCTGAGGAAGATAAAGAGAAGACAGCATTTACCACACCGATGGGTCTCTGTGAATTTAATTGTATGCCATTCGGACTCTGCAACGCACCCGGTACCTTTCAGCGATTGATGGAATGCTGTCTCGGACACAAGAACTTTGAAGCCGTCCTTCTGTACCTAGATGATGTAATAGTCTACTCAAAGACTTACGAACAACATCTACAAGACCTGGCAGAAGTGTTCGAGGCCTTATCCCGGTATGGTATGAAGATCAAGCCATCAAAATGTCACCTTCTAAAGCCAAAGGTACAATACCTGGGACACGTTGTAAGTTCAGAAGGAGTAGCACCGGATCCCGAGAAAGTAACCGTAATAAGGGATTGGCCAAGACCTACCAGCGTGAAACAGGTGAGGCAATTCCTGGGACTGGTGGGCTACTATCGTAGATTCATCCAAGGGTTCACCAAGCTAGCAGCACCTCTACAAGACATCCTGGTAGGGCAGTCGAAGAAGCCTTCAAATCGCAATCCTCCTTTCCAGTGGAGTGATGAGAGGGAAGATTCTTTTGAAAAGTTGAAGAAGGCATTGACCGGAGAAGAAGTTCTGGCATACCCCGATTACCATCAACCTTTCATCCTTTACACAGATGCCAGTAATGTGGGACTGGGAGCAGTACTATCTCAGAAGCAAGGAGGCAGGGAGAAAGTCATCGCCTTTGCAAGTAGAAAGCTCCGGCCTACTGAAAGAAATCCTGAAAATTACAGCTCCTTCAAGTTAGAACTACTGGCAGTAGTCTGGGCTGTGACTGAGCGTTTCAAACACTACTTGGCAGCTGCAGAATTCACCGTCTATACTGATAACAACCCATTGACCCACCTGGATACAGCCAAGCTAGGTGCGCTGGAACAGCGATGGATAGCCCGGCTGTCTAATTACAACTTCGTGATCAAGTATAGAGCAGGCCGAAAGAATGGAAATGCAGACGCCTTATCCCGGATGCCGCACTTGAGAGACGTGGAAGAAGAACCGGTAGAACTTGAAGAAATTGAACTACCCGCCTTCCATCGTCCCAAGGTAGGACAGTATCAATCCAGTGCCTACCAGAAACATCAACAGGTGAATCTCAACCCATTAGCACACCACAGATGGGCTGACACTCAAGACAGCAATCCAGCTGTGAAGTTGGTGAAAGAACTGCTGACTGAGCAAAGTGCGTATCCCAATGAAAATGCACCGAAAGAGACACATCAACTCTGGAAAGAGAGAGGCAAAATGTTCCTGTACCAAGGAAAGCTGTGCAGAAGATATACCAATCCAAAGACGCATGAGCTAGTATGGCAGATCATTGTGCCTAAACAAGATGTAAAAATGGTCCTAGAAGCTTATCACAATGGTGCTGGTCACTTCGGGTGGAAAAAGCTAGAAGTACTTTTAAGAGAAAGATTCTACTGGGTTGGAATGAGAAGATCAATTGAAGAATGGTGCAGAAACTGTGGTCCATGCAACCTCAGAAGAAAAGATCTAAAAAACCAAAGAGCACCACTCCAGCCTATAGTTACCAAGCAACCACTTGAGCTCGTAGCAATAGACCACGTGAAATTGACACCAAGCCGGTCCGGCTATGTCTATGCTTTAACCATAGTGGACCATTACTCACGTTTCTTGGTAGTAGTGCCCGTGAAAGATCTCACTGCAAAAACAGCAGCTAAGGCGTTCAAGACATACTTTTGCAGACCCCATGGATATCCGGAACAAGTACTCGCAGACCAAGGTACAGCATTTGAATCAGAGATCTTCAGAGAATTTTGCAATATGTATGGCTGCAAGAAGATCCGTACAACAGCCTATCATCCGCAAACAAATGGCTTATGCGAAAAAATGAACCATATTGTAATCGATCTCTTAAAGACTTTACCAGAGACAGAGAGAAACCTATGGCCAGAGAAATTGCCTGATTTGGTAGACCTCTATAACAATGTCCCGGTAAGCTCCACAAACTGTACCCCAGCTTACCTTATGCGTGCAAGACCTGGCAAGCTACCAATAGATCTAGAAATGGGCATCGTAAAACCTGACGCAGAAGTGCAGGATTCCAACTGGGACTCCCTACGCCAACAACAGTATCGCCAAGTGCAAGAATGCGTAGAAAGGAATCTCCAGAAAACTAGAGAAAGACAAGAGCAATACTTCAACCAGAATGCTCTAGCAACCCCATTAAAACCTGGTGATCAAGTGCTCAAGAGAAACCGTCGCACTAATAAACTGGACAATCAGTGGGAATCCGTCCCATATACAGTTTTACCAATGAGAGTGAACAATCCTAAAATGTGTCTTATAAGCAAAGATGGTGGATTAACATCAGTACTAGTGTCAAGAGACAATCTAAAACTATGTCCAGAGACATTGAAAGAAAAAGAAGTCATTCAACATGAACCAGAAGTTATTCAACCAGTACCGGTTCAACCTGTTAAAGAAAAAGAAGAAGATGGAGTATATCACACCTATCTAGGAGACTTTCCTAAAACCTGGCCAACCTACAATGGTGCAGTAGTAGTTCCCATGATGGCTTTCTATCAAACACCAGACCCTGTACCACAAGAAGTCCCAAGACAGGAAGAACAAATTCCTAGTAATAATAGTCCTGGACACGGTGGAATTGCCAACCCCACAAATGTGGAATTATCCCTAGCAGAACCAGAAGTACTTACTAGGTATACGTCCACTCACACCATCACATTGAGTACACCCAGTACACAAGCGTTACGCAGATCACAGCGTAGTACTCAGGGTCAATTACCAGCAAGATATGCAGACTACCAAATGTAAATAGATATTTCAACCAGAAATATCTGAAAGGAACTTGTTTAGTTGTTAATTAGTAGTTATTAGATGTAACGTTAAAAAGCTCAGTACCTACAGAGACTATTCTGTATGAACTACTTGCATATTCTTGAACTCTTTTCTTCATTTATCAGCCAGGAGGTGGTAAATTAAAGCTCCGGAAAGACTGCTTTTTGAACATTCTTAAGTTTATTCATAAACTTTGTTGGAAAAATGGACGCTAAGTGCAGTGCCTTTCCTAACAAATAAATAGCCCTCAAGGACAGAGATGTATTAATGGACGCTATTTGAAGTGACTTTTTACAAGACTCTATTTTTTAAACTTGAGTGGTTTTTGTAACTTTTTATTTTTTTTTTTAAGACTCTATCAATATTATCTGTTATATCTTATGTTTATTGTCCCACAGTCCCGGAGTACTGTTCTTAACTAAGGGGGAATGTGGCGCCCCTGCGGGTATTAGCCACAGTATAAGATCATAATAGTTGCACTCACTTAGAAAGCCATGCCACTGCACTACCACCTTTGGCCAGTAGGGGGAGCTCCAGAGACACCAGAGACTTCCCTAGAGATAAAACACTGATCTGAGGTAAATTTTCAGACAGTTGGAGCCAAGAGCTCAGAGTGACAGGAGCTGCATTGAGTTCCTGAGGACTGACTGACAATTTCCAGGGCCAAGCCATCGGTCTGAGGAGGAGAAAACTGATAAGAGGAACACTTTCAGAATCGGGTAGCATCATTATCTACCCTAGATAAAAAGCGCAGATACGGATACCGGATCCGTGGCTGCATTAGTTATATACAATACAGCAACCGGAAAAACGTGAGGTAACAACAAGCTTCACAGGGCCAGACACAGCAACATACTAAGAGTTCAGCAGTACTCCCGGAGGGGGTAAGCAGAGAGAGACAAAGGACTCAAGTTGCCTGTTGAGTGGGACCCAGAGAGGACAGATTTGGGCCGGCAGCGAGTTCACACACGGCAGCAGGGCCACATAGACAGCGCAAGCAGGAGGTAAAGGACCCGGTGGGGCCTGAGCAACTGAACCCCTATTGCAGACTCCGGAGACGGGACTTGTTGTATTATAGTTTGGTTGAAAGTAAACCAGTTAAACCTCATCTGTGCCTCAGCCTCTGATTTAACAGTTACCATCTATCCAGGATTGGGACCATCACCGCTGAGAGGATTTGCTGTGAATCAAGTAAGTGTCTGTGCCCTTAACATCTCCTCACCATACTTCCATCTTCATCCATCATTAACTTTAACATCACCTGTCCAGGGACCCTACAGCCCTACCCGGAAAAGGGCTATACCATCTCAGCTGCCTCTCACCATCATCCCCTGGCCAGTACAAGGCAGCGGTGGCCATATATAGCCACATTATTCTGGGTGGCGTCACGACAATAACATCTACAAACTTTATAAACTATATAAACTTCTAAATCCCCTGTAAATACCCCCTTTTAGGAGTGTGCCAGCCTGGGGCCACGGCCTGGGTCCAGCCACCAGTGACTCCCCCAAGGAAAGGGACCCTGCGCCGGGTATCCCGGTCCCCTAAGCTGGGCGGCACAATATAAACCATCATCATGTGTTATAGTCTTTTTTGTGGCTCACCCGACAAAAGGGCATTACTTGTAGGAGAAGGCAGAGGAATGAAAAAGCAGTGTAGCTTACAATGGGCCAAATTTTAGGACCTTAAAGTATTTTGAAATTAACCAACTAGTTGCTGTAAAATTAGACAAGGCTGCCTTAATATGTGTCAAGTTTATCAACTAAAATGAGACATTGTGGTAAAGTCGGCAGATGTTCATACTAAGCATAAGATTACAGTCTCTTAATATTGGACAGATTCACCAAGGAGCAACAGGTGAATTTACCTTAAAGAAGATATATATGTTGTCCAAGAGGCTTGGCCATGCTACTACGAAGGCTTGACACTTCTGGAATTTGTGTTCTTGACACCAGTGGGGTTTCTAGCTTTGCAATTTTAGGCAAACAATTAATTAGTGCACCACTCCCTTTATTAAATTGCATATGGAAAATTACAAACCTGGGCTGTAAATGCTTCTATATGTATTAATGAGGCAAAGACACCACCTTTCTATATGGATGGTGATGCTTAAAGGGGTTGTCTATTACTCAAAAAAACCCTTCTCAATCCGCTTGTTTCGCCATTAAAATAACAACACTTATATTCACCTCCACTGATAGCAGGCTTGGAGATACTATTGGTCCAACATGTGAAGCCATAGGGGGCCAAGATGAAAAAAGGCCCACATCCACCTCCAAAGCAGGTGAAACTGTGCCTTCTCATGAGTTGTTGCACTACAAAGGGCTCATACACTGTTCTTGCACAGGGGCCTCTTCTGTCTGTGTAACCTCCTGAATGCTAGTATGGGTCAAAAGTGGAAACATGATGGTTTCACATAGCCTGTTAGACATTACAAAGGGACATGATTCATGTATAAAGGAAAGTAAGCTAATCATCATGAAAGATGGCGATTATTTTTTGCACAAGTTATGAGATGATGGAATTTTCTGCCACATGTTGTCATGATTTATTCACTAAAACTGTTTGGCGAACATGAAAAATATGACATTATAGGTTATGGGGACAAAATTTTAAAAAAGGGATGTCGATTCATGAAACTAGCTTGATTAATATATTTTAAGTTGGGAAGAAAGTTGTCCTTTTACATGGCTTTATAAGCATTCGACTCATAAGATGTATTCCTCACTCATGACCAGAGGCCCCCAACTCCAGGCCTCAAGGGCCGCCAACAGTGCAGGATTTCAGGATTTCCTTAGTATAGCACATGTGTTAATGTGATCAAATGCACAGGTAATGATTCCAACTCCTGTGCAATACTAAGGAGATCCTGAAAACATGCACTGTTGGCGCCCTCGAGGCCTGGAGTTGGGGACCCCTGCTCTTGACGAACATTAGGCTATAGGTTGAACTTGATGGACTTGTGTCTTCTTTCAGGCTTTAATGAGGTTGTCTACTACTTTAACTTTGATAGCCCATCCTTAGGATTGGTCATTAATGTCTGATCGGTGGGGGAGCCCATCACCACTGCCGATAAGCTGCTCCCAGTGTTGGCGGCAGCCAGAACCGCTTAGGTATGGGGCTACACAGTGCAGCTCTCTCATCTCTATAGTGGCTGCGACCGGGTACTGAACATCCACCCCCTATTGCAACCAGTAGGGGTCGGATTAGCAATACATGGCTGTGGCCACTGTTATGTTGATGGAGCTTCACTGTAGCGCTTCTGGCCGGGTGTCAATAAACCACGGCTCAGTATGAAACTATAATTGCATGTGATCATGGTTAATATTGGCTGAAAGAAGACATTTTTCTGGGTATATATACACATTTTTATTACTTTGTGTTGCTTTTGCTCTGACTGAGGCTGGACATACACACTAAAACACTTGTTCATCCAACACTTATGTCTCCTGATGCCTTTATATACATGTATGCTTAAGCTGGCTGAGCATGCTCAAATTCTCACTATTAGGCATAAAGTACAGGCCCCATTACACGCTGCGATGTCCCAGCGATCCCAGCAACGATTGGGATCGCTGGGACATCGCTATCTGATCGCTGGTGAGCTATCACACAGGCAGACTCACCAGCGATCAGCGACGAGCGAGAATGCTGGTAACCAAGTAAACATTGGGTAACTAAGCGCAGTGCTGTGCTTAGTTACCCTATGTTTACCATGGTTACCAGCGTCCCAGCGTGTACTGTGTGGCGCTGGGTGGTCGTTAATCATTGGTCTTCCGCTTTTACACATGCGTGTAACGGGCCCTTAACTCTTTGCCATATTTCTCTTCCAGTGGTCCAACAGGAGATGCTCTAGCAATCCTTTTACCTCTTCAGTCCAGTTATTGAGAGAGGGGGGGCACTTGTAAAAAAAATCACAATAACTTCTTATAAAGTCTAAAAATTTCGAAGAAAAAAAAAGATAATCGTTTTACATCCCATAACTATTGAAACACAGAATAATGTCTCCAAAGACTATAACAAGGGTAGAAGATAATGGAGTATCATACAGCCGTGGGAGCAGGATCACTTACACTGCCTTATCTAATTACTTCATTATATCAGTTTTAATGCCGCATTCCCTGTAACGTATAAGCAAATTATCTTTTCTTAATGATGACAGCAGGCGGCTAAACACCGTCTAAATATTTGGAGGCAGCGCTGATGAACAAACTGTTGGTTTATAAAGGAGAAGTACGATTCTTCACTAAAAGCAAAGGTGTAAAATCATCTGGGTTATAAATAGGCTCATCCGATCAGAGACGTGAAGTCAAGCGGATTCCAATAATATGCACAATCCTGAGCTCGGAATAGAAACTTGTCTCCGGTAGACGTAAAAACATATCCAGAAACTCAATGAGTCCCAAAGCAAATGTTGAGGATGAATAGAAGCTGCAGATAAATGTAGCACAATGCATATTATAATGATGGACAACTCTGTGTGTCTGGCAGACGCCCAATAGTCATGTTTTGGCTACTAGCCAGGAATTACTATAATTGGGAAGTTGACGGCTTGCCAGGAAATCAACTGTAGATAGGGCTCCCGAATAGAGACTGAAGAGGCCGGGGGTTTAAGCACTTATTTTTAACTACTTGCTGTAATCAGGATGATACAGTCAATGATACGCGAAACCCCACTTAGACTTTTTTGTGATGAAACTGAAAGTCATTTCTGAATTAATCAACATGGCTTGTGGTTGATTGCAATGGGATCAGCTATTTTGGACCCTATTAAATTTTGGTTGCTTGCCACCTTAATGCGCCGCGCAGGCCAATCCTTACTTGAAAGTACCTGGCCGTGAGCCGGCGGCATTGAAGGAGATGCACATCTGCTGTATCAATCCCATTATGAAAAACAAGTGCAGTCTATGGAAGAACAGGTGGTCGTTCACTATATTAAAGCTGCAGGAAATATGCTGCAATTAAGGAGAGCCGTGTTAAATAATATCTCGTTATGAATCCAAAGAACGCAAAATGGATTATTGATCAAAGGAGTGAGGAGAATCTGGCGTTTATTGATCATGTCAATCAGAGTTAAGTCTGGCTCAAGTCATGGAAGATATTATGGGAAAACTGCTACTACATTAGTATAGCTGCTTTAAAAAGTTAGAAGATGTTTATTCCCATGACAACACTTCTTGACTTTTTTTTACGGAGCATTGGATAACATTGACGAGGGGCAAGGGCCAAGAATCAGCCATCTGCAAATTGAGGGCTTTCCCTTATGGAGAATCTTATGGTTTGGCTTTATACCCTAAAATACCGATGCATCTCAATGAATTAGAATATCATCAAAAAGATCATTTATTTCAGTAATTCAAAACATAAAGTGAAATGCTTAGATTATATAAAGTCATTACACACAGAGTGATCATGTGTTTATTTCTGTAAATGTTGATGATTATGGCTTACAGCTAATGAAAACCCAAAGGTCAATATCTCAGAAAATTGAAATAGGGAGGATGAAGGGTTTAAAACCTTGGTACCGTATTCTATGAGACATTAAAGGATGAATATAATATGGATTTATTAGTCAACTCGTTTCAGGGCTGCCTGAAAGGCATTGAAACATGGCAATATAATAATAATAATATTTATTCATTTATATAGCGCTATTAATTCCATAGCACTTTACATACATGAGTAATGCTGTCTCTCTTGGAGCTCACAATCTAAACATCCTATCAGTATGTCTTTACAATGTGGGAGGAAACCGGAGTGCCCGAAGGAAACCCACGCAAACACAGGGAGAACATACAAACTCCTTGCAGATGTTGTCCTTAGTGTCCTTGATGGGAATTAAACCCAGGACCTCAAGACTCCAGTGCTGCAAAGGCTACAGTGCTAACCACTTATTGTTATTGATTTGTCTTGAAGAAGAGACCAGGGAGCCCTGAAACGCGTTGACTGATAAATCAATATTATATTCACCCTTTGATGTCTCGTGGAATATGGCAGCGTAGTTTTTACCCCTTCCTCCTCCCTACTCTACAGTATATGCACCACGCTGGGGACTGCAGCAGCCGTGATCTGCTTTTATAGTGGTTGTGACTCTCACAACCACACATGGTGAAGCCTCCGATACCCATTTAGGTCATATTTTATCTCTCAGACCCTTCATCCTCCCTACTTTAATTTTCTGAGATAATGACTTTGAGTTTCATTGGCTGTAAGCCATAATCGTCAACATTAATAGAAATAAACACTTGAAATAGATCCCTCTGTGTGTAATGACTCTATATAATATATGGGTTTCACTTTGTGTATTGAATTTGTGCAATAAGTTAACTTGTTGATGATATTCTAATTAATTGAGATGCACCTGTACATGACAAGGATCTTTAAAGAGTCAATATTAACTCATAGGATTCCTAGCCACAATAAGAGAACTAGAGACCCAGTTCTATTCCTCTTTTAAGATATTTTGTGCAATTTTACCGTATTTACCATGGAGTATTGCCCAGACTAGAAGTTTCCCTAAGCCAAATTGGTGATCTACGCAAGGTGAAACCTTAGCCCCTGCAGCATTTCCTGTCCATATGTTATGGCGTCTAAGTTTTTTAAAATCCCTTAACACTCAATTCGGCAACATATGAAAAAAACTGTGCTATAAATATAAAGAGTCATCTCTCCATGGCATGGTAAGTTGCTGTACTTCTCTTCAGCACGGAAATGGCCAGGCTCGGGCGAAAATGCCAAAAAGAAATACGCAGGGGTTCCAGTGATGCAAAGGGACTTAATCCATGACTTTGTAAAACTTTATATCTATTTAGAAAATATCATGCAATGAGTAAGGGCACATTCCGCCTGAAAAATGTAAGCCTTTTAAGTTCATTTATAATAAACTATGGATTTTAATTACCGTATATACTCGTGTATAAGCCGACCCGTGTATAAGCCGACCCCCCTAACTTTTGCCCCCAAAACCTGGGAAAACCTATTGACTCGTGTATAAGCTGAGGGTGGACCCCAGCACAGGTATACAACCCCAGCAGTGTGGTATACAGCAGCCCCAGAGGTATATACAGCAGCCCCAGTTGTAGTATACAGCAGCAGCCCCAGTGGTATGTACAGCAGCAGCCCCAGTGGTTAGTATACAGCAGCCCCAGAGGTGTATACAGCAGCCCCAGTGGTAGTATACAGCAGCAGCCCCAGTGGTTAGTATACAGCAGCCCCAGTGGTAGTATACAGCAGCAGCCCCAGTGGTATATACAGCAGCAGCCCCAGTGGTTAGTATACAGCAGCTCCAGAGGTGAATACAGCAGCCCCAGTGGTATTATCCAGCAGCCCCAGTGGTAGTATACAGCAGCAGCCCCAGTGGTTAGTATACAGCAGCCCCAGTGGTAGTATACAGCAGCAGCCCCAGTGGTATATACAGCAGCAGCCCCAGTGGTTAGTATACAGCAGCTCCAGAGGTGAATACAGCAGCCCCAGTGGTATTATCCAGCAGCCCCAGAGGTAGTATACAGCAGCAGCCCCAGGGGTGTATACAGCAGCAGCCCCAGGGGTGTATACAGCACCAGCCCCAGGGGTGTACACAGCAGCAGCCCCAGAGGTATACAGGCCCCCCCATCAAGATCCAGGGCCCCCCTCTTTTCTCGGCAAACCTGTAAAGTAAAATCATACTTATCACTGTCCTGTCGCGCCGTCCCGCTGCTGCCGACATCACGATCCCGGGCTTCATTCAGCGTTTTCCGGCTTCCTGTGGTCGCGGGCAATGACGTCATTGCCCGCGACCACAGGAAGCCGGAAGAAGACGGATGAAGCTGGGATCGTGGTGTCGGCAGCGGCGGGACGGCGCGACAGGACAGTGATAAGTATGATTTTATTTTACAGGTTTGCCGAGCAAGGAGGGGGGGCCCTGGATCTAGATGGGGGGGCCTGTATACCTCCGGGGTTCTGTATACTCGCGTATAAGCCGAGGGGGGACTTTTCAGCCCAAATTTTGGGCTGAAAATCTCGGCTTATACGCGAGTATATACGGTAATATCTCTATTACTTCCTTCCCCCTGTGGATCCTGGACTTTGCTTCTTTTTTTTCTCACTGCTTCAATTAAAAATAAGCAACATGTCCAATAAATTGTAAACCGAACACTATTAGGCTAGGATCACACTAGCGCAAGGATTGCGTTCAGGGGGATCCGTTAAAAAGATAGCATCTGGAAGCATTAACACAGTGTAACCGTAATGGTAAAGCTGCCTTAACGCTGACAATGCAATCCTATGGGGAATGGACTCCCGAGCGCATGTCAAACCGCCGGCATGTAAGTCCCGGAGTTTAAAACCTTGCGCTATTTCCAAGCGCATCACATGACCCAGAAGTGCGTGTCATGTGATGCGCTTGGAAATAGTGTGAGGTTTCAAACACCGGCACTTACATGCTGGCATTTGACATAGGATCTATGGCAAACGCATTAGTTGTTACACGAGGAGACATCGCCAGCAATGCAGCAGCGATGTTGAAAGCAACTTTCACTGCCAGGGTTAAACTCGGTACAGACAGCATCATTTAACATTGCAGTAAATGGGGGAAGTTGCTTTCAACATCGCTGTTGCGGTGTAATACTGGGCAATTCTGCCAGATCCCCTGAACAGCATCGCCTGGTTTCCCAAACCTGGCAACTCCGATCAAGCAACTTATCGCCGTTGAAACCCTGTTACACAGAGCATCTCACTAGCGATGTTGCTGCAACTTCGCCACGCCCCTGAGTTGCCGGCGATGTTGCCGACGATGTTGCCCCGTGTGACGGGGTACCTTTAGGATCTGTTCTTGGTGCAGTTTTTGCACCAAAAATGGATCCTCACAAAACGCAGCAATACACTGTGTGTGAATGTAGCCTAACTGTGCGTTGCATGATCAAATGGAGAGTATAATTCAGGAGTACAACTCGTCCTACAAAAAAACAACCCCTGGTACGGCTGTGTCAACAGAAAAATTAAAATGTTTTGGCTTCTGGAGGAAGGGGATTAAGAAACAAAAATGGAAATTGACTGCAGTGGGAAGGGGTTAAAAAAACTCACCAAAATTTGCCAGGTAAATACCCAT
The DNA here is from genome assembly GCA_033576535.1 of Allobates femoralis. Classification (NCBI taxonomy): domain Eukaryota; kingdom Metazoa; phylum Chordata; class Amphibia; order Anura; family Aromobatidae; genus Allobates; species Allobates femoralis. The sequence continues at coordinate 51,862,465 of JARQOC010000005.1, read as the reverse complement.
TGCACTTAGCAGCGGCTGTCAGCTCCTCTGGAGGCAACACAGGTGTCTGTATGCCGGTACTCAATCACCTGCAACCCACAGTGGGGGCGGTTGTGGCACCAGCGTCCGGCCATGCTGTCAGGGAGGTGACTGGTGGCATTTAAAGACACGAGGTTACCAAGGGCTCTGCCATTCACGGTGCATGCAAGGCATAGTGTCAGAGCAGCCTATTGGTCACGCCCTTCTATTAGATCAGGCGGGCTGTTCCGCACTGATTACATGCCTCACATAACGACAGACGCCCCCCAGAGGGCTCAGCCTCAAACTGCAGATGAAAAAAATGCAATAAAACACTAAAGATGAAAAATGTGAGGTGTTTGTTGGTATTTTGGCCAAAAAACGTAAGCTGGTAACCCACGGTCAAGGGCCCTCACGCTTACGTGTTTTATTGCATTTTTTTCATCTGCAGTTTGAGGCTGAGCCCTCTGGGGGGCGTCTGTCGTTATGTGAGGCATGTAATCAGTGCGGAACAGCCCGCCTGATCTAATAGAAGGGCGTGACCAATAGGCTGCTCTGACACTATGCCTTGCATGCACCGTGAATGGCAGAGCCCTTGGTAACCTCGTGTCTTTAAATGCCACCAGTCACCTCCCTGACAGCATGGCCGGACGCTGGTGCCACAACCACCCCCACTGTGGGTTGCAGGTGATTGAGTACCGGCATACAGACACCTGTGTTGCCTCCAGAGGAGCTGACAGCCGCTGCTAAGTGCAATGGGTATTTACCTGGCAAATTTTGGTGAGTTTTTTTGTCTGTTTTTAAGTCCATTCGGTGAACAATCTAAATTAAATTGTACATGTCTCAAAAGGCATGTGGTTAGGACTGGTAAGCGTGAGGGCCCTTGACCGTGGGTTACCAGCTTACGTTTTTTGGCCAAAATACCAACAAACACCTCACATTTTTCATCTTTAGTGTTTTATTGCATTTTTTTCATCTGCAGTTTGAGGCTGAGCCCTCTGGGGGGCGTCTGTCGTTATGTGAGGCATGTAATCAGTGCGGAACAGCCCGCCTGATCTAATAGAAGGGCTTGACCAATAGGCTGCTCTGACACTATGCCTTGCATGCACCGTGAATGGCAGAGCCCTTGGTAACCTCGTGTCTTTAAATGCCACCAGTCACCTCCCTGACAGCATGGCCGGACGCTGGTGCCACAACCGCCCCCACTGTGGGTTGCAGGTGATTGAGTACCGGCATACAGACACCTGTGTTGCCTCCAGAGGAGCTGACAGCCGCTGCTAAGTGCAATGGGTATTTACCTGGCAAATTTTGGTGAGTTTTTTTGTCTGTTTTTAAGTCCATTCGGTGAACAGTGGGAAGGGGTTACATCCTGGGGAAAAGAATAAAACGTCAGAGTTATCATTCTTTGCTGGTTGCATTTCCCTAAAAAAGCAGTAAAAATACGATAATTAACACAAAATGGTATAAATAAAAACTACTGGAACCAACAACTCAAACAGATCTATCAAAGGAAAGATAAAGTTATGAGTCTCAGAAACTGGCAAAACACATAAAGTTTCATTACGAAGTTTCAAAAATGTATTTTGACCCTTATAATACTAAAGGGTATATCCAGGATTTTTATTTAAGAAAAATGTGCCCAAGCACTAACAATAAGAATTTTCAAAAACATATCACACCACTGAACAATGCTCACTCTCATGGTCACTAATAGTTTACCATTTTGGTGTGTATAATGGACATGTAATAGTAACACTCCGCTAACTATTAAACAAGTGGAAACCACTATGGAGTTTAGGTTACATAAAATTTTTTACCTTTATTAAACATATATAAAAGTAGACAAGTATACGTATTGACAATGAAGTACAGTCAGGAGATTCCAATAGACGCTACAGACAGGTAGTCACTCTGTGGGCAGTACACATTAGGTATAAACATCACATACCAGATGGTACAATGCATAATAATGGGCCCTATCAACCATGGTATACCAGTGTACACTAACACCACTCACCCATATCATGCATCAGTGATGTTAACCTCTGTTGCTCTAACAGAGTCCAGCCACGTAGCATGCCCCCTACGTTAGTTTCGCCACCGCTTGGTCACGGGGACTGGTTCTAGATGCAATTTTAGGCCTATTTAAATACACCAAGCTTCGTCACATCCGCCGGAAAAGCATGGGGTATTAAACAAGTGCCGGACGTCACCATGACGTTATTCCTGCACATGCGCCGTATACCCGTCCAGTGTTTCCATCGCTAGAGCGATATGAACATGCATAAAAATATCATCGGCGGCCATTTTGTTGAAGACCATTAATAGGATGAGTAATAGACAAAGTACAGGATCCTTATTTTGTTATAAGGGATTTCTAAAGGATACCCGTAAGTGACTTGTGCACTAGCAGCGGCATTCATCCACACCTATATACTACTCAAACACAGTAGTTGATACATCATACATTTATAAATAAAATTCTCCAGAAAAAACTAAAATATACAAAACCATAGTTAAAATCACGTATGGCGCCAGGCACATACAGCCACATGTCAAAATCCTGTATATAACCACAGCACAGGAGGAGAAAAAACGGCTCTCTTATAGAAAAAGGGTATAACTTATCACTTCATTAAGCCCCTTTGGGGCAAGTGTCTCCTGTCATCCACCTACACTCTTCTTGTGCCAGTGTTTTGGCCAAATCACCCCCCCCCCCACGATACCGCCCTGAACTCGATTAATCCCTTTTATAACCAATCCTTTGGGATTACATTCGTGAAATAACCTAAAATGCTTAGGCAGCATTTTTAATGTGTCAATATCAATGACTTTGGCGGCCCCCTCAATATTAGGGACATGTTCACGCACTCTCACACCCAACTGCCTTGTGGTTAGACCAATATATATCTTCCCACAAGGACAAGTTGCGTGGTAGATGACATAAGTTGTACTGCAGCTGATACACTTTGTGATCTTGCGTATTTCGTCACCTGAAGATCGGAACTCTTTTGCTCGTCTTATACGACCCTTAGTACAAGCTAAGCAATCGCCACAAGGGTAACACGCCATTAGTGGTCCTGTTGCTCTTCCCCCAAAGAAATTATTTATTTTGGGGACATAATGGCTAGCACTCAAAATATCACACAAATTTCTTCCTCTACGTGAGGTTAGCAATGGTTGTGTTGAAAGATGTTTTGCCAAAATTGGGTCAGTAAATAACACTAACCAGTGCTTACGCAAGATCGACCTGATGTTCGACCATTGGGAGTTGAACGTTGAAATGTACCTGATGTGACCATGTTCGGTAGGCTTGATCTTGGGTTGAAATAACAATTGTTCCCTCCTAATTTTTTTGGCCTTCACATAGCCCTGTTTTATGCATCATTGCTGAATCCTCGGGATGCAAACCTATCCCGAAGGTCCCCAGCCTGTCTTTCAAATCTGGTGTCACTCGAGCATATACGTCTCATATGCAGGAACTGGCTAGCTGGGATAGATTTGATGGTACTTTCTGCATGTGCTGACGTGGCATGGAGGAGGGAGTTTACAGCTGTACTTTTACGAATCACACCTGCTTGTATTATGCCGTCTTCTCCAACCTCCAATGCCACGTCCAGAAAGGTCATGTGTTTTCTGTGTGACTGATAGGTTAGCTTAATATTCAAGTCGTGTGTTTTGAGAGCATCCATAAATTGATCCAAGTTCGGTCTAGACCCTTGCCATACAAATAGCAGGTCATCAATATTTCTAAACCAACAAAGGACACTCTCAACACCCACAATGTCTCCAGAATAGAACAATGACAGCTCCCGGCTGCCCAAAAATAAATTTGCATACAATGGGGCACAAGCCGCCCCCATTGCTGTCCCTCGTCTCTGCACATAGAAGCAGTCATTGAACACGAAGACGTTGTGGGTTAGAATGTACTCGAGTAATTCTTCAATCAAGGCACACAAACTATTATCCCAGCTGATCATTCCCAAGAAGAGACTCACTACCTGCATCCCATCCACGTGCGCAATACATGTATACAAGGATTCGACATCGGCTGTGACCAGCCACGTGTCATCTGTTAGAATCATTCCCTTCTAACAAAATAAGGAACCAGTACTTTGTGTATTACTTATCCTATTAATGGCCTTCAACAAAATGGCCGCCGATGATATTTTTATGCATGTTCACATCGCTCTAGCGATGGAAACACTGGCGGGTATACGGCGCATGCGCAGGAATAACGTCATGGTGGCATCCGGCGCTTGTTTAATCCCCCATGCTTTTCCGGCAGATGTGACAAAGCGCATTACAGGTGGCACGATTATGGTGTGGCAGTGGATTTAAATAGGCCTAAAATTACGTTTAGAACCAGTTCCCGTGATCAAGCGGTGGCAAAACGGATGTAGGGGGCGTGCTACATGGCGGGACTCTGTTAGGGCAACAGAGGTTAACATCACTGGTGCATGATATGGGCATATGCTGGAGTGACACCAGATTTAAAAGACAGGCTGGGGACCTGCGGGATAGGTTCGCACCCCGAGGATTCAGCAATCGATGCATAAAACAGGGCTATGTGAAGGCCAGAAAAAATGAGGAGGGAACAATTGTTATTTCAACCCATGATATTGGTGAGTGGTCTTTGTGTACACTGGTATACCATGGTTGATAGGGCCCATTATTATGCCTTGTACTACTACCATCTGGAATGTGATGTTTATACCTGTCTGTAGCCAAGCACTAACAAGCAGGTAGTTGCCATCTACGTGCCGGTTGTGCTAAGCACTGTTCACCACCTGTACAGAGCAGCCACAAGCCGCTTCTGCCGGGGATAAAATGGCTGTTAATTCACTCAGAAGGAGAAACAGCTGGGCACCACTGGGTACTGACATATAGTTATGGGTACGGCACCACACTTGTGGTTTATTGGGTCCCATAGAAGCACCTCCATGCGCGAAATGGTTTGCCATCATCCGCTCCTGCCCTTCTCCTCCCTGCATTACATGTAATCAGTGAACTACAATAAGTAAAACTTCCATCTTCTCCCGGTGAGTGCCACTTCTTTATTCCTTTCTAAATGGATAACATGGCTGCGTCAACAGAGCGGCAGCTTCTTTTCCACTCTGCTCTATGGAAGGGGTGAGGTAGCTGAACACGTGCTCATTGAGTGCAAACTCCTCACTAATTGGAGGTGCCGACTGTCAAGCATGACATCAATAGAGCAGAGAAGCTGCCCCTCTGTCAATGTGACATCAGTGGAAGCTGCAAAATCACTAATGGTAGCAGTCTTAAACCATTAGGTATTGGCAGTAAACAGTGTCGGGCACAATATGCCAGTAAGTGGCAGCTACCTGCCTGTTAGTGCTTAGACACCTTTTTAAATGGGCGAGTAAGAACCTGCTAATCTGCCCTATTGTTCTCTATAACAGGTTCCTACTCGCCAATTCAAAAGGAGGTTTTTAAATCCAAAGAGAGGGAGTGACTGAGAGTTTAGGGTCCCGGTTAAGAGACACGCCTCGTTGTAGCTACTGATTGGTTAAGGATATGGCCATATTTATATGCTAAGTGTCTCAATTTTTATATATATTTCCTTAACTATAATGCTAGTCCATTTTCCTGTAGACTCATTATTGCATAGCTTAGTATGCAGAGTGGAGCTGTCTTTTTTCTTACAATGTGTCATGTTTGGCTTTGCACTAGTATACATTACATGCTAGGGAGTGCAGCAGTTTTTCTCATTTTTACTCTTTATAGTCATATGTGGGTTGATTTTTTTAAAGGACAAGGTGTAGCTTGTGATGATATTATTTATAGTAGCATGCAATGTGCCGGAAAACAAAAAACGGATTAATGGAAAGCCCCACTGATATAGTGGAGCATCAGATAAATCACCACTGAATTGAGCTACATGGTGCAAGTTACATTTCATGATGGGTTTGAGTAAGATCAGATCTTTGCATTTTTATCACATAGATTTTTATTTTTTCATTGTTTGAGAATCAATAATATGTCTTTATATTGTTTTTATATAGTTTTGTTCCTGAACCCGGGCATACAGGACAGATAAGATGTCAGCAAAAATACACATTGTATTGTTTCTTTTGAGATGGGATGCACCGCCCATTGTGATGATGACTCAGATGTCATCAATGACGTCTATCTTGTTTGCACATCCGTATATGTGATATAAAAGTTGTTGCTTTGTGACACATGTAATGCCCTGATGACGGTGCCCGGAGTGGTCCTGAAACGCGTAGGTGGAAATAAAGAAGGGGGTTCTGTTTGAAGACATCTGACTGATTATTTTAAGCAGCTCGGACCATCTTACATTTTCCCTGTATCTAGTGACAGAAGCAAAGCTCTTTTTATACCCCTTAATTTTAATTTCAGGGTATTGTGTTTTACAGGATTGGTGTGATAAGGCTGTTCGCTCATTGGTCAAGAGATCAATCCGACTGCATAATTTTCCTCTGAATTATGTAGTTAAAGGGGCTCAGGCAATCTACATTTTACAGCCAATCCCCAAATTAACAGACTATAGGGCTCTGGTCAGTCTGACATTAAACAAGATAATCCTGTCCTTTTATTAGCTACTATTCCCAATATCATAATACTTCAACAGAACAGGATACAATACTCCCTACCACAAAGGAAAGATTCACTTATGATATAAAAATGTTACTTTATTAATAAACATTTCAGTACAATACAATGAAAAATTAGAGCAGCTCCTCACAGAGGGACACAGGGAGCTGTGCCAGACTTAGATTTCACATAGTATACCATTAGATAACATCACCAAAACCATTACATATACATATATGTAAAACTGTTGTTATCAATCAATAGTGAATGGATCAGTTAAATCAATGGAATTATAACTACAGTATGTATATAACTAGAAAAAGTTCTCTGCAGCACTCAGCTACTACCAATGATGTACAAATGCTGACAAGCTGTATATATTTGAAATATACATAGCTTGTTAGCATTTGTACATCACTGGTAGTAGCTGAGTGCTGCAGAGAACTTTTTCTAGTTATTTGACCCAGCGTCCCTGCTGGCACCAGTTCACATTTTGTCTGTGAGTGCTGTGCATTTTTTTTTCTTTACAGTATATACAGTATATATGTGTATATATATATATATATATATATATATATATATATATATATATATATAAATAATAGAAAAAATTCCTTGCAGGACACAGCTATTACCAATGTTGTATAATGCTATAAGCCATGTGTTTGAGAAAAAAGTTTAAAAACTTACGTTTTTCTGAAAAAACTCAAAATCTTATCTTTTAATTCTGAAGTTCTTAGTACAAACATTGGCCAAGGTCTGTTTGCTCGTCGACTGCGACAAAGTGACTTCAGGCACGACGAGTCCTATGCTGACACCCAAGTCCTCCTTTTCCGCTCCCCCACTTCAGTGGGCAGACTCCATCTATACCCTCCATCACCTGTCGGCGATGAGGGTGCAATTGCAGCAGAGTATCTGCAACTCTATAGAATATATATAATGAAAAAAGCTGCACAGCACTCACAGACCAGTGTGAACTGGTGCATGCAGAGACACAGAAACATATATAATAGAAAAAATTCCTTGCAGCACACAGCTATTACCAATGTTGTATAATGCTATAAGCCATGTGTTTGAGAAAAAAGTTTAAAAACTTACGTTTTTTCTGAAAAAACTCAAAATCTTATCTTTTAATTCTGAAGTTCTTAGTACAAACATTGGCCAAGGTCTGTTTGCTCGTCGACTGCGACAAAGTGACTTCAGGCACGACGAGTCCTATGCTAACACTCAAGTCCATATATCCATCGGGCCAATGCTCCTATTCCTTAATTCACCACAATATGTCAATCAATTAAAGGGAACCTGTCACCCCTTTTGGGCATTTTAAACTGTGCCCACTGGCTTATACATCATCTAAATGGGTTTCTAGTAACCCCTGTATGTGCCCAGACTGACCTGTGAAAACAACTTTTATTGTGTCCAGCGGTTGCCTCCTATTGAGTCAAGGAGGCTGCTATATGGTCATAGTGGCCAAACCCTCGCCACCCCTCTAGGCTACAAAACCCGCCCAGCATGTTTTAAACTTCCCACCCCTCCACTGGCCGGTGCTTGAGTGACAAGAGCACTCGCGCCAGCGCTGTGAAGTGGGTGTCCACGCTCCATAGAACATAGTGAAGATGTCTCGTGAGACATCTCATAGAGTAAATAGTATTATACAGACCCAGAAAATTGAAATACACCGCTTCATTATGATAAATCAAGGATTAGTATGCAACAAGGCCCAATAAGGAAATGCTACTGTTTGTACCTATAAATCACTGCTTTAAAGATGAGAAAAAAGGAGGCACTCACCATTCGATGCACTGTATTGAGTACTGACCCATTGAACCTGAATCACCGCGAAACTGTGCCGTTGTCGGCCTCCATCACCCCCTCCCTGGCTGTAACGTAACCTGGCAAAAAAGTACATTAAAAAATACAGAGCATCGAATGGTGAGTGCCTCCTTTTTTCTCATCTTTAAAGCAGTATAATAATGGACTTACAGGATTGTGTGCAGGTCCCAGCAACCTGGAGTGTGTATAAGGTCATTAGTCGGTAGTGCCTGGATATATCCTTGGACTTTATGTACCTATAAATCAGCTGACACATGCACTCGGTCGCTCCACACTGACAATTGTTTTGCCCATGCTTCTTCTGGGAGGCAACAAGGGCTGACTTCTCCTAATTTAACAAAGGAACAATACATCTGACCTCATTAAGAACAATTCACCTGCCATGCAAGTGGCCAGAACTGGCGCTGTCACACCAACATTTTGAGATGTCTAGTAAACATTAATTTCTAAATGAATTAATTTTATTGAAATTTAAAAATGTCTTGCATGCATCTCCCTTTCCATGTTTCATGTTCTATCTATCCTCTTTTCTATCCCTCTATCTATCTATCTATCTATCTATCTATCTATCTATCTATCTATCTATCTATCTATCTATCTATCTATTATCTTCTTTTTATTCTTTTTGTTCTTTTATCTTTTTATCTATCTATCTATCTATCTATCTATCTATCTATCTATCTACTCATCAATCTAACTATCTATCGATGTGTAGCATTTGGCTTCAAGGGAACCTGTCAGCTTGTTTTACCCCCCAAGCTATCACTCTCTGTATCTGCAGCTTCTTAGTACTATTCTAAGCATCTCTGTCTAAGGAAATACTGTAGTTAAAGTGGAAAAAATGCATTTATATACTTACATTCTCTATTATTTATGAGCTTGAGACTGGTCTAAAGGGGCGTTCGAATGGTATCCATCCCTGCCTTCCTTCCGTGGTTATTACGCCCCTGTGTATGGGCTGCTTGCAGATATGACGCGCCAGCTTTGTCATTTCCGGTCCTGTGCATTGATGGTATTAGTTGTACATGTCCGGTTGTAGTTGTAGTTGTAAGTGTCCGGCTCTAGACCATGCACAGTGCCGATTCTGAATCTCACAAGTACACCCAATACTCTCCCACAAAGCGCAAGACCGGAAATAGACACAACCGGGGTGTCATTCCTGGAAGCAGCCCATACATTTTGGAATTTACCAACAAGAGGACAGCGCTTGTAAATTAGGTGATCACGGGCGTGATAACCATGGATGGAAGGCAAGGATGGATACAATAGGAATGCCCCTCCAGACCAGTCTTAAGCTCATTAACATTAGAATGTGTTAAGTATATAAATGCATTTTTTCCACTTTTAACACTTTAATATTAGCTCAGACAGGGATGCTTAGAATAGTACTATGGAGCTGCAGGTACAGACAGTGATAGCTGGGAGTGGGGGCATAAAGTAGGGACAGGTTCCCTTTAATACAGCAGGACATCAGCTTCATCATAGTTTGCATAATACACATATGTTGCAGTCTAACACTGGCCTGATTTTCGTGATGCAATTTTGGTAAGTACTGTAAATATGAAAGTGATTTTCAATCTGTTACACCAGTCTGTTTAATTATCTTGGAAAGCATAGTCTGACGTTATGTCTCTTCTACAGCTCTAGTGGCAGTTCCTCTGTATTGGCAAAATGCATTGTGTCCAAAGCCTGCTATTCTAATGCAGTTAGGAGCGTGATAAAAAATAGTGGAAGCAGTATGTATTTACTTGTATGTTCCACTTATCATCACTGCATATAAATATTCCCCAAGAGAAAATGTTTTCTAGTTCCCATCTGCCTAGTATAAATAAAATCAGGAGCAATGCTTCACCCTCCAGCAGTAGACTCACAATACAGCTCCTCATCTACATACGGCTGCATTCTAATCTTTGTCTGGTCTGGCAATGAAAATATCTGAATATATTTTATGAAACAAAACCCTCCAACAAAGTGATCTGTGATACAGACATTCACAAAATATGCTATAATTAAAAAGTATCACTGGGAAATAATTATTAATTACAATTTATTCCATGATGAGAATGAATTAAGCACCGATTAAAAAGGAGAACACTACAAATCCAGGTAGAGATTGATCTAGTCATTGTTATCAGAGTTGGTCTGACCCAAACAAGACCAAAGATATAGTGGTGGGGTCTGACATAATAAGGGGTGGGGGTCCCTGTATCTCTCTAGAAAGTCACAAGACTGTGCCTATAGGACTTTCTTTTCACATACCTTTAGATATGGTCCTTCGGAGAAATAGCACTACAGCTATGATGGAGGGACTACAGTTGCTGACTGTGTTTAAAGGAGTTGTGTTACACTTAAAGGGAACCAGCTAGCAGGATTTAAGGCTATGAAGTGAAGCCAGGGCCTTACAGGCACTGAGATACTGAGTGCAACATACCTTTACTTCAATGAATATGACTCATCGTGGCCGGGACTCCGAGGAACAGGCGTTACTTCTTCCTCCTTGTCACGGAAACCGCGCCTGCTGGTAGTGGGGCCCGGTGGTCCAGATTAATAGATTGGCTGAACAGTTAAGGGGTTAATTGTTTCGTGACGCCACCTGTGAGAGTTCCGGTGGTGTCCACCGGCGCTGCTTGGGCCTCCGGGGATGTAATGCAGCAAGATGGAACGCTCCCCACAGGATGAGCGGGAGTCCCTGGAGCCAGGAGCTGCACAAGATGTTGTGAGGCAGCTGCAGTTCTAATATGCGGAGATGGACATTTCTGAAAAAGGCACGGACGCTGAAAGTCTCTGTAACGGGTACTTTACGGTAACCAGCAGATGGTACATGGTATACAGTTAACGGGTAACGGACCGGGTGGACTCAGCAATGACCAGTGTTTCTCAGAGCTCCGCGGTGTTCCTCCATTCTAGCTTAATTTGGTTACCGTTGTCGCCTTTGAGTGCCAAGGTCGGGTACAAGGAGGCTGCTTCAATTTCCCTACCGGTGAATTCTAGCCGGATTTGTGGGGAGCCTTGGGTCCTTTTGGTGGGTACTCCGCTGGCAAGACGACTCTGTGTGTGCGGCTGTGGTGGGGTGCCCCTGGAGAGCGGTCCCTCCACTCCTGGTTTGCATGGAAGTGATAAACAACTCCTAGCTTCAGAACCAGTAATCTGGTGGTTAGTGGGCACGGGTGTAGTTTGACCCGTATATGGTTGCCCAGAGTCCGGTTTCAGGGTGCCAGGCATTGGCGCCGACCGGGGAGGTCCGAAGGCTGCACGGAACTGTGCAGAGCCCCCGCTCCTACGTTCCTTCCTCTCTCCTTCCCTTCTCTCTTCTCCACTACCACTACACTCCGCCCACCAGGACCTTATTGGCCCTCTATGCTGGTGATGCATGTAGGGTATGGAGCTCTGAGTTTTAACCATATCATTGGTTAGTCAGGGAATATTGCTGCTGCTGTCTCGGCTGCAATACACTCCTGTGACGCACTCGTTGCGGGGCGCCACAAATACATTTATGATTGCAGAGAAAAGTGTTATCAAACACCGGGAAAACAGTGCAGCAAATTAGCATAAATGCAGCACAGTGTCACTATGTGGGGGTTGGGTTTCTTTTTATTACTCCCCTGTGGGCCCTAAGCTAAACCATCCCCACTCCCCTTTCCCACCATCCCTCCCCTCTCACTCCCCCCCTGTCAGTATATATCAGGCAGTGTTACAGGATGTCTGACATAGTGCGTCAGGTTCCTATGCGCTCATCACAACCTCCCTCCCTTCTGCTTTCATCTCCAGCTTTTCACTACTTGTCGCTGCTTCTCCCTTCCTTGGACACAGGAGAATGCCCAGGTCTCGTATCCTGCATTGAAGGGTTAAAAACTGTGCTCCCTTATTCCACAAGACATCAACGGGTGAATATAACATTGATTTATCAGTCAACACATTTCAGGGCTCCCTGAAATGCCCTGAAACATGGCAATATGATATTGATTTGTCCTGAGGAAGGGGCCAGGGAGGCCTGAAATGGCTACGTGAGGTTGATCCTTTACATAAGCCCTCCGCCAAATCAACTTCACTCTCGTCATTTTCATACAAATGAGTAATGAAGAGGATATATAGCTGCATCATGATATGGGTGAAATAATAGAAGGCTGTTCCTGTTTTATTGTAACCACCAACCCAAGTGTCTTTTACAAGTAATCCACCAAGCTTTGCAGCTTTTTCTTGAAGTAAAGCCACAAAATCTAAAGATTAATATTGTTCAACCAAAACCTCCAAGCCCGGTGCCTCAATTCTGATACGTAGCCAGCAAGATCTACACCTGCATATTGTTGTATAAGGATAAGTCTTATGCCCACACTGATAAATTGCTATGCTGAAGCTGTTATAAGTAGGGATGGGCGAATCTACTCGCTAGGACTCGTTACTCGGCGAGTAGTAATGGACTCGCAGGACTCGGTACTCGGCGAGTTTCCCAGTGATTACTCGCGAGTCTAATGCAAATCAATATCAATCCTAGTTTTGTCAGAAACGCTGACAAAACTACGATTGCCATTGTTTGCATTAGACTCATGGGAGTAATCACTGGCTACTGTGCCAGTGATAGCAGGGAGACTCGCAGATAACTGCTGTTTCTTTGCGAGCCGAGTCCAGCTGTCTTCTCTGTGCAGCTCCAGGGTCCTAGAACCCGCCTGCTCACAGACATGATGTAGCAGTGCTGAGATTGTTCTCAGTCTGCTCATTCCCTGTGTACAGACATGAATGTCTGTGCACAGAGATGATGTAGCAGTGCTGAGATTGTTCTCAGTCTGCTCATTCCCTGTGTACAGACATGAATGTCTGTGCACAGAGATGATGTAGCAGTGCTGAGATTGTTCTCAGTCTGCTCATTCCCTGTGTACAGACATGAATGTCTGTGCACAGAGATGATGTAGCAGAGCTGAGATTGTTCTCAGTCTGCTTATTCCCTGTGCATAGACATCTATATTTATGCACAGGGGATGTAGCAGAGAGGACATCGCGTTTTGGACTGCGTCGGACGGAAGAGGATTTTTTTAATTAAAGATGGAGTCCCTAATGGCTTTTTTTTTTATTTCTAATAAAAAATTTTCCTTGTGTTGTGTTTTTTTTAAAACAATTTAATAGAAATTCATGGTGGTCATGTCTAATATTGGCGTGACCGCCATAAATTTCGGGCTTAGGGCCAGCTGATAATACAAAGCTGGCCCTAACCTCTTTATTACCCAGCGTGCCACCGCTACCAGGGCCGCTGGAAGAGCGGGGTTCAGCGCCAGAGGATGGCGCTTCAATGAACGCGCCATCTTCTGGGGCGGCTGCGGGCTGCAATTTGCAGCGGGGGTGCCCAGAAAGCTTGGGCATCCCTGCGCTGCGGATTCCAGCCCCCAGCTGCTTAGCTGTACCTGGCTAGACATAGAAATTGCGCGGAGCCCCACGCATTTTTTTTTAATTATTTCATGAATTTCAGAGTCAGAGTCAGAGTCTCAGAGTCAGAATCTCAGAATTTCATGAAATAATTAAAAAAAAATGCGTGGGGCTCCGCGCAATTTCTATGTCTAGCCAGGTACAGCTAAGCAGCTGGGGGCTGGAATCCGCAGCGCAGGGATGCCCAAGCTTTCTGGGCACCCCCCGCTGCAAATTGCAGCCTGCAGCCGCCCCAGAAGATGGCGCGTTCATTGAAGCGCCATCCTCTGGCGCTGAACCCGCTCTTCCAGCGGCCCTGGTAGCGATGGCACGCTGGGTAATAAAGAGGTTAGGGCCAGCTTTGTACTATCAGCTGGCCCTAAGCCCGAAATTTATGGCGGTCACGCCAATATTAGACATGACCGCCATGAATTTCTATTAAATTGTTTTAAAAAAAACACAACACAAGGAAAAATTTTTATTAGAAATAAAAAAAAAAGCCATTAGGGACTCCATCTTTAATTAAAAAAATCCTCTTCCGTCCGACGCAGTCCAAAACGCGATGTCCTCTCTGCTACATCCCCTGTGCATAAATATAGATGTCTATGCACAGGGAATAAGCAGACTGAGAACAATCTCAGCTCTGCTACATCATCTCTGTGCACAGACATTCATGTCTGTACACAGGGAATGAGCAGACTGAGAACAATCTCAGCTCTGCTACATCAGGCAGCAGGCAGGCTCTAGGACCCTGGAGCTGGGGCAGCCAACACAGAGAAGACAGGACTCTTATCTGTGCGAGTCAGCGATTACTTACAAAGTAAACGAGCAATGCAAATAAATGACACAACTAGGATTGCTTCAGGCTGAAGCTTCTACTCGCTATTACTCGCTTCCCCATTCATTAACATTGGACTCGCTAGACTCGCAACGAGTAGCGAGTCCTGGGCTCGGACTCGCTAGAGTCAAGCGATTCCAAGTAATTTAGGATTCGCCCATCACTAGTTATAAGGTAAGCCGGTGCCCAGCAGTGTGCCACATCCAAGCTAGGAGGTGGGAAGGTCAGAAGATAAGAGACCTGCTTACTGTTTCATCACGATGTGAGAAAATCAGTGTCCGTTAGCTACCAAAATCTGAGAAAAAGCTGAAGACAATTCTTCTGAAGCTGGGGTTGGGTTTATTGCAAAGATGTACAACAAAGCAGATAGGATGCAGGATACAAAGCACACAGACATACGCGTATCCATGTCAGGTAGTCAATGGGGTAATGTTGTGATCTCGCCCCAAACTATGGTGTTAGGATTATTGATGGGTGAACCCGAACTGAAAAATTCAGGGTCCATACCGAACACCTAGTGTGCAGGCACAGATCTTGAACGCAGACTTTCCTGGGAAGTCCGTGTTACCGGTTGTTTTTGGGTTCGGGAGCAGGGGAGCTTTAAAAATAAAGAAAACAGTTATTAATCAGCTTTATACTTACCGCGTCTCACAGCCCGCCATCCCACCACCTCTACTTCTCATTAACTCTTTAACTAGATATTCACTGCAGAGGGGACAAAAAAAAGAATTACAAATGCTGTCACCGAGAATGGGCGTCTGCTCACAGAGATATGCAGCAGAGCTGAAGATGTTACCTGTGGATTATTTCGGAGGGAAGGGTTTCTTTGTTGTTTGGAAACAGGGTTGTCTTGTATTTTATTTCAAAAATTTTTTTCGGTGTCATGTTTTTTTTTACTGCTTACACTATGAATTACGGGCTTAGTGACAGCTGCCAATAGAAAGCTGGCATTAACCCCTTTATTTCCCAGCATGCCAATGTCACACCCACTAGGGACCGGGGTACTCGGGGCCGGGCCACCAGACCGTCTCTGGGATATCAGGGTGCCGTGGCCCGGCTCCGTGGTCCCGATGCGGTAGATCAAAGAGGAGTTATTTGCAGGGAGATTGTCGTGACACCACCCATGGTATGTGGTTAGCGGGGACCACCGTTGCTGTATTCCTGTTGGGGAGAGTGATGAGGGGCAGCGTAGATGGTAAGCCCTCCATGGGTAGGGCTGGTTGTCCCCAGAATGAGGGTTGTGCTCTGGGCACTGCACTTACTTCTCGGATGCAGCTCCTCCAGCCAGCACTCAGGGCTTTCACTCTGTGACTCCGCAGGTGGAGGTCTAGTATGCTTATTAATTAACATACAAAAGGAAGGAAATTGATCGGCTTTACGGAGGGCCAAGAAAGATCCTGCACAATTGTAGATTATAAAAACAGACCTTTAATGGCCCCTTGTGCTGCCACAATGCGTTTCCCCAGTACTCTTCTGTCTTCCTCAGGTGGTACAAGGAGGTATTGGGAAAACTGATTTATATAGGGAGTGTCTACATACAATTGGATAATTGCCTACTACCAACAAGTAAGTTTTAACCCTATACATTCCATATTGATCTAAATAAAATATACATACATACTCTTGATGAACATAGTAATTCCATAAAATCAAACTCCCCTTAAGGTACCTTTACACGAAGAAGGTTGAAAACAACCGGGTTTAGGAGACAAATGTATCTTGCACCATCAAATCAACTCGAGGTAGCGGCGTGTAAACTAGGTTGTAGCCACCTGTCACTTTTGGCACCTGTTTCAGAACAGTGCTCTAAAACAGGTTGGTTTCAACCCGATGGTCGCGGCGTCTAAATAAGGTACGGTAAGGTTGTTTCGCCACCTAGTTAACTCCCTGGGGCGTGACACAGCCTCCGGGAAAACGCCCCCCTTCAGCGATCATTGGTGGAAGCTCCTGCGTTGCGATTGGTTGTCCCTGCATAGGGCGGCATATTTAAGGAGCTGACCAGTCACACTATACAATAGCAATAGCATCATGTATTAGCCTGCCTTCCTGCGCTGGCTGGCCAATCATGATGTTATTGCTTTGTCCAATCACCGTACGAGCGTCTCGTAATCCACAACTCTGGCACGCCTATGTGTTGTCCCTGCTGCCCCAATATTACCTTCTGTAGCGGCGTGTAAATGAGGTAAGGTGCTCTACAGAGGGTAACTTGTGGCACCCGGCGGTGCCTCCAGGGATAGATTAAACCTTCTGTAGAGCACCTTGTAGCGGCGTGTAAAGGCGGTATCGGGTACCGTTGTTACGTGCTCGTGCTCGTGCACGTGAGACACCCGGTTGTTTCCAACCTTCTGTAGCGGCGTGTAAAGGTACCTTAAAGAATAAATATAGGTACTATACTAATATATTCTATATCAAGTATCCCATACTCTTAAAACACATTAAAATTGGTTATTTTAAACATTCATAAAAAATATTTAAAAAAATTCCTTTTATATAAAAAATATTGTAAAAACATGTAAAATTACCTTTAATTGCCTTACATTTATTTATACCTATATATATATCTCCATACTAATCCTTAATCCATCCATTTATTTTACTGTTTAGCGACATTATCCAGAGCTAGATTAAGACCCTCAGGTGCAAGTGTGCCTAATGTAAAAATCTAATAGCTTTCTTTTTTGATAAGTTTTGTTAGATAAAATTAACAGTAAACAACCAAATAGCCTATCACTAGTAGGTTCATTTGACTTGGATCTTTATGGTGCACAATACTAAAGTGACGGGAAACACTATGGAGCTGGACTCCAGATTTTATATTCTGCCTATGTTTATTTAAGCGGGCAAATTGGTATTTTTAGGGAAATTAGTGTTTGTATAGGGATCTGGAATCAATCCATTATGCTGAGTTGTTGTAATAAGAGTATGTAGGGGTTAAAAGGACTACATGTGTATGTACTATGTAATTTGGATGTTACCCCTTTAAATAGGTCATTCCTCACAATACCTGTAAACCCCCAACCTGAGGAATACAGCAGGCCGCTGTAGAAACGTGTAGTGAACAAGCTAAAATAAACAGGTCTACTTCAACTATTTGTATTTTGCTTCTCATTACTGAGCGCTCCTAAATAATACCGGAATTATTTCCTTTCATTATCATTATAACTTTTGGGATGTGGCTGGAGCTGCACGGTAATGAGGAGGCTTTGGTTAGAGAACTAAAGGACCTGCCATGATGTCAGCTGACCTAGGCGGAACACGTGACCGGAGGAGGCGGCTGGGAGTGGTGATGCTTGGAGCGGCACACAGCAATCAGCAGCTATACGCTAACACCGTGGTTGTGCACGGACAGCACAACCAGTCCAGGTGAGTGATGAATACCGCCACTAACAAAATATCCTCACTACACCACCGGGTATTATTCAAGCTTGCGCCTCTCATTTTGTAACTTCATATTTTGAAAAATAGGCATTTAGTATGACTTCAAACAGCGGCAAAAGGCATGGACATATAGGAACAAAGAGAGAACAAACGTTCAATATGACAACATATGTGAACATTACTGCTATCTACATTACAAGCTATACAACTTCGTACCACGCCTGGATACTATCATTAATTACATCATGGCTTTAAGACTACTCACATAAATCTTTCAAATTGGCGGATAATATGGTCTGGTCCTTATAACTAGGATAATTATTTTGCTGATATCACTATACAACATATAATTATTATTATGACCCATTGGGTTTGCGTAGGGTAGTTCCAATTAGCTTCTCTCTGCTGGCTAATGACTCTGAGATCATTTCTACCTTTCTTTTCAGGAGGCTATCTACCTCTGCATCTCATTAACTGAAAAACCATATTTGCTCATATGACCAGCTGATAACAAGATGGTTGCCCCGAATCATCATGGTTGACCATTCTGTCACACATGACATCCACTTTTCATATTGAAGTTGGCCTAATCTGTCCACGCGGAAGACAGCTCTGGTGACCATCTGTTACAGCCAAAGGAAGATGTGGTTGGCACTCCATTTCCAATGTGGTACACATAGGGAATGGGATCCATCAGGGCAAGAATGATTAATTGTTAGTGGTTGTCTATTGACTTATAGAGTCATAGACTTTCCCTTTAATTCTTCGGTATGTCTTAACCGAGAAATATACAGGCTCATCTACATTACAAACTTAAATATCCATGTTTAGATATATTAACCTATTAAATGCACTATTAACCCGATAGCCAGTGAACCAAGATTCATACAATTTTATGCCTAGTTAAATAATGTTCATATTTATATTTTATGTGTTTATGTCAGATACTGTTTTGCAGGCAGAGTATAGCGAGGCGGCTTCATATTTAAGTCATACAGCTAAGTTCAGTTCTGAATTAAAACATAAAACATATTTGTTTAAATCAGTCATTTCCTTAAGGCATAATTGGTCGAGCTCAACTAAGGGGAAGAAAGATTTTCCTTTGCTTCATTTACAATGTTTCTTTTCATTAAATGTTTAGTGAAGTATTATTCATTTAAATTTGTGACCTCCAGCCAGTGACTTAAGTTATTAAATGGGATGTGAATACAACAGCATGTATCTGTAACTGTGCATTACATCTGTCACCATCAAATGTAAAAGTCTTGTATCTAGTGCAAACTTTAAAAAAATGACCCAGAAACAAGTATAGTGTGGTATATAAACCTGTGCGTTACGACCCGTGTACCAGAATATATACAGCTGCATCTCAATGAATTAGAATATCATCAAAAAGATCATTTATTTCAGTAATTCAATGCATAAAGACAAACACATATATAGAGTCATTACAGAATGAACTATTTCAAATGTTTATTTATGTTAATGTTGATGATTATGGTTTACAGCCAACGAAAAGCCAAGAAAATTAGAATAATTAACACAAAACAACTGCAAAGACTTACTAAGCGTTTAACATAGTCCCTTAGTCTGGTTCAGTGGAATGCTTATTTGACAGATGTCCAGAAGGCAGTCAGTGACGCACTCCACAAGAAGGGTAAGCTGACCCCCCCAAGGACCGCCCAAGGGTCTTCGGGGACTAGGTACCCGGACGTTAGTGCTAGGGCCTGTGCCCGGGCCCGTACCCTGGGGGTCACTGGGTAAAAAGGGAAAAATAATAAAAAGAAAGTAAAAGAATAAAGTCTTGTGACTCCACCTCCAGTTTCTGGTGATCTCACCAGAGCCGCTGTCAGATCGCCGGGGATGGTGGTATTGCAGCCAGTTGATAACGCGGAGCGGAGTCCCCGGGGTTAGAGCACGTTGTGGACGAGGTCGGGGGCTGCTTGGCAGACCTGCAGCCCACCGGTATTGGCGGCTCAGGGCTGGACTCTCCTGCTCCGCGACTCGGAGCCAATACCCGATTGTGGATCGGGATTCCCCCTGATCACTTACTCTGACACTGGGCCTCCCCTTTCTGTCTGGGACGCCACTCCTTTTCGGGCACCCTCCCTGTGGTGTCCCTCTAGGACTTGTTCCTTGCTTTGTTCCTCAGACTAGACTCTCTCTGTCTGGGTGATTCCTCTCCTTCTACCCTAATGCTCCTCCCACCGGGACTGGTGACTCTGGTGATGGGTTAGCTGATTGGTCCCCTAGTCTAGGTGTAGGGATGCTGGGGTGAGAGCCTCAGTTCGACATTATCTCCTCTAATGACTGGGTTGCCGCACACTCTGTTTTGGGTGCAGTACCTCTACCGTGGGGCGCTACATTCCCCCTTGGTGAAACACATTTGTCCTCAAGTGTTTCTACCCCTACCCGGTACAGAGCTTTTTGTATTTACTGAAACATAACGGGAACATTTTTATTTACAAACGATAAGCAGCAATTTTTCTTTCCTTTATTGGAGGCACCTTTTCTTAGAACGTTACAAAATGTTTAAACTAACATCAGCCTAAAGGGGCCAGTACACTCACATCTGCGGACCCATTGGTACCGTAATTTGTTCTTGCACTTTACATATTGTCCTTTTTCACCGCTGGGCCGCTTTAAAGCACAATTAGAGTCTCTGGCTTAACAAGTTCAGTCCATGCTCAAACAAAATGAAGCATTTTCATTAAAGTCTATGAGTCCCACTAGTACAGCATTTTCAAATTAAACGACTATGTACATGGCCGGGTTTTGCAGTTTACTTATTGCAGTTATGCACACGCAGGGCGTACCATCCGCGGAGCACTGCATGTCTCTCGTAGCTCACCCAGTCATTTCGGTACACGTCCCGCTCCAGGGTCGGAGCTGGTGCAAGGTTCAGCTCACCTGTCATGGCAGCTACAGCGACCTGTCTAGCTGGTCCGTGTGGTAGAAGCTCTTTCTGCACCGTGCGGGGCCCAGATGCCCAGACTTCCTCGATGTTGCTTTTCCGGTCATCCTCCTCCACGGAGCTTGGCTTCTCTAGCTCCTGGTTCCAGCTCCTGGTTGCTGGACCTCCATTGCGTAGCTCTGTCCCTGCTTCCGTTTTTAGTTTCCAGCAAGGGTAGTTTAGCCTCTGGCCCACCCCCTTGGTTGTTTGGTGGCAATCAGGGCGAGCAAAAAGTTTTGCGCCTCTGGTATGACCCTCCCATGGTAAGGGGCCGAGGCACACCCCTGGGCCAGCACACTGTCTCTCACATTTTTAGGCCGCCATTTTGTGGTTCGCTGGAAATGGCTGGAAACAGTTCTTTTGTGCTGTATATTGACAATTCTAAGTTCTTTCTGAGCCAAGTGTAAAAGTTTGTAGGCACACAGTACAAAGAAACAATGGGCATGGAATCCTGTTAGTGACGCCAAAAGATAACCTGCCATGGGGTCTTTGGGGACTCGGTACCCGGGCGTTAGTGCTGGAGAGAGTGATGTCTCAGTGGCCTGTGCCTGGGCCCGTACCCTGGGGGTCACTGGGTAAAAAGGGAAAAGTAATAAAAAGAAAGTAAAACAATATAGTTTTGTGAACAAATGTTTAAGAGGCAGAATAGCGGGGCACCGATCACTCAAGATCCAAAGTAGCGGTATCAGCAGTGTCAACTGCAGCAGAACCAGGGGTGCACAATCTTGTAACAGCCCGAGAGGTGAAATCACATTGAAGAAAGAGGCACTCATCCGGTGATAGTTGTTCCTCAATGGACAACTTTAATCAGCATTGTGGTACAGGGTGCTGGAGAGAGGGTGTTGGAGGTGCAGACGACGGCACCATTTCGGATCAACTGATCCTTCGGCTGGTCTTGGCTCAAAGGCCCCACAAGCTCCATTTCCTTAATTGGAGGAGCTTTTCTGACATCATGTGTGGGCCTTATCATTCTCCATGTTCTAGCCGGCACAGGAGTATGTATACCTCAATGCTGATTAAAGTCGTCCATTGAGGAACAACTATCACCGGGTGAGTGCCTCTTTCTTCAATGTGATATAGTTTTGTGATGCCACCTGCAGTTTCTGGTGATTTCACTAGCGTCGCTGTCAGACCGCCGGGGATAGTGGTATTTCAGTCAGTTGATACTGTTCCCTGCAGGTGGAGTGGAGTCCCCGGGGCAGCACTGCTGCTGGGCTGGTCAATGTGGCAGTAGCTACTTCTTAACTTAACAGAATAAAACACCGGAAGCTTGCTGACTCTGTACAGGTACTTTACTGGCAACAGGTCACGGTTCACGCAGTCTTTGCGGGTAGCTGGCCGGGTAGTCACCGGAGGGTACAAAGTCTTTCTGAGGCTCTCCAAGTGTTCCTTCTACTACGTTCACTGTCCTCTATTTCTTTCTTGCACCTCCTTTCTACCCATGCGCTGCCCTGGACAACCCACTTCCTACAAGGCCTGTCAGGTGTGATGAGGTAACCCCTTCTTCTCTAAGGGGGCTCAACCCAGTTTGAGGGTACCTGGTGGGGCTGCATGTTGTAAATGATGTCGGGGGCTGCTTGGCAGACGTGTGACTCACCGGTATTGACTCGCTACACCCTGACTCGGAGCCAGTACCCCGTTGTGGACTCCCCTAGACTGTTTACTCGGACAGTCTGGCACTGGGCCTCCCATTCTGTCTGGGTCGCCACACCTTTTCAGATGCCCTCCCTGTGGTGTCTCTCTAGGACTTGCTCCTTGCTTCTTTCCTCAGACTAGACTTTCTCTGTCTGGGTGTTTCCGCTCTTTCTACCATAACGCTCCTCCCACCGGGACTGGTTACCCTGGTGACGTGTTAGCTGATTGCTCCCCTAGTCCAGGTGTAAGGATGCTGGGGTGAGAGCCTCAGTTCGACATTATCCCCTCCAATGACTGGGATATCGCACACTCTGTTTTGGGTGCAGTACCCATACTGTGGCGCACTGGCCAGTGGGGCGCCACATTGCCACAAAAGGTCATTGGAAATCAAGGTCCCAAAGTCTGGAGGAAGGGTGGAGAGGCCAAAATCCAAGAGTCTGAAGGAAGGGTGGAGAGGCCACAATCCAAGAATCTGGAGGTACAGTGGAGAGGCCACAATCCAAGAGTCTGAAGGAAAAGTGGACAGGCCACAATCCAAGAGTCTGGAGGAAGAGTGGAGAGGTCACAATCCAAGCTGCTTGAGGTCTAGTGTGAAGTTTCCACAATCAGTGATGGTTTAGGGAGCCATGTCATCTCCTGGTGTAGGTCCACTGTGTTTTATGAAGAATAAAGTCAGCACTGCCGTCTACCAGGAAATTTTGGAGGACTTCATGCTTTCCTCTGCCGACAAGCTTTTTGGAGATGTAGATTTCATATTCCAGGAGGAGTTGCCCCCTTTCCACACTACCAAATGTACCAACACCTGGTTTACTAACCACAGTATCACTGCGCTTGATTGGCCAGCAAATTCGCCTGACCAAAACCCAAAAGAGAATATATAATCTATTGTCAAGAGGAATATAAGCAGTGGTGTATCTAGAGGGGGCTGGTGGGGAATTTGCCCTGGGTGCAGCAAGTAGGGAGTGCCGCCGAACCTCCTGCAGTGTCCGAGGTGTCTCCCCACATGCCGCATATTCCGGCCCCCGCATGAGCTGGGTGTTCTCTGCTCCTGCGGTTAGCTGACAGTGGGGGCAGAGAATCTGCAGTGCCGACTCCTGCAGTCCATCGTACAGGCGTCTATCACCTGTACAATGAAAGCACTGCAGCCCATTCGCCGCCCTGATCCCTGGCATTTCCGGGTCAGGGGGCCATCAACAGTGTGATCACATCAGCTGATCATGCTGCTGATGTCACTCAATGGCCCAGAGAGCAGAGGTGGCAGGATGCTAAAAATTGCTCCACAAAGGAGCTGAAAAGAAGGTTAATGTAATTCATGTAATTAGGTGAAGGGGAGAGGTGAGTCTGTATGGTAACTGTGAGGAGCAAATGGGGGTGAAGGATGGAGGCTGTATGAGGAGCAAATGGAGGTAGATGATGGGGTCTGTACAAGGAGCAAATGGGGGGTAGAGGATGGGGTCTGTACAAGGAAGAAATGGGGAGGGTAGAGGTTGGGGGCTGTATGATGGCATGGAAAACACTTCCAAAAACAGATTGCTATGTGTGACCCTAGCCTATGGGGAGTGAGGAGGATATGAAGAAACAGTAGGGGATGAGAAAAATTTAAAGGGCCACAGAATAGAGATTGACCATGTATGGGTCGGTATCGAAAGGGGGGCAGCATGGGGGGACAGTATGTCGAGGATGGGGACTGTGATGAGGGAGAACAGTATAAACAGTGGGCATTATAGGGGGACAAAGTGTGAGAGGATAGTGTGACCAGGGAGCTTAGTATGGAAAGGAGAGGGCAGTGTGATGAGTGGGCAGTGTGGAGGGCATGTACCAGAAAAGGTATCATATTTTGTGTACGGAACAGTGAGGAGGAGCAATTATTTATTCCAGGACACAGTGTAGGTCAGATATTTTTACTCAGGAAAATGTTTATCATTCTGCTATTTTTAAGGGTATCATGTCTGGATGTGCTGCAGAGGATCAGAGAAGATGGACGTCTCCAGAGACGAGCTGTGGATGTGAAAAGTCATCATGGTGCCTGGATAAGATGAAGAAAAAAAAAAGATGACCTTGATCAGAGACAAAGTCATCTATAAGGTACCCAGATATAAATGATTATTTGTGATAATGACTAATTCTCATCAGTGATGTTTCCTGTATACTTCTATTGACGGCTGGTAACAACAACTCCCAGTACTCCTTACCATTGCTAAGGATGTAGTAGGAGTTGTAGGTTCATGCAGCACAAATGTGTATGGGTCTGACTTGACATTACTATTGTTTACCATGTACTGATGGTGGCTCTGATGATTAATTTTGTTACTAATGAAGGTTGTGATTTCTGTAATGAGGGGGGTTCTACTTATGTATTTATGTACCTCTGGTGGGTCTGGTGACTTATTTCTGTACTGATGAAGGTTTTGACATAGTGTTTTTGTACCTCTGGTTGGTCTGGTAATGTATTTCTGTGCTGATAAGGGTTTTGACTTTGTGTTTCTGTACTGATGGGGGTTATATGGATGTATTTCTTTACCTCTAGTGGGTCTGTTGATGTAGTTTTGTGTTGTTAATTATTCTGATCCTGTTCACATCTAACAATCCATAACTTGCAAGCTTTCTTGCTACATGACTGTGTTAATAAAGTGTTGTACATTCTGACAAGTTAAGGGCTCTTATGTATTTTTGTTAGGAGCATTAAACGGGTTGTCCCAAGCTTGTGATGAGTGTGCAGTCACTCTGTGTCACTCTATGTGACTGCAGACTTTTGAATTCTCACAGTGAGAGGTCACGTAACCATAAGAACGTGATTTACATACATGCGGTCACATGTTTACTGGACATGCGGCTGGACATGTCTAGTCAGAATATGGGCAGAAGAACTGTATATAAGGCTGGGGTCACACTTGGCATGAGTTTTTTTAGTGACTTTAAAAAACTCATGCGTTTTTGCATGCTTTTTTCATTTCAGCATGCGTTTTTTTAAGGTGTGTGATGGCACCCTGCGTTTTTGCATACGTTCTTAAAACAGTACCAAAAAATAGTGCATGCACTATTTTTTGGAGCTGTTTTAAAAATGCATGCGTTTTTTAGAAAACACATGCTTTTTTTAATGTGGGCCCCTATGGAAAACGCATGCGTTTTTGGATGGTACTAATGTACCACGCATGGTACTGTCATACATAAGTTTTTGCTATTAAGACATGCGTTTTTGCTATTAGGGCATGCATTTTTTAACATGGGGGCCTATGGGTGCGTTTTTACATGTTTTTTTTAAAAATGCAGGTCTCCAAAAACTCATGAAAAAAAAACGCAAGTGTGACCCCAGCCTAAATCACATACTTGTGATGACCTGACTGTCCACTCTTGCCATTGGCATGGGAGAATCCTGAAAGCGTGCAGTGCATGCGCCATGAGAATTCGGAGGCCTGAATTCACCTAGCAAGACCGCAGACTTTTATCTCAAACCTGGAAAAGCCCTTTAGGTATAACATTAAGAACCTTAACCCACTCCTAACAAAGTGTGATATACTCACTGTCAGAAACAGCTCTTGCTGGTTCCAGCAGTCACTGGGCCTGTAAGTGTAAAAATCAAATATGGATGATTGGTCACTTGGTCACATGATGTCTACTCAGATCACTGGGGGGTGGGGGCACCAAACTGAACTCCTGCCCTGATGCCAGAAAACCTAGGTACACCTCTAATACAAGAGACATCAGACCCAACAATTTCAGCAAGATGAATCTGCTGTCAAAGCATCCTGGGCTTCCATAACACCTCAGCAGTCACAGGCTTATCGCCTCCATGCCACGCCATGCCACATTGATGCAGTCATTCATGTAAAAGTAGTTCTGACCAAGTATTAAGTGCATTTACTGTACATACCTTTCATTAGGCCAACATGTATGAGTTAAAAATCATTATTTCATTTGGTCTTACATAATATTCCAATTTTCTAAAATAATGACCTTTTGGTTACCTTTGGCTGTAAACTAAAATCATCAACATTAACAGAAAAAATACACTTGAAGTAGATCACTCTTTGTGTAGTTATGAAAAAAAATATCTTTTTGATTATATTCTAATTTATTGAGATGCACCTGTATATAATCTGGCCAAGATTATGTTAAAGTGTGCCTGTCTCCAGTTTTCAGTATACAAATTGCAAATATTTCTAAGGATCTTGTGGACTTTATGAGATTGGTGTTTTTACTGTGAAAATCCATGGCAGAAGGGCTGTCTTCCTAAATTTTGAATGATTGACAGCTGCTTAGTGTACCACCTTCCTGCTGCTGGAATCTCAAATGACTCTGTAGTTTGGAATTATGAGATATTTGTTGAGTGGTTTTCACCAGTTTTAACATGTTAAACTTAACATATCATGAAATAGCAGTTCCAGGGCTGAATAAAATATATTTATTTATGTCTCATCTCTGTTGCAGAGTTATTACTCAGTAAAATGTAGGATATGATTTACGATAAGTTCAATTGGGAGTTAGCAGAGATTCTTCTCTAGGGTTTTTACTTTTTTCCTACATGAAAAAGAACGATACACCCTGCTCGTAGCTCAGCCCTAATCACTGTATGAGTAGAGCACAGAGTAATTACAAACACTTCCTAATCTCAATGTGTTTGTAACCACACTCGACTGTGCAGTATATTTTATCCCCCCACACTGACTGCCATGATACATTAGGAAGTGTTTGTAATGAAATTCAGCTCTGCTTCACATAGTACTGTAGCTGCTGAGCACAAGGAAAGTACTTTTTATCCCCATATGATGCCTTCTGCTTATGATTGGTCAGCATAATGCAGAAAAGAAAGTATAAGCCTCAGAACAAAATCTGCTCTATGCTGTAGAGTGGACTTTGGAGCACTTCTGAATAGAACAGGAGATGAGTATGTGCAAGGCCAATGCATTAATTGTCTATGGCTAGGGTCACATTTAGAAGGCAAAATGTGGTTACCGCATCCAGTTCCAGATGCAGTAGACATTGTGGTAATACAAACATTCCCCGGCTACCCAGCATGGTTTTTGTTGTCCGGGAATTAAATCAATTGAAATTGGATTGTCCCGGATCGGGCAAATCCGCGAAAATCCGGTTTTGTCTGATTTTTGCAAGGGACTACAGGAATCATCCATGATCCTTTTGATCCCGCGGACTGAAAACGGATTCACCTGGATCCACCTGGACAGCACAAAACCGGTTGCCAATACACTTCCATCTGGGTGAATCCGGAGCCATAGGAAAAAATTGCGGCAATACTGCTATTCATATGTGTTGCGTGCTTGAAGCCGAATGAGCGGAGTGGGTGTACTGATGTCACCCGACTGGAAATGACACGATTCGCGTCATTTCATGCCCAGCAAGCGACGTGGAAAGAAGGCATGGCCTGCATAGGACATGAATAAAAGATCATGCCCATTAGGGCGTGATCTTATGGCGTCAAAGGCACAAAACAAACACGCCCTAATGGCTAAAGAATATGGTCCCTACTCATTATTATGGCTAATGAGTGTCTATAAAAACGTTTTTATGCACTTTGACAGGAAGCATTTAGGAGACTAAAGGAGTGTGAGAATGGTCATAGGATGCTGCAGGACATGATTTTGTAGCTTAGGTGGCTTTTTGGAGATGACAGGATCCCTTTAAAAGGCTATATATAATGGCTTCAATTAAACCCTAACAGTGATGATATTACATTCAGTTAGGATTACGCAGGTAGTCCCCTATTCAAGACAATCCCTAAAATACATAGTTTGACCCCAGACAAATAATTCATATAACTATATATAGGGCAGCTTTTGGCCTTAGCATGGACCCTGCACAAAGATATTGTTCACCTTTTAATTTTAAGTCCTTCAAGGTGTACCTATGTTTAAATGTGGCTACTTCAAGTACTTTAACAGTACAGGTCCTGATTTATAAATTGCAATTTTTTTGTCTTGTATTTGTCACCACTACCCTCTCCTACTGTATCCTCACCTGTCCCGTGTAGACTGTGAGCCCTTGTGGGCAGGGTCCTCTTGCCCCTGCTGTACCTGTGCATCTTGACTGTCAATACTTAATTGTACTTGTGCTTGTTTGCCCCTCCATATGTAAAGCGCCATGGAATCTAATTGCGCTGTATAATTAAATAATAATAATCTTGTATTTTTTGTGCTAAATTCCTCCTAATGGGTTGATTAAATTTGTGGTCAATGAAAGATGCACTATATTTTAACTTTTTTCTCATTTTTAGAGCAAAAATTTCTAAACTTTACATGCTAGTCTTTCAAGGGAATCTGTCAGCAGGATCAATCCCGGAAAGCCATCTATATGGGCATTTAGGTAATTGAATGAAATGATACTTTGATATCTGGGATCTGATGTCTTATATCAGAGTTAGGCTGTGGTCACACATGCCAATCCGTTTTTGGAAGTGTTTTCCATGCCAAATCCGTTTTTCCTAGGCTGCATTTTGTGCCTCCTGGGCCCCTGAATGTTTTTGGGACTTTGCCATTTTTTTCATAAACAAAGCTCTAAAAAACTGATCTGTTTTCCCATAGGGCCCCATGTGAAAAAAACGGTCCTTATTTTTTCAGCATCCAAAACATTGCTAGCAGTTTTTTGAGCCCAGGAATACTGGATTACTGCTTTTGAGAAACGGAGGTATACATAAGTGCACCATCCGTTAACGGATCCGTTTTTGGGACTTAGAAAAAAAAGTGTAATTTTTTTTCCCAAAAACGAACCTGAAGCAAAAAACGCTGGGCTGTGTTACCAATAGAGTCATTGCAGTCTATGGACTGGACATAAATCTCCATGCCATCTCCTCCTTTAGAGATTATTATAAATAAAAGGGGCATTACCAGTGTTATATATGATGGCCACTCTCTGCTTCTGATCTCACTGCAGCTGTGTGGGATTATTACTGACACATCTGCAGGTTCCTCTTAGCTTCAGCCTCCATCTCACATGGAGAAGGCTGCAATATTGATACAATACAGCAGAGCTGTGAGAGCTGCAGCAAATATGTTTGTAAGAAGACAAAGTTCAGTTCTGCTGTTCTGTGCCAGTTACACGTCTCACACCAGTAACACCTACATTTATTAAAGATTTTCATGCAGATCATGTCCGACCCATCGCCTGGAAGAGCTCATTTACATATAGGAAAAACATGTATTTTTCTGCAATAACACATTAGATCACAGATATCAAATATATTTCATTCAATTCACTATGACTTGCATGCCTGTATAGACTGCTTACGAAGGTTGATCCCTCATTTATATACAAGAAGATAGTGGGTTTCTCTGGATTAAGACATCAAATTGCAGATATCAACGTAGGGTAAAATATATGTTTATACCGTTTTAGCCAGTAGATAAAATATTGAAATCTGAGAGACATCTCAGGTCTCTTCTTCAGGCTAGTATAAGACAAAATCTAATGTGGCACATATTAATACACAACGACATGGTATAGTGCAGATCTTAAGACAAGTGAGGTGGAGCAGAACAGGAATGAGATTGGTGAATTAGTTATGGTAGTAAACATCAGAACAGTTCACTGATAAGAATTATAAAAATGTTTTTGTCCTCTAAGTTGGGGTCTGTTCAAAGATATAATGCCCCCAAATACCCTTTCAATTGATGTAAAAAACATAAATCCACGTGAAATAGTCATTCATGCTCTGAATGTGTCAAAGGTCACCATCAGTTTGAATTCCCAAATTCTCCTCTTTCTCTGAGACTTAAATTGACCTTTCAATACTACAAGCTTCATGTTCATCATACTGGGCTCAGGGCTACAAAAATCCTCTACCACATCTTGACATTCTGGTGGCTCTTGTAATAAGGTTTTCAATTGCTCTTGGGTGGTAGCCCTGATTCAAAAAGGTCTTCCTGAGGCCCCCAGGGTGATTTTCTCTATCTGACGGATTTTCTCTATCTATTTTTACATCAATTGAAAGAACATTTGGGGGGATCATCATATATTTGAACAGATCCAATTAGAGGAAAATAAAACTTTGCACTTCTTGTCTTAAGGCTGGCTTCACACTGCATTTTTTGGCATCCTGTTCTGTCCATTTTGAAAAGGACAAAACAAGATCCATTTTGCCTCCCATGTATCACTATAATGTCGGATTGGTCATATATGGCCATCCGTTTTAGCGAATTTAATTCAGGATTTATTTGTGTCCAGTTTTTTACCGTCCCCAAAATCGGAAACTTGCAACGTTTTTGGGCTCCAGTTAAAAAAACAGACACAAACGGACTGTCCAGATCCGGAGCTGTCCAGTTTAAATAACATGGTGGTCTATGAAAGCCGGATCCGTTAAAAAATTGGATCCAGGAAACGGTTCCGGTTTAGTGAACTAAACATGGTCAGAAGCAAATATTAACTCTCTGATGCTTGTCTGCTCCCTCACTCCCATCTCTGTACTGTCCTTTCCTACTTCCCTCATCCCTGTGTGTCACCCCGGCGGGGGATTGCCACAGGACCCATCAGTGTAGGGAGGGATATACACCTTGGTACACACCATGCAACACCTTCCACCCCAGACCTGGAGGGGGAGCCCCACTGGCTGTCCTTAAGCCAGATCCCCTATAAAAGATCCAGGCCTGAGGGGAGGAGTCAGTGAGTTCCAGTCAGACAGAGAAGAGAGAAGTTGTAAGGAGCTGGTTGCTGGGACCAAGCAGACCCAGAACCAGGGGACACTGACTCAGCTGTGCTGAGCTCTAGGGAGAGGGACGGAGGTTAGTGGGAGAAACAAGAAGAAGGGAACAGACTTGTGAACCCTTTAGTTACCTGGACACCGGAGTCCGCAACTGCTGATAAGATAAAGTAGCTGGAATAGTCCGGACAGATCAGGAGGATCCAGTCCACCTGAAGTAACACGTAGAAGAATCCAAACTTGACCAAGTAAAGGACCAGGGACCTAGCCGAGGATAGGAATCCCACAGAGAGGTCCTCATTGTCAGTTGTAGAACAGCACCCTGAGAGGGAGAAGTAGCGGCAAGTTCAGCTACAGGCAGGGCTTACCCCAAAAAGACGCACACACTAACAGAGGAGGCCTCACAACTCTCCAAGGTGAATGTCCCAAGCTGCACCGACACCTGCTTACCCTCCTGGACCGTGTCTGTTACCGGAAAACAGTAAAAAGGTACTGAAACCAAAGACTATGTGTGTGTGTGTGCCTGATTCCCTCTGCTGCCTGCAGAGTTCACAGCAGGACCGCTACTACTACTTCCCTCATCCGCCCCGCTGCCCTGAGGTAAAGCTCCACCTGTGGGGAGCTGTACTACTCTGAGCTGCACCTCCATCACCTCAGCGGCTGCTGCAGTGCTGGTATCCACATTACCAGGTACCACAGGTGGCATTAGGTTACCATTCCTCCCCATCCCTCAGAGCAACGGAACTGGGGAACTGACTAGCTGTGATTCCCCCATCGAAGCAACCGCCTAACCCTGGATCCGAGTACCCCCTACCCTGTCGACCGATCCTGGCCTGCTGCACCATGTGTCCTATTGCAGCCTGTGCCTCCCCCATCCTATCTGCAATCCACCGGAGAACAGTGGAGACAGTGTCTGGAGCAGCTTCCAGCATCAAGATGGTCTGAGTATCTCCTCCCCCTCCAGCTTTTCTGCTGCTTTTAACCTATTCTCTCCTTGCAATTAACCATTTGATTCCCAGCTTTGATCCCCATCTCTGCATTAACCCTTGTTTCCCTATCTCTGTATTAACCCTTTGATTCCCTGCTTTGCTCCCCATCTCTGTATTAACCCTTTGTTTTCCCATTTTTTTTCTTTTAACCTTCTTGCATTGCTGTCTTTGTTAACTCTTTGGTGTTCCCTCCTTTTCTTCCTCTCTCCCCCCCACATTGCCGACTTAGGAACTACTCCCAACCCTCCTCACTAAAACTAATCCTGCAGAAAACAGGATCCAGTGTCATAGTTTTCATCTAGTGAAGCAAATCCATCCCTGTCCGTTCCTATTCATTTGGTCCTGCAAAAAACAGGGTAAACACAGACAGCAAAAAAACGTGATGTGAGGGGGGGGGGCCTAAGATCTGCAGTATTCCATGTCATGTTGTGTATAAATATGGGGTACATCAGATTTTGTCTTGAAGAAGAGACCTGAGTTGTCTCGAAAGCTTGCTGCTATTTATTATCATCTTTTGAGTTAGCCATTAAAAGGTATGAACTACTGAGGACTCTCAGATTATAATATTTAGATATCAATGTAACAGTTTATTCAACTTTCTATGACCTATATGCTTATATATAGATAACTTAAAAGGGTTGAATCTACTGACTGATTTCCTATTCAATAAACATTTCTAGGAGATCTCTAAATCTATGTACATACTTGATCTGTAGACAATTGTTGACCTCCTGTGGAGTTGCCAATACCTGGAGCAGGTACTGCCAGTGAGAGATCTATTTTGTATTAGAGATATAAAGAGTAGAATTTTTATCTTCAGCTTCCTATATCCCCGTCACACATAGCAAGATTGCTAGCGAGATCGCTGTTTCATCACAGGTTTTGTGACGCAACGGCGACCTCACCAGCAATCTCGCTATGTTTGACACGTAGCAGTGACCGGGCCCCCTCTGTGACATCGCGGATCGTGTCAGAATAGCCTGGACTATTTATTGATCGATGGGTTCCCACTGGGTAGCATGCACCGGTGTGTTTGATGCCTTAACAATGACTTCATTGGCGACTCAGAACTCAGTCACGTAGGTTTGAGTCATCAGGCTACCTGCTGTGTGACAGGGACCCAACGACCCCCAAGGTTGTTATCCGGGTCGCCGTATCGTTGCTGCGTTTTTGAGTAGATCTGACTGTATGACATCTCATCAGTGACCACGTAGTGACGTTTCAGAGATCCTTACCAGGTCGTATTGTTGTCGGGATCGCTGGAACGTGTGACGGGACCCTATGACCTACATGACCATACAGGCTTAAGAAGGTTGATCCTAATGACAGATTCCCATTAACTATGCCCAAAAAAAGTATTGATTTTGTATTTCGCCAGGACACTTGAGTACAATTGTGCAAACATTTTTGACACAGTTTGAAATGTTACAAAAAATGAATTATGCGAAATCATCTGGATAACTAAAGCGAGACCCAAAATGCTGAAGAAAAAAATCACAAACAAAATCCCCCAAAAATCTTTTTTTTTTTTAAAAATGAAAGATAAATTATGAATAGGGCATAAAGAGAAAACTCACTATTACAACCATTTTCACAAGAGAGAATAAGCACAACACCAATGATCCATTGGGCCAAAAGATTGTGGACACAGAATATGGCACATAGAGGTACGTAGATTTGTTATGTGTTGAAGGGAAAGGTTTTAGTTGGATCAACTGCATGAAAGGACAATGCTAAAATGGCTTTTGGGGAAAAACTAGGCTCTAGTACAGAGGTCCCCAAATCCAGGCCTCGAGGGCCGCCAACAGTGCAGGTTTTCAGGATTTCCTTAGTATTGCACAGGGCTTGGAATCATCACCTGTGCAGATGATCACATTAGCACCTGTGCAATACTAAGGAAATCCTGAAAACCTGCACTGTTGGTGGCCCTTGAGGCCTGGAGTTGGGGACCTCTGATCTAGTAGATCATTATTTGGACAGAAATTATTCACTTTTTACTCTTCCTAAGTGGACCCACATACAGTATATATCACCCCACCAACCGAGCAGCTAGGACCACTATGGCAGTCTTCAATGTTTTATGGAGACATTTTAATTGGATATCATCTTTTTTATTCTTGATTTAAGATGAAATAATGTGATAGCAAATGCATCTTGTTTCCTTGTGTTATATTCATGTGGGCTACTGATATTGGTTTGGGTTTTTTAGGAATGAGCAGTGAATCATTGGCAATTCTTTTTGATATCTTTCTTTATTGTTTTTTCTGCCTTTGACGGTTGCCTTCTGACTGTCTTTTTAAGGAATATAATACAAGTTATGTTTTGATGATCTTGAACTTCTAAGTTTGCCTCCATTGTATGTACAAGAAAGTTACTGAAT
Source organism: Allobates femoralis (assembly GCA_033576535.1). NCBI lineage: Eukaryota > Metazoa > Chordata > Amphibia > Anura > Aromobatidae > Allobates > Allobates femoralis. The sequence continues at coordinate 51,827,842 of JARQOC010000005.1, read as the reverse complement.
AGATTCATGTCTTCTGCTTTCATCCTGGTCCAGACCAGTATGTCTTTTGAGCTAGGCAAGAGATATAAATGAAACACCTTGATAATAATATCAATGTTGTATTTGAAACTATTGGAAAAGATGGCCATGCTGCATAAATAGGTACCAAACTTTAAAACAACAAGCGAGGTGTTATTCAACAATATCATGGCACACGCATGCTCTTTGCGTAGGCTGACACTCATTTGAGACGGGCCAAGTTAGACTGATAACATATGCAGTATCTTAGGCACTTTTAAATGGTAAAATGATAAAATGGCGCTTGTTATATCAGCATGTGGTCTCCTACATGTTAGGCATTGACTAATCCTTAATCTGAATTATGGAGGTGGCAGTATCATGCTGCGAGAATGCTTCTTTGTTGTCAGACTTCATACCGTAGAGTAAATTGAAGGAAACCTGGAAGAAAACCTGCTGTCAATTTGGGAGTTTCTTTCACTAGCAAGATAGCAGCTACAAATGGAAAATGGTAACACAATTCATGACTGACAAACAGCAATGAAGTATCCAAGTAATGGTCCGAGCCCATAATTTCAATTTAGATTTTGCAAATAAAGTTGTAAATAGTTATAAACAATGAAGAATCAACATCTTCGAAATGTGGTTCTGGAGAAGGATGCTGTCAATACCATGGATGGCAAGAAGAACTGACAAATCCATTTTGGAACAAATTAACCAGACATGTCACTTGATACAAGAATCATCACCATACAGTATGGTAAGAAGAATAGAATGTACAAAGCAAATAGGTAGACAAGCAACCCAATGGCTTGATACTGTCAAGATAACGGTGGAGAAGACCCTGGTGAACCTATCTAGGCTTGCGCAAGATCAATCCTCCTACAGAGCGTCCATTCAGCAAGTCGCCTTGGCTCGAGATTGAGCTGAAGGCCAGTCAATAAATAATAAACATTAAACTCCCTTAAGTGGTGGCAACAAGCAGCTATTGGAGTATAATTTCCCTCGATGACTTTGAAAAGAGTTTGACGCTTTCTACCGGAAAAGTGGGTGACCAAAGATGTATTGAGTAAATACTCAGCAAAAAAAGATGGACCTATTTAGATTAAAAAGCAAAAATAATGTGGATTTACTTGGGTGGACATGCCCTTTGTTTCCAAAAACTTAATCATTTAGAGGTCCCAGTTCTTTGCTTGGCCAGCTTCACTATAGATTGCTTACATGTGCATTTGCATCCTGCATTTGGGAGACTGGTCATATTTCTTGCCTCCTAAAGATTGAAGGGTTGTCCACAAATAGAACAATCCCTTCTGATTCCACTCGGTAAAATAAAAAAAACCTATACTTATCTTCTGTGCTGATGCCATTGCAGCATTGTTAGTGTGGTGTCAGGATGACATCACATGCGCCCTGCATCCAATCACTGCTAGCCTCTGTCTCCCCACCTTTGGACCAAATAAGTTAATTAACAGGGAGTGAGCAATATGACTCCCGCTCATTTACTGTTAATTGCTTGTATATCCAAAGACAGCGAGAGAGAAGCTTTAATTGGATACATGGCTTACATTATTTCATAATGTCACAGGAGCCCGGGAACAGCGATTACCAACACCACTGTAACGGCACCAACACTGGAGCAGTATAGGCCTTTTAATCATTCTACATGGGGAGACATGTGGAATCAGAAGGGGTTGTCCTAGTTATGGACAACCCCTTTAAGCAATGCCTAACATGTAGGAAACTACATTCTTATGTACCTTCTTGACTGATGATGACTACTCTATTTTGGTTAATAGTGCCAAGTTGCCAAATTTTTATATAGCAGTATGTATAAGGGTTTCTAAGTAGAGATGACCGAGTACTAAAATGCTCGGGTGCTCGAAGCTCGGGCCGAGCATCCCAAGATACTCGTGTACTCGGCCAGAGCATCGAGCCCAATGTAAGTCAATTAGTGACAAGCTACACCCACACACTTCTGGCTATAAAACAAGTGTTTCTGGGAAAGGGCAGGAGGGTGGGCTTTTTCAAATCGTCGCAACATAGAACACCTCGCTGTGCCCCCCAGAGGGATCCTAACAATCAATCTGCTCTCTGTGAGGTGCCAGCTCACTGTGTGCACTGAAGGGAGCAGTGTATTTGTGTCAGATAAATATTTGCCGAGCATCTCAGCGGTACTCGGAGCTCGCCGAGTACCCCGAGTACCGAGATATTCTGCGAGTACCGAGTAGTGACAAGCATACTCGCTCATCCCTATTTCTAAGGTATTCTATGTGATTACTACCACTGCAAAGTTTGAAGGATATAGTTCTATTTCTCAATGCTGCACATATTTCATAAAATTGGACTAGTCCGATGGGCTGTCTTTTTACAAGATAAGTTCAGCCTTTCTTATCACACCTTCATACACTTTCCATTATGGTAGCACCGTTATGAAGGCTTTCAATTGTTCATGTATAGGTGGAATTAGAAGATCCCAGCAGGACTTGTCTGGGGAAAGAAACACCAAGTTGTAGTAGTCCTTCATTAGCATTTGCAAGGCCGAAGAATACAAATATTTTTCAAACATTCTAGCGGTTGTGATCACATAAAACACCTTATCATATTAAAAAAATTCCCAACATATGCCATTATATTAGCAGTTGGGGATAATCAGGAGACCTGACAGGTTCCCTTTTTAATAATTAATCATAGCATATAAAACCATGTTCTACTTATGCGCTTTCAACATCAACCTTGAAGTTGACAAGTTGACCTCTTCTTTGGTTATCTGAACCTATATTTCTTTGTTGTATTTGAGCTTTAAGTGTAGTTTCATCGGTAAGTCTAAGTTCAGAGATAATTCTTCAATATATTTTGAATCGCCTCCCTTGCACGTATTTTCTGTCAGGCAGAAATATGGAGACACAACATTTCCTAATTCATTTTCAATTTTGGAATCTGTTTACTTGCATCACGTTTCTCAGTGTTAAACCTAGTGGTTCCTCATAAGCAGTGGCGCACCCAGAAATTTCTCAAGGTAGGGGTCCAAGAAACACACACACGGCCCTGAAAGGGGGGTGTCACCCCCCAGCGGGGTTCCGAGTGGCAAAGCCCCCGGTGGGTGGGTTTGGGGGAGCGAAGCCCCCCTAAAAGCCAAGCGATTTTTGTAAATTTGAATACCTAATTAATGCTTAATACTGCACCGGTGGGCCCCCCAGCTTCTCAGGGCCGTTCAAAGGGGGGGTCTAGACACGTAGGTCCCCCCCCTTGGGTGCACCACTGCTCATAAGAAAAGCTACTAGTTGCTTAGGTTGACAGTCCAGAAATTTTCATGGTTGACAGTTAATCTAAAATTGGAGAATATTGTCATGTCCAACATTACGACCTATAAAATAGATTACATAATACATTTTTAACTGGAATTTGTCATTAGTGTTAAATGCTACAAACTTCATGCAGGTTTTTAAAAGTTCATCTACCTTCATATCTGCTATCTGATGTCACATTGAGATGAGCGAACTTTTCAAGGTTCGGTTAGATTCACCGAACTTCCTACTTTTTGCCAAACAGTTTGATGAACTTATTCGAACCCCATTGAATTTAATGGGAAGCAAACCCAAAGGCGTAGACAATACCTTCAGGGGGCGCAAAAGCTACCAAAATAGCTCAAACTATATTAGAGTGGAGCCTCAATGTTATGGTACCGTCAATAGCTTCCTAAACTATTAACAAGGAGACATGAATAAGAGTCTCCATTTGCAAAAAAAACTTGGCTCAAAAGGAAACAAAAGGAGGAGGAATAGGAGGAATATTAGGTGTTTCATACATAAAAAAAGCCAAATTTCACTGAAATAAATGTTTTCTTTATGTGTTAAAAAATGTGCAAAGATAGAGAAATGATAAATGATGATTAGGGATGAGCGCGTATACTCGCTACTATTCGGTATTCGCCAAATAGTAGCGGTATTCGGGCTACTCGCTACTCTCCGAGTACTTATGAGTACTCGGGAGTAGCGAGTAGTCCTAATACTTTCGCAGTGTATCTATGGATACACTGCGAAAATAGCCTAAAAGTGAATAAAAGATGTTAAAAAACAATAAACTTACATACTCACCTGTCCGACGCCTGCACCGGGACCGAAAAACCTCACCTCCGCTCGCTAGTCAAGGACCTTTCACTACCAGCCAATCAGATGGCCGGTAGTGATCTGGCCAATCAGATGGAGCCACGTCACTCCACGTGATCGCTAGCGGCCACCTGATTGGCCAATTTGCAAGGTCCTAGATGTACTATCAGGACCTTGCAAACTGGCCAATCAGGTGGCCGCTAGCGATGACGCAGTTGTGACGTGGCGCCATCTGATTGGCCAGATCGCTACCGGCCATCTCATTGGCTGGTAGTGAAAGGTCTTTGTCCAGCAAGCGGAGGTGAGGTTTTCCGGTCCCGGTGCAGGCGTCGGACAAGTGAGTATGTAAGTGTATTGATTTTTAACATCTTTTATTCACTTTTAGGCTACTTTCACAGTGTATCTATAGATACACTGCGAAAGTATTCGTACTCGCTATACTCGCAACAAGAAGCGAGTACCGCTACCAACTCGTTGCGAGTAAAGCGAGCACGAATAATAAGGTACTCGCTCATCCCTAATGATTATTAAGAGAAAGTTTGAGAGATAGATTTAGATAGATACAGTGCCTACAAGTAGTATTCAACCCCCTGCAGATTTACGTGGTTTGATAAGATGCAAATAAGTTAGAGCCTTCAAACTGCAAACGAGAGTAGGATTTATTAACAGAAGCATAAATCTTACAAACCAAAAAGTTATGTTGCTCAGTTGAATTTTAATAAATTTTAAACATAAAAGTGTGGGTCATTTATTATTCAACCCCTCAAACCACCAGCATTCTGTTTGGTCCCCCTAAAGTATTAAGAAGTAGTTCAGGCACAAAGAACAATGAGCTTCACGTGTGGATTAATTATCTCTTTTGCCAGCCTTTTCTGACTATTTAAGACCCTCCCCAAACTTGTGAACAGCACTCATACATGGTCAACATGGGAAAGACAAAGGAGCATTCCAAGGCCATCAGAGACAAGATCGTGGAGGGTCACAAGGCTGGCAAGGGGTACAAAACCCTTTCCAAGGAGTTGGGCCTACCTGTCTCCACTGTTGGGAGCATCATCCGGAAGTGGAAGGCTTATGGAACTACTGTTAGCCTTCCACGGCCTGGACAGCCTTTGAAAGTTTCCTCCCGTGCCGAGGCCAGGCTTGTCCGAAGAGTCAAGGCTAACCCAAGGACAACAAGGAAGGAGGTCCGGGAAGATCTCATGGCAGTGGGGACATTGGTTTCAGTCAATACCATAAGTAACGTACTCCACCGCAATGGTCTCCGTTCCAGACGAGCCCGTAAGGTTCCTTTACTTACAAAGCGTCATGTCAAGGCTCGTCTACAGTTTGCTCATGATCACTTGGAGGACTCTGAGACAGACTGGTTCAAGGTTCTATGGTCTGATGAGACCAAGATCGAGATCTTTGGTGCCAACCACACACGTGACGTTTGGAGACTGGATGGCACTGCATACGACCCCAAGAATACCATCCATACAGTCAAGCATGGTGGTGGCAGCATCATGCTGTGGGGCTTTTTTCTCAGCCAAGGGGCCTGGCCATCTGGTCCGCATCCATGGGAAGATGGATAGCACGGCCTACCTGGAGATTTTGGCCAAGAACTTCTGCTCCTCCATCAAGGATCTTAAGATGGGTCGTAATTTCATCTTCCAACAAGACAACGACCCAAAGCACACAGCCAAGAAAACCAAGGCCTGGTTCAAGAGGGAAAAAATCAAGGTGATGGAGTGACTAGTCAGTCTCCTGACCTTAACCCAATTGAAAACTTGTGGAAGGAGCTCAAGATTAAAGTCCACATGAGACACCCAAAGAACCTAGATAACTTGGAGAAGATCTGCCTGGAGGAGTGAGCCAAGATAACTCCAGAGACCTGTGCCGGCCTGATCAGGTCTTATAAAACGATTATTAGCTGTAATTGCAAACAAGGGTTATTCCACAAAATATTAAACCTAGGGGTTGAATAATAATTGACCCACACTTTTATGTTTAAAATTTATTAAAATTCAACTGAGCAACATAACTTTTTGGTTTGTAAGATTTATGCTTCTGTTAATAAATCCTACTCTTGTTTGCAGTTTGAAGGCTCTAACTTATTGGCATCTTATCAAACCAGCTAAATCTGCAGGGGGTTGAATACTACTTGTAGGCACTGTACATGTCAAATGCCTATATAATAGTAACTAAATAATATGAATGACTGGCTTCAACCTCTAAGTGTAGGTGCAAGCAGAAAGAAAAAATACATTCAATATAAGGGAGTTATCTGCTGCGACACTAAACACAATGTGCACTTAAATGAGTGCCAGCAGTGGCTAAACTGCACAGCTAATACAGACAATGTGAATAGGGGTATAGCAATCACTGCTCTAGATTCAATGCAAAGTGGAAGGCTTAGCTTCAGCAGTAGCTACTGCGGAGTGCCCGGAAACCAGCGACAAGGTGCTTCCGTTTTTCCGGGTCCTAACGCTATGACTAATGGTGGTATGTGAGATGCTGGGTTTATATGCCTCAGACAAAATGGAGACCTCAGCTGGTCACAGGGCGGGGAAAGGGGATAAGGAGGGCGCTCAGTCATAAAAAATACAATAGTAACTAAATAATATGAATGACTATTGCTATACCCCTATTCACATTGTCTGTATTAGCTCTGCTGGCACTCATTTAAGTGCACATAGTGTTTAGTGTGGCAACAGATAACTCCCTTATATTGAATGTATTTTTTCTTTCTGCTTGCACCTACACTTAGAGGTTGAAGCCAGTCATTCATATTATTTAGTTACTATTGTATTTTTTTTGACTGAGCGCCCTCCTTATCCCCCTTCCCCCGCCCTGTGACCAGCTGAGGTCTCCATTTTGTCTGAGTCTAACACATACTTTTCTTGTTTTTAATCAGAATAGAGGCATATAAACCCAGCATCTCACATACCACCATTAGTCATAGCGTTAGGACCCGGAAAAACGGAAGCACCTTGTCGCTGGTTTCCGAGCACTCCGCAGTAGCTACTGCTGAAGCTAAGCCTTCCACTTTGCATTGAATCTAGAGCAGTGATTGCTATACCCCTATTCACATTGTCTGTATTAGCTGTGCAGTTTAGCCACTGCTGGCACTCATTTAAGTGCACATAGTGTTTAGTGTCGCAGCAGATAACTCCCTTATATTAAATGCCTATATAATGTCCCAGCTACCTATATATTGTAAGCTTGCACCCTTTAGTGCCTTTCATGTAGCAGCAAAGGGTGTTTAGCCTTGTATTTTGCAAAAAATTTAATAATTATATTTTTTCTTAAATGACATGGGGCTCCCCCATTTTTGATGCTAGGACAAACCTGTGATTTGAGTTTTTCTCTGGTATGTGTCACATGGATGTCACACAGATCACATCCGTGTGTGTTACATATGGCATTCATGTGTCTCCATGTGCTGCACTAGGACACACATGTGGTCAAACGGACATGTGGTCCATGCGAAAGTACAGACGTTTGATTATTCCTATACAATTTAATGTGTCTGCATGTGTACGTTTCTCCGGTATAAATACCGGAATAATGGACATAGGCTGGCTTCAAAGAGATTTAAAGTTTCCTGGCGTTCACAGCTGCTGGCACATCTGGAGGTTGTGAACTCTTTCCAAAATTCACAGCCTGCAGGTTTCTCAGCACAAGGAAACTTAAGTAGCTTAAAAACTCTCTTAGGCTAGGGCCACACTTAAGAGGTCATCCATGTTAGACGGATGACGTTACAGCAGAGCCCAGCCTGCTGTAATGCTCACTGCTAACATCAGGTGCTTCCTTTGAACACTGGTACATAGAAACCTGCTGTTGACTGTGGATACAGCTTCAGAGGAAGCCCCAGGCAGTGTGCTTATCCAGGACGCACAGGGAAACATTGTCAGCTCTTCTACAGAAATGTGTAAGGGATATTTTAAGGTTCCTGGAGTTCACAGCTGCTGGCACAGGTGGAATTGGTGAACTATTTAAAATGTTCAGGTGTCTTAAAACCTGGAATTCCTAGGAAGCTTAAAAACTATCTTAGGGTATCTTTACACGCCGCAACCGCGGCGAGAAATCTGACCGGCAATCAGTAGCCCGGTCAGCACTGCCATATAATTGCCTCGAAATTGCGGCGTGTAATTGGGGAATTTGGTGGCAATCAAAAAGGTTGCGCCTGGTTCCGATTTCACAGCACTGCTCCAAAATCAGAGGCAATCATGAATGCAAAATTTCCTGCTTTTGGTGTGTGTGAACGGGCGATAGGGATGGAATCTGCGTCACCTACGGATTTCCTGGAGGCATGCCACAGCCTGCTGGACACCGCGCCCCATCAGCGATGATTGGTGGTGGCTACTGTGTTTCCATTGGCTGTCACTTCACAGGGCGCCATATTTGAACAGCTGACCATTCACCACCACACAATGGCAATGGCGTCATGTATTAGCCAGCCTTCCAGAGCAGGCTGACCAATCATAACGCTATTGGCCTGTCCAATGATTGTGTTTGGGGCGCGGTGTACAACAATTTGGCATGCCTATGTTCTCTCCGCGCTGAACAGGTACGCCCACATTCCTTTGGGGATTGCGGAGTGTGAAGCGGCGTCGGGAGTCTACCGGATGTTTCCCGCTATTGGTGTGGGAACTTCTGGGACGACACATCGCCTTAGGTTGAGGGCGAAATTGTGGCGTGTAAAAGTGCCTTCGGCGTTCGGAGGCAACCATGAGAAATGTGCACGCGCACGTTAGATTGCCTTCTATCGCCACTAAAAGTTGCGACGTGTAAAGGTACCCTTAAAGGAGATTTTAAGGTTCCTGGAGTTCATTGCCTATACCGCCCATGGAGGGGGGCGAGGGAGTTCACACTGCCTTAGCACGCCCATCTGGGCGTGAATAATTGATCTGCATGCGACGCTGAGAAGCCACAGGGAATGCCCTGTGCAACTTCTCAAGCACTGAGAAGCCACAGAAAGCAAGGTAATAAAAGCACTTTTACATACTTTGCAAATACAAATTTTACACAAAGGGATGCCTACAATGCATTCCTGGAGGTGCAGGGACAGGTATAAATGGTCTGGGGGCTGATTTTCAGGGGTCAGGTTCCCTTTAAAGAAGCTTGTACTATGTGGGTCATTCACTCAGTGCTTCTATTATTGCACCCTACTTATGCTGTGTTTGAGTGAAAACAGGCAGGTTGAGAGTGTTTGTTGCATTGGTATTTTGCATCTGTGTGGCTCCCGCCTCTATCATTGGGGCCTGCTGCATCCTGCTAAGTGCATTTGGTATCAGACCCTATTGGTTGATTATGGTGAGTTTTTCTGAAATTGTGTCCTTTTTGTGAATTTTTTTAAAAGGTAGTTAAAAGGTAGTGGGCGCAAAAACTGTGTTACAGTGAGAACAGAGGCAATGGCCGGCTTCACACTTGTGCTCCCCGCCGCTGTGTATTGCGGATGCTTGTGTACAAATCACACATTCTCATCCGCACCCTGAACGTGACATGACGTGTTCAGGGCATGGACGAGAATGTGTGCATCCGCATGCGTACAAATCACACTCGGAAGTGATTGGGTGCGCACACCCATCTGCAGCTGAATGCATCACTGTGCTTCCCCATGATAAACATAGGGACGCCCTGTGTCTGCGCTCAGCTTGCGCTTCCCTGCCGCAATACGCAGCGGCGGGGGGCGCAAGTGTTAAGCCGGCCTATGAACTTCTGCAGACATTTCTCCCATCCTCCTTCATTATGATAGAATACTGATGTTATCAGGGGATGCCAGTGAAAGAAGCTCTTGTAGTTGATCACAATGTCATATGATGACATCCTGTTTCAGTGGGGTTGAAAGACGCTACGGGAGCATGACTGCAGAGTTAACCTTTTACTGAAAACTCAATTTACAATACACTCAAATGAAATTGCACAGAAAGTAAATTAAAATAAGAATTATATAGAGACAGCCTTTCAGGTATAACAGTGGTGAATTTTCAAACAAAGCAATTCACTAAAATGATTTCAGCCTAAAATTTATATCTTTATAAGGCGTTTCATGGATTGAATAACCCATTGTAATTCCTTGTTTGCAAATAAACTAAAACTGATATTTCAGGAATGCAGCAACAGATAAACAAAATAAAAGCGAAAAGGCATTCATTGATGGATTAAGCTTTCTAAGTGTTATCAAAGAGTTTTTACTGGAGGTGTGTACTTCTCCATGTATGATGCTGACCAATCACGAGCAGGCTGCAGCAGATTACAGAAAGTAAGAACACGCCCCCACCATAGCCTAGAGCCAGATTCTCATTTTGGGAGATGTAAGGATACAGCCCTGATCTCCTAGTCAAACCCCTTTGCTTGATTAGAAAGCACTGGTATGAAAAACACCTTTCCAATAATATTGTTATATAAGAAGAGCAGACTGTCATTATACATCTCACACAGGAGTAGCCTGTTCTACCTTCACTGCAAAATGGTTACAAATTGTACAAATTACTAAGAGCACAATAGACATACATGTGATAGTAACCTCGTTGAGGTAATCCCTGGACAGGCAGTGTAGGACTGGAGAAGTACAGTAGATATATAACACATCTTAATTTAGCTGGACCGCACCACTCCCCACACTGAATGCTAAATCTTTATCTGACAGGTCTTAGTCTTCTATCCTCTACTCCCAGCACTTTCTAATCATGCCGGAGGTAACACCAGAGGATCAGAGCAGCATCATAACATCTCAGCTGCTCTAAGATAGGATAGGTGAATATTCTTCTTCACCAGTGTGTTACTGCTTACCTCTGATTGGTCATCATCATACAAGGAGAAGAAGTACACGCCCCGAGTGAAATCTCTGTGATTATTCTGACTCTTCAGCAAAGTTTTTTCCTTGCGTTGTCCTAGTATATTGATCTGCAGCCACTATCGGTGCGTCAAGCATTACATGGTTGCTTTCAATTCACTGATTGGTGTATGAGAGAGCTTATATCTAATAGCACACCTATTAGGCTTAGCTGATTAAACCTGTAGGGTTTCAGACAGCCACAACAAAAGAATACCAAGCTTCCCCTGAAGGGGTACGCCAATACCTTATAGTGAATTATGCACCAAACAATCAAGTAGGCACAAATATAGTCTCTTCATTATTAAAATAATTCATATAAAATCAATGGTATTTGTCCACATTATAATGGCATATTGCATCAATTTTACACAGGAGAATCAAAAATATATTATCAGGTTCTTATAATACTCAATTAATGGTACTAAAAATAAAAGAGGGGGACAAAGGCGCAATAGTGCCCTTATCACTAGACACTAGTCTGTGCAACGGTGAGAAATACAATCCACTCACCTGCTCCAGTTGTGTAACCCACAACTGGCTTGAAAGCTTGTAATAATGTCCTGATGGCTGCTGCTGGACTTCCACCAGCCACGTTCACTTGGAGATGCAACAAGATGCTGGGGAAGAAAGGTGTACTACAGTCCGCGCTGCCAGGGTGCCATACATCAAAGAAAACGAGTAGTCGATGTTCAGTGCAATCGTTCTTTATTCTCCTACGCGTTTCGGCGCCCTCCTGGCACCTTCATCAGGGATGTGTGGCACCCTGGCAGCGCGGACTGTAGTACACCTTTCTTCCCCAGCATCTTGTTGCAATTAATGGTACTGTCAGTTTAAGGCGGCCGTCACACGGTTCAATTTACTGAACAATATCGCTTAAGCGATCTGCTTTTTGATCGCTTAAGCGATATTGTTTGTGCATCGCTGCGTGCGATCAAGCGATTTTACAATGTAAAATCGCTTGATCGTGACATCGCAGATTTGTGAGCCGGAGCTCATATCAAGCGATAAACGCTTGATCAATCTGCATCATCGTGGTGTGTGACACCACGATGAACGATCTCCCAGCGGCAGAGCCTATGCTGGCAGATGGTATCTATGGTAAACGTCGGGTTACTAAGCGCCGCGCGGCGCCTAGTAACCCGATGTGTACCATAGTTACCAGCGATCTCGCTGGTCCACATCGCTGGTGAGTCTGTCTGTGTGACATCTCACCAGCGATGTGAATGATATTGCAAGCGATCGCGCGTGCACGTGATCGCTTACAATATCGCTCACGATATTGTAGCGTGTGACGGCCACCTAAGAGAGATAAACCACCAATTTTGATAGCATTACTGATAAATGGTGCTATCACTTTAAGAGGTGTATCAATATATGTAATAATAATACCTCTGTACCATCCATTAATTTACTGCTCTGGACTACCTGTGCTTATGATCTAGCCAGGGGATACAATGCTGTCATCTCTCTATATCTCACCCATGGTAGCACTATTCCATTATAATAGTCCAGGACAGTTAAGGGTTTACACTACCTAAGCAGAATCCTGTTTATAATCATTCCAGATCCCTCCGGTCACTGTGCACCTACCTCCTTCCCTTACGCACGTTTCAAAGTTGTAGTTTTCTTCTTCAGGGCGCGTCCTGTAGGGATTCAGACAAGCCTGGGGAGGAGAGGGGGGCGAAGTTGGGGTCGGGACTGACTCTTATATCGAATAACCCCATCTTCTTTTGAACCTTTCAAACTACACTTTCTGGATATTGTTATGTCTTTCTTTGTCTCTATATGCTTTGTATCTTACTGATTCTTATTTTGTTTGCAAACGGTTATAAATAACTATTAATAATAAAAAGTTCTTTCGTAATGTATGTGTGTCAGAAATGGATACATAAATGAGTTACAAACCCCCCGACAGACTATCAGAAAGTGCTCATTGATGGATTCACAGATAATATTAATCTTTATTTATATAGCGCTAACATATTCCTCAGCGCTTCACAATTCAGAGGTTCATGTTCAAACAATCATAGGAAACAGTTATCAGAAAATACAATACAAAACAAAATAATGACAGCCCTGCTCATAAGAGCTTACAATCTAACAATAATGTGGGGGTGACACATAGTGCAGGTGCTTATTTACAATGATGGTATAGTCAACTTGAGGAAATGTGGACTAGATAGGAGCAGTATAAGTGGCCATGAACCATTATTTGTCATGCATGTGAGACTGGTGGAACGGATAGGCTATGTCTAAGTGACTTTGACTAGGGATCATGATAGGCTGCCCTAAAAAGACGTGTTTTTAATTTTTTACATTTTAGGGAGCACCTGAAACTATGTAAGTTGTGGATAGACCTAATGTCTTGGGGTAGAGCATTACAGAGAATTGGTGCAGCTCAGGAGAAGTCTTGGAGCCAGGAGTGGGAGGTTCAGATTAATTCAAAAGTGAGTCTATAGTCACTTTCACTTTCAGAGGAAAAAGAATGGGTGGGGTGATAGACAGAGATGAGGGAGGAGATGTAAGGGGGTGCTGCACTGTGAAGAGCTTTGTGGGTCACACCAAGCAGTTTGAATTGGATCATATAGTGAATAGGCAGCCAGTGCAATGACTGTCATAGAGCAGAAGTGTCCAAGTAACGGTTAGCTAGATAGGTGATCCTGGCTGCTGCATTAAGGATGGACTGGAGAGGGGAGAGTCTAGTGTGGGGGAGGTCAATGAAAAGAGAATTACAATAGTCAAGGTGGGAGTGAATGAGGACCACAGTGAGGGTTTTGTGTTTCAATGGTGAGAAAGGGGCGAATTCAGATAACGTATTCTGTAGACAGCAATAGAAAGTGCAAGCTAGAGACAATAGGAATCAAAAAGTGCAAGATTTCTAATGAAACCTGCAACAAATTTGTCATAAACATCACAAACCCAGGACACCTCACTGCTCTATCAACTTGAGATAAGGAGGGACAGCTGAATAGATTCTTTTCCAATCCAGTTTTAGCCCTCATTTCTTCTATGGGTCATATTTTCCAACAGGAACCTCGTAAAGAAACAATATAACTGTCATCTTACTGAACAAGCTTCAATCATTCTACACTTTACCACACATCAACATGATATATCCATAATTCAAGAAAATATTGTGCTTCTGTGGATGATCAGCTACCAAAACTTGTACAGTTTTACCCATGAATGTGAATATACTCCCCGATCATAGATATATCCATGGATTCTGTAAAACTAGAAATATAATACAAAAAAACTTAAAATAATGTTTAACCTTGTCCTGATTTTGCAGTGAAACTCGAGGCCCCGTTACACGGCACGATATCCTTATCAATATCGCTCAAACGTCACGGGTTTGAAGTCGGTAAAATGACATCCTTAGGACGTCGATGCGTGTGACACCGAGATTTGATTACGATAAATGGTTGATCGCAAGTTTGAGAACATGTTCTCAAATCATACGGTCCACAATCAGCCAACCTGCCGCATTGGTCAGTGTGACACCATGATAACGATGTCATTCATGACTTCGCCCATTCACATCAATGAACAAGTATCGATCGCTTCGTTGTGTGAACGATAGCTGCTCGGCGCTTCGTTGGTGCGTCGTCCACGATATCTAGACGTGCGACATCTCACTAACGATGTCAAAAGGATGTCTGAATGACCGCGCCCCCGAGATCGTTAGAGATATCGTTTCAACGTCGAACCGTCTAGTGGGGCCTTTAAAACAACTCTAAGTTCTTTGAAGAGTCTTTGCTAACAATTTTCAAATCAGTGATAAATGATTGGTGACTAGTGAAAAATAAAGTGGAAAGAAGTTTCCATAAATCTTGAATACAAAAAAATAACTTACCTGAAATAAAGTCCAGTATAAGGTGATGCACGAAAAAATCCAGGACAGGGGATTCCCAAGAAGAAACAGCTTGGTAGAAGTAGAAAAAGCGAGTTCAGCACCACAGGAGATACCAACAAGGGAGATGGGATAACATCCAAAAGTATATTGATTCATGTAAAAAAATGAATAAAAACAGAGTTTCAAAAACCTGACATGTTTCGGATCCTAAATAATTTGATCCTTACACAGAGGGCCCATGAGTGAGGATTAAATTGTTTAGGATCCAAAACGCGTCAGCTTTTTGACACTATGTGTCTAATCATTTTTTAACATGTAATCAATAAACTTTCATAAATTTTGGGTTACTATAATATATTGACCCTTGTTTTTTTAGAAGTAGTTGCAGGTGACCACATCACATTATTTTCTTCTGTACATTAAGATCCTATCACAGCAACTGTGATGCAGCGGCTTGCTGCATTGCAAATAGCCAATATATATGACAGAGGCAGCTTGTGCTCTGCAATATAAACTCAGAAATGTGTATGCTGGGACCTGTAGCTTAGCAAGTTTAGGTAATGCATTATGCTGAAACTTGTAGTTTCATGGGTGGAGGTAATGCATTAGAAGTACTAGCCTTCAGGTGAGCCAAAAGACAGGGACGTGTCTGACTAACCCGCTGCCTCCCACTCCTGGGTGTCTCAGGGGATATAATATGTGTTTTAATGTGATTACTTGTCTCTATGTGTTTGGGATCAGGAGCTTCCCTGAAAGACGTATGGTCAGGAGGCCATATCTCATGTTTAGGAGGCCTGAGAAGGCGTGAGGTTCAGGGACCATGGGACCTCTCTTGCTTGGGAACAGATGGTGCCCTAGAAGGCATGAAGTTTGGAGATCATGGGCAGATCCTGGGATAGCTCTGGAGAGTACCTAGGAAGTCTCTCACTGGCTTTGCTTGGACAAGGTCCTGCAAGGCACAGACTGGGTTTCATACTCGGTGCTTGGACTGTCGTTGTCCTGCATTGCACCTGGGATGGTGTGCGAGGAAGTGCCCATGTCCTGTTAAGGTACCTTTACACGCCGCCACTGTGGCTAGCAACAGGTATCCACCGCACGTCCATGCACACGTTTTTAACGGTGGATACCGATCGCTGATGCCGCATATACACGCCGCCATTACGTTCTCCACTGAAGGTATCTTTGTTCCCCGGACGTGCCGACAGATCCTGCGGCTTACTTCATGTGGAATACCTTTGCTACTTCACATGCCGCTACCACACAGGAATATGGGGGTACATATTTCGCGCCGTAAGTACATAGGCGTGACAGAGTTGTGCATTCCATGATGCACAAGCATTGATTGGATCACGTAATAGCGTCATGATTGGCCAGCCTGCGCAGGAAGGCTGGCCAATACATGACGCCATTGCAATTGTGGACTGTGAATGGATAGCGCTTTAAATATGGCGCCCTGTGAAGGGACAGCCAATGGTTACACAGTAGCCCCCACCAATGATCGCTGATGGGGCGTGGTATCCATGACGCCGTGGCACGCCCCTGGGAGTTCACTAGGCAACGCAACATCTATGCCTGTGCCCTGTTTACATGCCACTACCATGGTAATTTGTGCCTTTCTGTTGCCTTCAGTTTTTGAGCACAGCTCAGCAACAGGTATCTGAGTCAACTACAAGACACCGGTAGGAACTTTCCTATTTGCACAATTATCCTCAGTGCCCTACAGTTGCTGCCTTCCTGTGGCAGCGTGTAAAGGTACCTTAAGGCACGCGATGAGGAAACCACAGGAGCTGAAAGGTGACCCATGTCAATGGACTGTGCAAATAACGCCAGACAGGTGTATACGCCATTGGGACAGACTGCATGTCACTAATGTTCTCTTGATGTACGTATGTTATGATGGACTGTTTATGTTTTGTGGTTTATAGTGCAATAAACTAATGGACTTATTCTATGGAAAATTGGGCCTATTTGCCTCAATCCCGCTACCCTTTGAGTGTCCCCCCAACACACTCAGTAAGCAAATCACTACATTAACCATAATTTTACAATGATCATCATAAATCCAAAACGTTCCATGCAGACGTAGTGAAAAAAAATGAAGAAAATAAAAAAAAAATATTTTGGCTTTTGATATTTTGTTTTAGCAAAAGAAATTTGAAATAAAAGGTAAAATTGTCTACCACACAAGAAAAAGTAGAATAGAGAATACGTTTTGATACAAATCTTGAAATGACAACAGTTTATCCCCTTTATTTATTTTTTTTTTTCAAAACAAAGTACAAAAAAATAAGCATTTTCTTTTCATACTAAAAATCTTCAGACTTTCTGAAAGCAGAGAAATTATCTCAAAATACGATTCCTTGTCGAAAAAAAAATGTATTCAGGCGTATCAGTAATTGCAGTATGTGCAGATTGTACAGAAAGATGAGCTGAGGGGGGATGTGATGTATTTCAGGCTTTTCTCAATCACTGGTGATCAGTAGTGATGAGCGAGTGTAATTGTTACTCTTCGTTACTCGTATGGATAGTAGAGTATTCACGATACTTGTTACTCGGCGAGTATCGCTGATGCGCGTGAATGATGTGTTGATCTTTATCGATCTGACAGGTTGACAAACTCCCTTCAGTACACAAAGTGAGCTGGCTCCTCCGAGAGGGCAGATTGGAAGCAAAGCTCTCTTTAAAGGAAACAGCAAGGTGTTTTATGCAGTGAAAACTCATAAAAGCCCACCTTCCCACCTTGTCCTGGAAATGCTCGTTTTATGGCCGGATGTGTGTAAGTTGAGCCTATCACTAGGGATAGGCGAACTCGAGATGTAAAATTTGGGACCTGTATCGAATACATACTATTCATGACAAGGTCCCGAACATGGGTTTCCATGGAAAAAACACGTGTTACAGTTCAGGCCAGTTCGAGGGCAGGTGCTGTAAAATAATAAAATAATAAAATATGCATACTGTCCAGCGACGAGTTCTCCTGTCTCCTCTCGCGTCCTCTTCTGCTTCCGGGGCTGCACATTAACTTCCTGTATTATTTACTGCACTGTCGGTGGTCTTCGGCAATTTCCGCTGGCGCTCGGCAGTCTTCGGCTTTTTCCGGCCGGCGTCGGCAGTTTTCAGGCTGTGACTGCAGGGTTCACACACGGTCATGGCCCAGGCTATGAACTTGCGTGAACCCTGACTGTCACAGTCAGATTCAGCCTGCTCTGCATAGACTTGTGTCGTCTATGCAGAGCGATGCAGAGCTGAGATTGCTTCTCGTTTGGACTACGTCAGACTGAAGATTATTTTTTTAATAAAGATGTAGTCTCTAAGTGTGTTTTTCTTTTTATTTCTAATAAAATATTTTTCTTTGTGTTGTGTTTTTCTTTAACATTTTACTAGAAATTCATGGCGGTCATGTCTAATATTGGCGTGACCCCATGAATTTTGCCCTATTTTTGAGTCCAGCCATGTACAACTAGGCAGCTGGGGGCTGGAATCCGCAGCACATGGAGACCCAAGCTTTCTGGCCCACCCCCCGCTGTGAACTTCAGTCCGCAGTTGCCCCAGAAAATGGCACGTTCATAGAAGCGCCATTTTCTGGTGCTGTACCCGACTCATCCAGGGTCCTGGTGCGGCGGCTCACTGGGTAATAAAGGGGGTTAGGGTCAGCTTTGTATTATCAGCTGGCCCTAAGCCCCGAAATTCATGGGGTAATGCCAATATTAGACATGACCACCATGAATTTCTAGCAAAGTAATAAAGAAAAACACAACACAGAGAAAAATATTTTATTACAAATAAAACAAAAAACAAACGTAGAGACTCCATCTTTATTAATAAAATAATCTTCAGTCCGACGTAGTCCAAACAAGAAGCAATTTGAGCTCTGCATCGCTCTGCATAGATGACACACGTCTATACCGAGCGAGAGCAGGCTGAATCTGACTGTGACAGTCAGGGTTCACGCGAGTTCATAGCCTGGGCCATGACCATGTGTGAACCCTGCCGTCACAGCCCAAACACTGCCACCGACGACCGGAAAAAGCTGAAGACTGCCGAGCGCCGGAGGAAATTGCCGAAGACTGCCAACAGTGCAGTGAATAATAGCGAATGTTAATGAGCGGCCCTGGAAGCAGAAGCGGCCGCAAGAGGAGACGGAAGGAATGGGAGGAAGCGTCGTGGGAGCGGTAAGTATGATCATGATGTTTATTAATGTTTTTTATAGCCCCCGCCCTACCCCCTCCATCCCATGTAAGTAAATTTCGGGAGGTTCAGACGCAAGTTTACATCTTCCCCGGCCCCGAGCTCGAACTTTACAAAAAATTTGGGCAACCATGCCAATCCCGAGTATCAGGGTTTCACCCATCACTACTGATCACTAATTGACCAACATTGAACTTGCTATTCAGAATGGTACGCACGTATTACAAAGTACTCGTTGTAAGTATAGCGATTACGAATATTACGCTACTCGCTCATCACTAGTGATCAGCTGTTACCTCGGGGACCACAATTTGTCCACATCTCTCTGCAGTGGCTACTCAAGAGCTAAATAAAACATTAAAAGGGACAATTTATCAAAGCTTTAATGCCAGGAAAATTTTTGATGTTTTTATGTCAGTTTAAATCAGCTCCGCCGAAATGAATGGAGCTTGGGAGGAGCCAGGACGAAACAGGGCATAGCCACACCTGCATGTACCAAGGACTCGTTTTTGTACTCCAGAAATGCAAAGGAGGGTGCATGCCAAATTCATTACGTGGCATGAACCTATTGATGAATTCAATGCCTTCTACTGCAGCAAGACTCGCAGTGTGGATGAATTGGCAAATAAATGCTAGACATTGAATTCAATGTTCATTCATGGGCAACTCTTTGTTCTGGCACATAGAGGGGGATGCTACAAATAGAAATATTAAAAGGAATTTAAATGATTCAATGAAAGCGACAGTACAGGGGTTGTCTAGGACTTTAACATTGTTGGCCTCTTCTCAACATACATCATCAATGTCTGATCAGTGGCATGCGATACCCGTCATCCCCTTTCATCAGCTGTTCCCAGTGCCGTTGGTGGCCAGAACTACTCGGCTGCGGAGCAGCACAGCTCCATCAATAGAATAGTGTCTGTGAATAGGTACTGTCCATCTGCTCCCTAAATAAATTCAGCACATTCCTGGAACCTGATCAACATATATTATGAAAGGTTCAGTAGAAAATTCAGTAGAAAAAATTAAGTTGCACCCACCATCCATAAAATTCTAAATGATTAATCCATTTTAAAACATCAGTGGCGGACACAGGATATGTTCAGGATGACGACTGTTTTACATGTACTGACTATTCAGCATGTCCCAATATGTAAAATGGCTGAAATTATATGATGATATCCTTGTTATTTTTATGTATGCTTCTTCTTTAAAAGGGAATCTGTCTGCAGGTTTTCACTACGTCATCTGAGAGTAGCATAATGTAGGCAAAGAGGCACTGAATCCGACGATATATCACTTAGATTACCGACTACTGCAGTTCTGACACAGTAAGAATTTATAGATTTAGCAGCACAGCAGAGCTGAGAGTACAACCCCTCCCATGCCAGGCTCTCTAAAGACATTGTAGACCTTGTACATTGACAGTGAGGTGCCAAGCAGAGTAGGGGGCGTGTTGGACTGTCACACATGAGACAATGTAGTCCATCAATGATAGGTCCTGCTACTTAAAGGGAACCTGTCAGCTGTTTTAACCCTTCTAACCTATCCCTACCTGTCCCTGCAGCCACATACTACTGTCTTAACCATCCCTCTCTGACCAATCTTTCATTCATAAAAATGGAATAGAACAGTTTTTAAACTTACAAAATCTCTGACGATGGGGCGTTCCTGACGGGTAGGCGGTGTTTCCAGGGCCGCGCTACCCCCGCCTCACTGCTCTAATGTGTCCTCTGATGTGCGTCATCATTCCTTCAGGACTGATGTCCTGATTTAAATCTCCCGCCCCGCACTTCCTGTTGTATGACGCTGATGCCGGCCGCCGCGTCACGCCGCCTCATACTCAGGCATGCGCAGTGTGCCAGGTGTACAAAGCTTGTTGCCTGGCGACCTTGCACCAGCACAAGGCCGCCTTCAGAGCATGCGCAGATTGCATGTTGAAGGCGGTCTGGGCGTTCTACACCCGACGCACTGCGCATGCCCAGGTATGACGCGGTATGATGCGGTGCCCAGCATCGCGTCATACACCAGGAAGTGCAGGCCGAGAGATTTAAATCAGGACATCGGTCCTGAAGGAATGGTGGTGCCCATCAGGGTGTCATTAGAGCAGTGAGGCAGGGGGAGCGCGGCCCTGGAGACACCGCCTACCGTCAGGAACGCCCCATCGTCAGATTTTGTAAATTTAAAAACTTTTCTATTCCACTTTTATAAATGCAAGATTGGTCAGAGAGGGATGGACAGTAGTATGTGGCTGCAGGGACAGGTAGGGATAGGTTAGAAGGGTTAAAACAGCTGACAGGTTCCCTTTAAAAAAACATTCCAGGAAAACATTAGATCGGACTTGATAAGGTAGGCATCTGTGAATTGCATGTTTTAACCCTTGTGCAGGAAAAAAAATTTTTTCTGGTTTGAATTGAAGCGCTACCAGAGGGATCACAGGGATGGCAAATTATTCCAAAATAATTTCTTGTTTTATTACGCGTTTCGGCTTAACATATAACAAGCCTTCATCAGATAAAAACATTTTTTCCTGCACTTCAACACAAGCCTCCCTCTGGGCGACTTGCTTCTCTGGGAACAAGCAGCAGGCCAGGAGATCCAGGAAATATCCCTCTGTAGGATTATATGCAAACTGCACAAGACACCAGAAAGGTGAGCACAATACCTAAGAACAACTGTTGCTACTAATACACTGCACTTAGATCTGCGCCTTCTCTTTTCTCCTCTATCCCCAGTCTTGCTGACCTCACAGTCTTTGAAGACACTGTTTGACTATGTTTTAACCCTTGGAGGATGCTGCCTTCCGATTACTTATCAAAATCCTATAGACAGATTCCACAGAGTGTGCGCTGCAAGGATTCGCTGTTTCTAAACCAGGAATGGAACGCAGTTATGTGTTATGCATGTTCCTGGCCACTGTGGTCGGAGCCCCTTACTAGTGGGCATGACCTTGCTTAATACAATTGTATGGGGCAAAGCACCTCCCACATGCCCACTAATTGGATACAAGGACAACACCGCACCCACTAGACTTGTTGTTGCCGGGAACATACAGGTGCATCTCAATCAATAAGGCTATGTTCACACGCTGCATTTGTTTTGCTTTTTGTTGCATGGGAGTTTTTTCCCACATTTTGTGTCTGCGCTATTTAGTGCTGATAAAAAAACACGGTGTGTTCACACACCATATTTTTTTGCGGTCGTGATTTTTCCCCAAAAGTGCAGGAGGAAGTGATGTCACAGGGCAGAAAAAATCCTGTTCCCGTGTGATATGTGTGTACTTTCGCTTTAGCAGTGTATGTACATGCACTGCGAAAGTGAAATAAAAGAAAACAATGGTGTGAAAAATAAAAAAATGAAATACCCCTCCGCAGACTGTCCCGGGAAGGAGTCCTATCGCTGCAAAGACCTGAATCAGCTGACCAGCGGCAAACAGGGTGTGAAGCCAGCCTAACAGTTAAGGAATCCTTTGGTATTATCTCCAGCAAGGACTACCTTTATGTCAAAACAGAAGATCTTTTAAATTGCATCACTAAGATTAGAAACACATAAAGTTCCATAGTATGAACCAAAACCATTTTTTTTTTTAATTACATTTTAGGGTTTTTGCTGGAGTCATGTGACTGGCACTAAGGATGAGCGAGTATACTCGCTACTACTCGGTATTCGGGCTACTCGCTATTCTCCGAGTACTTATGTGTACTCGGGAGTAGCGAGTAGTCCTAATACTTTTGCAGTGTATCTATAGATACACTGCGAAAGTAGCCTTAAAGTAATTAAAAGTTGTTAAAAAATAATAAACTTACATACTCACCTTC
Organism: Allobates femoralis; assembly: GCA_033576535.1. Taxonomy (NCBI): domain Eukaryota; kingdom Metazoa; phylum Chordata; class Amphibia; order Anura; family Aromobatidae; genus Allobates; species Allobates femoralis. The sequence continues at coordinate 51,805,057 of JARQOC010000005.1, read as the reverse complement.
CAATGCTTGCACCGGTACCGGCAGAGAAGACATCTGATTGCTGGAAAAGGACCTGTCACTACCAGCCAATCAGATGGCCGGTAGCGATCTGGCCAATCAGATGGCGCCACGTTACAGCCACATGATCGCTAGCGGCCACCTGATTGGCCAATTTGCAAGATCCTAGATGTACTATCAGGACCTTGCAAACTGTTCAATCAGGAGGCCGCTAGCGATGACATTGTTGTGACTTGGTGCTATCTGATTGGTCAGATCGCTACGGGCCATCTGATTGGCTGATAGTGACAGGTCCTTTTCCAGCGATCGGATGTCTTCTCTGACGGTCCCGGTGCAGGTGTCAGAAGGTGAGTATGTAAGTTTATTAAATTTTAACAACTTTTACTCACTTTTAGGCTACTTTCGCAGTGTATCTATAGATACACTATGAAAGTATTCGTACTCGCTATACTCACAATGAGTAGCGAGTACCGGTACATACTCGTTGCGAGTATAGTGAGCACGAATATTTAGGTTCTCGCTCATCCCTAACTGGCACTTCAAAGACATAATGTACTTGCTGCAAGAAGCAGTCACATTCTTTTGTGTTCTCGTCCTTGGAGGAACCTTGATTTTATTCTATCATCGTTTTATTCGGTCATTCTTTAGTCTTTTCCTGTCTGAGTAAACCTCAGCATGTTTCTGATTTTGCCTGTGTAGCAATAAATTCCTTCTAATCCTACCATTTTAAAGCGCAGCAATATTTCTTTATCTTTCATCACTAGTTCCCTTGGAGAGGTAGCTTCAGGGGCTATGATGTTTTTTACATTGGCGTAAAAATTAAGGGCCTTGCCAGAACTTGCAAAAGCTTCATATTTGCATAATATTTAGTAACATACATTACAAAAAATGAGGTTAGAAAGTACAGGAACGTTTATAAATATTAGTTCAATGATGGAGATCAATTGTTGAGAAATCCAATCCTTTGAAATCTTTGCCACCACTTGAAGATACCAGCCAAGGTTTTGGTTTAGATCTAGAGACATCAAGAAGCGGAACAACAATGTAATTGTGCTTCCTCAAGCACTCATGTGTGGTATAGAGGAATTGATTGGAGGACTGGCAGTGGTCTGGAAGACCAAGGAAGAGTGAATATGAGTTTTTATACATTTTCCAAAAGAAGGGGTGGAGAACTCCAGTCCTCAAGGGCCACAAACAGTGCAAGTTTTAAGGATTTCCTTAGTATTGCAAAGGTTATAATTGAATCACCTTCACTGGTGATGATTCCAACTCCTGTGCAATACTAAGGAAATCCAGAAAACATGACCTGTTGGTGACCCTTGAGGCCTGTTGTTCCCATCTCTGCTCTAAAGTCTGGTAACGTGGGAGCTGGGCAGCCTAATCCAATTTTTTTTAATTTGAGGCAAAGTTGATTTGCCTCAAATCGGTTCATTTATTTCTAGTTTTGACAACTTTCCATAATTCCATAATTTCCATCAGCACTAATTTTTCAACAGTCTAAGCTACAGTATAGTAATTTTGCTGTGGGTTCCCATCAGTCAGGCTAATGTTGTCCTCCTGGGATCACTTTTCTGGGGTTCTAACCAATGCTTCCAAAAACATCCAAAAGACATGCTGATTTGGAGATTTGCTGACACAGTCATCTGGCTATCACAAGTTTTCAATTATGGAGGTCTCTCAGATCTTTACGTTGGCCAATATTGTTTCTGTCAGTAACACAATTTCAAGAGAAGCAAAAAATGATCCAACGTCCAGTCCATTGTTGTTCAATAAAAGCTTAAATATATGTTTGTAGCTGCAAATCCCCCAGGAGGTGACACACGCGTCCAGACACCGATGCACAGTCCCCTGCAACCCATAACATGGGGGCGGTTTGTGGCAACCAGGCCTGGGGGTCGCCTGGTTGCCACAAACCGCCCCCATGTTATTGGTTGCAGGGGACTGTGCATCGGTGTCTGGACGCGTGTGTCACCTCCTGGGGGATTTGCAGCCACCTGCTAGATGCAAGGGATAGAATAAGTGTCCAAACTTCGGTGAGTTTTTGTATATAAATTTTTAGTACCAATTCGGTGATTTTTTTTAATATATGTTTGTACCCTGTTAGCCAGTAGATAGAAAAATATAAATAAAAGATTGTAATTTATTCGAAAACTTGCATAAAAATTGTGTCATAATCAGACATAAGGATAGTCTATAAAAACATGACTACAAGAATAACATGTGAGCTCCGTAAGGCGACAGAAATGTTTCGGACAAGCTTGTCCTTACACATTGTAATGAGTCTGAAATATTTCGGTCTCCCGGTGGGGCCCACATGTTATCCTTGTAGTCATGTTTTTATAGACTATCCTTATGTTCGATTATGACACAATTTTTATGCAAGTTTTCCAATAAATTACAAGCTTTTATTGATCAACAATGGACTGGACACTGGGTCATTTTTCACTTCTATTGGCTTCATGGAAATACATATCCTAGGTCGACAGCAGCTGTGTTCTGATACTGGGTGAGATGACGATCGTTTCCTTTTCATTCTATACAGTTTCAGGAGATTACAGTTCACTTGCTGCCAAATGTATCCCCCACTACACCTGTTGGGTACATACGACATATTAACCCTTATTGGCAACCCTTCATTTATTCAAAGATTTTACAATATCTTCAGAAATAAATAGAAATGTACCAAAGTTATATCCTTAGGATTTTTAATTAGTGGTCAAAAGTTATATAACAATAAGGGTACCGTCACACAAGGCGACGGTACCGCCGATTTGCTAGGCAATGCAGTGGTGTGGCCTATTGGCACCGATATTGCCCCTACATCGCCTAATGTAATTCGGCGATGGCGACGCCTTTTACTTTTCGCCTGGTTTCAGACCAGTGCTCTGAAACCAGGCGGCCGATCTGGGGCGATGTGTACATATCGCCCCATATAAACGGCCGCCGGCGACCTGACAGGCGATGGGAGCCATAGGCTCCAATTGCACTACATCGCCGCTGGGGTTTTGATACACACCGGCTGGCGGGGTGCCAAAAGCGTGCGCACTCAAGCCAGTCGCCGCCAACATCTCCGGCGAGGTGGCACCGTGTGACGGGCCCCTAAAACATTGTCATCACACATGTTGCATTTTCAAATGAGAAACAAAATAAACAGCATGAGCAGCAATAAAGGCCCCTAATTAAAACTTGGTCGCCCCAATTGGCACTAATGACTCCTCCAAACATTTCTTGTAGATCTTTAAGCTTCTTGCTCTTCTCAGCTGGTATTTTCTCTTCCTTTGCAGTTTGTTCAAGCTCTTGAATGTTTGCAGTGTTCTTTTACCCAATGGCAGATATCATCTCACCCCAACGATTTTCAATGGGATTGAGGTCAGGACTCATTGCTCGTCATTTTAAAACAGTCCATTTTTTCTTTTTCAACCACTCATGTGTAGTTTTGAATGTGTGCTTTGGGTCATTGTTCCGCTGCAGGACCCATGTTCCTCGAGTCAAACGAAGTTTACTTACACTGGGTAGAAGATTTTGTTTTAAAATCTCTTAAAAGTGATTTCATGATTCATGTGATAAGTTCAAGAACTTCAGTACTAGATGCAGCAATAGCCTCATAGCATTATGGATCCTCCAACATACTTAACTATTGGTAGGGTGTTGTTTTCCTTATGAGCTTAATTGTGCTATCTGTAAACAAACTATTATTTTCCATTGCCAAAAAGGTCTATTTTTTGTTTTCATCTGTCGACAAAATATTTTATCAGAAGGATTTTGGTTTATCAAGGTACTCTTTGGCAATGTTCAGTCTTTCTTTTGTATGTCTTTTCTTCAGCAATGTGTTCTTCCTTTGCCTTCGCTCATAAAGCTCTGCTTGGCTTGGTGCATATGGTACTTGTTGAAACCATGACCCCAGACTGTTCCAGGTTGGCCTTCATGTCTTTGGATGTTTGACGTGGTGTTTTCTCCACCATTCACACCAACCTTTGAAGACATCTCTTGTCAATTTTCCTTTCCTCCCCACCCTATTCAGGGAGGTTCTTGATGGTTTCATGCTTAGCAAACATCTTAATAGCATTGCACCCTGATGAAACTGGGATACCAAGGTCTTTGGAGATGGCCTTATACCGTTTGGAAGTCTTGCATTACTAATGATAGCAGTTCTGATGTCTTCAGACAACTCCTTTGTCTTCACCATTGTGACAAAGGTACAGGGCCTAACATGTGGCTTTTTAAAACATGTCATCATTCATTGTACAATTCACGTCACATGGGCACCAACATTTTATCGCAGCTTATTATCATTAGTAATTTGCCACAGGTGAGTCAAAATGTGTTTCCTTACTAATTGAATGTAAAGGTGCCAATACCAGTGTCACAACAAACTTTAGCTTTTCTATTTTTCCGTCCCATTGTTTTTTGTTTTAAATTCTAGTTTGTCATTTTCTCTTTTGTATTTAACACGAGTCTCTATACTTAAAGCTGTTTCACTTGATTCATTTTTTTCAGGAGATTCCACATTATGTTCTTAAACTTCATGGGTACCAATCATGATGAGCAGGACTGTGCATATTGCCGAAACCTTAATTTGTATTTTTAAACTATTATTGTTGTTTTTTACTCTCATTTTTTATGTCATTTGTATTATTTAGTGCTTTGTACATGATAAGATTCAGGCAGTGTATAATGTAATGCAGGAAAGCTAGTTTGGTTAATATATTTTTTTTTATTCTAGAGAAAATGAATTTTAAGTGTTTAAAAGTTCCGCACTCTTACATGTGAGCATTGAGCACGTATTAAATTACCAAAACAGATCATCTGTAAAAGGATTGTACTCCAAAGAATTATATCCCGTGGATGATAAAATATTGATTTGCAACCAACCAGTAAACCATATGGTGATTATGAGAGATGAAAATAAAATATCCTTCAGCTGCGGCAACCTTGAGCTGGATAAACAATGCATGTAGTACTTAAAGTTGATTATGATTTGTGGGCACGTCCTCTATTAAACAACGAGGGTTCATTTGCCTCTTGCGGATAAGGAATCATAGACTGTAGTCATCCTTCATTTCATATCCCAAACTCAGTTTTGGATAATGTATCTGTTGACTTGTCATCGAACTGTGATAAGGATAGAAAAGTAAACTCTGTTGTTTGCTGTTGTTAAAGGCTTTTTTTGCCCCATGACAGTTATTTGTGACATATCTATTAGAATACGGCAAAAATGTAAGAATGGTGGGTATCTCAATTCCGGGACCGAAGACTTTTTAAGAAAATAGTAATTCTGCAAATAGCTCACCGAATTGCACCAAATTGATGTTGCATTGGTTTTGGCATTGATTGATGCCCAATGAAATGTGAGAGTTAGGTCTAAAGAATCAAGGGAATAGCTATTCTCCTTATGGAGATAAATCTGCCTGCCAACAGTGAGGAGACTTTTAGTTGTAATGCTCCTCTGGGAAATATACAAATTGTCACTTCAGTGAGGAGGTAGACGAACCTACTGAAAGTATAAATCCTAAAAGTCATAACTGACTCTTTAACGAGCCTTTCAATATGACTTAGGATTTATGCCAGATCAGAACCCCAATATGAAGATTCGCTAACTTTCAATAGGTGGCACTAGAATTTGTCTGCTTCCTCGCTCAAGTGACATTGGTCACAAGAGCGACATAGTGACTGTGATAAAGGAACTGTTGAAGAGAAGTGATGAGCAAGCACTAACATGCCATGCTCGGGTGCTCAGTACTCCAAATGAGCAGATCGGATGCTTGGATAGGTGTGACTTGAGTTCAGAGTATAATGGAAGCCAATGGAAAACTTGAGCATTTTTATGGTAGATCTTCTGGAAATATACTCAAGTTGCCCATTGACTTTCATTATACTTGGTACTCCAGTGGCACCCATCCGAGCGTCCAACCTGCTCATTTTGAGCACCAATCTCCTAAGCATGGTAGTGCTTGCTTATCACTTTTGAGAACTCTTATAACTGGTTGTATAAAGTGGAGCAAATGTAAGTCCACTCATGATGTATATGTCAATCAGCTATTGGCTCATGTAAGGACATTTGTAACCACTAAGAAAATTTTTCTGATAGTGAGTTTTTCAGCACAAAAAGCCTTTTAAAGAAATGCACAATCACTCATTTTATCTATGATGTGGCAAAACAGTTCTCTGCCCCTCTATGGCTCCTGTAACGTAATAGTTATCGGTCAAATGATATGTGGTAAGAAATAGATGGCAACAAATAGGTGGTATAGTACACTGCAGTGGAAACACCATAGGTGCAACCAGTGGAGTTACAAAGGGCCCAAGAGTAAGAGGCCACTTCCAGTTCCAAAGCAGGTGGAATTGTGCATTATGATGAACTATTGGACTGCCAAGGGCCCATATATTGCCCTTGCACAAGGGCCTTCTTCTTACTGTGTTCCCACCTCTTGTTCTGAACTGTTTGAACTTGCTAAGGGTTCATGAAATGCCAGTGTTTGGTTTGAACAGTAATTTTCTTCTTTGAAGAGGACTCTGATGATGAAGTTGTCTTCACCTGTTGCAATTTACATCTCCATTTTTTTTCCATTATCCCTGAGTAGACCCTTTGTATACAGATATCAAGGCTCTTTGTAAACAGTTGTAAAAGTAGAAATCACTACCTTTACAAAACTCTTAAGGTACCTTTACACGCCGCCACTGTGGCTAGCAACAGGTATCCACCGCACGTGCACGCACACGTTTTTAACGGTGGATACCGATCGCATATACAAGCCGCCATTGCGTTGTCAACTGAAGGTATCTTTGTTCCCCAGAAGTTCCAACAGATCCTGCGGCTTACTTCCTGTTGAATACCTTCTCTGCTTTACACGCTGCTACCACAAAGGAATATGGGCGTATATATTTCGCGCCGCAAGTACATAGGCATGACAAAGTAGTGTATTCTGTGACGCTAATACGCTGATTGGACAACGCAATAGCATCATGATTGGCCGGCCTGAGCAGGAAGGCTGCCTAATACATGACGCCATTTCAAATGTGTAGTGTGAATGGTCAGCTCTTTAAATATGGCGCCCTGTGCAGGGACAGCCAATCGTAAAACAGTAGCCCCCACCAATGATCGCTGATGGGGCGTGGTATCCATGACGCTGTGGCACGCCCCTGGGAGTTCACTAGGCGACGCCACATCCATGCCTGTGCCTCGTTTAGATGCCACTACCATAGCAATTGTGCCTTTTTGTTGCCTTCGTTTTTTGAGCACGGCTCAGCAACAGGATTCTGAGTCAACTGCAGGACACAGGAAGGAATTTCCCTATTTACACGCCACCATTTCGTAGCAATTTCATGGCAAGAGGCTCAAATATCCCCAATGCCCAGCAGTTGCTTCTTTTCAGTGGTGGCGTGTAAAGGTACCTTAAGGGAGCCCCTGACATATAACTTTTATTATAATATATGAAGAATGATTACATGCTGATTACACGGTAATTACATGGTAATTACACGGTAATGGTGTTTTATTTTTCCTTCCCAGGACAATATATTAAGCTTACATAATTTGTGGCCCTCTGGCCACTTCCTCAGGGCATAACAATCCTTTTCATGAATTTTATGCCTTGAAGTGGGCAGAGTGCCTGGATATGACAGTTTTAATCATGTATCTAATACTACAATCAAGATTAATTACTTGTATTATTTTTTGTTTGTGGTAGCCATATATTAGTAAGTCTTCTTAGTCAGTTTTTGAAGACTAGTAATGATGAAGAGTGGCAACCCACTGGAATGGAAAGACAGGCGCAAATAGGGTCTTATCAACAGTAAAATATCAAAGTAGTATGGTCAAAACCCTCACCTTGTCAGGTTGTGTAAGACACAACCACTAACAAGCATCACGCTGCTACGAGCCACCCAAATGTAAAATACTACGAGGAGAAGGGGAACGGGTGGATAACGATCCACGCTGCTTCGTGAATTATAGATGTCCAAGCCGGTCCAATACAGTCAAAAGATTTTAATAATCCCCAACGCCATTCGTGCAAATCCTATGCACTTCATCAGGAGATAAAATCTCAGTTATGATTGGTACTGTGCTGAGTATCACAGGTACTCAGATGTGTCATTTGTAAATGATCCAATGTGAAGAGCCCTCTCCCTTCATTAAATGATGGGAGCCAGCACTCCAGTGAGAGACACTTGTAGTCTCTGAATGGCTTTCACTACTGGTAAAATCATTGTGTTTGGACGTCAAGTATAAAAAGGCACCACCTTCCCCAAGAAATGCTCTGTTTATTGATGTCTGTATATGGGTGGAGGAGACCCAGACTGCCCATCACTAATTGATTTCCATTAAACTCGTTATTCGAGTCAATACTGTCCAACCTACTTCATTCGCGAAACAGGCACCCGATCACTTTAGTGCTTTCTCATCATTCAGTCACATGAACCTCCGAGACTGAAGCCAATTTTAGAGGTGACTTATCCTAATGAAGTGCCCTATCATCTTTGGGAAGAAATAATTCCTCTGCTTGATCCGAGACTAGAGGGGGTGCTTCAAAAAAGACTGGTAAAAAGAGCTATTGGTCATGCCACTGGTAAAGTATTAGATATTGATGATTGAGTAGACAATATACATTAATTAAAACTCTGACCTTAGATAATGTCTATCAATCTGTCACTTAGCTTCTATCATTTACTGTATAGGTGATGTCACAAAAATGTCTTGCCTTTCATATCTATCTATCTATCTATTATCTATCTTGTACCTTACACGCCGCTACGGAAGGTTAAAACTACCGGTGTCTCACGTGCACGAGTACGTTCCAACGTTGCAAACGTTACCCGATACCGCCTTACACGCCGCTACAAGGTGCTCTACAGAAGTTTATCTATCTCGGAGCACCGCCGGTGCCTCAAGTTACCCTTTTGTAGAGCACCGTCCTCATTACACGCCGCTACAGAAGGTAATATGGAGACCTGGGGCAGCAGGACAACACATAGGCGTGCCAGAGTTGTGAATTACAGACGCTCGTACGATGATTGGACAATGCAATAGCATCAGATTGGCCAGCCAGCGCAGGAAGGCTTGCTAAAACATGATGCTATTGCAATTGGTAGTGTGAGTGTCAGCTCCTTAAATATGCCGCCTATGCAGAGACAACCAATCGAACGCAGGAGCTACCACCAATGATCGCTGAAGGGGGTGTTTCCTGGGCTGTGTCACGCCCAGGGAGTTAACTAGGTGACGAAAAAACCTTCCTGTACCACATTTAGATGCGCACCATCAGATTGAAACAACCGTTTTAGAGCACTGCTCTAAACAGGTGCCGCAAGTGATGGGTGGGAACAAGCTAGTTTACCACGCCGCTACCATCGGGTTGTTTGACGGTGCAAGATACATTTGTCTCCGACACCCAGTTGTTTCCAACCTTCTGTAGCGGCGTGTAAAGTACCACTAGTCAAGCATTTTCCAATATCTGAAATTCGTAGCTAAAAACCACAACCATAAGATGTTAATATTCTCATAGGTGCAGTTTCATTAACTTCTCTGAAGTGGAATTGAATACCTCATAAAATTTCCCAATTATACCAGAATATTTATGCACATGAGAAAATGATCAAATCAAAAGAAGTCACAGTCAAAAACCTTTACGGATATGCATGTCTTTATACATAGTTTTTTTTTAATCTCTCTGCATAAGTGACTTATTGGCTGCTTTCTAACTTTTAAAATATTATTCTTGTAGATTATTACATTAACATTTTTTTCTGTTCGAAAAAAATAAAAAATTCCTCGGAATTGAATGCTTTTGTTTTTTTAGATTTCTGTTGTGTTAGGTGTCATAATTGAGTGAGAGGAGCCTGTAGGTATTTCAATGAAAGCATAAAAAAAGTCCATTTATACATGTGACAAGAAAAGTCAAACATACAACCGGTAAAGAATGTCAAGGTTGTACCAGCAGAACCCTTTACTGCTCTTTTAAAGCATCTAATTTAGTCACTTCAAATATTAGGCTTGATCATTTAAGTACAATGATTACTTCCATAACAAAAACTGTTGAATGAAATAACTGAAATTCATTAGATAATATTAGTTTAATGTGAAAAGATTGAATGTTCGACAAAATTAATTCAAGTTAAGGCCCCTCTCACATCAGTGTTTTTCACTGATGTACGGCAGATCCGGCAGATTTACCGCATCTGCCGCCTAATGGCCGCATTCCGCGTCCGGCATGCCCCATGCATTGTCTATGGGGCTTGTGATCCAGTGCGGCAAGTGCGGTTATGCCGGATCCAGCACTTGCGACCGCAAAATAAAAAGATGCAAGCAGTGGGGTTTTTTTGCGGCCACAAGTGCTTGATTTGCCGCATCTGGCAAATCGCAGTTGCCGCACTGGACCACAAGCCCCATAGACAATGCCGGATCCGGGCCACAATTGTGACCGTTAGGCAGATGATCCAGCAGATGCAGCCCACCTACCGGATCAGCCACAATCAGCTAAAATTGCTGATGTGAAAGGGGCCTAACAGTGCTGCAAAAATAATGAAGAAAATCGTAGACTTATAGTAATTTTCATAGCGCCAGCTTCATTGAGGCTCCATAGTGCCAAAAGTAAAAATAGACCAATTCACCCAACTTATTCTTACAGAGGTTGTTTGTCAATGTTATAATTGACCTTTAAAAAACTTTTTCAGTGTTGGGGTTCAGAGTTTGGGTGCTTTACATCATGGTGCTTGAGTACGCAACTTGCTCAACCAAGTACAAGCCGCTTGCAGTATTTGAACAGCTTGTACCGGGGGTAAAATCAGCATTATCAGCTGTTGTGTGAACAAAAATAAAAAATTCTAAAATGTCAACCTCCCTCACCAAAAGCGCTTTGTTAATGGCTGACTTTGTGTGGGCGGAGAAAAGAACTGCCCAATTGGTGACTTCCAATTCGATTTGGGTCATGTTGGGTCAAGAACAATACTTTATAATAATGTCCGGATGAACCCCCAGAACTCAAACCTTCATGGGTCTGCCTATCTCTAATTCTGAGTTGTTTTGTTGTGCTGATTCATCAAAGCTTTTATGCCACAAAAGTAACTTGAAAGCTTTAAAAAGACAAAAAAAATGTGCACAACACGATGTTTGCCATTTCCAGACCACTAGATGAGCTGTACCAAAATAGGCTGCGATGAGGAGGATCTGGATTGGCTTACAAGCATGGCAACTCCCCTGTTTCCTGTTGAATTTTTCCAGTTGAATTTATCAATTCTGCAGGCAATCTGTCATCTATGACTTGAGTCGAATTTTGAGTGTTGCACGTGGAAGTGCCATAGACAATGAGCTGAATGCATGAAATGGTGTGGGCCTCTTAATGAATTTGGGACGTTGTACAATCTGCTAAGACTGGCATAGTGCGAGCTTGGCTACGCAATTCATGATCAATCAGCTTTTGTCTCTTGCTTGGTATCCAATTGTTTACAAAGAACCTTTTTATGCTTCTTGAGGACCTGCAAATTCATGCATTATGAAGACAGCCCATTGATTTTAATTGGTTCCAACCAAATCTATATTACTCAGATGTGTGGTCATGCTCCTGTAAGGTAAAGCTAATCACCATAGGTTCCAACTATTTTATAAAAAAAAGTGGCTTATTTCTGGGATAATCGATCAAAGAAGAAGTCATAAAAAAGCTGACATCAAGATTGGGTGCAAATCAGTTTGTAGGACCTGGTCCATCAACCACTTCAATAATATGTGGACACTGGAAAGGAGACTTGAGAAATGCTTCTTAGCTGATGGCTTCTGAACTCTTTTATTAAATGTCTGATGTAGAGCGATGTCATTGTTGTGTGTGACACATATGTGACATTATGCAAAGCGATAAAGTTCTAAAAGAGGGACCCCACTTAGTAACCATAGTTTACTGATATGGCTGATGGACTGGATCCTACAAATCAAATTGCATCAACTCTACTGACAACTGCCTTGATCGGAAGGATTTGTTTCTTGCCTTCATTATTAACCAAAACAGTTCTAAAAATCAAATAAAAGAAGTGGGTTGAGTTTGTAGCCTTCCCATCTTGACTATGACTAAACAAGACCTTATATGTCTATATGGTTGGAAAAATAAAAAAGCTATGGCTCTTGCAATAATTGGGAGGAAAAAATAAAGTCTAAAAAGGGAAAATTGCTATGTTAGAAGAAGGGCAGTGGAGTCAAAGTCATGGAGTCGGAGTCGGTATCCATTTGTGCGGCGTGGGTCAGATCAGGAAATGAGGAGTTGAAGTCATATGTTTGACTTACTGACTTCACAGCCATGGTCGCTATGTTAGAAGCAGGGCTGCGAATTGGAGTCATAGTCGTGGAGTCAAGTTGGTTTCCAATTTGGTAGATTGGAGTCAGAGTTGGATTCAGGGGAAAGTTGGAGTTCGGATGTTTGCTTACTGACTCCAAATCCATGGTTAGAAGGGTTCAATACAAACTCTTCTTAATGAATTTGGTGCATGTTTTAAGGTTCTTGTGTACCAGAGTTTACCAGAAAATTCAGTTTGAATATATTTTTACTATACTTTTCAGGCATTGGGTCTTATTTGAGTATTTCAAATTTCACTTAAACTTAAACACTATTTAGAAAAATAGCTGGTCTAGCATTAAGACACTAAAACTAAAAAAAACATTTATATTCCAATTTTTTGCAACACTAATTTTGGATGTAAGTACAAGTCTTTTTTTTTTTTTTACAAGATAAAATTGTATGCTGATTTTGTCTCTCTCAGAAGGACCAGTTAGCCGGCTACACATGATATCGAACTTTTGAACAGCTCCTACCTCCTATTGAAGAATGGAACAATATGTAGTGGTTTTCCAATAAAGTAATTTATCTTAACTGTATAAAAGTCTCTGAAGGAGACAATCCATCTCTCATGAGTGTAACAGTAAAATGCTGAATCTTTCACCGGTGGTAATCAATACAATTTCTAGTATGGTACAAACAATCAAAAATAAACTAAAGTGAATGCGCTATCCCTGTCATGTTCTGTCACTGACCCAAACGATCATGAAATGAGGATGAGCATTTTACATTGAATTCAGCTTGTATTCATTGGTTATTAAATGGTAACCATCTCCATCCCAAATCACCTGGTAATCATGAAGAAATGATGGGAGCGCGGCGCACTGAAGTGCAAACCATTTCGACTTGCAATCCCTAACCTATGGGATTGGGTGCAGTGTTTATGCCAATCCTAGATGCTACATTGGATTTAAATAAAGCAGATGTGAAAGGCCCTAAAATTAAATTTTCATAGATTCTAAATATTGGAAATATGAGAAAGAAGACCCCACAAGAATAGTACATAAGCTTCAATATAATCTGTTTTTACCCAATGAATGTGAAAATGCAATCTAACTGTCATACATATCATGGAAGGCCTATATGTAATTTTTTGTGGTTGAGTGGATTCTCCATAAAGCCCAGCAGGTATGACGTTGCATCCTAGGTTTTCAAGCAGATTGTCACACTTTTTACAGTGTTGTTTAGCACACAACTGCGTCATTTTAAATGATAGGTTTTCATGGGAGGAACCCATGATCTAAAACAGGGGTGGGGAACTCCAGGGCCAAGGGTCCGCCAACGGGTCATGTTTTCAGGATTTCCTTAGTATTGCACAGGTGATAATTGAATCACCTGCACTGGTAATGATTCCAATCCCTGTGCAATACTAAGGAAATCCTGAAAACATGACCTGGTGGCGGCTCTTGAGACCTGGAGTTCCCCACCCCTGATCTAAAATAATCCAGTGGTATGCTAAACAACACTGTAAAAGGTGAGACAATATGCTCAAAAACTAGGATGCAACATCATACCTGCTGGGCTTTATGCAAAATTTTGCTCACCCGCATAAAATTACATTACCAGTCTCTTTGATGCCTCTCCAGTTTGGGAAATGGTGCCGGACAAGTTTTTTCTGCAAATCACAAATCGAATCTCAAAGGGTCGCTTCACACTGCGGCGTGATCTGGTCCGGTCTGTCCGGGAGGACCCTGACAGCCGGGACCGGATCAGCACACAGGACTGGGGAGCTATTATGCCCTCCGGTCCGGGTGTGCAGCCGCACACAGGACCGGAGGGCATATTAGCCCTCCAGTCCTGTATGTGATCCAGTCCGCAGCTGTCAGGGTCCTCCCGCACAGACCCGGACCGGATCACGCCGCGTGTGAAGCTGCCCAAAGTGTTTGAATTCATGTGGAACTGAAAATTTCAGGGAAGTTATGAAAACAAATTAATACTCAAACATGATCCTTCGTGAACTGATCCGCTCATCTCCCAATAGGTAGCGCTCCATTATAGTAGCTAATAATTGATTTTTAAGTTTGTTTATCATACTATTCAGGCTGCCCAGTCACTCCTTGTGGACACAGCCACATACTAACTGTTTTACAGACCATTTTATAGTCAATGACTAGTGATGAGCGAGCACTACCATGCACGGGTGCTCGGTACTTGTTACAAGCATTTTGACGATCGGACGGCTATCTGATTTATCAAGTATTGTGGATGTCATTGGGAACGATTTTTGCAGAAAATACTTGAACTTCCAATTAACACCCATTGTTCTCGGTAAACAAGTTTAGCCAGTCCGAGCGTCAAAATGCTCATTACGAGCACCAAACACCCGAGCATTGATGTGCTTGCTCATCACTGTCAAAGACTTTAAAGTGTAAGTGGAACAAGTAAAACTAGGGTATATGTGGCAGCCCAGGAGTCGGGTTGCCACATTGGCATTGCCTCCCTCACAGGGGGTTATGTCATGCCTGGAAGTAAGAAGGGTCCCTTGTCAGGTAACACCAGCATCCAACACTTGTCCTGACTTCAGACCAGAAGGGGATCTATGAACCCAGTTTAGGGGAGCTTCCCTATAAATTCTGGCCCTGGCGAGGGGTTAAAAGAGCACCTTAGGAGAGAGTTGAGGAGAGACATCCTGGGGACTAGAGTCAGTTGGAGCTCGTCCCAGAACAGTGGAAAGCTAGTGAGAGGGAAGAGGAGAGGAGTCAAGAAGAACCTGGGGAGTGGAGCTGTGACTGAGCTTGCACCGGAGGAAAGCGCTAGAAACTGGACGCCGGAGTCCATGGTTGTTAGGGTACTATAATCCCGGCAGCTAAATCCGAAGGGCAGAATATTGCAAGTCCCCTGGCCTCAGTAAACACTCAATGGCAAGCAGCATACCAGAGCCTGAAGTCGCCGCAGAGGAGCGACAACTGTAATAGGCTAAGCTGCCTGCCATACTGGCAAATGCTAGACATGCAGGAAAAGGGCCATAAGCATAGCTTTAGACAGTGAGGACCAAACATCACCTCGCAGAAGGAAGGCCTCTGAACCCACCTGGCTAGGTGGATCCCCAATTGCCTCCCGACTGCCGGGATCTCCATTACCATCTCTTATCAGTGTCCCTGTCTGCCCCATCAACCATCAACTAAAAGTAAAGGAAACTTCAGTCCTCGTGTCATCCAGTCATTTTTTGCACCCTCAGTCCTGCACCCCACCGTTCCCTATCCCCTGCATAAACTGTGTCAACTTCCCTGGGGCCCCGTGCTCCACCTGTGGGGAGCTACACCATCTCTGTTGCTCAAACTGCCCTAGTTGATCAGCATCGCAGCTTCAGGCATCCAAACCGAGTACCACGTGTGGGTCATGACCAAATTCTGCATAAATATCTCCCATTTATGGTACAGTCAGGGTCACGGAGCCGGGTCACAGCCCCATGACCTTCCCAGAGAACTGACCGACCTGGTTCCGAGTACCTCATGGCCCTGGTGAGAACTCATATACAAACATAAGCAGTGTAAAAACAATACAGTATACAGGAGCGTAGCTTAAAAGCATACACATTAACAGGGATAAGGATACTGGACTTCTGCAGACAAATGATAATGAACTGGACTGATAATATTATTCACTTATATAGCACTATTAATTCCACTGCACTTTACATATATCAGCAACACTGTCCCTATTGGAGCTCGCAATCTAAATTTCCTATCAGCATGTCTTTGGAGTGTAGGAGTATCACGATGACTTAGTCAGGACCTGCAGCTCTCTGGCGCCCCCTTAGCCTGCTGGCCAAATCCAGGTATTGCCAGAGGATAGGAAAGGACCCAGCTGCCCTAATTTATGTTGTCTACTGCGGCACGTGATGTGACAGGATGTATATATACCACCAGTTCCTGCCAGGAACGTATATATCCCTCAATCGAGTCACCCTCAGGCCCACAATATCACATAAATACAAAAAACTGTATGCTGCCACCACGATCTTTTCAGGTAGATCGGTACCTGTATGATAGCGTAAAAAGAACAGTGAGGTCGTGAGAGCTCGTTCAAAGGACAAGGAGATCGATTGATTATATAAAAGAGTTACAGGATATTACATAAGAGACAATATACATATATGCATAAAACAGTTATAAAAATAAAAGGAATAAAAGAGAACTTGCCAGACCTAGTCACGCATAGGTACCGTAGTTCCGTGGGGGGAGCCTCTCCCCAGAAAGGTATGATTCCACTACACAGCTGGTTGTCTTGCTATGTCCGTGCCCCTGAATGGAATCAACCCAAAAATGGCTTCTCTGGTTTTATTACAGGATAGAATCCATGGCCCCACCTCGTAGAGTGAGCCCTCCTTTGTGGGCTTGTCCACTGAACCTCCCCTTTCATCATGCTTAATAAAACTTCATTCTTCATATCTGGGGATGGGGGCTCACAAACATCATATATGACTCATATTCACCTTCATGTAATTTGAGAATATTGATACCAAATATGACCTATGTAAGAGGTTTAGAAATCCAGAACTCATTTCCCAGACTCCTGAGCGTTGCATAGCTGTACAAAACATATCATTAAATGCGCAAATCGGTGAACAATCTAAAAATATGAATTATGTGTATGTGGCATGAACGGGTCTTCTTAAATCTGACATTCACAAAACTATCTCTCAGACAAAGAACCTTGGAGCGGGAAAGCTACAACTTAACTCCTCTTTGCTTTGGTATTTACGCTGTAAGACTGGGCAGTGTTAACCCCTTAGCCACCATGCCACCAACCCAGAATGCTTCCATTGCTAACAGCAAACAATGCTATAAACATATACATACTCTACTGAGACCTGGCAATTTTTTATAGACATAATAGTACATTAAATAAAGATATCATAAAACTGGACATACAGGTTCTAATGTATTGGAAAAAAAGGTCATAATAAAAAGTTCCAACTGTGGCTTTTCATGTTAAGATATCTTTTATAACCTTCCAATTTGATTGCATGGACAGAAATAAATTATCCATTAAGTAAAAGCAGATAATAAGATTCATTACACTCTCGGCCCATAAAACGTAATGCATTTCCCATGGAAGACTTTCATGTGTGAATGGGGGATTTAAAGTAGTAAGTAATTCCCCAATATATTTATATTCCTGAGAAGTGCCAGAACACCATTTAACAGTAGATCTGCCACTTCAGATTATCTACATCTAATCTTTATAATCTGTACAACTATGACAAGTGACTGTATTTGTTCTTCACCCCTATACCCAGGTTTACAAACATTTGTAAAAGAAAAGGTTCATTCTAAAGAACTTATTGAGTTTGTTATTATTCTGGTAAGGTGATTGACCAACGTAACAAGTCCATTCAGAACATTTCTTGTTTCCTAAATATTTCACCATCATCTATGAGTGATTATTGTGAAATAGATGGAACTGCTGCGACTCAGCCATAATGTGGAGATCATTTAAAGTTAAAGAGCCGGGTCTCCAAGTGTTGAGAAGCAGAGGGTTGAAAAGTCACAAATACTCCTCTGACCCCATAACTGCAGAGTCCGGACCTCCACTGGTAGCACATCAGCATAACAACTTTCCTTCTCCATTGCCAGCAGCTACAGGTAAGATTTGTATCATTAAGCACAAGAGTAAGCATTGGATAGAGTGGTGCAAGGCAATCACTAGACTCTGGATCAGAAAAATGTTCTGTACATGGTAACTGATGGACAAACTGGGTTTTATGAATGCCGGAGAATGTTGCCTGCAGGTCTGCATTGAATTAACTGTAAAGTTTGGGGAAGATGACAATTATTATTTTTCAGTGGTCAGCTTCAGCCCCTTAAATATAGTGAAGGTTAATCTTAAAGGGGAATTCCAGTGAGAAAAAACGTTTTAGTACAGTCCCTGCCCTACTGCATGATGAAGCAGAGCAGTTCTAGGAACTATAGATCTCTTATAAATTGATAAAATTATACCTGCTCCTCAGCTCTGCCCCTCCTTCATAGGACATAAAATTTTCAGCCTGACAGTCTCATGCTGCTGATGAGAAGAGGAGCTGTGACGGGGGCATGGATGCTGGGAGCTGTAGGATCAGCCTACATCCCAGCCCCCTCACATTTCTGTAAAGGAGGGGCATGGCCGCCGGTCCCATGCTTACACATACAATCCAGTCCCTGATATACCATCCTATGTGAAGGGGAGGTCCAGGCTAAAAATAGCAATCATGACACCAAGCAGATACAGATACATGCTGTAATCCTATGCTATATGATGTTGCATAATATGTACTGTTATTGCGAGGCTAGGAGCAGAGGCAAATCATTACATTTGATCTATTCAGCACTACTGGTCTACCCTCCTCCATAGGAACATGGTATCTTCCTATCCCTCCAACTTTTAATGGGTCATCATCATTATCATCACTGGAATGTAGGATGATCCTGCAGCTCCAGCTTCCACGCTCCTACTCACCGCCTGCTCTTTGCTCCTGCATGAAGCTCTCAATTTTCTGTCCCATAGGAGGGGGGGGTAATCAAAGGAGCAGGCATGGATTTATTGATTTATGAGTTATCTATACATCCTAGAACTGCAGTGTGCAGCTCTGCTTCATCATGTAGCAGGGCAGGAACTGTACTAAGCTGATTGTTTGTTGAAACAAATTTTTGGGAAGGTACTTTTAGTTCCACCATGACTTTTCCCCATTGAACAATCCAAGATCCATTAAGACATGGTTGGGTGAGTTTGGTGAGACCTTTTCCTCAATCCTATTGAACACCTTTGGGATGAAGTAGATTGGAGATTGAGTGCTCAGCACCTCTCGTCCAATATCAGTGTCTGTCCTCACAAATGCTCTTCTGGATGAATGAGTAAAAATTCCAGTAGACACCTCCAAAATCTTGTAGAAATCTTTCACGGAAGAGTGGAAGCATTTTATTGCTATAATAGATGGATAAACTCCATAATAATGCATATAGATTTGGTGTCAAGAAAGCTTCATGTAGATATTATATGTAGATATCACAAACTTATTTCCAAAAAAATAAGGCTATGAATTTGTTTTGAAGTCATATTATAAAAGCAATGGAGAACTGTACAGAAATAAATGGAAAATTGTACTGAAATATAATCCGGTGGCTCAGTTTTTCCAACTATATAAAATTTTTTGAAAAATAAAAACTCAGTTTTACCATAGCCCTAAAATAATCTCAGTTATTTATTGGACTAGCTTTCTTGTATTTCATTGTATAGTAGCATGAATATCATGATATCAGTATTCACCTTTTCATGTGAAAATACAGTATAGTTTTGATCCGTAAGCAAAAAATGAATTTACTAAAATTAATATATTAATTCTCATCATGTTGTTCAATAGCTAGGGCTCAGTTTATAAAGATCTTCGCAAGTGAATACTGTTTTAACAATTATGGCATATTTTAGGTATAGAAAGTCCATTTTAGTCTGAATATTTTTTGGGTCTATGTATGTCTTAATCTCCTAAAAAGTCCTCTATATTTCTATTTTCCATTCCCAGGTAACACCAGGCAGTGGCAGTTGAAAGCCAGTACCTGCTTGGTTTACCTGTGCTAGTAATCGAAAATATAGCAATGCCCAAGAAAATTAAACACTTTTTTAATAAATAAAAACACAGAAACAGGTTTTTAAGTAAAAATACATTTATTTACATACTTTGGGAGACAGCATTCGGGACAACGGACAGACAACAGACAGGGGAGAGACTGTACAGGGGAGAGATGGCCACCGCCCCCAGCACAACAGAGCCTGCCTCATCATGATGTCACTACCTTCCCTATGCGATAGCATCATGAGCACATCTAGAACGAAATAATTCCGAACATGGTGATAAATATATTATAAAAATCAGAGCGTGCTATGTAAGTTGCAGAGCTAACAACCTTGGATAGGTGGACGGGCTCCAGTGGATTTTCTAGAGGGGAAGATGTTGACACATTAATTGCCACCTACTACAACAACACCTTATGGTGCTGTCACACCTGGTGACGTCGCTAGCGACATCGCCGAAAAAAGTGACGCATCAGCGATGTCGCTAGCGACGTCGCTCTGTGTAAACGAGTGGCGCGACCGCGTTTTATCGCTGGTCGCAGGTTGACAGGTTTACGGGAAGAACCGTAAACCTGTCAACCGGTGACCTACGATAAGGCTGGATCGCGCCGTGTGACATCACCAGAGCGATGTTGGCGGCGATCCAGCCTATACCGCAGCGTTGCTGCGGATCGCTCGCTGGGCTGAACCCAGCCCAGCGAGCGATGTCACCGCCCGCATCGCTGCGGTGTCGCCGGCCACAGCGATGCTGTGTGACAGCTGGCCAGCGATGTCGGAAGCGAGTGGGCACCCGCGCATTGCTTCCGACATCGCTGGCCAGATCGTGCTGTGTGACGGCACCATTAGGGTCACATGCATATGTGAGTTTTTTACCTCAGTATTTGTAGCCAAAACCAGGAGTGGATGATAAATACAGAAGTGGTGAGGTACAGAAGTGGTGAGGTACGATTGCCACTATTGTAGTTACACCCCTGAGTCATAGCTGCAGGGTATTATGGGGAGGCCTGTGCAGCAATGCAAAAAGTCCATTTCCTGCTCTCTGATTGTTCAGTTTCATGGGCAATAGTGCCGGACATGTTTTTCTCCATTCAAACTGCGAATCTAATCTCAAAATGCTTGAATTCACGTGAAACAGCAAATTTCAGGAATTTTGACTTGAACCTCCACGAATCGATCAACTGATCTGTGTAATTCTTGAGGCTGGATATAAATCTCCTAGGTTAGAGATTGGTGATGTTTGTAAGAATATACAATATGTTGTTTCTGTACAATTATAACAATGGTTCATCTTGGTATGATTTTTTACATAACAAATCCCATTTTAACAGGGATGTGTAGACTTATTAGAACCACTGTAGCTTACAATATAATTAATATGTTTTCAAATTTTCTGAACTGATGAAGTGGGCCCTCATTTGCCCTGTTGAGCTATATCTTCAGTTTTATTATACACTAGCTGTACTACCCGGCTACGCCCGGGTTAATAAATAACTTCTGTTATCTATAACAAAATAGAATTTGAATATGTCATATTAATGACCTGTAGGAAAATAGAAGCTGAGCTGTGATTGGTTGCTATAGGCAACTCCGGTCCCGGAGTACAGGAGGTGAGTATTAATGTTTATTGTTTTTAACCCCTTACATTAACTCTTAGGGTACTTTTGTAGTGTATCTGTATAGATACACTGCAAAAGTACAGGGACTCGCTACCCCCGAGTAATTCCTAAGGAAACTCGGTGAGTAGCGAGTCCCCGGAGTCCGCTACTATTCGGGGGAGTCCCGAACAGTAGCGAGGAATTCGCCCATCCCTAGTATCTACTTTATGACTATGTTAACTATATCACCATAATTAGCACTATATTGTGTGGTGAAATTAATATAGCCCTTACTGTTAGAAATTGTGTTTTTATTACTTTTAATCAACTGCTAGTTTTTTTTCAGGGCTTTTCCCAGGATGTTATAAGAATAGCGTCTTTCCTGTAATTCCACCAATTTTTTTATTTAATTCTTTATTCAGTAATGTATTTTCTGAACAGTTTTTTTTATTCTGATCAATTCCCCCATAGGTATATTGTGGGTGATATGTTTGGGTTGACATGAGTTCGGTCTTAAGATTGTGTTTGTGTCAGTTTCTTTTTTATCTGGTAATATGCTTACATGATAAGACCCATTGTTGGTGAGGAGTGTGACATCCAAGAAGTTTACTTTGGTTTTAGTATAACGAAAAGTATATTTTAAATTAAATTGATTATCATTCAAAAATTCATAAAACGCACCAGCTTCTTCTTTGTCACCTGTCTACACAAGCAGGAGGTCATCAATATATCTCCCAAACCACACCACATTTTTCAAGAATGAATTTAATTCAGAAAGCAAAACTGTTTCTTCCCAATAGGCTATCAAGATATTAGCAAAGGAGGGGGAAAGGTCCCCCATGCTCACTCCTTACTTCTGGATGTAAAAAATATCATTGAATGTAAAATAATTTTGGTTCAGGAGGAATTTGACAGAATCAATAATAAATTCTACTATGTGGGGCTCAAACTATTTTAAGGCTATTATACTAACTTCGGTTTTTAAGCAGCAACTTGTATATAGCATTTCCATATACTAACATATTTTTATGTACAGATTTATATGTATAGCCAGCTATAAAAGAAGAAAATAGCAGGAAACTCACCAGCTGTTGAATTAGAGTCTCCTTTAATGTGCAGACAGGGTTACTTAGTGTGCAGGGAGGGGGAACTAAAACCACAGACAACGGCAACCGTTTCACGATGAGAGCGCTCCTATGGCTCGCAGCACAAAACGGTTGTCCTTTTCATTTGTTTTTGCTCCCCTTCCCTGCACACTATGTAACCCAGTCTACATATTAAAGGAGACTAATTCATCGGCTGGTGAATGTACTGCTTTTTTCTTCTTTCATTGCTGGATGTTCATCTGGATTTTCATTTGAGCGACCACCCCCTCAGTTTGAGTGTCCATGTCCCGCAAACGAGGTGTGTCTGAAAATTTGAAGTTATTGCTAATTTGGGCTTATGCATAGTGCTAAGTCATTTCTTCTGCTAGTTTCTTGAGATTTATATGCACAGGTTCACACTTCTTAACTCAGGACTCCATGCATATCGCATCAAGCAGGCTTCAATGGGACGATCCACCTGAAAGTCTCTGATTGGATATCACTCTGAGAAACAGCAAACAAATAGTTACCTACACGGCTAAATCCATATTTCTAATTAAGTATTCTGTGGACTCTTGGCTCTGTCTTTATAAAACAATTATTTGTGTCTGTTCATAAGATCATGACTAAGGCTTCGTATTAGGCCGAAACACATTGGACTTATCTGGCTGCTTGTATTTGCAATTTGCAATATTTTTTTATATTTTTTTCAATAATTGGACATTTTATAAAATATCTCTAATTGCAACCGGTTCCTCATCAGTGGGTCTTCTATTTGATCTTGGATCTCGTGTAAACTTGTTGCCGAGCCGTGATCCCTGCAGAGGAGAGGATACCGGGAGTAGGATGGAGATAGTGAGGTGACAAATCTTCTTTATTTCTTATCCTAAGCACTATCCTTCACCAATTACCTTATTCACATATCATCATGAACACCCTCGCTTCCTTTTATTGCTTTCCCCAACTCGTTTAAGTATTTTCAGTTCTCCACAGACTACTACCATATAACAATAATACAATTTGTTCCGCTTATCTTAGAATTTTAGTTTCAATTCCCCAGCCCATCTCTTCCTCCCTAGCCTGACTCTGCTTTACGTCACCTGTGTAAACCAGACAGCCCCGGACCGGTTTTTGGTCCCATAGCAGCCTGTGGGGCCGGATGGAGCCGGATGGCAGCTCTCTGCCATCCGGTTTCATCACTCCAGGACACTCCGGGGGAATCCGGATTATTCTCTCCGGACACAAAAATGATGCTTGCATCATTTTTTCGTCCGGGGAGAAAAATCTCCCCAATTTGCCGGATCGCAGATTCGGCCGGAGTCAATCCGGCGCTCTCTAACATAGGAGCCTATGGGGCCAGATTGCTTCTGACCAGGAGGATCCAGCAACCAGACACTGGCTGCACGCCGCTGTTGTTTCAGGACCGCGGCTAGCTCCATGCTAGCTGCGATCTTGAAAAATCAGCAGCTGCGGCTGCAATTAGCAGCATCCGGCTGCACACAGGACCGGAGGGCACATTTGGCCCTCCGGTTCTGTGTGCTGATCCAGTCCAGGGCTGTCAGGGTCATTCCGGACAGCCCCGGACCGGATCACACCGTGGTGGGAAGCCAGCCTAAGGCAGTTTTTTTTTTTTTTTTCTGTTTCATTTGCTTGTGTATACATTTATGTGTCTTCAGAATCTGTGTCATTATCTGCCTGACGAAGGGGCCTCAGTGTCCCGAAAGCTTGCTATGTTTACCATCTTTTCAGCTAGCCATTAACAGGTATCAACCACTGAGGACTCTCAGATTGCAATATTTTTCATTATAGATTAGGAAGCAACTACTTATGAACATGGCTTAATTACGTAAATGTCTAATCACCGTCATTTCATTGTTTGTCCACTGAAACTACTTTAATATAATTTCACAAGTGCATCAAATTTGAGCGTGCAGCTTTTTGAATTTTGGACGTACATCCTCTGGTGGACTCAAAGAAACCCAATCCAATAATGAACTCATTGAACTAAAAAATGATAAAATGCTTAAGACAAAAATTGTGAAAACTAGCCAGCAATTCAAGTTCTGAGTAATTAGCACTGTAATAATGTTCAAGCGACTTTCAGAGCACACTGATTAAGCGCAGGCTGTCAAACGGATTCCTGAGGTGATATACTGAGCAAAGAAACCTCCGGACAACCAGAATTATTGTACAAGCTGACAGAGAATAAGAGGAAAATATGAAATGCAGTTTTAATGGCTTTTACTAATGTGGAGACGCAGAGCAATCTAATTAAAACTAAATCAGATATTGATGTGGTAAAAAGTAAACGAGAGATTATAGACGCTAAAGAGAACTTTCCCAAATATTTGCAGTGCTTCGAAAGTGTCCTTGAAACATTAAAGAATGAAACGCTGCCGCATAAATTACAGAAAGTCACAGGGACACACTTTATTCTTCACAGGACCAAGTATTAGGAAAGATTTAAATGGAGAAAGAATACAAAATGAGAGAACTATCCCATTAAATTACAATTAAGAATAAGACATGCAATATGCTACTGTACAAAGGCTACACAATGCCACATACATACCGTGTTTCCCCGAAAATATGGCGCCCCCCGAAAATAAGACATACTAGGGGGGTTAGTGTGCCTGTAAATATAAGGCACCTCCCGAAAATAAGTCATACCTTTTTATTTTTATGAACAGCATGCCACCGATTAAAAGACCGGGGCATGAGGCTCTGACTCTTCCTCCAGCCCCCCTGCTATTGTCCTGGTGACCACAGCTGTCCCGGATTCAAACGATGCATGTAGTCATGCACAGCTCTATTGTTCCTGCCCCCCTCCACTGTCTCAGCAAATCACTTGCCAGAAGTCGCTCCCTGGGTGGCCAATCACAGGCCAGTCGGCATATGACATCAGCTTTTGGCCTGTGATTGGCCATCTGGGTGGCTTCTGGCCTGTGATTGGCTTCCTAATGGCTCCGTACACCTACAGCATCTAAGGCCGGCAGATGAGGGCGGTGCTGAACTACATGCATTGGCGGCACCAGGACAACTGCAGGCAGATGAGAGTTGCACTGGAATGCAGCGGTGGACTGGTGACTAGTGTCCCTGTGTGTATATCCCTCATGTGTGTGTCCCCCTGTGTTTGTGTATGTGTCCCTGTGTTTGTGTATGTGTCCCTGAGTGTGTGTATGTGTACCTCTGGGTGTGTCCTTGAGTGTGTGTGTCCCTGCGTGTGTGTGTGTCCTTGAGTGTTTTTATGCTGATACCATATTAAGGAATTATGGGGTTGATGGGGATATCATATTGGGGCCACAAGGGGATGATGGGGATACCTTATTGGGTCTTGCAAGGAGATGATGGGGATACCTTATTGGGGGCTGCAAAGGGATGATATAAGTACTTTATTGGGGGCTGGAAGGCCATGGTGGGGATACCTTATTGGGGGCTGCAAGGGGATGATAAATGTTCATTATTTTTGCTCAACAATAAATATGAATACTTTTTCATGGACAATTAAGACTTTCTCTGAAAATAAGACATGGCGCATCTTTTCGAGCAAAATGTAATATAAGACGCTATCTTATTTTTGGGGAAACAGGGTATATAACGTCCAATCAGCTAATTACCCAACATTTTTTGGAAATTCCATGGAAATGAATATACAGAGTAGCGCATATGCAGGTAAATTAATGGAGAGAGTGGCACAGGCAGTACCTCTTTATTCTAGAAGTCTCTTCCTCGAGTTTGATGTGGGGTTTGAATGTTTATGGCATAACCTAATTGGAGATGATACAGATATTGGGATATGCTGCTAACCTCCCAGAATAGCTTCACAAATCTGGGTAAGGAGCTCGGCATCCATTACACTTTGGAAGATATATGTTACGACAGAGCCCATCCACTCACGCGGCGATGAACAAACCAGAAAAGAGGTTAACCACAGGGGAATCTTAAACCTGACCCTGTTGTGTCCTTGCGTGACCGTAGAGGTTGGAACCCTAACGTAACCCAGTGATGCCCCCCTCAACATCGGCAGACCCTGCATAATACAAAACATCAATAAAAAAGGTACACAAAGGCATAGATAGAGACAGGGGCTAAACATGTGTTCACACAGTCATACAGGGAGTAGGAAAAAACTGAAAGAAATCAAAAAAGACTTACAGATTAAGTAAAAACCCCTCAAAATCCCAAATGAAATAGGATGGGAGGATACTGGAAAGAGAAACACACAATCAAACATGTAAAAGTGATAACTCAGCAAGATTATCCAGAACTGAGGAGTTTGTGACTCCAAACATCTTCTACCTTGGAACCTAGCCAACACTGAGGCATGTGCATAACAAGCATAAATAGCAACTCCTACGAAGTGGCAGGGCAAGCAAAACAAGGAAGTAAACACCCCAGAGAGTAAATAAACAAAGAGACAAGAGAACTAACAGCAGTTGGATGGATAGAAAATATGCTTTGATCCAATATAGAAGGAAACTGTTCACACAAAAAGAGTTCCCTGGATCAAGTCCTGGAATTGAGCCATTACAACATGAATATTTAGAATTTATAATTAGAGATAAAAGGATCAGGAACATTTTAAAATCAGCTGTTCAAGTGGATTTTCCCAGGAAATTTTATTACAGTGAAGTTGCTCCTTGCAAACTAAATGTCTCTTATTATGTTCCATGGTCTTTCAAAATCCCAGAACATAACAAATGTGAGATATAAAAAAAATACTTATGCTAACCTCACTGCTCACCTCTCCTGCCCCACCACACTACAATGTACCCTGTCCAGTCCTGGGTGCAGCTTCTTATGATCACCACCGAGTTCTGAATTTCCAGACTTTTCACGCTAGACCAAAACATCTGGTTCTGATGAGGCCCTGGATGTTTGTGCACAGCAGCGTGTGACTTCATGACGGTGACCTTGCATGCATGGAAACATCCTGGGGCCAATCAGAGTAAGAAATACTGGTCTAGAGTGAGGAAACCTTGGAATTTGGTGACAATGATAAGAAGACTGAAAGGATAATACTGAAGAGCATATAGGGGCTAGTGAGGAGAGCAGTAAGGTGAATATAATAATTTTTTTTAAATGTTTTAACCTCTTGATGGCCCCTTGCGATCCAGCAAAAATTGTGGCCAATGGCCGCCCACTAGCTGAATTCACTCAGAAGCAAAGTGCTAAAAATCAGCATTTTTACAATTTCGTATATTTTAGTATTCCAGAACACTCAAATTCCATTTGAAGATAACCACTCATCTCTCTTAACCCCCTTCATGACCGGGGAATATTTCATTTTTCATTTTCGTTTTTTGCTCCCCTGCTTCCAAAAGCCATAACTTTTTTATTTTACCGTCAATATAGACATATGATGACTTATTTTTTGCGGGACGAGATGTACTTTCATATGAAATAATTTATTTTACCATATAGTGTACAGGGAAATTGCAAAAAAAATTCTAAATGCAGTGAAATTTCAAAAAAAGTGCAATAACACGTTTGTTTTTTGGGTATTTTAGTCTTCATGTTCACTATATGTTAAGACCGACATGACGGGGTGATGCCTTTGGTTGGTACGAGTTCGTAGACACCCAACATGTATAACTTTACCGGTATCTAGGTGGTGAAAAAAAATTCTGAAGTTTGCAAAAAAACAAAAACGCCATTTTCTGCGCCATTGCGCCATATTCTGTGACCCGTAGCGTCCTCATTTTTCAGGATCCGGGGATGTGTGATGGCTTATTTTTTGCAACTTGAGCTAACGTTTCTAGTGATACCATTTTTGGGGGGATCCGCAGTTTTGATAGCCCGTTATTGAATTTTATAGCAATGTTGCGGCGATTAAAAAAACTGAATTTTTGCGTTTGAACCATTTTTCCGTTACGAAGTTTACGGCTCTCATTAACGGATTTAATATGATGATAGATCAGACGATTCTGAACTCGGCTATACCAAACGTGTATTTTTTTTATTTTTTTACTACTTTTATTGTGATTGGGGGTAAAGGTGGGTGATTTGAACTTTTATATATTTTTTTTTACAGGTTTTTAAAAACTTGATTTTTTTATTAATTCTTATTTTTACACTGCCTCTTTAAGATGCACCTTGCTGCACAGTCCGATCGCTTCTGGGAGATACAGATGAGCTCATCTGTATCTCTCAGAATCGAGGACCTGTTATGGTTGGCGGCGCCTCCCAACCACAACAGGAAACTGCGCTCTGACAGCATCCGGGGTCTAGCCAGGATTTCGGGCTGTCACATGAGTGCCGGAGATCCCGCGATACTATTGCGGGATCTCCGGAGCAGGCGGGGAACAGCGCCCGGATCCGATCGGCGCTTTTATCCGGACATCTCAGCTGAGAAGATCAGCTGAGATGTCGGTGCTTTGATGTGAGCTCCGCGCCGGAGCTCACATCAAAGCCCCCTTACCGGCCCAGGAGGTTGTACAACGTCCTGTGTCAGCAATGAGTTAATATCCATTTTTAAGTACGATGGAATGCAGAGGATTACTAGGATTAAAGCAAGTGGGTGACCATATATTTGAATGATTTTCTATGGCCAAGTCCGCAACCTTCCCCACACATGAGAGCTTATGTTATCAGCCAATCATGTGCATTTCACCGTCACAGGTGGAGCACTACTCCGCCCACATTTGTCTTTTATTTACTAATGTCAATCTCTGGCAGAAACATTTAACATTCAGTGAGGTGAATAAATACTTCTGTTATTCGGCACAGTTGTGACATGATTGCGGGGCACAGATGGGATGTCATGACAGCCGAGGGTTTGCTAAACACCTGCCTGTCATTATGAGTCCCCTGTGGACACTGACCTGTTTAGCACAAGTGATCGGAAGATCAAAGCTTCAAGTTCCCTAAGGGGACTAATAAATATAGTAAAAAGTGAAAGAAAATGTTTAAACTATGAAACCCCCCAAAAGTTCAACCCAATCCCCTTTTGCTACATTAAAAATAAAACAATTAAAACAATGTACATATTTGGTATCGCCGCATTCATAACATTCTGATCTATCAAAATATATAATAAATTAATCCAATCGGTAAACGGTGTAACAGAAAACAAATCAAAATTCCAGAATTATGATTTTTATGGCCCCCACAACATGGCAATACAAAGCAATAAGAGTTGCTCAAAACATCATATCCTTTCCAAAATCACGTGATCAGCTACTGTATTCACATACGAACCAAAAACCCACCAACCCTATTAGATTCATTACCGGATATAATAGTGGATTTGGGTAAATAAGGAAAGCTCTGGAGAGATCATGGCATATCCTGCAAGCTGATCCAACCTTAGCAAAAATACTACCATCTCAACCACAGATGACCATTAGACGTGGTATGAACTTGAAGGATCAACTGATCAGAAGCCACTATGATGGCTACGAAAAAAGAACGTTCTTGGACAAATCCACATCATGAACTGGCTGCTTTCCCTGTGGGAAATGTGTAGCTTGCCCCAATATCGAGCGTAGTAACTCTTTTGTTGACTCAAATGGAACTAAAACATTTATGATCAAACAACGGATCACTTGTGAGTCCAAATGGGTAATATACTATGGGGTATGTCCCTGCAAGAAGATATATGTAGGGCTGACCAGTCGTCAACTAAAAATACGGGTAAGAGAACACATATTGGGTATTGAGGCAGCCAGGGATATTGAGGATGAAACTTTGTTAAAGACAATCCCCAGGCACTTCAAGAAATACCACCACTGTAATAGTAAAGAATTCTTGGTACGGGGTATTGAAATGGTTGACTTTGGTATTCGTGGTGGAAATGCTACTGTTAAGTTAGCCCAACTTGAAACGCGTTGGATTTGGACTTTGAAACAGTCCAACCAGCAGGCCTTAATGAGACCATCAGATATGTACCTTATCTTTAAAGTCTATATTCTATGTCGGGGCATAAGTGGTTCTTTTAAACTGTATATTGATCCCTTTTTTAATTCATTTTATTTTAGTATTGAGGAATAGATATCGCTCTTGATATGAACATGAATATGATGGACTACTAATGGATTCATTTATGGTGGTCCAAGAAGAATAAAAATAATATTTGCATATGGCGACACATGAAATACATAATCGTGGAAGTGAAGATGTACTGGAGATTTATTCTTATATATTATATATATTTATGTATTTAGTGTTATTATATTGAATGTATCCATCTACAGTCATGGCCAAAGGTTTTGAGAATGATACAAATATTAATCTTAGCAAAGTCTACTGCTTCAGTTTTTCTAATAGCAATTTGCATGTACTCCAGAATATCATAAAGAGTGATCAGCTTAACAGCAATTACTTGCAAAGTCAATATTTGCCTAGAAAATGAACTTTAACCCCCAAAACACATTTCAACATCATTGCAGTCCTGCCTTAAAAGGAGCAGCTAACATCGTTTTAGTGATTGTTCCATTAACACAGGTGTGGGTGTTGATGAGGACAGGGCTGGCGATCAATCAGTCATGATTAAGTAAGAATGACACCACTGGACAATTTAAAAGGAGGCTGGTGCTTGGTATCATTGTTTCTCTTCAGTTAACCATGGTTATCTCTAAAGAAACACGTGCAGCCATCATTGCACTGCACAAAACTGGCCTAACAGGGAAGAGTATCGCAGCTAGAAAGATTGCACCTCAGTCAACAATCTATCGCATCATCAAGAACTTCAAGGAGAGAGCTTCCATTGTTGTCAAAAGGCTCCAGGGCACCCAAGAAAGACCAGCAAGCGCCAGGACCGTATCTTAAAACTGTTTCAGCTGCGGGATCAGACTACCAGCAGTGCCGAGCTTGCTCAGGAATGGCAGCAGGCTGGTGTGAGTGCTTCTGCACGCACTGTGAGGCGGAGACTCTTTGAGCAAGGCCTGGTTACAAGGAGGGCAGCAAAGAAGCCACTTCTCTCCAGAAAAAACATCAGGGTCCGACTGATATTCTGCAAAAGGTACAGGGAGTGGACTGCTGAGGACTGGGGGAAAGGTACAGGGAGTGGAATGCTGAGGACTGGGGTAAAGTCATTTTCTCTGATGAATCCCCTTTTCGATTGTTTGGGACATCTGGAAAACAGCTTATTCGGAGAAGAAGAGGTGAATGCTACCACCAGTCCTGTCTCATGCCAACTGTAAAGCATCCTGAAACCATTCATGTGTGGGGTTGCTTCTCAGCCAAGGGAATCGGCTCACTCACAGTCTTGCCTAAAAACACAGCCATGAATAAAGAATGGTACCAGAATGTCCTCCAAGAGCAACTTCTCCCAACTGTCCAATAGCAGTTTGGCGCCCAACAATGCCTTTTCCAACATGATGGAGCACCTTGCCATAAAGCAAAGGTGATAACTAAATGGCTCAGGGAACAAAACATAGAGATTTTGGGTCCATGGCCAGGAAACTCCCCAGATCTTAATCCCATTGAGAACTTGTGGTCAATCATCAAGATACGGGTGGACAAACAAAAACCAACAAATTCTGGCAAAATGCAAGCATTGATTATGCAAGAATGGACGGCTATCAGTCAGGATTTGGTCCAGAAGTTAATTGAGAGCAGCCAGGGAGAACTGCAGAGGTCCTGAAGAAGAAGGGTCAACACTGCAAATATTGACTTGCTGCATTAACTCATTCTAACTGTCAATATAACCTTTTGGTACTCATAATATGATTGCAAAATATAATTTTGGTGTCATTCTCAAAACTTTTGGCCATGACTGTATATATTCATTATAATTTTCTATGGGTAGCCGATATTGATAGCAGCCTTTAATTATGATATTCTATCTGTCTGATAGGTTATATATCCTTGTGATGTATGGGTGACATTATGGATAAGACGACATTATTTGATGTCATCTTATGGAATTATGTACTTAGTGACAATATGATATGTACCATCTATATTCGTAATATTTCTTAATATGTGCACCAACCGTCTGTGATCTGTCTGTGCAAAATAAAAAATACAGAGATAGATGTCTTAGTGATGTAGATCAAGTCTAAAATTGGCTACTACAAGAAATATTGACCCCTTGATGATATTTCAATATCCTAATATCTATTTTGAATCCATTGTATGGATCCACTGCTGTATGCCAACTCTCCACCCTATGCGGGCGCTTCCCTGATGGCGCCGGTCCGCCTATCAGTTAGGCGTTTCTATGGAGAGCGTGCTGCGGGTCAGCGGACCTGCAGACACGTCTCTCCATGACGCCGCTGATGACGCAGGGCTGAGCGCTACATTAGGGCTAAAGCGTCCGCTGCCATGGCAACAAGAGCGGCGTCTGATTGGTCCTCCTCACTATTTTAATCCCACCCCTTCCCCTTCACTCACAAGCCCTCAGACGAAGGTGAACTACCGAAATGCGCATAAGGGCGCACGCTTGATACAGGAGCTGATATACACAGGTATTGAACGGAATATTATGTAAAGCTGTATATTATAAAAGCCGTATGGTTAGGTGATCTGGATATATAAAACTCTGGCACTATCCCCCTAAAATAGCCCCTCTGATATGGGATATCTATATAGGTCTAATGAAATCTTGTTCTGTTAGGAATAAAACGTTGGTTGATTCTAGCACTGAGAGGGCGTAGGCAGTATTGCTGATTGATCCTGCACATAGTAGTGATCTAAAAAGTCCATTTGGACGCTTCATGTTGTAGCCACGCTTGGTTGGTTCTAATTGTTGCACTGAGATGGTGATACTACTGATAGATTTTGTTAAGTCGGCACTGTGTGCAAAATCAATTTAGACTTCCATGTTGTGGCTACATAGGATCTATGCCATTTGGTGTGTATAATATTTATTATCTTTATTCTTTTCACAATTGTTTGATCCATAACAGACATATATTTAATATATTATATCCCTGTTTTTCATGTGGGCTAGTGCAATATATAATTAGATATAAAATAAAAAAACTCTTAGTTGTGAGGTGGATAGATACCCCCTTTTTTTTTTTATATATGAAGAGCTATTGAATTATAATATATTAATTCTATACTTTATATTGTGTATATGTATATTGATATTACAAGAGGAGAAAACTATATATATATATATATATGAGTATGTGAAGTAATATACATGTACAATCATTTTTAAATATCCATGTATCAATGCTGGTTTTTCTAACCTTACCCCCACCCCTTGTACTGCACATTGTTTATTTATTAAAAAATTGCACTTTTCATATAACTGACCGTATGATCGCGTTTTTTTCTCTCAGTCTGCTGGGAGATTGTTTAAAATATCAGTCAATGGGTAGGGTCACATTGGCAAGCTAAATTGCATTCACCGCATCCGGATCCGGATGCGGTGAACGCAATGCCGGGCACACACAGTTTTTGTCAAAACTGTGTGCAGAATACCGCACTGCGGTCACCGGATGGCTCAGGATGTGTAATCCTGAGCCATCCGGTAACTGCAGAGTTTGCGGTTCCCGGCTCTGCAAACCTAGGAAAGAGTTAAATTGATTAGTACAGTACTGTTTGAGGTCTGTAGGGGGGCTTAGACCCCCCTACAGACCGGCCGCCCACTTCGGTGGGCTCCTAATACAATATTCCCGATGCCACGGGCTCCTCCGAGCCCGTGCAAGACCCCACACACCCAGCCCCCCGAATTACTATACAGGGGTGCGTGCCTGCACCCCTCTGGTATCCTTAATCCTGTATGGGGGGAAAATGATATATTAAAGACATGGTTAAAGGACATATTTACGTGTCTTCTCCTCCAATGTTGTGACGTGTTCGCCCCGCCCCTTCATGACGCGGCCGGCCTCTTATCAATGGCTGAGGCACAGAGGGGGCGGCCATAACAACTGAGGGGGCGGAGGCTGCCGCATACAGCCCCGCCCATGGATTCGTCACAACATTGGAGGAGAAGACACGTAAATATGTCCTTTAACCATGTCTTTAATATATCATTTTCCCCCCATACAGGATTAAGGATACCAGAGGGGTGCAGGCACGCACCCCTGTATAGTAATTCGGGGGGCTGGGTGTGTGGGGTCTTGCACGGGCTCGGAGGAGCCCGTGGCATCGGGAATATTGTATTAGGAGCCCACCGAAGTGGGCGGCCGGTCTGTAGGGGGGTCTAAGCCCCCCTACAGACCTCAAACAGTACTGTACTAATCAATTTAACTCTTTCCTAGGTTTGCAGAGCCGGGAACCGCAAACTCTGCAGTTACCGGATGGCTCAGGATTACACATCCTGAGCCATCCGGTGACCGCAGTGCGGTTCCCAGAAACGCTGCGAAAACTGCTGCCTGCATGATTTTAAACGCAGGCAGCAGTGCCGGATCCGGCCACCGGATGGCTTGTGAAGCCATCCGGTGTTTTGCATAGGCTTCCATCAGGAGCCTTTCCTGGTCCGGTTTTGAGCTTTTTTAAAGCTCAAAACCGGATCAGGATTTTAAACACAAAACGCCAATGTGACCCTACCCAATCAGTAAAAACTGCAGCTGCAAAAAATTAGTCTTCACACAGCCCGATATCCTCAAAAATGAAAAAAAAATGGGTCTCAGAAAAAGGAGGAAGGAAGCAATAGAAATTTTTACTTACAAATTTCCCTATTTTTTGTACCACTAAGGCTACATTCACACATTGCGCTTTTTTGCGCGCTTTTCAAAAAAGCGCACCTGCGTCTGATGGCAAAGTGAATGGAATTTTACTTTTGCCGTTCAGACACTGCCTAAATATACACTGCGCTTTTATGGGAGAAAGCGTGCGCATAAAAAGAATGACCATGTCAATTCTTTACGCAAGAGCGCCCACGCTTTCTCTCATAGGAGCCATTATACCTGCTGGAATCACGCATCGCCGTTCAGACAATGCGCAATTCCAGCGTGTATAATGTCGGTGCCGCAGGAGGTAATGTCAGACCGGGGGGGGGAACAATCCCGTGTTCCTCCCCTGTGTGACATCTGTGACAGCCCTTTTTGGGTTTCGCAGTGTATTAATATGCACTGTGAAACCTAATTAAAAGTCATTCAAATGTATGAAAAATAATAAAAATTTAATACTTACCCTCCGGGGAACCGAGACATCCATGTATGATCTCCTTCCAGGGCCTGTAGTCTGTGATTGGCTGCTCGCAATCATGTGATATGCACGTCACATATCACAAAATCGCTAGCGGCCAATCACAGATCTTGGCAGGTCCTGGAAGGACAGTAGATGTGGGCTCCTGGCTCCCTGAACACCCAGCGGAGGGTAAGCATTCATTTTTTATTATTTTTAATACGATTTGGATACTTTTTATTTAGGTTTTGCAGTGTATATTAATACACTGCGAAACTAAAAAGGGCTGTCACAAATGTCACACAGGGGAGGAACACAGGATTCTTCCTCCCCTGTGTGACATCACTTCTCCCCTGCTCTTTTGGGGAGAAGTGTGAGCATAAAAAAAGGCAGTGTGTGAATGCACCGCATTTTTTACCGCACTTTTTCGCGCAGCTGCAAAACGCGGCAAAAAATGCCCACGCAAAATGCGCTATGTGTGAACATAGCCTTAAATTACCACTGACTTGGAGAATCCTATTGCTTTGTTAGTTTTACTGTATAGGGAATATGATAAATAAAAAAAAAACTAAAGCAATTGTAAAATTTTACTTTGTTTGCTTTTTTAACATACTCAAATTGTTCTTTCATTTACCAGTACACCATATAAGAAAATGGAGAATGACTTTGGGCAACTCAACAATGTAGTAACCGGAAGAGGTTTTTAAATGAAGGAACATTTCACTGGTGACAAAGACATGGCTCGTTCTTATTCCAATTTTTTCTGTGGTAACATATACATGTGAAACCTGAACGATAAAGAAACAAGACAGAAGAAGAATCAACTTCTTTTATATATGGTGCTGGAGAAGCATGTTATCAAAACCTTGGATGGCAAGAAGAACAAGCAAATCAATTTTGGAAAAAATTAAGCCAGACAAGTCGATAAAAGCAAGAATCATCAAGCTATGACGTGTCTACTTTGGACATCTCATGAGAAGAGAACAATTTCTGCAGAAGAACATTATGGTTGGAAGAGTAGAAGAAACAAGGTGAAGAGGAAGACTGGCACCCTATGGCTTGATACTCTCAAGATAACGGCAGAGAAGACACTGGTGGACCTATCTAGGCTTGGTGAAAACCCTGGTGGACCTATCTAGGTTTGGAGATGACCTTGATGAACCTATCTAGGCTGCACAAGATCGATATTCCTATAGAGCGTTCATCCATCAAGTTGCCTTGGCTCGAGACAGAGCTGAAGACCCTTAAATAATAATAATAATAATAATAATGGAAAATGAATGGTGCAATTCGCAACTATATTTCATCCCACAAGAAAATAAGTTTCCATACAGCTATATTGCTGGAAAAAAAGAAAACATTATGGCTCTCCGATGAAGGGGAATAGAAAATGAAAATGGAGACATGGAAAATGGTCATACGTGAAAGGGTTGACTTCACCCATCTGTAACATTTATGATAGACTCAAATGATTTGCCATAATTGTCTAATACATACCTTTTTCCCTCAGTGGACTGACATTTATATAAGAATTGGACTTTGAATGCACTGTAGAAATAGAGAAGTGGCTGCACACGCCCAGCTCTCTCCGTTCAATTATTTGGTTGCTTCGTAAATTTTATTATTGAGGTCACATTTTTCGGTAACAATGAGCTTTTAAAAAATATGTGTCTCCAGATTTTACTAATCCTTCGAGAATAACCTGATAAAGGGGTCCTAGACCGTGATTCTAGGTCTGCATTCCTTACTGGACTGATTGCTGCAATCTCCAGGTCTATGCATGCTGAGCTCTGCATCATCCCGACCACATCACTGATTGGCAGCTCTCTGAGTACACTGTGCATTGATAGAAAGATGCCAATTACAGAGCTCTACAGTCTCTGGCAGCAGGTTTACTACTCCTCTCCTGCAGATTAAATAGAGATTTTGTCAGGGTCTCTTTCCCTACATTATGCTGCCTTTAGATTAGTTGGCAAAAACCTGGTGACAGATTCTCCTTACAGGTTTGAAGTCACTTGAGCATCATTAAAACATTTATTATGGAGCCCGACAGTTTTTTCTGAGGCTTCAGAATGGTTTTTATTCACTATAAAATTATCACCATGTTAAGAAATTGTAGAATGTTAAAGATCTCCACTAACCATCATCTCAAATAGTCTGCCAGAAATACTAATAGATTGCAAAGTGAAAATGGGACATTTGCAAGATGTCAAAATTAATGATATAAACTGACTTTTGATAAAGCATCGGAGTCAACACTATCCCGCAGTATATTGTGATCCCGTCCTCTTTAATGTTTTAGTTACCTCTTTGTGCATTCAATAGTCTGTTGCGTTTTACCACCTGTCTAATGTACTTTTTGCATCTGTCATTTTCTGTTCTCTGTACTCTTACTGTCTGTACAAGACTTATTCTCACTTGGTGATTGCCTGTACGTGTCTAAATCTGATATTTGCCTTTTTTCAAACCTAGCACAAGTACACTATAAGGACAAAAGTTTGAGATACCTACACATTACACCTAAAAAAGATGGTATGACATCCTATTCTAAATCCATAGACCTTAATATGGAATTAGTCCCACCGTTTAAAGCAGGAGTCCCCAGCCTGTAGCTCGGAAGCCACATGTAGCTTGCGGGCACGTGATGTGCGGCTCACGGCTGTCTTCCAGTTTGATGCATAAACACTAGGTCTAGCAAATGGCTATGAACAGCAAGTCTCCAGATGGTAAGTTAGGAGAGA
The DNA here is from genome assembly GCA_033576535.1 of Allobates femoralis. Classification (NCBI taxonomy): domain Eukaryota; kingdom Metazoa; phylum Chordata; class Amphibia; order Anura; family Aromobatidae; genus Allobates; species Allobates femoralis. The sequence continues at coordinate 51,766,748 of JARQOC010000005.1, read as the reverse complement.
AGAAGCGGCACTCATACGGGCTTTGAGAGCCCGTAGAAGTGGAAGTATCCGTGAAACGGTCACCGTCGCCTCCAGCCTTTCTCCCTCCCCGAGAGCACCTGTATTAATTTCTGCACGATGATTCAATAAAGCCGGTTTGCACCAGAACGTAGGAGTGCCGAGTGCCGCTTCTTCTCTCCTAACTGGATATACCTGATTGCTGCACAGCTGAGCAATGTGCTCCTACCCTCACCTAACTAGAGTATCAAGAGGATTAACAGGTCAGTGCCCGGTTTTCTTACTTTCTCGGACACTCCAGATGGTAAGTTTTGTGAGCAGCTCCACATAGAAGAACAGATCTGAATGGGTAAAGTGGGAACCACCTGGATCTAGATATGTTGTCTCGGTGTGATTTCTGTGGTTAAGCTTTGGCTGTCATTATGTGGGGCACTGGGTGTCACTACTGTGACGTGTTTCATGACTGTCTGCCAGTGCTTAATGTGGCTCGTGACCCTTTTTCAGAGCTGTGGCTCTCAAGTTCAGAAAGGTTGAGCCCCTCTGCTTTAAAGCTTCAATAGCTGCCATTGTACTTGAAGAGCTTTTTACAAGATTTCTGTGGGAATTTTGGCCAATTCATTTAGAAAAGCATATTGTGGTATCACACACAAATCTTGCAGATGGTGGATGTGCTCACAATCTTTGTTTTAGTTCATCTACATGGTTAAATTTAGATGAGGTTAGGGCTCTGGGCGGACTAGATAAGTTCTTCCATGGAGAACTTAGGAACTAGCTTTCTGCAATGGGAAATAGTCACGGGGAATAGAAAAATGGTCGCCCCAATATCCACAAAGTTAGAAACATACCACTGTAACTAAGAGAATTATAGCAAACCCTAAAAAACAAATCCATAGCGTTATCTCTCCTCCAATAGACTTTACAACTGGCAAACTGAATTCATGGAGATAACATTGTCCTGACATACAACAAACCCAAAAACATCCAGGAGAAGCTTGATGTCATTCTACAGTACACAATTGCACAGTTCTTTAGTCTAGCGCACTGAGTTCAGGGATAGGGATGGGGAAGGCATCCTGTCAGACAACCACTCCCTGGATTCCCGACACCGAACAGATGGCATGGCAACCACCGTGATTTGCAAATAGAAATAAAACAGGGATCTGGTGTCTTTCTTTGCTGCTTTTGTGCTTTATTTACACAAAATTAAAAACGTCACATACCCCGTAGGGTCACGCTTTACGTGTTTCTGGGGGGCTCCCCTTAGTCGAGGCAACGACTAAGGGGAGCACCCCCGAAACGCGTATAGCTTGACCCTATGGGGTATGGGACGTTTTTAATTTTGTGTAAATAAAGCGCAAAAGTAGCTAAGAAAGACACTGGATTCCTGTTTCATTTCTTTAGTCTAGTACCGGTGGCTTCATACCACTCCGTTCAATGCTTGGCTTTGTGCTTAGTTATTTAAGGCTAGGGTCAAACTCAGTGCTGCCCCTGCGGCAGCCGGATTACGTTACAGCAGAGCTCAGCCTACTGTAACTGCCAGCGGTAACGTCGGGAACTTTGGGAGAATGCAGCCCTTTGTTACCCGATGTGTACCATAGTTACTGGCTACACACAAAGCTGCCTGGACTGCGGTAATCCTGAGCACAGAGAAAAACGTGCAACCTGATGGGCCTGGTAGAAAGTTAAAAAGCAGTTGAGAATTCCTTGTGGAAACAATATGTCATAACTTTTCTATACTTGGTTTCCAAAAAGGGGGTTGACACCCCAAAAAAAGGGACTAGAGCCACATACGGGGGTGTCCAAGAGCTCTGAGGGTATCTTATTTGTTGCTGAAGGCATCTGCTAATAACATGATTTATTGGAGGTGTCAGACCCCAGGTTACATAGCTGCCCATTGCCCATGATCACTGAGCTAATCGACTAACACATAGGCTAGCTCTGCTCATATTATACATATCCTCATATCCTGTCTGTAGTGTTGATTCTCAACCCAGCGAGGGTCCACAGTCATATCCCATATCAGTGAACTGATTTTCACTGAAGAGCCAATTACTGGTTTGTTGGTCTCAGGGAGTTTGGGGAACATAGTGAGGGCCACACTTCCTCACCTGATTTCTGGAAAGATGATTGGTGTCCACTTTGTCCATGGAGATACTGAAGACAACCCTTTGGCCGTGGTGGTCAAAGACACAAATTGTGTCTTATTACACCCTGTCATAATAGGACAGGACTTTACCTAGGGGGTTTCTGATAGATACCTCTTCATTAAAAACTCCTCGGCTTGATGCCAGCTGACAATCATTAGCTTACATCAACCCCGCTAATCATTGCCACAATGGTCAAAGCAGCTGAGCAAATAGGAAGACCTTGGGCAAACTAAACTCAGACATGGACTTTTCTAAAAGTCTATGTTCAGGTCTGAGTCCCAGACACAAGCAGTCGGGTTCAAACCCTGTACTTTATCATTTGGGTTTGCTCATCTCTACTTCTGGCCTCTTTTCTATGGCTGTAATGGGAGCCCTCCACAACTTTCGGGTGGGCTATCGTCTTAAGTGTCTGCCGCCAAATTGGATGCTTTGTCTGAGTGTGTGCACGCCACCGTAAGAACCACGATGACAAGTCATAGTAGAGCTTAATGACAAAGACATTTATTTTAGGAGGGGTTAGCAGTTTTACATCATTCATATAGTCTATAGAACTGTGTTAGTTAGCATTTCAGATCAGCCTTGATTAGTACATTCAGTCCATGCTGATAAGAACTGCTTCAGCACTGCTACATAATCTTGAGACAGAGAAATTCCAGAGGAGGGTAAGAAGGACAAGAAGGAGAAGAGATAACTAGAGGAAAGTGCACGGATTCATATAAACGTGCTGTTGGAACATTTCTGAATGACTTCAATTAACTTATATCAGTTATTAACTATTTATTGCCATGACACTATAGGATCGGGTAGTGTGTAGACAAGGCTTTGTCATTTTTTCTCTCTTTCTCAGACCAATTTATAACCTCCATGAAACATGGTTTGCGTGTTGACCCTGATGTCTATGTCCCTGATGGTGATGATACACCATTTTGAATAATTTGTCTGAATCGAAACGCAAATAATTCGGATTCGCAAACTCAAATAAATTTAAAAAAATGTGATATTGTTTAATTCATGTAGAGCCGGTTTGATCAATCCTAGTGATGGGCGAGTCCTAAATTACTCGGAATCGCTTGACTCTAGCGAGTCCGAGCCCGGGACTCGCTACTCGTTGCGAGTCTAGCGAGTCCAATGTTAATGAATGGCAAAGCGAGTAATAGCGAGTAGTGTGCGATTTACAAATCGCAGATGTGTCTTGGAAGCTTCAGCCTGAAGCAATCCTAGTTTTGTCAGAGACTCTGACAAAACTAGGATTGGCATTGACTTGCATTGGACTCGGTTACTGTGCTAGTAATCGCTGGGAAACTTGCACAGTAAGAAGTCAGTCTGTCTGCTCTGTGCTGGCTGCCGCAGCTCCAGGGTCCTAGAGCTCGCCTGCTCTTCCTGTGTGTAGCAGAGCTGAGATTGTTCTCAGTCTGCTCACTCCCTGTGCATAGACATCTATATCTATGCACAGGGATGTAGCAGAGAGGTCATCGCTTTTTGGACTATGCCGGACGGAAGAGGATTTTTTTAATTAAAGATGGAGTCCCTAATGGCTTTTTTTTTTATTTCTAATAAAATTTTCTCTCTGTGTTGTGTTTTTTTTTAAATAATTTAATAGAAATTCATGGCGGTCATGTCTAATATTGGCGTGACCGCCATAAATTTCGGGCTTAGGGCCAGCTGATAATACAAAGCTGGCCCTAACCTCTTTATTACCCAGCGTGCCACCGCCACCAGGGCCGCTGGAAGAGCGGGATTCAGCGCCAGAGGATGGCGCTTCAATGAACGCGCCATCTTCTGGGGCGGCTGCGGGCTGCAATTTGCAGCGGGGGGTGCCCAGAAAGTTTAGGCCTCCCTGCGCTGCGGATTCCAGCCCCCAGCTGCTTAGCTGTACCTTGCTAGACATAGAAATTGCGCGGAGCCCCACGCATTTTTTTTTAATTATTTCATGAAATTCATGTAATAATTAAAAAAAAGGGCTCCCCTATATTCTTGTGTCCGGCCAGGTACAAATAGGCACCTGGGGGTTGGGGGCAGCCCGTCGCTGCCTGCTGGATCCGGCTGGTTCCAGAAATACGGCGAAGCCCACGTGAAATTTTTTTCTGACAAATCCATAAAACAATGTAAATAAAAGGGACTGCATCTTTATTAACCCCTGGACCATGGGCGAGGGGTTAATAAAGATGCAGTCCCTTTTTTAGGATTGTTTTATTGATTTTTCAGAAAAAAAATTACATGGGCTTCGCCGTATTTCTGGAACCAGCCGGATCTAGCAGGCAGCGTCGGGCTGCCCCCAACCCCAGGTGCCTATTTGTAGCTGGCCAGACACAAGAATATAGGGGAGCCCTTTTTTTTAATTATTTCATGAATTTCATGAAATAATAAAAAAAAAATGCGTTGGGCTCCGTGCAATTTCTATGTCTAGCAAGGTACAGCTAAGCAGCTGGGGGCTGGAATCCACAGCGCAGGGAGGCCCAAGCTTTCTGGGCACCCCCCGCTGCAAATTGCAGCCCGCAGCCACCCCAGAAGATGGCGCGTTCATTGAAGCGCCATCCTCTGGTTCTGAACCCCGCTCTTCCAGCGGCCTTGGTGGCAGTGGCACGCTGGGTAATAAAGAGGTTAGGGCCAGCTTTGTATTGTCAGCTGGCCCTAAGCCCGAAATTTATGGCGGTCACGCCAATATTAGACATGACCGCCATGAATTTCTATTAAATTGTTTTAAAAAAAACACAACACAGAGAAATTTTTTTATTAGAAATGAAAAAAAAAGCCATTAGGGACTCCATCTTTAATTAAAAAAATCCTCTTCTGTCCGACGTAGTCCAAAACGTGATGTCCTCTTTGCTAGATCCCTGTGCATAGATATAGATGTCTATGCACAGGGATGAGCAGACTGAGAACAATCGCAGCTCTGCTACATCATCTCTGTGAGCAGGCGGACTCTAGGACCCTGGAGCTGCGGCAGCCTGCACAGAGCAGACAGCCAGACTCGGCTCGCAAAGTAACAGCAGTTACTTTGCGAGTTTCCCTGCGATTACTTGCACAGTAATGAGATCAATGCAAGTGAATGGCAATCCTAGTTTTGTCAGAGTCTCTGACAAAACTAGGATTGCCATTGATTTGCATTGGACTCATTGCTGTGCGAGTAATCGCTGGGAAACTCGCAGAGTACCGAGTCCTGCGAGTCCCTTACTACTCGCCGAGTAACGAGTCCTAGCGAGTAGACTCGCCCATCCCTAATCAATCCTAGATAACAACCAGTCATATCATTATATAAAGATAAAACACAGTCATGCAGCAATAAAAGGATAAGGTACAAAATTTACTGTATTACTGTAGTATGTAGGATAACAAATATAGTGATATGTCAATACAGACATAGTAAACACAATGATGTCATAAAACAGGATCACTAAGCACAAGGGTGTCAAAATGCAAGAATAATACAATAAGCAAAGAGATATCATAAATCAAGGTGATGCATATAACTTAAGTGGAAAAATAGCAAAGGAATAAAAGGTAGAGTAATATCACAGTAAATAAATCAGAGTTACAGTGTGTCCCTATGCAGTAATAATGCACAAAGTAATGTCACAAAATAGAAACAGAAAGTGATGTCATATTTTGGATAGTAAAGACATAAATAAGGTTTATACAGTGTTTTTAAACTACTGGAATAATGTAAACAGGGTGGTAACAGAATATAGATGATAATTTTGTGCCAAAGCATGTCGTGAGTTAATGTTCTTAATTAACCAGACGTGTTGGTCTTTTGTTTGTTAACTCATGTTTGTTAAGTCATTGTTTCTTGTCTGACTGCTTGGAGCTGCATTGTCTCAGTTTGTGGATTCCTAATTGAATGTAAATTACCTCAACCCCTCTTTCTACATTACTCCGAGGAGAATTATGCAGTCGGATTGAAATGCCAACCAATAAGGGGCCAGCCTTATTCCACCAATCCAGTAAGAATACAATATACCATGAGTTGAGGGCTTGGGATTAGCGATGGGCGAGTCCTAAATTACTCGGAATCGCTTGACTCTAGCGAGTCCGAGCCCGGGACTCGCTACTCGTTGCGAGTCTAGCGAGTCCAATGTTAATGAATGGGGAAGCGAGTAATAGCGAGTAGTGTGCGATTTACAAATCAGCCTGAAGCAATCCTAGTTTTGTCAGAGACTCTGACAAAACTAGGATTGGCATTGACTTGCATTGGACTCGTTTACTGTACAAGTAATCGCTGGGAAACTCGCACAATAAGGAGTCAGGCTGTCTGCTCTGTACAGGTTGCCGCAGCTCCAGGGTCCTAGAGCCCGCCTGCTCTTCCTGTGTGTAGCAGAGCAAAGGGCTCCCCTATATTCTTGTGTCTGGCCAGGTGCAAATAGGCACCTGGGGGTTGGGGACAGCCCGTCGCTGCCTGCTGGATCCGGCTGGTTCCAGAAATACGGTGAAGCCCATGTAATTTTTTTTCTGAAAAATCAATAAAACAATCCTAAAAAAGGGACTGCATCTTTATTATCCCCTCGCTCATGGTCCAGGGGTTAATAAAGATGCAGTCCCTTTTATTTACATTGTTTTATGGATTTGTCAGAAAAAAATTTCACGTGGGCTTTGCCGTATTTCTGGAACCAGCCGGATCCAGCAGGCAGCGACGGGCTGCCCCCAACCCCCAGGTGCCTATTTGTAACTGGCCAGACACAAGAATATAGGGGATCCCTTTTTTTTAATTATTTCATGAATTTCATGAAATAATAAAAAACAAATGCGTGGGGCTCCGCGCAATTTCTATGTCTAGCAAGGTACAGCTAAGCAGCTGGGGGCTGGAATCCGCAGGGCAGGGAGTCCAAGCTTTCTGGGCACACCCCGCTGCAAATTGCAGCTCGCAGCCACCCCAGAAGATGGCGCATTCATTGAAGCGCCATCCTCTGGCGCTGAACCCCGCTCTTCCAGCGGCCCTGGTGACGGTGGCACGCTGGGTAATAAAGGGGTTAATACCAGCTTTGTTATACAAGCTGGTATTAAGCCCGAGATTCTTAATGTCAGGCCACGTTTGACCCGGCCACTAAGAATCTCCAATAAAGGGTTAAAAAAACACAACATAGAGAAAATTTTTTATTAGAAATAAAAAAAAAAAGCCATTAGGGACTCCATCTTTAATTAAAAAAATCCTCTTCCGTCCGACGTAGTCCAAAACGCGATGTCCTCTCTGCTACATCCCCTGTGCATAGATTTAGATGTCTATGCACAGGGAATGAGCAGACTGAGAACAATCTCAGCTCTGCTACATCATCTCTGTGAGCAGGCGGGCTCTAGGACCCGGGAGCTGCGGCAGCCTGCACAGAGCAGACAGCTGGACTCGGCTTGCAAAGTAACAGCAGTTACTTTGCGAGTTTCCCTGCGATTACATGCACAGTAATCAGACCAATGCAAGTCAGTGGCAATCCTAGTTTTGTCAGAGTCTCTGACAAAACTAGGATTGATATTGATTTGCATTGGACTCGTTGCTGTGCGAGTAATCGCTGGGAAACTCGCAGAGTCCAAGTCCTGCGAGTCCCTTACTACTCGCCGAGTAACGAGTCCTAGCGAGTAGACTCGCCCATCCCTACTTGGGATATAAAAAAGGACTGCTTCGATCACCAGTTGTTCATTTGCTACATTGTCTCAGTTTGGGTCTTTGGTCCCGGCTAGAGGATCACATTGCATCTTCATGGTCTCAACCTAGGATCCTTAGGATTCACCTGGAAGAAACTCAGGTTGGGGCAATTTAGTCAACTGGCTACAGACTTTGCTGTGCTCAGTAGGCTTCCTAAGCTTGTCGCTATTCCTTTCTCTGTGGGTGCCCGCCAAACGTGGGGTGCTGCAGGATTGGAGTAGTTGGCCTGGAAGCCCCAAAGACATTTATATTCTAATCCCTGGTGATCTACAAGAAGGGTGAGACTCTGTTGCCTGTTAAATTGTGTCTTCTTGCCCGGTATGTTTTTGACTTTTGGGATCCAACAAAGTCTTACCGTTGAGTTGTCTGAGTAGTGTTTCGCCTACGGTTAAGGAGCGTGGGTGTTCCGTGGCATGATCCCTGGTCCATGCGGTCTTTCTAAAGGTGGACGAGAGCACCCACTGACCCCTGTGTCTACACACTGTCATCATACTAAGATATCTAATGCAACGTCACAACACAGATGAAGGTGCCTAAAGAAAATGTAAGCCAAGATTTTGAAGGAAAATTAATAATAGTGTAACCCTTAGGACAAAGAATAAACATGGATGTGGTATAATTGCCTTTAGACCCCTCCGACTCAGGAGCCCAGGTGTGACTGAAAACTCTGGATCTCCTATAAAGCTCCTAGCTTCATTAAATGTGAAACCATTCAATTAAATATTTACATCTGGAAGGAAAAGGAATAAAAATGTGTTTGCAATATTTGTATCAAGGGCTAGACAGAAAAAAACATAGTAAATTTAGGAAGAGCAAAACCTCTTAAATATTTAAATACTATTGTGCACAATATTAATAAAGAATGGTTTGGATATACTATGAGTACACAGCTGTTTGACAACTTTGTTCTACTTTTATTTTTATCTTCTTTGTTTTACTAAGATGCTACAGTTTGTGACTTAGCATTTGCCAATTTCAAGCACCAGTAAGTTTTCTTATTAAAGTTATAAATTATATGATAAGTGTTAAAACACTCAATTCATTAATGTCTGTTTAGATAGCAGAAAGGTCAGTAACATGCTGTTTTCTCCCATAGATAAATCTAGATAAATAGAATAATGGAAGGAAATTGATTTTACATTAATCTTTTAATATTATTTATTATAATGAACAGGACAGTTTGTTCTTAGCATCTTGTATTCTTTTTAACCTACAAAACTTTGAAGAGGGATACACATATAATCGTTACACCTTATTGTGATAGACATCAGATGGTAATACTAATCACTGGTTCATTATTACAATGTTCCTGTAGCTTTAGTTGACTTTTCAGATAAAGCTGTCCTGTTGGTATGAGTCAGACATAACACTCTGCCAGACCTTTCTATAACTTGCACGATGTATTTTCACCAATTATCCTCTCCGCAAGCTCTATGTCTGATTTCCAATTGTCTCTGAGCTAGTGGGTAAAACCTGGCTGCCTAGATATCTCCCTTACACAGTACATCAAGACATGGGAGATTCCAACTGTATAGCACATGATCAAAAGCAGCAGAATGGAAGGTATTGTAGAGCAGCACTGAGCAGTGTAGCTGCAAATCCAGCTCTAGGGTGGGACAAAAGATTTAGCAGAAAGTAGAAGCATAATCTAATTTTCTGTATATTCTATACCCATCACTAAGCAGCTGTATTCTGGTAGTCCTTGCTTTTAGCAAGTTTGATACCTAAATTCAATTTTATTGTAGAATATTAATAAGGGTCCTTTCATATTAGCGTTTTACGCTGATCACGGCAGATGCGGTGAAAAATCCGCAACTGCCATGATTACCACATAACGGCCGCACTTGCGGTTCACTTGCGGCAAGCCCCATGCAATGTCAATGAGGATTGCGGTAAGTGTGCGGCAGGTGCGGCAAGTGCTGAAACCACAACTGTACCGCACTTGCCGCACCTGCCGCAAGCCCCATAGACATTGCATGGGGCTTGCCGCAAGTGAACCGCAAGTGCGGCCGTTATGCGGTAATCGCGGCAGTTGCGGTTTGTTCACCGCAACTGCCGCAATCAGCGTAAAATGCTGATGTGAAAGGGGCCTAAAAGATAAACATTACATAGTTAAGTACAGTTAAAGGGAACCTATCACCACAACCAGTAAGCCCTTACATGCAGCATTCTGGAATGCAGTATTAATATTATGGTTTATTTACAGAGCACCATTGATTTTCCATTGTGTAAAGATTCAGGAAGGGGGAAATGGAAAGCAGCTCACATCACACACCCTTTGGATCCCAGGCACCTGAAGAGGTGGTTGGCTTCCATCCAATGTTATCATGAAGTGAAAGAAAAACTCCGGTGCCTTCAGTCCATATTACGAAGTACTTTATTCAAAAATTCTTAAAATCATTAGCATCCTATGCCGGACGCGTTTCAGACACACAGTCCTTATTCATTTGGACTGAAGGCACCAGAGTTTTTCTTTCATTTCATTGATTCCATTATGCTGTACATGAGAAGGGGTTATGTAATAATAATAATAATACTAATAATAATTACAAGTTAAAAATACAATGAACAAACTAATAGTGACCGACTGGTACGGAGGGGAGAGAGGACCCTACCCTTGCAGGCTTACATACTACAGGGCAGTGGGAAGAGAGATGATAGGTTGGGTCTGCTCTGGTGGTGGCGGAGCGCCGGGTCTAGTGGTGGTGAGGTGGCACTGTGGTCATTGCAGGCTGTAGGCTGCTATGAAGAGATGGGTTTTTGTCAGGTTCCGCTTGAAGGTTCAGAGTGTAGGGATAGTCGGACGCTTTGAGCTGCAGAATTCCAGAAGATGGGGGATGCTCGGGCGAAGTCTTTCAGGTGGTTAGATGAGGAACGTGCAAGTGTGGAGGAAAGAAGAAGGTCTTGGGGGGATCGAAGATTACAAGTTGGATAATATTGAGAGATTAGTTCAGAGATATATGGGGGAGACAGATTGTAGATGACTTTGTAAGTCAATGTTAGTAGTTGTTAGGTTCAAAAGGGAAGGTGTGTAGTTAGTCCACACTGCTACAAAAGATGCGAAGCCCAAATCTTCAGTTACTTGGGGTTTATTGGATCCATCCAACGCGTTTCAGAGCCTGCTATGCTCCTTCATCAGGGAACACACTCTTGATGAAGGAGCATAGCAGGCTCTGAAAAGCGTTGGATGGATCCAATAAACCCCAAGTAACTGAAGATTTGGGCTTCGCGTCTTTGTAAAAGCGCGGACTAACTACACACCTTCCCTTTTGAATCTAAGGATTGCCTACCACGCTGCCCATGGAAGTGTGTCTCGCAGCAGCTACCTTATATGTTGCATACTGGTTGTGTGTCACACAACCTAAAAAGGTGAGCAGTTACATTTAGCGGCTTCAGAGCCCCCCACACATTTAACGATAAGACCCCATTTGCACTTGCTTCCTTTGCAGATATAAATCATTTCCAATGTTAGTAGTTGTTAGTAGAATGCAGTATATATGGCCCCACACCTGTATACAGAGCTTACTGGCAGTGGCTGCAGTTTATAAGATCCCTTTCAACTCTCAATTCCAATATATAATCCAGACACACAATATATGTAATGGACATATGGCACCAGTTTTGTAAGAAAATATATTTCTAATGGTGGTATTGACATGAATTTCTCACCAGTTGCTGGAAACAACCCATTCAATCCACACTGGCAAAGAAATCAAACCAAAGTTTTCCAAACATTAAGTTATGTGTAATAATGAAAAATGACACAGGGAAAAAGTATTGAATACATAATAAAGTAAGGTACAAAAAGCAACGGAAAGTCATGATACCAGGTGAAATCTATCAGTAATTAGAAAGCAATCCTGCCACTTATTGAAAAATAATTTCAGCTTATTCATCTGATGGCTTATAAAAAAAATGTCTAGTTACCAATGAGCCACACAAGAAACATCTCATGATGGGTAAAACCAGTGAGCTGTCTCAAGACCTTTGCAATCCTATTTTTGCAAAATATACTAATGGCATTGATTAAATAACTACTTAAGGTTCCAATAAGTACTGATGGGGCCATATTTTGGAAATGGAAAGCGCATAATTTCACCATAAACTATCCAGAACCAAGTGCTCCCCATAAGATGTCAGACAATGGAATGAAAATAATAATCAGACGAGTTGTCCAAGAGCCAAAAAAGATCTATGGAGATCTATAAAAAGACCTGGAATCAGCAGGCACAATTGTTTCAAAGAAAGCAATAACTAAAGCATTCAACCTCCATGGCCTGCATGCACGATCACCATGCATGGTTCCATTGCTGAACAATTAATTACACTGGGGAACACAATTTTTTAGGAGTAAGGTCAGATAACTGTTCTTAATTAATTTTTGGATGCTGAATCCAGAAATGATCTCAGTTTTTCTCTATCACGTCAAGTTTTTGAACTATAGGATTTTTGTCTTCTCAAAAATATGTAAACTACTGTACCTAAAAAGTGTTTTTTTTTTTTTTTAACAGTACAAATATGAACAACAAATGAAATATATAAGAAATAGGCATGACAAATATGTTTTTTAACACTATCATGTTTTTTACAAAGGATATTTATATATATATATATATATATATATATATATACCGTATACACTCGCGTATAAGCCGAGATTTTCAGCCCAAAAATTGGGCTGAAAAGTCCTCCCCTCGGCTTATACGCGAATCACTGGGTATTTGCTCTGGGGGGGGGCTGTGACCAAGGGCTGGAGGAGGCAGGAGGGGGCCGTAGTGACCGCAGGCGGTCACGTGGGGCCGCCTCATTAGTGTAATGAATATGCACGGCATCCCCCCGTCCATCAGCGGCGAGGGGATGCCGTGAATATTGCACTACACTGGCCCCCAGCAGTAATACACAGCCCCCCCCTCCTTATTATGTCTCCCCCAGGCTGCGGCACTTGTCAAAATAACAAACACTTTATACATCACCTCTCCGGCGCAGCTCCTCCGGTCCCTGCTTCTTCTTCCTGCTTGTGCCGGTGTCATGTGACCGGGCGCAGCCGATGACATCATCTCCTGCGCCCGGTCACAGCACTAGAAGCCGGCACAAGCAGGAAGAAGAAGCCGGGACCGGAGGAGCTGCGCCGGAGAGGTGATGTATAAAGTGTTTGTTATTTTGACAAGTGCTGCAGCCTGGGGGAGACATAATAAGGAGAGGGGGGGCTGTGTATTACTGCACAGGGGGCCCTGTATACTGCTGCACAGGTGGCCCTGTATACTGCTGCACAGGGGGCCCTGTATACTGCTGCACAGGGGGCCCTGTATCCTACTGCACAGGGGGCCCTGTATACTACTGCACAGGGGGCCCTGTATATTGCTGCACAGGGGGCCCTGTATACTACTGCACAGGGGGCCCTGTATACTACTGCACAGGGGGCTCTGTATACTACTGCACAGGGGGCCCTATATACTACTGCACATCGGGCCCTGTATACTACTGCACAGGGGGCCCTGTATACTACTGCACAGGGGGCCCTATATACTATTGCACAGGGGGCCCTGTATACTACTGCACAGGGGGCCTGTATACAGCTGCACAGGGGGCCTGTATACAGCTGCACAGGGGTCCTGTATACCACTGCACAGGGGCCTGTATACCACTGCACAGGGGCCTGTATAATACCACTGCTGAGGGGCCTGTATAATACCATTGCTGAGGGGCCTGTATACCATTACTGAGGGGTGCTATATACCAGTGACGGGGGCTATATAATAGGATGTGGTCTGCTGCATTTCACACCCTAGGCTTATACGCGAGTCAATAACTTTTACCAGCTTTTGGGGGCAAAAGTAGGGGGGTCGGCTTATACACGGGTCGGCTTATACACGAGTATATACGGTATATATATATATGCAAATATTTAAGGTAAAAATGTACATTTATAGCTTTTTCTGGAGTGTTTAACTTGAGGACAATCATGTTTGATGCTCCAGCAATAGTCAGCCATCATATGTACATCCCATCTACCCTGGTAACGGTCTTCCATAACCTTCATATCTTGGTAAAATCGTTCACCTTGCTCATAGCTAACAGCACCAAGATTTTACGGAAAATTGGCAAGATGGCAATGCAGAAAATGTAGTTTAATACTCATGTTGAAACCAAGCGCTTTGTAGTCTCCAATAGTTTCTGAACAATTTCTTTGTAATTACTTGCACGTGTATTTCCAAGAAAGTTCTTGACGGCGTCTTTGAATGATAACCAAGCATTCTTCTAAGATCTGACATAGTCCCGGTGAAATGTTCATCTTTGATGAGCTGTCGAATTTGTGGACCATCAAACACACCAGCCTTGATTTTTTCAATGGACAGTCCAGGAATTGCCAACATGATGTATTTAAAACAGTCGCCGTCAGTGGCAATGCTTTTACAAATTGCTTCATGAGACCTAGTTTTATGTGCAGAGGTGGGAATAGTATATTCTTCCTGTCAACAAGTGGCTGATGTAGAATGTTAGGATCTCCAGGTTTAAGACCAGGTCTTGGAGGCCAATTCGACTCAACCCAATGCTTTTCTCGAGCTCTGCTATCCCACATACAGAGAAAGCAGGGATACTTTGTGTACCCACGTTGCTGACCAAGAAGGAAGCAAACCATTTTAAGGTCAACACAGATGATCCAATTGTGTGTGTCATATTTCAATAACTCAATAACTCTCTTTACATCTCCATGTTCTTCACGAAGAGAGACAGAATGCCCAATAGGGACTGCACCAAATAAATTGCCATTGTGTAGAAGGACAATAATCATAAATCCTGATGTTTTCACTAAACAGAAGTAACAGTCTGTGGAATGACTTTTTTGCTCTCTCCACACCATGGAGATACCAAATGCCAACTTTTCACGTGTTCCTTTGGTCCACATCCGTAAACTCTCGACACACTGCTTGCACACTATGTGAGGGGCCCATGGCTTATCTTGCTCACCGAGTTTTACTTTAAAATATGCAAAATATGCTTGTTTGACAAATGCACTGATGTTTGCCCTTTGAACTGGAATGGTGAAAACACCCCCAATATAGCAGAAGGAGTCAGGGTTGTTTAGGCATTTTCGACGAGAGGAAGAAGGAGCAGACATGATGTGAAACAAAGGAAATATGTACATATGTAAATAAAACACTGAGATGGAAAGTTACAAGCTTTGAAAACTAACAAAGTAAAAAATCATAAAAGATATATAAATTACAACTAAGCGCCCAATGTAAAAGAAAAAGCTATTGATAATTATGACTTATATTGGGAGCTGCACACACCTCTCACCACACTGTCTCAGTTGTGACTACTCTTACAAGTTGCCACGTAGCTCTATATGAGTCGAATTGTAATCAGATAACAAGTCTTATTACAGATATCAGTGCAATTGTGCTTCTCTGGCAGGTAAGTTGTGGAGGAAAAACTTGACGTGCTAGAAAAAAACTGACTACATTTTTGGAATCAGCATGCCAATTTTAGTATAAATCAGCTCAAAAACCGAACTCAACAGAAAATCTTTTTCAAATTGTTCCCCAGTGTTATTTGTATTTTTGATAACTATGTTACTTATGACTGTATGTGAACCTCAATTGTAAAGCGCTGCAAAATATGTAAATGAAATTTTATAAATGAAGATTATTATTGTTATCGTGTTTATACAAAACCCAAATTGTTGTCTATGGATATAATTTTAATACACTTTATTTCTCTGAGATCTTGTGTATTCTTTTTGTGGATTGCAATATATAATAAAAGTAAAACTACTGTGAACAAACAAGTGCAAACATAGTCTTATCTGTGGCAATTTAGTAAATACAAAGGAATTAGTACGGTTGTGCATTATTATTTATTTTCACCAATAATAAAATGTGCACAAGAATTTTTGCAAAACTTTGAGTGCCATATTATTTCTCGTTTGACAGGCTAAGGGACCTACTAACACCACACACAGTTGAAAGTGCCATTATATATACTTACATAATTGTTCTGTCCTGTTTGTCATTTCTAGTGTATGGTTGTCCTCCTATCACACATCTCTTCCATATTTGTACACCCAAGTGATGGGTATGCAAATATGGTGCCCACTGGTGGTACTGGCACATTCCACAGTGCTGCCAGTGGTGCCACATAGTCCTATTCCACCTGCAACTGCCGCCATTGTACATCACTGCCTGAGTAAATGTGCATGCGTATATCCAGATCAGGTAGCCGACATCTTTGGACACCTGGGTACATAAAGATGGCAGCACCATTACCTGTCATGTGAACTTACATTTACTCACGTCGTCGTCATCTTTGGACATACAGGCTCAAAGAAAAAAGCACACAAGGGAGAAGACAGCAGGAAGGGGAGAGAGAGATAGCACACAGGAGGGAGAGTGCACAAGGGGGAAACAGTTCAAAGGAGAGAGCACAGAATGGAGAAGACAGCACAAGGGGGAGAGCATACAGGGAGAGACAAAACAAAAGGAGTATAGAGAGAGAGCGCACAGTGAGGAGAGACAGCACACAGAGGGGACAGCTCAAAGGAAAATAATTCAAGGGGAGAAGAAAGCACAAGGGGACAGAGCACATGGGGAGAGACAGCACAAGGAGAGAGAGAGCACACAGTGGGAAGAGAGAGCATACATAATGGGGAGAGACAGCCCATAGGGAGCTAGCACACCAGACAGAGAGAGAGCGCATAAGGGGGAGGGAATGTACACAGGGGAGCCAGCTCAAAAGAGAAAGCACCAATGGGGAGAAGACAGCACACAGGGGTACAAATTACAATAGGGACAGCACAAAGTAGAGATCACAGAGTAGAGAAGATAGCACGGGGGGAGAGAGAGCACAGAGGAGGGAGAGCACACAGGGGGAAAACAGCTTAAAGATGACAGTACATAAGGACAGAAGACCACACATAGGAGAAGAAGACAGCATACAGGGGTGAGAATGCATGGGAGAGAGCATACAGGATTTAGACAGGTCAAGAAAGACAGCACAGGGAGGAGAGAGACAGCACACAAGGGGGAGAGAGAGCGCTAACAGGGAGGAGAGCAAAATGGGGGGAAGGGACAGCTTCCACCCCCAGCCTGTCCTAATTGTGGTGTCACTGTCCTCCCAATGCGGTAACATCGGGCCCCCATCTATTCTTTGTAAACTAGTATGGTTGTACCTCACACAACCTTTAACAACGCCTTAAACCTTCGGCTGCAGATTCCACAAACCATAAAGCTGGTGTCTTTCCTAAGGAAGATGTGAGGATCATTTTGCAATGTGAACAATAAACCGCCCTTCGTAGACTTCGGCTATTTAATTTCTTCCAGTTACACAGAAAGAAACCACATCGTACTCGGGGTCCTTTGCATTGTCACCTCATTGTTTGGCTTACTTAACACATTATTACGTTTCTTACAATTACTCATTTATTAATATTATCACTTTTTAATTGAGACTTTTCATATTAAGATCATATCCTTTTATTTTTCCGCCTGTAACATTGCCAAGTCGCACAGTGACCGAGGAACACTTATAATTCCACCCCATGCCGAGACACAAACTAGAACGTGTCTATTTTGCAATGAAATGCTGCAGATCTTTTTATTTATGTATTTGACAGAATAGAAATAAGTATTTTAATGAGTGTGGGTAGAAATGTTGCACCCGCTCCGCTGGGATGCCATTGCCCTTTTCTTGTTTTTTGTATACTTAAAATATAGACATTTATAGCTCAGTGATAGAAATAGATCCCTAATTGACATCGTTTGCGATAAATGACTCATCCACACAGAGCGCTTTTCTATATAGCACTGAATTTGCAGTGGATCTGTCTCCAGATTTCACTATACACACATTACACATTACTAAATACAGTAGATCGCGTAGACCTGATGAGAGATGACCACTGCACATGTTGCCATATGCAATACAATAATAATGTTTTATACATAATTCTGTGAAAATTGTGGATAAATATTGAACACTAAATAAATTGCCTTCCCTGTCCCCTGTCAGACGCCGTTGTTAGAGTTATTTACTCTTGGTCTCTGTGCTGTTAAGTTGCTTTGCTGCTGGGCTGAAGTCTTTCCAGGAGTTCCCTTGCCTTGGGAGTAGCTGTGGTTCCTGATCCGTGGGTGGAGGTAGTGGCCCTCAGTCTAGGACTAATAAGGAGCTTAAGGCAAAAAGGTGGCAACTTGGACCTCCTCGCCACCAGAGATACCTTCGAGATCAGGGCGAACCAGAGACCCCCAGTTCCAGGCTCAGATTAGCTCCCCCTAAATCCCTTCATCCATCACACCATTCAGTCATCTGAGTTCCTCACCTCCTAAGCGTGACTCCCAGGCCCTGGAGTCTAGAGGGCCCCTAAATTTCCTTTGGTCTATAGAAAAAAGACCGAAGCTAATAAAAATCTGCAATATCTGTGGGCCCCCTTGGAGTTTTCACATCGGGGCCCACAAGCTTCAAGGTACACCACTGGTCAGAGCTATTATCTGCAGCTGCCCCTAGAGGGAACTTAGGAACAAGATGTACATTGATTAAAAAAAAAACCTCACCAAAAACAACCTAAAGGTCTGATATCCAATGGACTTCACGGGACAGAGCAGGTCCCACTGATAAAAGCAACACAAGTGCATAATACAGGTGCAGCAATCACTCTCCACCTGCTATGACATGGGGGAGGTGATGCCATGAGTGGTTGCTGCATCGGTATTTTGCACCTGTGTCGCCTTTATCACTGGGACCTGTGAAGTACTGCTAAGTGCATTGGATATTAGACCTTTGGTCTGTTTTTGGTGAGTTTTCTGAATTCATGTCCTTATAGTGTTTTTTCTGAATATATGAATATAGTTTTAGGTCTGATAAGTGTGAGGATTCTTGACATGAATTACGAGCTTGCATGTTTTACTTAAATATCCAGCAACACCTCACATTATCATTCATCATTTTTTGCACTTTTTTATCTTTTTGCAGGATGCAGCTGGGCCTATTTTTTAGGCATCACAGAAAGTGATCTGTTTTCCATGCAAAAACGGATCGCAATAAATGAATGAAAAACACACAGTCTGAACTTAGCCTAAGGCCCTGAGGCTGACAAATTCCTTTAAATCTTTTACATTTTCAGCCTGAGCGCATATTGTTAATGGGATGTAACGCTATTGTGGAGCCCACTGGGATGGGGTACTCGGTACTGGACCGGGGTATCATGGGGGTTATCACGGCGGTCTTGGTCCGGACCGTGTCCCGAGCCCACAAGTAAAAGTTGGAGGTTATTTACAGGAGATAGAGTCTTGACGCCACCTGTGGTATGTGGTCAGGATGATCACCGCTGCTGCAGAACTCCGGGATGATGGGCGGCAGCCTGTGATGTGGCAGCTCTCCACAGGCAGAGCCTGGTCCCAGGGCAGTAGTGATGATAACAGTTTGTGAGGGAGAACAGGGTTTTCAAGGATTACACAGACTCACAGTTTTGTAGTTTTCCAAGTCTTTATTGAAGTAGAGAGTACTGTCCACGAAGTCTGTACAGGGGCCAGGTTGCTCCCACCCTGGCCGGGTCCTTTGGCTCCCTGTTTCTGCACTGTGTGTGTGGCCCTGCTGCCGCTTTAGCTAAGCTTCTGGCCCTGTCTCCCTCACGGGTACCAACTTGTTAGGCAACTTGAGTCTTATTCCGTGTTCCTGACCCCACCGTGTTGCTTCGCTGTGTACAGTGAAGATGTGGGACCTTCACTAATCCGATGTTCACTGTGCTGCTTGTGTCAGGCGCAGCATCGGATCCAGTATCCGTTCTATGCGCTTCTCTGGGGTGAGTCTCAGGGGACTTAGTCTCCCAGGTGTGTTCCTCTCTGCCCTGTCTCCTTTTCCTCAGACACTGGCTTGGCCTGGAACTGGACAGTGGACCGTGGGTGAGCCTAATGCAGCTCTTTTACACCCAGATCTTTCTTCCTCAGCGCTGCCCGTACTGAACTAACTGCCACTTCCTCTCCATACCAGAATATATAGGGAAGCAGGTTTAGCTCCCCCTTCTGGCCTGGAGGTGCTAGTGTAGTGTGTTGGGTTGTGTGGGGAGTTAACCCTTTATGGTGTTACTGTGGCACATGACACTGGGGTGCCACATTATGCAACGGCTGTATATACATTTCTATGGACTCCTCATGCTTCGTGCAGGCGCTTGCTTCACTGACAAGGACCGGATATGCGCTATTTCTGAGCGCACAGGAAATGCAGTTTGCAGTGCTTTACAGCACCATTTACAGTTTTCCAACTTACAGACTTGTAATGTATCTGTAAGTATTGGGTGCCATACTGATGGTCTGTGTGGTATCTGATATTTTTCTTGCACTGTATCGATTTTAGAGATAACTGGCTGTAGAGCCCGGCGTTGCCCGAGCATAGTAACTAACTGTGTTTAGTTATAAATATATAAAAAAGAGGCAGCACTCACCAGTATTGTGCAGCAGTGTCACTGGACCCGTAGAAGCAATTTTTTGCGAAACGGCGTCGTCGTCCGCCCTCCGTGGTCACCTCCCTGCACCCTGTCATGAATCCTTAAACACGCTGGATTAAAGAGATCACTGCTGCACAATACTGGTGAGTGCTGCCTCTTTCTTTATATATTTATTATTGCTTGTGCTGTGGATTAGCACCACCAGGGAAAGAACCTGCCTATAGGGCAATCCGCCCAGAGCATGACGGTTGATATTGCCACTTAGTGCCCTGAAGCCTCACACCAACCCCAACTCATCCCACCCAACCCCACTCCGCCCAAACATACCCCTCAACCCCCCGCCCCACCCCAAAACTTCCCCTACCCCCAAACCTGTCCACCCTCACACCCCAAAAAATGCTGCCCCCTCGCCCTCCTTAACCCGCACCCCTCCAAACCCACTCCCAAAAAAGCCTGTCCCTAAGCCGTGAAAAAATGATAAACTCACACCCTGCCCCAAAAAGAATTCCCCACCCCCTCCCAAAACACCTTCCTAAATCAGCACCACCCCACCCCCCAAAACCCACACCCCCCAAATCTGCCCCCCACATCCACACCCTGAGTCAAATGGGGTGTGCTTGCAAAACTTTGTGATCGTAGGTGCAATGGTGCAAATTCCATTAGTGGACATACATACATTTTGAAGGGGTGGGGCCATAAAGGTGGTCATGCTATGAACAAGTGTAGCTATGTGGAGAGGGCATGACTATGCCACAGCTGCAGAGTGGGTGGGCTATGTGTAGTGGGCAGGGCTCATGCTACATACACACGCATACACACATAATCTTAGCTTTATATATGAGATTTCATCTTCCACCCTTTAGCTGTTCATAAAAACAGTGATTTTGACCAAGGGTGCCCAAACTTTTGCATGCCACTTTACAAGTCTTTAACTTGAAAAACGATAGCAGAATTGCAGTTTCACATATTTGAACCACATATTTTTTTCCCATTTACTGTAGATGCTACAGTAAAATGAATGGAGTCAGTTAAAACTACAATTCATCCAGCAAAAAAAAGACCTCAGTAAGCTTTATCAGTGATCAGTGGAAAAATAAAAAATGTATAGCCCCTGGAAAGAAGGAGAGGAGAAACACAAAATCACAGAAACAAAGAAATGTTGCTAAGCTCCTCAGCTCCCACTAGTGGTGGCTGCAGGTCATCAACATGTTATTCTTTGTAGAATTATTGAATTATAGAAATTCAATTTAAAGGGTATCAATATTTTTTATTATATATTTTCCCTTAATGGTGATTATAGATGATTGATGGAGATCTGTAATCTGAGACCCCATTGTATCATTCAAAAAATTGCTCATCAGCGCATTGCTCAGCAGGCAGAATCACTGAGCTCTTGCAGAATAGCAGTGCACTGGCTACTTTATTTTCTAGATCAGTGGTCCTCAACCTGTCTGAACATGAAAGCCACATTCACCTCTGAAAGAAAGTTGTGAGCCACATTTAGCTCCCACCCCCTCACAGTAGGACACCAAGAGCCGCCATTACTATAATGACTGCCGAAGCCTTCCACAGAAACGACACTGAGGCAGTATACCATGATCCAGGGGTTCCGACCTTACCCCCATTCAGATCTAGTTATAGATTTAGAATAGTCACTGGAGCTGGCTTGGAGGTATCAGTAAGGTCGCATCCCTTGACTAATAACCTAAGTTATGCAGCTAAAATGTCCTTAGGGGGTTCCGCGTGTTTGACCACCCTTATGTAGTGTTATGATTATTGTTAATTTAATTTTAGGGCCCCGCGCTCACGTACACCATTTTTCTTTTTTAGATGTACTAAAAATTACTAGAGATACATTTTCATTAAACACTCATTTATTAAATTCTATTAAAAACCTGGTTAGGGACAATCATATTGTACCTTTAACCGATAAAATACAACGTGTTTATTTCATTCAAAAATTTTTGATTGATAAAAAACCATAAAATTCATTAATAATCAAATCCCTACTAAAAATTGGAGATGTTATCATATTTCAACATTATTCTTTGTTCTAATAATTCTATATGGTAATTTGATCTGATGAGCAAATTGGATCCAATGTGGGCTTGTTCTCCTATATTACAGTAGATCTTTAGGTCCTTTTTTGATCTGCAGATATGTAGTAACTCCCTCCTTTGGTGTTCAGTGTTTTTCAGTTGTACTACCTCTCAGTGTCTGTTTTTTCTTTTCTTAGCATTCTAATTAGATACTGTAGTCAATTTCTTCCTCTGGATTTTTTTCTTTTTAACGTTTGTTGTTTCCCTTCATATATTGATCTTTGCTGTGATCTTTCGCAGTAATGACGTGAATAGACAACCTGTGGAGAGGCTGATTACTTCCTCGGTCCTTGACGGTCTTTATAGCGTCCCCCTGTAGCGGTCTGCTATATGGAGCAGTGTGCAGGCACTGTGGCCGGCGGTGCTGTTCCCGCACTCCCGTTTTCTGACCTCCCCCTACGTCACCGTCACGTCAGAGTCAGGTGACTAATTGGGCGGGGTTTGGTCAGATTGGCTAGCGCTAGCTATTAGGGATGGGCGAACTGTTCATGATTGTGTCACATGATGATGCATCCAGGAAGCCCGGAGGTGACACGGTGCCGTGGCACAGCCGAACCGGATAACGTGGCAGTTTAGTAACCATGTACATGCTTGCACACAGCATCCCCAGGCACGAACCAGGGGAAAAAGCACAAGTTTGCCCATACCTACCCATGATCCAAATGTGCTACAGGTTGTGGACCTCTGATCTAGATGATGAACATCTAGTTGGGATTCTAAGACTCAGATCCCCATCAATCTGCAGGACGTGTAAAGAAGGGAAAAGACAGTTGTGTATAGTAAAAAAGATTGGTATCTTTAAAGGGGTATTTTACTAGAATCATACTCATAACCTATCCTTAGTATAGGTCAATATCAAATTAGTTTGAGTCATATGGTACGTACTTCCATTGATCAACAGTTTTCAGCTGTAGCAATGGCAATGAAGCAGAACACCTTTCTCCGTCACACCGTTGAGTTGCCGCTGCCGGGGCACAGCTGATCAGGGTGGGGATGAGTTTTGGAAACCCCAACAATCTGATATTGAGGACACATGTCAGTAATAGGTCAACAATATCATTCTAATGGAAAACCCCTTTAAGGAAGACATTTCTGATGATAAAATACATTTTTATATAACTGTTGCTCTGAAATGAAATATGATTATCGTTCTCAGAGAAATTCAATTTAATTTTAATCTGAGCTTCCAAAAACTAAGCCAATGACAAATCAATGTCATTCCCTCTCGGATCCCATGTAATGTGTGCTTTTCATTTCCATTTTTAAGATTAGAAAATAAATGAACATTTAATAAACACAAATAATTTCATTTCGTTCGTTGTCAAACAAATGTTTACTTCGCGACAAACAAATGTGGCTTTTGCCGAATGTTTGCTTTGTGAACCCGGCTAAGCGTTGGTCGATGAAAGCTGGCGCCAAGTCTTCGTTTTCATGTTGTTTCCAGAGTTGCATTATTTTCTTTTCTATCTGTGATGCAAAGTCTGTACAATGACAGTATTTCCTTTTCCACTTGACATTACTGTTAGCTATGATGAATGTTTCCATGTGTTGAAACAGAAGATGAATCAAAAAGGAGAGTCTGCTATAAGGACAAAGTTAAATCAGCATTATCTTGTCTCTCCATGCATGTAACATTGAATAATATATCATTCGATTATGAAGTGAAACACTATCATCATTCTTGAGAAAAAATAATACATTATTTCACGGAAATGGGATTCTAACTGTATTAGATTGAACAGTATTTCCAGAAGTTCTGTTCCACTTAAAAAGCTCAAACTTTTCGGCTTCTTTTTGTGCTAATGAATAACTAGAACCAAAATGAAAATTATCATTTTAAAATGAAAATTTCAAGCATTCTGTTTCAGAAGGCCAAATATAAGAGTGTTTGAAATAAAAGACGCTGTCACGCCACTGACTCTTAGATAGCAGGGACAGAGAGCACCTGAGCTCTCCCTCAAGCTCGAGGTCAATCTCTGTCTCCATAATAACCTCTGAAGGTGGGGATGCCAGGATCTTGTACATGGTATGACTCACTTGAGTGTTCCCTCCTTCAAGGGATTGAAGGGGCAAGAGAGCAAGAACGCTAAAGCCCCCGTTACACGGGGCAACATTGCCGTCTATTACATAGGCGATGTAGGGCGTGGCCCATCGGCGACATCGCCCCTACGTCGCCTCATGTAAAAGGGCGATGACGGCGTCGCCAGGCGTCATCTAGTTTCAGAGCAGTGCTCTGAAACCAGGCGACCATCATAGGGCGATGTGCACACAGCGCCCCATGTAACCGGCCGCCGGAGACCTGTCAGGCGATGGGAGCCATAGGCTCCCATTGTCCTGCATCGCAGCTGGGGTTTTCGGACACCCCAGCGGCGATGCCGCCTGACAGCTCGCCGGCGTGGGGCTGGAGATGTCGCCCTGTGTAAATGGGGGACGTGATGCTGGCGGGGCGCCAAAAACATGCGCGCTCCCGCCAGTCGCCGCCGACATCCCCAGCCCCATTGCCATATGTGACGGGCCTTAACAGAGAACACAAGAAAGGCAACAAATATGAAAAGGCTCCAAGATACTCTCCAGAAGGTACCTGTGCCGTTGCTAAAGGAACAAACAACTCTGCTCAACAAAAACAAGCTCCTCCAGAATATAAATTCTATATACAGCATGGAGTAAAGCCAGGAGCAGATAGGTATAAAGGAAGGGAGAGATAATCACAAGTTGCAGCTGGAAAGAAGGCTTACAGACTTCTCAGCCAGCAGGGAAGGTATCCTTAACACCTCAGCATACAATAAAAAGTACATTAGCAAGACAACAGTCAAGTAAAACCTACAAAGCATCTGTGATTGATTAAACATTGAGTCCTCCTGACCCCCAGTCCCCCCAGAGGTAACATAAGGATGCTGCACACTTAAGAAAGATGATTCAGGAAACTCTCTCTATTCCTTGTGCTTTACACACCTGAACAGTCATTTTTTAGGGTAAGTGCATATTGCATGTTTTTCCTGAATTATCTTCATTGACATTTTGTGTATTTCTCTCTGCCATATTCCTTTTTTTACTTTGTATTTCATATATGTTTTCTGCAAACAAAGCAGGAAACTTAGAATCTGTCAAGTGTGACCCTAGCCTTAGTCTATCACAGATTGGTCTATACAGTCTTAAGGCCCCGTTACAAATAGCAATGTTCCAGTGATCCCACCAACGATCCGACCTGGCCAGGATCACTGAAACATCGCTATGTGATTGCTGGTGAGATGTCGGACAGGCAGACTTACCAGCGATCACCCAGCGATGCGCCGACACCCGACGGTCGTTGGGATCGTTCAGGGTCTCGGGCGCAGCCTGGGGATCGCTGGTAATTGCCCCAGTCAAACGTATGTGACAATGCCTAATGTCATTATCTCAGTCTCTTCAGAAATGTGTGAATAAAGCATTATTTTTGCATTCCTCCAGAGTCACAAACTAATTGACTTTTTAGGGGTTTCTGCAAATTTGAAAAACGTTTACTCTAAGTCGAGGATTTGGTAATAAGAGGTTTTACAAAACAACAAATGTTTTAGGTAATGAGAACATTTTTTTGGGGGGTTAGCTTGACCATTTAATTTTTATATACATTTTATTTGCATGTTGTAAATGAACACTGGTCTAGCATATAGGCTAAACTGTTAAGCAAGAGCACTCTACGATTCGACTAAAGTAGACATTAGCATCTTCCTATGCGCTTATCTGCCATGACATTCTTTAACTTACTGTAGCGTTAAGGGAGTTTTCTGTTCTCTAGCTTTGAAAAGTGATTTTTCTATATGTGCTACAGCCATTATGCCCTGTCAAGAAAAACAACATCTCTGTCAAATCACCCACATGCTTTCAGAACTTTCAGAGTCAACATCCATTAATCTCATCACTACAGCTATGGGAAATGCATGCAATAAAAGTCCACTAGTGTCTTCTCTTCTAGTGAAATACTGCAGAACGTAGTACAAAATAATAAAATCATCAGGGACATGACAGCTGTCACTTTGAAAACTACTCAAGTGAAATAACTTCAGTTGATGCCACTTCAGAAGTGATAACTATGGTAATATCAAAAAGCCAATGGCTGTATGTCCCCCTCCAACCTATTATTCCCTTTGTTCCAAAATACAATGTAAGATTGACCTGATTTACAGTAATTGAGGTTATTTTACTTACCCAATGGTATTAAAAATGGAATTACTAACTTAAACCTTTGGTTCTTCTCAGGCTTCTATTTTTTAATGAAATGATAATTCTAATTTAGCATTTTCGTAGTTTTTGTTTTTTTGAAATGTACTTGACGTTAAGAATAAAAATTCATAGTTCAATGGGTGCTACAAACTACCATTAAAGGCATTGTCCCATTTCATAAATTTCTAACATATTCACAAGAAAGATATTGGGTCTCCCACTTGCTCGACACATTTTTGAAGGCCAATACAAATAGATAAGGATAGCCATATATACTGTACATGGTCATGACCTTTCAATTGTAGGTAAACAGAAAAGAGAACCTTTTTCTTGGGAAAAGTTCAGGTTCAAATGGTGGGAGAAGTGATGAGTTGCACTGTAATCATTCATTTTCCAGATGATGAGATAGCGGATTCTCACAACTTGATTGGTTAGCTATAATAGGAGTCCAAGAAATCTCTGTTTTTTCTCAATTTAACTGTCATTAGGAGATGTAAGTAAAGTGGTCATCACTGCAGGGAGATCTACATGTATTAATTATCAGAATAGTCTTAAGCCCCGTCACACATAACGAGATCGTTAGCGAGATAGTTGTTAAGTCCCAGATTTTGTGATGTAACGGCGATCTCGCTAATGATCTCGCTACATGTGACACTTAGCAGCGATCAGGCCCCTGCTGTGAGATCGCTGATCGTTACAAAGTCTCTGGGTCATTTTTAGGCGTTGGTCTCCCGCTGGGAACGCTGCATCACTGTGTTTGAAAGGGACAACAACCAACGATATGAATACTACGCCCGAGAGTGACAATTCCCAATGACCTCCTATCATTCCAGATCATTGCTGAGTCACTGGTGAGATCTGACTGTTTGACATCTCACCAGCGATCCCAAATTGATGCACCAGCGATCCCTAAGGATCTTTATCGTTGTCGGGATCACTGTTGCGTCGTTGTGTGTGACTGGAGCTTTAAGCTTACGATAGTAAAGCTAAAGATAAAACTGAAAGACCAATAAATAAGTCATTGTTCTCCAGTAGGAAAGACAAAATTAAGCATTGGGCAAATGGCTGATACAGCAGTCCTGATCCTGACAAGAACTAATAAGGGCAACAAATAAAAATGTAGTTTGCAGGACCTCAATCGAAATATAGAGACTCCAATTTCACCCCTTTAGTGGCGCACATCACGCCCAATGAGTTCTCTTGGAATATAATACACATGTTCAAACGAAGACAGCGCTCCACACAGCCGGTATTGCAATAAACAGATTCTTTAATCCACCATCTCCAGTGCAATATTTCAATTTTCAGAAATGAGAATCTCATTCCTGGAGATCGAAACGTTGCACTGGAGATGGTGGATTAAAGAATCTGTTTATTGCAATACCGGCTGTGTGGAGCGCTGTCTTCGTTTAGAAGTTAGAGCTAATGAGTGGTCATGACTGGAAAAATAATTCCTCTTTGAAATTCAAATATGCTGACTTTGCTACATTTTTCCCCAAAAATTTGATTTGTGACAAATAAATTTGTGCATACCTTAATATTGGAAAACTTGTGATTGTTTGGAAGATATACTTAGGGCAGAGGAGAGAGAGAGAGGACCCAACTAGCCAAAAGAGGTTACACTCTAATCTACAGAAGAGAGTGAGAGGGGACTCAACTGATCATAAGAGCTGACTCACTGCAAATGAGAGAATGAGATGACCTTGCTTATCATAATGGCCGCTTTACATGTCCCGATATCGTCCCGATATTGTATACAACGGCACAGGAGCGCGCACATTTTTGGCAGTAACCCAAGATTGCATAGGAGCTGTCACAAAGGGAGATATCGGCAGGCAACGCCACTATGATGTATACGCCCCCTCGTACGAGCGAACCAAGGAACGACCATTTAACATGGGAGCAAATAGGGGAAGTTGTGCTTCAAATCGTTTTTTGGCTGTCACACAGCACGATCCGGCTAGATCGTCCATCCAATATCGGGCATTTGGAGAGCCTGCACAATTCTTCCCCGATATCGTTTTGGCATCGTTCTTGCAGCGAATTGCACATTTACACCACACAACGCACGAACGATATCGGCGGCAACGGCCGAACCACGTGACTTTTTATCGGAGTTGGACGACGATATCGGGACGTGTAAAGTTGCCATAAGAGCTTACACTCTAAATGTGTGAGAAAGATGTGTGAGAAAGATGGGAGTCTGTAGAGCGTACACATTGTTGAAGATAAATATTTTTGCTGACTTCAGGATCTTACAGTCTATATGAGAGATAGGCTTACTTGGTGACTCAGGAGATGGAAAACTACACCTGCTAAGCAAATGAAACATTGACAAATTCTCCGGACCAGATGGCATTCATATTGAGGGAATTGATCTCAGTAATTTAATACTGCGGTATCTACTATTCTTAGACTTAGACTGTTTTGTAACAGGGTCGGTGAATCAGGATTGGAGGATGGCTTTATGTGGTACCGATATTTAAGAAAAGTAAGAAGGAAGGATCCAGGCAACTACCGTCCACTAAATCTGATACAAGTGGTGTGCAAAGTTTTTGAGGGCATTTTAAGAGATGGCAGGACAAAATATATTACAGAGAATAAAATAATAACTGACAACCAGCATAGATTCACAAAAGATAAGTCACTTCTAACTAACAAGTCGCGTTTCTATGAGGAGGTAAATGCAAATTTAGATGTTGGTAATGCGGCTGATGTGATTTATCTAGACAATGCAAAAACATTTGTTACTGTACCACAACCAGAAAAATTATCAAAACAAAAATGCCCACAGGGTTGGGGTTAGGGTTAGGTTTAGAGGTTAGGTGTTAAGGTTAGGGGTTAAGGTTACAGTTGCCTGTGGGCATTTTTCCTTGTGGGCATTTGTCAGAGAGCCAACAGCCTTATACTGAAGCTTTAGAAGCAGGGACTAGGGGAAACTACATGCAAGTGGGTAAGGAATTGGCTAATAGCCCCGTCACACGGCACGACCTGGCCAGCGATGTCGGAAGCGATGTGCGGGTGCCCGCTCGGTTCCGACATCGCTGGCCAGCTGTCACACAGCATCGCTGCGGCCGGCGACACCGCAGCGATGCGGGCGGTGACATCGCTCGCTGGGCTGGGCTCAGCCCAACGAGCGATCCGCAGCAACGCTGCGGTATAGGCTGGATCGCCGCCGACATCGCTCTGGCGATGTCACACGGCGCGATCCAGCCTTATCGCAGGTCGCAGGTTGACAGGTTTACGGTTCTTCCCGTAAACCTGACAACCTGCGACCGGCGATAAAAACGCGGTCGGGGCGCTCATTTACACAGCGCGACGCCGCTAGCGACATCGCTGATACGTCACTTTTTCGGCGATGTCGCTAGCGGCGTCGCCAGGTGTGAAGCCACCTTAAGAGATAGTAAACAAAGACTCATTGTAAATGGTACATTCTCTAAATGGGCTATAGTCAGCAGGGGGTACCTCAAGGGTCTGTGCTAGGACCAATTTTTTTTTAACCTCTTTTTTAATAAATTGTGGATGGAATTACGATTAGAGTTTCAGTCTTTGCTAATAACACCAAACTATGTAGGATATTAAAAATTTACCTTAACAGTAAATATACAAAACGATCTGGATAAAATGCCTGAATGGGCAAACATTTGGCAAATCAGGTTTAATGTTGATAAATGTAGAGTACTGCCCCTAGGATGGAGTAATCCTATTGCTGCATATATATTAAATTGAAGTAAATTTGAACAGGAGAAGCACTTGAGTATTTTGGTTGCAAGTATGATGAGCTGCAAGTACTCAACGTCAGGCAGCAGCTGCAAAAGCAAACAAGATTTTAGGCTGTATAAAAAGAGAGATAAAATTTAGGGACCACTTGGAAGACCACATCTAGATATAGCATCCAGTTTTGGGCTTCAAATTTACAAAAGGATATTCAGAAGTTAGAATCATTTCAAAGGTAGCAGATAGATTATTACAAGAGATGCAGGCCTCCCTTATAATGAGAAATTGGAAAATTAGGGCTTGTCTAAGAGAAGATGTCACTTATATGTACAACTACATGTGTGCTTAATAAAAAGGATGGTACATGACTTATCCCTTCAAAAGACAATACTAAGGACCAGCGGTCATTCATTACATATGGTAGAAAGGAGATTACGGCAGCTGCGTAGGAAAGGGTTCTCTACAGTTAGAGCAGTCAGACTGTGGAATGCCCGACCACAAGAGCTAGTAATGGCCAACAGCTTTCATAAAAAGGACTGGATGATTTCCTCAGTGCATATAACATTGTAGGTTAGGCTAGGGTCACACTTGCGTTGTGACCCTAACCTAACAGAATGCGCTTAAGACTTAGACAATTTCACTGCAGCGCATAGTTTTAACGCTAAGCGCTGCCTGGCAACGCAGCCCCATAGAAACCCGTTGTTTAACTTAGCAGCGGCTCCACACAAAGCTTCAGGATGTGCGCTTTTCAACAGCACACAGGAAACGCGGTCTGCAGTGTTTTCCTGTGCACTGTCCAAAAGCGCACATCTGGGAGCTTTGTGTGGAGCCGCTGCTAAGGTAAACAGCGGTTCTCTATGGGGCTGCTTTGCCAGGCAGCGCATAGCGTTAACACTATGCACTGCAGTGAAAATGTCTAAGTTTTAAGCAAATTTCGTTAGGCTAAGGTTACAACGCAAGCGGAAATTTCTACGTTTTTAACACTTCCGTCAAGCGTGGGTCACCCTCCAAGTGTGACTCTAGCCTCATGATTGATTTAGTTACAAAAATGTATAACTGGAGGAAGGTTGAATACAATACACCTAGGTCTTATTTCTACATATACAGTTATGGCCAAAAGTATTGACACCCCTGAAATTCTGTCAGATAATACTCAGTTTCTTCCTGAAAATGATTGCAATCACACATTCTTTGGTATTATTATCTTCATTTATTTTGTCTTCAATGAAAAAAACACAAAAAGAATTGTCCTAATGCCAAATTGGAAATAATTCCACAACAAACATAAAAAAGGGGTGGACAAAAGTATTGCAACTGTTAGAAAAATCATGTGATGCTTCTCTAATTTGTGTAATTAACAGCACCTGTAGCTTACCTGTGGCACCTAACAGGTGTTGGCAATAACTAAATCACACTTGCAGCCAGTTGACATGGATTAAAGTTGACTCAACCTCTGTCCTGTGTCCTTGTGTGTACCACATTGAGCATGGAGAAAAGAAAGAAGACCAAAGAACTGTCTGAGGACTTGAGAAACCAAATTGTGAGGAAGCATGAGCAATCTCAAGGCTACAAGTCCATCTCCAAAGACCTGAGTGTTCCTGTGTCTACCGTTCACAGTGTTATCAAGAAGTTTAAAGCCCATGGCACTGTGGCTAACCTCCCTAGATGTGGACGGAAAAGAAAAATTGACGAGAGATTTCAACGCAAGATTGTGCGGATGGTGGATAAAAAAACCTCGAATCACATCCAAACAAGTTCAAGCTGCCCTGCAGTCCGAGGGTACAACAGTGTCAACCTGTACTATCCATCGGCGTCTGAATGAAAAGGGACTGTATGGTAGGATACCCAGGAAGACCCCACTTCTTACACCGAGACATAAAAATGCCAGGCTGGAGTTTGCCAAAACTTACCTGAGAAAGCCTAAAACTTTTTGGAAGAATGTTCTCTGGTCAGATGAGACAAAAGTAGAGCTTTTTGGGCAAACGCATCAACATAGAGTTTACAGGAGAAAAAAAGAGGCTTTCAAAGAAAAGAACACGGTCCCTACAGTCAAACATGGCGGAGGTTCCCTGATGTTTTGGGGTTGCTTTGCTGCCTCTGGCACTGGACTGCTTGACCGTGTGCATGGCATTATGAAGTCTGAAGACTACCAACAAATTTTGTGGCATAATGTAGGGCCCAGTGTGAGAAAGCTGGGTCTCCCTCAGAGGTCATGGGTCTTCCAGCAGGACAATGACCCAAAACACACTTCAAAAAGCACTAGAAAATGGTTTGAGAGAAAGCATTGGAGACTTCTAAGTTGGCCGCAATGAGTCCAGACCTAAATCCCATAGAACACCTGTGGAGAGATCTAAAAATGGCAGTTTGGAGAAGGCACCCTTCAAATATCAGGGACCTGGAGCAGTTTGCCAAAGAAGAATGGTCTAAAATTCCAGCAGAGCATTGTAAGAAACTCATTGATGGTTACCGGAAGAGGTTGATCGCAGTTATTTTGGCTAAAGGTTGTGCAACCAAGTATTAGGCTAAGGGTGCCAATACTTTTGTCTGGCCCATTTTTGGAGTTTTGTGTGAAATGCTCAATGTTTTGCTTTTTACTTCATTCTCTTTTGTGTTTTTTCATTGAAGACAAATTAAATGAAGATAATAATACCAAAGAATTTGCAATAATTTTCAGGAAGAAACTGAGTATTATCTATATTGCAGGGGTGTCAATACTTTTGGCCACAGCTGTAGATATGCCATATGCATTCAGTAGGAGGGAATATCATACACAGGAATACCGCCACGTACCTGCAGATAAAAACATGGATTCTCAGATCAAGGCATGGCGGAATATATTCATGGATTATATTCTAGAATATTTCAGCTGTACACTTTAAAAGATGATCACTTAAAAATGATATCACTTCAGACCAAGGTCCTTCAGACCTGTCTCTCCACATTTATATCATTGAAAAAGCTTGAGTCTTGGGGACGCCACAGGGAGGCTGACCTGTAGTGGTGCCAGCTATCTGCACTCAGGTGGGGGGTGATCAGGGCATCCACTGATATCACCAGGTACCTAAGCCTCTGTCTAAAGACACCACAGTGAGGCTAACCTGTAGTGATGCCTGCCATCTATGCTCAGGTGGTGGGTGATCGGGGCATCCCTTGGTAACACCAGGCACCAGCCAAGCAGTAAAAACCTGGCCGGCTATTTAAAACGATCAGCTGATGCATCAGCTAATCGTTTATAAAACGGCCCTTCTACTGCCCAACTGGTGCTTGATGATACCATTGGATGCCCGATCACCCACACCTGAGCACAGATAACTGGCATCACTACAGGTCAGCCTCCCTTTGGTGTCACCCAGACACAGGCTTAGGTACATTTTGATGCATCACGTGATTGTGTAAATATGCCGGCGCCGCTTTTAAAACAATCATGCATCCATTTCAGCCTTTCCTCAGGTTTCCAGACCGCTTTGAAGGGTCCAGCAGAATAGTACTCGCATTTCCAATTCACCTGCGTTTTACTCGCTACTCGTAACGAATATGCGAGTATTAGAACCTACTCGTTACAATTTCAGGGAGTCCAAATATTTCGCTACTCGCTCATTACTAATTCCAGTCTCAAAGATGCCTAAAGCATTACCGTGACTGGCAGACACTCTCGAAATATTTAGCGGCTGAAAGTCAGGCTGCAAACATGCGGCCAGGTGACTCGATCTTGAGTAGTGAAGACCAAAATACTCGTCAAGTAATGAATATCTCGAGTACTGTGATATTCTTGCAGATAACACATAGTGCCGAGTAGATTCATTCATCACTATTATTAAACTACCAGATAGTAAAAAACCTTGGACGAGCCAAACGTTACCTTCAAGCATTGTATTATATACAGTTATAGTTATCTGACTGTTCAGCAATTCCTCTTTTAGGCTATTCTTACTATTTTTGTGATTTGGTAGATAAATAAGTGTCACTTTCTGATATAGTGAAATCTTCCTGTATTTGGTCTTTTGTTCAGGCACAGGACTCATTAGGTACCTAATCAACCATTTTATTCATTGACCAATGCAGGCTGTATTTTTGTCATCTAGAATAGTAGCATAACATACAGTAGATAACGTACATTACTAAGCTAATGTTTTTTTTCCCCCTGGGGCATAAACATATTTTATTCACTACAAGTGAGGGTCAATGGAAAAATATAGTAGGATATTCCTCATTAGGTTTCATAGATACTATTTCTCAGGCAGTTAAGCATGTCATCTGAAATGCTCACCAGTTTCTAAGATTTGTATTAATGCTGGAAGGGGAACTACGTACGATGAGAATGATAAAATGTATGAATGCATTCATTTTTTATGCAATTTTATAACATAGTAATAACAAGCTTAACACAACATATTGCAAAACTATGGTGCAGATTTAATATTCATGTGTTTTACTCTATTATATAGCGCCATGAATTCCACAGCGCCTTTACAGACATCATCATCACTTTCCCATCGGGGCTCACAATATGAATTCCCTATCAGGATGTCTATGGTGTCTGGTAGGATTCCGAAGAATAAAACCCATGCAGACACAGGGAGAACATACAAACTCCTTGAAGATGTTGTCTTTGGATAATTTAATACGGGATTTTCATTTTTTTAATGAACTTTGTTCTGATCGCAAGTCTCAGTGTCAGAGGCGGACCTACCATAGTGCAGCGGGTTCAGCTGCACCAGGGCCTCGACTGGGTAGGGGGCCCCTCAAGCAAAGCACCTGTTGGGGGCCCCCCGTGACCCTATGTCAGAGGAGGGAGGTTAACTGAGGGAAGCTTCCTGCTTCCCTTGGCTGTTCCCGCCCCTCCTCTCCTCTCCAGCCCCGGCTCCCAAATCTACAATGCGCGGCTCGGCACAGGTAAGAGCCGCACGCAACTCCCCCCTGCTAGCAACCCCCCCGCTCCTCACCTAAAGTTGCCAGCACCCCCCTTCCCGCTCCTCACCTAAAGCTGCTGGCACCCCCCCCAACACCCACCCCTGCTTCTCACCTACGCTAGCACCCCGCCCCAACCGCCCCCGGTCCTCACCTAAAGCTGTACCCAGGGCCCGCCAGGCTTAAGGTCCGCACTGATAGTGTCTACATTCAGAACGATCAGTAGGAAGATTGATCTTCTGCAAATCTTGATGGGTCAACCATGGTCATTATTTTGATTGTATCAAGCCATCAGTTTGCCGGTCTTCCTCTTCACCTTGTTTCTTCTATTCTTCTGATAATGATGTCCTTCTCCAGTAATTTTACTTTTCACACGATGTTCCAAAGTAAGCAAGTCGTAGCTTGGTGATGCTTGCTCAGGTGATACGTCTGGCTTGAGTAGTCAAAATTGATTTCTTA
Source organism: Allobates femoralis (assembly GCA_033576535.1). Lineage (NCBI taxonomy): Eukaryota > Metazoa > Chordata > Amphibia > Anura > Aromobatidae > Allobates > Allobates femoralis. The sequence continues at coordinate 51,731,150 of JARQOC010000005.1, read as the reverse complement.
GTTCTTATTGCCATCCTATCCTTCTCCAGCTCCACATTTCAAAGACATCGATTATAATTCTGTCTTGTTTCTTTATCTTCTACTGTATATTTCAGATCCATATATTACCATAGAAAAGACCGAACTAACATATAAGCATTGTCTTCATCACCAATGAAATGTTCCTCCATTTGAAGACTTCATTGTTGACTTGCCCATAGCTATCCTCCTGTTGACTTCCGGTGTTGTCTCTGCATCTTAAGTGATCATTGATATGAGCAAGTTGAATTCCTTTACAACTTCCAGTTAATTTCTGTTTATCTTAAATTTGCCCCAGTCGTACCTGGCAGTAGTCAATTACTTTGTCTTCTTTGTGTTAGTAGCAGCCCCATGCTTGAGCTTTCTAGCTTGAAATTCCGTAAGTCCTTCATTATATCTACTATCCTCATTAAAATGGTGCAACATTGCTCACTTTCAACTTCTACTTCAATTTATGACAAAACTTGAAAATTGTTAGGCTAGGGTCACATTTGCGGCTCAATTTTGGAAACCTGATCCGGTTTTGAGCAGGAACCGCTCCCCATAGGAGCCCATTATGGTAACCGGATTGCTCTACATGCAATCCAGTTACCGGCTCCGGATCTGCAGCCTGCACTAAAAATCATGCAGGCTGCAGTTTTTGGAGCGGTTTTAGCAACCGCAATGCGGTAACCTTATTGCTCAGGATGTGTAATCCTGAGCAATGAGGTTACCGTATACTTTGTTCACCCTTGCTGCCGCAGGGATGAACAAAGTGTGAAATGTGTATTAACACATTAAATATAAATATATTAGCTGTGGGTAACATGTCTCTAGGGTGTGCCCACCCCCCCTAGAGAGATGCTGTCCACTCCTCTCAGCATGATAGGGGTTAATAAGCCATTTACAGTAAGCCGGTTATTGTAGGCTTTGTACAAATGTATGAATGAAGTCGCGGCTCCCCTGACAGTGGAGCAGATACTGTATGTAATGTACATAGAGTACCTTCCGCTGTCCAGGGTCCTGTAACCATTAACATTATGTCTATGGTTGTGCACTGCCCATAGACCTAATGTTAATGGTTACAGGACCCTGGACAGCGGCAGATACTATACATACATTACGTACAGTATCTGGTCTACTGTCAGGGGAGCCGCGGCTTCATTCATACATTTGTACAAAGCCGACAATAGCCGGCTTACTGTAAATGGCTTATTAACCCCTATCATGCTGAATGGAGTGGACAGCATGTCTCGGGGTTGGTGGGCACCCCTTAGAGACATGTTGCCCACAGCTAATATTAATATTTAATGTGTTAATACACATTTTACACTTAGCTTATCCCTGTGGCCGCTGAGATGAGCAAAGTATATGGTAACCGCATTGCTCTGGATTACACATCCGGAGCAATCCGGTTACCGCATTGCAGTTCACAGCACACATTTTGGAAACAAAATGTGTGTTATGGCAATTGCATTCACCGCATCCGAATCTGGATGCGGTGAACGCAATTGCCTGCCCAAATGTGACTCCAGCCTTACTCAGTGATACTTTCCATCCAATCTCAGTGAGCTTAACTTATTCTTCAAAGAAGAACGGGCAAAACATTTAGCCTTTAGATTTGCAAAACTGGTAGCGACGTCCCACAAAGACTTACAGCAGTAATTGCAGCCAAAGGTCATTCTACAAAGTATTGACAAAGGGGAGCTTAAATCCAAATGTAAATCACAATTTTCCAATTTATATGTTTAAAACATTTAGAAAATCATATATTATTATATTTACACTTTACAAATACTTTCTTTGTATTGTTCTATCACATAAAATCCCAATAGAATATATTTATATTTGTGGCAGTAATGTCAAAAAATTTGAAGAAGTTGACGGGACATGAATACTTTTTCAAGGCGCTGAGGAGCCATGTGGTTATCAATTTTTTTATTGGAGAGAAGGTATGTGGAGGGGGTCCATTTGGGATTTTTGTGATGATTTTTATGTATGCCATTATCAACAATGGTTGCCTTGAAACTGAATTGATGACATCAAATTGTGCTACCATGTCATAAGGCAAAATTCATACTCAGGTAGAAAATGGATTTTAGAAGACAACAAATGGGCATCTCCAGTAGATCAGCAAAGATAAGGACAGGCAGCAGACAAGATGACATAGTCAAATATGAAAGGTACAGTAATTCAGTAAATAAGTAACCATGAACCTGACGACAATGCAGATGCTAGAACTTATTAAACAGATCCCATTATTAAGGCAAACAATAGTTGAGGAGGGAGTATTATGGCTCTCTGGGCATTGCAATAAACAACAGTTACACACATGCCTCAGATCCGGGTTTTGCTCCCCTCCCCTCAGTCTGTTAAACTATGCTGTGGTCCATGTTGGGTTTGCAGATGGTCATGTGATCTGCTTGGGCCTATGTGAGGCTCACCAAAACACACACTTGTGTCTTGGTATTAAGACTTAGTTTTCCTGTCTGGGTGCTTTCTCCAGTGCTTCTGCTACCTGTTTCCTGGTGTCCTGTCTGCCTGCAGCTTCCTGTGCTTCTCCTACCTGGTTCCTGGTTTGCTTTCTACCTACGCCTTACAGTGCATGTCCTAGCCACTTCTTTGTGTCCTGTCTGCCTGCGGCTTCCAGTGTTTCTACGACCTGCTTCTCATTTTTCTTTCTGACTGCCTCTTCCAGTGCTTGTGCTACCTGCTTATTAGATTCACACTTGCCTGCGGTCTTCAGTGCTTCTGCGAAACACTTGACTCTTGCCTAACCTGCCTGGTGCACTGAAACCTGTGGCCCGTGTACCTACCCAGATCTCGGGCTTGGAGGAACCAACCCACCAGGTGAGGTGAAACAAAAAGTAATGAAGCCATTAGTCTTTTAATAAACATAATTCTGCACATAGGGTCAACAACTCAGTATGAGAATTTTCCTTCTATAGGAAATACCTGTTGAATCTGCATAAATATCTGTTATTCAATATTTAGTCTAACCCTATTCCGAGTTACTTAGTAAACCATGTTTCCAAATGTTCCTCTGTAGAAATTTGGCAGTAATTATTCTAAATACCCAATGGTAATAAATACGTAATTAGTTGTACACATACTGTTTACCACAACATGGGCACAAATTAACTAATCTTACATTGTTAGTAATGAAAATGTTTCTAATACTCTCATGCAAGATAATAATGGAACACATACCTGTTCAACAGGCAGAACTAGAAGACCGAAAACATTAATAACTGCATAACTAATATACGTGCAAATTGAGCTTAATTTGTTTTCTTGACAGGCAATTATTCAGTGGCGTTTTACTGTTCTTTCTACAGCACTTTATGGATTTTGGCCTAATGTGTTCCTGCCCTCCGAATATGGGAATTGATTATTTTATTTTTAATTTTACATAGGCTGGTTGAAAATATTTAACTAGTGATGGCTTACGGAAAGCAGATCATCATTTCTATCATAGGTCAGTCAATTTCTAGGAGAGTCAGAGTTTTTTGAAAATCGTACAAATAAAAAAATAAAAAACCTCAGCTCTACGATAATTGCATAGATTTTGGCTATTGACTGTGTTTGATATTATTTGAAGAATAAATGTAATGGGGACTGTGAGGAAAAGGGAATCCAGAGTGAACTATCTCTAACCTAGGGGTGCTCCTGATGGTGGAGAGGCCTGAGTCTCCACCCTGGACCTGCTCCTGTACAGCCCTGACCTTATTCCCAATTTCCCCTCCACCAGAGTTGGAAAGTGAAGAAACCCACAGATAAGGACGGTCAGGGGAGAACCAAAACACAAGCTCACAGCACTCACACACAGGGAGAATACAATGAGTAATAAAGTAGAAAACAAGTTCAAGCAGGAGTTAAAAATTCTACAAGGAGGTTTTCACCAAAGAGGTAGCTACTGATACCAGATTGCTGGAGCAACGCCAAGCTGTAGTTGGCATGAGAGAACAAACTTCATTAACTTAAAAAGGCAGGGAGCAACTGTGATGGGTTTAACAGAACATGTGATCCTAGAGGTAATCAGGAGTCATACAGAGATTAACTGCTACTAGCCCAGTCACTACTGAGAACACAGTTGGTCAATGAATGAGCTTGACCGTGGAACTCAGAAGCAAGAGAAAACCCTCAGTGAGTAGTGTCAGAATCTAATGTGTGAACAGTGGCAGATGCCGCCATGACACTCTGCAAGTTTTGAGCAAAACAAAATGTGTGACAATAATACTCCAATCCTTTCACTGTGCAAATTAAATTTAATGTCTATCAAATATATTAAAAAAAAGTGCTAATACATTTATAATGTTTAAACAAATCAGAAATATAATTAAAGAAGCACTCTCTAATATTTTTCCATTAGATAAACATTGTCCTGCATCGCCGCTGGGGTTTTGAGACACCCCAGCGTGATGCCACTTGTCAGATTGCCGGCGCGGCGCTGTAGGTATCGCCCATGTAAATGGGGACGGTGACGCTGGCGGGGCGCAAAAACGTGCGTGCCCCCGCCAGTCGCCGCCGACATCTACAGCACCGTCGCCTGATGCCCAACTCCATACTTCACTGTGTTGTATGGTATTTTGGGGGTGATATGAAGTGCCTTTTGCTTTCAAACATGGTGTGTATTATGGTATCCAAAGAGTTTAATGTTGGTCTCATCTCACGATGTAAGCCTCGACGCGTTTCCCTCCAACGTCTTAAAGGTTTACAGGAGTGAAAACATGATGAAGCTGCAAGGAATGATACTTAGCCCTGGGACACCATGAGGACCAATGGTAATGCCCTCTCCTATCAGATAATGGCGGCAGGTGTCTGTACTCTGTACAACTTATATACATGTTACTAGTGCCTCAACCCAGAAGAGCGGTCTCGGCGTGTGCTCCATGCCGCCACCCAGTCATGTGTTCCAAAGATGAGACGGGCAACTACTAAAAAGCGGCTGCCTCAATCTCTTGGAGCGCCCTTTTCATAGCAACGCCATGCCCCTTCAAACTTCACCCTTCCATATAGTCCTGCGGGTGGATCTATGAGGAGGTAAGGCTATGTGAATATGCAGGCTGTGAAGTGGGTGTGGGTATGTGGAGTGGGTGTGGCTATCTTGAGTGGGCAGGGTTATGTGGAATGGTCAGGGCTAATGCCACATACTTATACACATACATACATACACTAAGCTTTATATGATAGATTTACACTGTATTACAGACAATTTCTCAAGTTTTATGGAATAAATAATGATTTGGAGTGATTCATTAAGAAAGCTTATTGTAAAAAGGCCTAGTTTCTGTTTGATACATGTCATTCATGTTCTCCTGGCTTTACCCTTTGTGTAGTTTTGACTTGCTCTTTACCTTGCATTCTTTCTTATAACCAGCACTATTAGGGTACATTCGCATATGCGTTTTGCAAGTCTGGTAAAATTCTGCCTTAGGCTAGGGTCAGACTCGTGTCTGCCCCTAGCATGCCGGATGCATTCAAAACTTAAAATTTCTCAAGCCGACATGTAACGCTATGCGCCGCCTGTGTATAGTATCCCTATGGCAACCGGATTCATTGTGCAGCCGACAACTCCACTTACAATTCCCGGATATGCGCTTTTGATGAGGGCACAGAAAATGCTGCAAACCGCGTCTCCTGTCGGATTTGCCGGATCTGTATGAAACCGCAATTCACTGCAAATTTCAGGAACTCCAATACAAAGGCATTGGTCAAAACGCAATGTTGCTGGATCCATTTTTTTCAAAAAAGGCGGAATTTTGCCGTATTTGAAAAAAGTTGATGTGAAAGTACTTTAGAAAACCTAAAAGGAAAAAGACTAAAATGCCTGAACTGACATTAATGCAGATGTGAAAGTAGCCTTACTGTTAATCAGAGATTATTTCTACTATCACTTCCCTGTAAAACGGTGAAAACCAGTGAATGCCATGTATTCTAAAAGTTAGTTTCGTAAGTGCTTATTGCATTGAGGCCCTGAGTGTTCTCTTCTAATCAAAAGGGTTTTCTAGGGTGAGAAAAGTTGTATGTAAATGCAGGTTGCAAAATTGTGACAGTGTGCAATGCACATTTTATTACAAATTTTTTAAGTAAATATATCTCTAATGGCCACTTTACACGCGGCAACAGGAAGATAGAAACCGGCAGGTGTCGGAGACAATTGTACCTTTTACCTTCAAAACACCTTGCAGATACCTGAATTACACGCAGCCACTTCAAGGTATTTTGAAGGTAAAAGGTACAATTGTCTCCGACACCTGCCGGTTTCTATCTTCCTGTTGCCGCGTGTAAAGTGGCCATAAAGGTTTCATTGATAAGAATTTTTCACCAGTTGGTAACGAGCCATCTAATCCACAGATGTAATTAAATCAAACCCTGTAAGTGCATAAATGTAATGATGTGTAATGATGAGAAATGACTACGCTTACTGAAATTTATTTAATACTTCATACAAAAGCTTTTGTTGGTGATTACAGTTTCAAAACTCCTCCTGTATAAGAAACTAGTCGCATGCATTGCTCAGGTGTGATTTTGGTCCATTCTTCCACACATTCTTCAAATCCTAAAGGTACCGTCACACCAGGCGACGGTGCTGTAGATGTCGGCGGCGACTGGCGGGGGCACGCACGTTTTTGGCGCCCCGCCAGCGTCGCCGTCCCCCATTTACATGGGGCGATACCTACAGTGCCGCACCGGCAATCTGACAGGTGGCATCGCCGCTGGGGTGTCTCAAAACCCCAGTGGCGATGCAGGACAATGGGAGCCTATGGCTCCCATTGCCTGTCAGCTCGCCGGCGGCCGGTTACATGGGGCAATGTGTGCACATCGCCCCACATCGGTCACCTGCTCTGAAACCAGGCGACCTCCCAGCAGCGCCGACATTGCCCCTTTACATGAGGCGACGTAGGGGCGATGTCGCCACCGATAGACCACGCCCCTACGTCGCCTATGTGATCGGCGGCTATGTCACCACGTGTAACGTAGCCTTAAAAGTTCTGCATTCTCCTTCTATGAAATCTGAGCTTCCAAAAATGTTCCTTTTCTGTTGGGTTCAGGTCAGATTATTTGCTGGGCCATTCTAGAATTTTCTTTTTATGGAAGCAGTTGAGAGTTTCCCTAGCTGTGTGTTTTGCAACATTGATTGCTGATATTTTTCAAGAATGTTTCGGTACTTTTGTCCATTAATAATTCCTTCAATTATACAAAATTTGCTAGTGCCATATGCTGACAAACATCCTTAAACCATGATGTCCAACTCCATACTTCACTGTGTTGGTATGGTATTTTGGGGGTGATATGAAGTGCCTTTTGGCTTTCAAACATGGTGTGTATTATGGTATTCAAAGAGTTTAATGTTGGTCTCATCTATTCATGCTATATCATGCCAGTATTTCATGGACTTGCCTAAATTTTGTTGAACAGACTTTAAACACACTTAAACATGCTTGTTGATCAGCAATTGCATCATCTTGCATGCTGAGCATGCATAAAGGCCAAGAGAGTTGAATTCATTACTTACACTGGTCAACAGCATTTTTGGTGCCAAAGATATTTCATTGAATTTAGGGTAACTTTGGGGTGCTGATTCTGAATATGTCATCAGTTTTGCCAGATTGGCTCAAGTTTTTGAGATTTTTCGTAAAATGTGTAAAAAAAAGACGTTTTTTGCTACACGCGCATTAACTTTATTGATATTGTCATGAATACAATAAATTTAACAAAGTAAATGTTGATTTTAGTTTATTTTAACTAGTTTTAGAAAGTAATCTTCAAAAATGAACAAGACATGAAAGATAGACATTTAATCGCTGGAAAAGCGCTTTTTATATGATTTTCTTCTATGTGAGCTATTGGGGTAGTCACGCTGTAGATTCCAGCAGTAATCAGCCATCATATGTCTGTCCCATCTGCCTTGGTACCTTTCCTCCATCACCATAATATCCTGATGAAATCTCTCCCCTTGTTCTTCGCTAAAATCTCCAAGGTTTTCTGGAAATCTGTCCAAGTGACTGTGAAGATAATGCAATTTAATGCTCATGTGTACACCCAGATTTCTAAATCTCAATAGCATGTTTTGTACCAGTTCTTCATAATTGTCTGCCTTTTGATTTCCCAAGAAGTTCTTCACTACCAACACAAAACTACACCATGCAGCAGCTTCAATGTCATTCATTTCCTTAGGAAAATTTGAATCTTTAATGAGTTTCCGAATTTGAGGACCATCAAAGATTCCTGCCTTCAGTTTTTCGCTACTAAGACCAGGGAAAGATCTGCAGATGTACATGAAGCAATTACCATCTTTGTCTAATGCCTTGACGAACTGCTTCATTAATCCTAACTTTATGTGAAGTGGTGGTAGAATGATTTTTTCCCTGTCCACCAAAGGTTCGTTCACTATGTTTGATGCTCCTACTGTCAAGGTGTCCCTTGGAGGCCAATTCAGTTTCTCCCAGTGCTGATGTTTTGCTCTACTATCCCACATGCAGATGAAGCAAGGATACTTTGTGTATCCACTTTGCTGTCCAAGTATAAAGTTGACCATTTTTAAATCAACACATATCAGCCACGAATGTTCATGGTAGCACAGTTTCTCCAAGACCATTTTGACATTTTGGTATTGTTCTGCAAGTTTAGTTGAGTGAGCTACTGGAAGAGATGCACACTGATTGCCATTGTTCAACAAAACACATTTCAAACTCCTTTTAGAACTATCTATGAAAAGCCTCCAGTCTACAGGACGATATACTTGTAAACCCATTTGCAGCATCAGGCCAGGAATATCCTTACAATATACAAGTAGGTCATCTTCACAGAAAAATGGAAGAAGTGCTTCTTCTCTGGTCCTGTAAGATGTCATTTTAGTTCCAGGCGTCAGACAATTTTTTTCACTTAGCCTTGAAGCTAAAAGTTCGGATGCACTTTTTGAGAGGTTGAGGTCTCTTATTAGATCGTTGAGCTCTCCTTGGGTAAATTGCGTAGGTGTTCTGAAACTTCCTTCATATTCTAGTTCACTTCCAGAACTAATGCTTAGCTCCATACCCTGCATTTCATCATCATCATCAGGTGGGGGAAGGTCAGGTAACATGGTAAACACAGGTACAGGCACATCTTCACAATGAGGGACAGGCCTTCTTGCAGATTCCATGTTAGGATACTCCCATTTTCGTTTCTTATGCTTATTGAATCCTTGTACTTGCACTGCACAGAAATAACAGTCATCATGATGATTTTTTTGCTCTCTCCACACCATTGGAACACCAAATTTGAAGCTTGTTCTTTGTCCTTTGCTCCATTTTCGTAATAATTCGATACATGCTTTGCACACTATGTGTGGTGCCCAAAACTTGTCTTGGTCCCCAAGCATAACCCCAAAATAGGCAAAATACACTTTTTTAACGAAGTCTGTTATGTTTCTTCTATGTTTTGTCAGTGTATATTCACCACAAATGTAACAGAATGAGTCTGGATCGTTAAGACAACTTCTTCTTGATGAGTTCATGCTTTTCACTGGAAAACAGACAACAACATAAAGTTAGTGCAAAAATCAAGCTATGAACAAACTTTTAGAACACTAATTAACACAAAACTATATTGAGAACTGCTCAGTTCAAGTACTAATCCAAAGAAATTAATGAGATGATGCGTCGCATTTACCAACAAGTGCTATAAATAAGATACCAAAAATCTCAAAAATTTGAGCCAATCTGGCAAAACTGATAGCATATTCAGAATCAGCACCCCAAAAATACCCCAAATTCATTAAAATATTTTGGGCACCAGAAAAAAAATTTTTTTTTGTTGACCTGTGTTATTCTTATTTTTTAAACAATTGTACCTGCTGATTTCAGGTCTTTCTGTAACTCTGGTTCTTAGCTTTTGGACCACTCTTCTAATAATTATTCTACTGTCTGAAACCTTGTAGAGAGCACCTAGTTGTGGCCAGTTTGTGGTAAAATTATGTTCTTTCCCCTCCCGGATTATGGCCCCAGCAGTACTCACTAGAACCTTCAGCAGTTTCGAAAATCATCTGTAACCAAAGCCATTGGTATATTTTTCAACAATAAGGTTGTGAGATCTTGAGACAGCTCATTGGTTTTAACTGTCATAAGATGTTTCTTTTGTGGCCCCTTTCAAATGAGACACCTATTTATAGGATATCAGTTAATCAATGTGATATTATTTTTAACTAAGTGTCAGGATTGCTTTCTAATTACTAACAGATTTCAGCTGGTGTCATTACTCTCCATAACCTTTCACACTTCTCTTTCTTTTTGTCTTCAGTACTTTTTGCCTGTTTCATTTCTCATTATTACACCTCACTAAAATCACAGACATCAATAGCTTGATTTCTTTTCCTTTGTGGATTGGATGAGTTTTTATTGAGTAGAGATCAGCGAACCTTTCACGGTTTGGTTTGGTTTGGGTTGCCGAATTCCCAGTGTCGAGCAAACCCGTCTGTGATTGGAGTTCAGGTGTTTTATGTTTGCATAGTGCTGGAGCAAGCATCGTTGTGGTCGGGTGCAGTTGGTGTGTGGCCCAGTGCAAGGCACATACAGTGTTTGAATGGCTTGCAATGGGGATAAAAGCACAGTATGTGGGTGTAATGTGTAACCAAAAATTAATTAAAAAAACAAAAAAATCCCGTCTACTGACCCCCGGATGTGTCTTACCTATTGCTGGCTGTATGTGAGCGAAGAGCTGAACTGCCAATCAGTGACTTCCATTGACGTTAGGGTCAACTTCATGGTCACAATCAGTGCACTAAAAGGTTTAGCTGCAAAGCCCTAACCAGAACTTCAAAAGGTTCGCTCATCTCTTTTACCAACATCTGGTGAGATATTCATGTAAATAGAACATTTAAGGCCTCGTCACACGGGGCGACATCGCCGCCGGTTACATAAGCGATGTAGGGGCGTGGCCTATCGGCGGCGACATCGCCCCTGTGTCGCCTCATGTAAAGGGGCGATGTCGGCGCTGGCCGCGAGGTCGCCTGGTTTCAGAGCAGAGCTCTGAAACCAGGCGAACGATCTGGGGCGAAGTCCACACATCGCCCCATGTAACCGGGCGCCGGCGACCTGTCAGGCAATGGGAGCCATAGGCTCCCATTGTCCTGCATCGCCACTGGGGTTTTCAGATACCCCGGTGGTGATGCCACCAGTCAACTTGCCGGCGCGGGGCTGGAGATGTCGCCCCATGTAAATGGGGGACGGTGACACTGGCGGGGCACCAAAAACGTGCGCGCAACCGCCAGTCGCCGCCGACATCTCCAGCCCCGTCACCAGGTGTGACGATGCCTTTAGTAATATAGTACATTTAATTAATACTTTTTTCACTCACAGTATATATGGTCACTTGATTACTCACATGCCTGGATGAATTATAACACGTGCATTACAAACAGTCTCGATTTGGCAGTCCATAGAGTGACTGCAGAGTTTTCTTCTCAACCTGAAAAGCCCCTTTAAGGCTACATTCACAGTAGAATCCTGAGTTATACTTTTCTGTTCTTTTATAAGAACAGAATAAAAAAACTCAAGCAGTAAATAAACTTGTCACATGAGGACAAATACAGAGCTCTATGAACCCATCAATGTCCATTATATAGTGAAGCATGTTGCACTCATTCTTTCCATTAAAGTGAAAGAAACAGTTGTTTGCACTCCTGGATTTATCATATGATGTATTAGGCACAGAGCTTCTACTATGAACATAGAAGTGAATAGAACCATATATTTTCTAATGATTAGAATGAATGCAATATTGAATAGCCTTCCAAATTCCAATATTAGCTTCCTAGCTGAAATGTGTAGGACTGGGCCCTGTGTTCTGCTTTGGGGATCACTAATGCTGCTCTGGACTGTATTTGTATTGAGCCTCTTAAGGCCACGTTACACACACCAATATATTGGTCACAGATCTCTGGTTGCAGTAAAATCATGGACACATTGTTCCATTGTACACAGCCACGAAATGACCAATATATCTGTGTGTCTAACGTGGCCTTTATAGTCTGATATAGCAAAATAAAATCCTAAGTGACCAATTGCCTCCAGAATCAGAAAACCAAGATTGGTACACACACCACATAGACAAGCAGGGTTGTCATATTTACCCTACAGATGGGGCGCAGGTCATGTCCAAGGAGTCCTTCCTGGATAGCATTACACATCAAATATTGAAGAAAGGACAGCGCTTCACAAGGTGGTGAATGCTTCACCCTAAACATGGCGCGCACGTCCTGTTCGCATTCACCAACTTGTGAGGCGTTGTCCTTTCTTCAATATTTGATGTGTAATTGCCTCCGGAAGTCACCTAATTAGTAAATTGAGTCCACATATGAGTAATTTAGTCTCAGAATAACTACTGCTGTTCTGTGAGGGCCTCAGAGGTTTGTTGCCAATATTAGAAATCAATGAATATCATAAAAACCAAGTAACATAATAGACAAGTCAGGGATGAAGTTGTTGAGAAGAGTAAGCTAGGGTTATAACAAAAATAGCCAAAGCTCTGAACATCACAAAGCACGGTTGGATCCATTATTTAAAAATGGAAGGAGTATGGCACAACTGCAAACCTACCAAGACATGGCTGTCCACAAAATGTGATATGCCAGGCAATGAGAGCACTAATTAGAGAACCAAGAAGATGAGACCAAAGTCGAAGTTTTGAGGTTAAATACAAAACACTATATATGGGGGAAATCTAAGACTGCACATCACCCTGAAAACACCATCCCCACTGTCAGTCATCATTGATGGTGTGAATATGACAGGTGATGTAAAGCAGAAGGGGAGAGGGGCTGGGGAGGTAATATCAAAACTCCGAGATAAGAGGAACAGATTGTATTACTGTTCTATGATTAGTGGTCTGTGGAGACCATACAATAAGTAGATTTTATCCCTAATGGCCCCTTTACACGCAGCTACAGGTAACAGGTTTTCCACAGGTAACTTACTGGTTGCAGTGAAATCATGGAGACATTATTCCATTTGTACACAGCAACAAGATAGAACTATGTCTCCATGATTTCACTGCAGCCAGTAAGTTACCTGTGGAAAACCTGTTACCTGTAGCTGCGTGTAAAGTGGCCATAAAAGTCATCAGTATGATGGCTTAATATGGAGGCCTACTGAAAGATTCAGAAGTACTAACTTTCTGCGACACCACTATTGATGCGATATACCCCCCTCGCTTAGACTTATGAGGAATCATTTCAACTGCTTGCATAGCAAATGCAATTTTAAATGCAATTTTAAAGAAAAAATTGAGTATTTATGTGGATAGAGTCAATGGTGCTCTATAAATAATAATAATAATAATAAAGGAAACAAACTAGAAGGAAGTAATTCCCTAGGATAATTACTAGCCGGAATCACCTTATAGAAAAACATAAGAAATCTCTGACCTATGGAGATTTTATTACATATGTGTTTCAAGATTTTTATATCTTTATATAATTTAGTGTATTTTTTTGTGTTTGATTTTATGGTATTGTGTTATTTTAAAGAACTCATAAAGATAAAGCCAAAGCCATACTATGACAGTGTGATCAAATAGCACGCTGCAAAAATTAATATAATGTTTACTTGAAAGAAAATGTTTTTGAAATGTCATAATCGAATCAATTTTCTAATATATAGGTGTATCTCAATGAAATGGAATATCACAATTTATTTCAGTAACTCAGTACATAAAATGAAACACATATATTATATAGAGTCATTACAAACAGAGTGATCTATTTCAAGTGTTTATTTCTCTAAATGTTGATGATTATGGCTTGCAGCCAATGAAAATCCAAAAGTCATTATCTCAGAAAATTAATGACCTTTAAGTTTTCACTGGCTGTAAGCCATAATCATCAACAGAAATAATCAGTTCCCTATTTGACCTCTCAGACTGATTGCTGTGCTGCTCAGAGTATAAAAGGCACCTTCCCCAGATGGAAGGTGCCTGGGCAACATGTTCATTCCTTAGGAAAGTTGCCAGTGTCCAGGTCCCACACCTGCAGTGCACTGCACTTGAACACTGTTTTTATGTTGCTCTGCAGTATACTTTCTTCTTTCTCTCCACAGAATCCTCTGCTGGCAGTCCATTACCTCTAGTCTTCTCTGGATATTTTGAATCCCATTTCTGGCTATTCAAGCCTCTCCCGATCTGCACAGGACTTTCCAGATTCCTCCACCGGCTGGATAAGCTTTTCAGAATTGTACGGAGCTTCCAGGATTCTTCCCACTAACAGAGACAGCATTTTTCAATCTTCCCAATTCAACTACTATGGTCTGTACAAGTCACTTCTCCGGTCCTGGATTTGTAGCATTTAGACCTCCTGGGACTGTGCTGGGATAATCCCTGTATAGGGGTTCTCTCATCAGTTGCTCCTCCAGGGGAGTTCAGTGTCGTGATTCAGATGGTCCTCTCCTTAGAGACCTTTCATTTTGTTTGCTATTTCTTTTAATAAATATATTTGGTTTATTGAAGTAACTTTCCAGTCTCTTAGTATCCCAGGTATTAAGCTACCACTACTCCAGCAGAGGTCCAGTGAGTTCATTTACATCTTCATGTCCTTTGGGCATAAAAACAGTTTAATTAAAAAATCTCAATCCTTCCTTCATTACTCTATGTAACAGCTTATTTGTACTACTTAATCTGAGATGACCTTTCATTTGAGTATCCCAGTGCATAATAGGATACTCAGATGAGTTGTCATCAGGGGCAGAGGTTGCGGTTTCTGACTTAGCCTGTGCCTCCACTCTAAAATGAAGTGTCATCAGTGACCTCCTTTTCTGGGGATGGGCTAATTCCTGGTCTACTGAGCATGCATCTGTGGCGCCCTGAAGAATTATGCATCACAATTATCTAGAAATATCTGGTGGTGTGTGAAATCAGCTCTTTAGCCATATTAATATACACAAATGTTATCAGTGCAAAGTGCTATTGTAAAGTATGGTGGTTAGCGGCCCTGTAGGAGAATTACTGAGCACAGGAGGAGTAGCAGTGGTCTCCTTGGATTCAGTGATTCTGGAGAGAAAGTAATTCAGTCAAAGCCTTTGTTGAAGTCACAGCAAAATCTGTGCAGCCGCATGGGACATAGTGTCCAGTGCAGTCCCCGTGGTGCCCAACTGTCAGAAAATGACAGTTCAGGATCGGCAGTGAGGAGGTGAGGGTGTGTGTGGAGAGGTGGCTTGATGAGATCCTGAATTGTCAACAGTGGTAAGAAAGCTGCAGTACCTTCCTGTAAGCCTGAGGTACTGTAGATGCCAAAGTCCAGGTGGAGAGGAGAAGTTTAAGGGCAAAATATAGAGCCATAATAAGCGGGAGTGATAGAAAGAGAGCTGAGTTCCTCTCACCATCAGAGGCTGCAACTCTGTATGTTGAACCATGGAAAGCTCTATATCACCACCATCATAAACTGCTCAGTAAACGTGAGTCTTATTGGGTTGCACCTGAAGTCTGGACATGATTTATTAGAAGCAGCTAATCCTGCATCCTCATCCACAACTTTTACCCCTTCTTAATCTCTTGAGGATGGCCTTCAAGCCGGAGAGAACACAGTGTCAGTTGGTCACCATCACACCCCAGCTCAGTGGAGGTCGATCCAGACACATCGGATGTCAATTTCAATAGGTCTTCAGTAAAATCTTGTCACTGTGCACTGTTCTTCTCAGTGCACAGTGACAGTGCACTCTCTTTGCTGGCTCTGATCAGAAGTTATGAACCAGCAACAGAGTGCACTGTCATTGCATATTTTAAATAAATTACAAGTGAGTAGAAACAAACCCCGTCCCTATGTAAATGTCAGTTATGTGAAGGGGACTGTGTTATAGCTTTCTCCAATAAAAGTGTCTGGCTTAGCTATTAAGGAAATTAATCTGCCAGCCTCCTTCACACACTGCTTTAAAATATTTTCACCAGGCCTAGATGACCGGATACAACGGTCACTGAAATTACATCTCCTTTAGAGACATAATGCGTTTTCATATTTTAAAAGGGTTAACAATGCCTGATAAATAAACACACGTTAAAATGTCTATCAAAAGCTTCCATATGAAGAGCAACAAGTAGCAAACATGTGCCGACAGAGCAACCTATAGCCATTTCCCATCTTCTGAATGTGATGCGCGTCCTCTAATTATGAGGAGAGCCTCATTATCCAGATATTCTATGCTTCTCTAACATTGTGTGTTTTTGAGCCTGTAATTATTATGCCTTTTTAGTCACATCTGATTCAAGCTAATTAAACATGAAATAATGCCAGAAAAAAAGGCCATTAATAATATGAGCAATATATAATTTATTCTAAATAACATCTACAGTACGCTGAAGAGGACCAGATGTTGCCTTTGTACAAGCTTTGTACATTTGTGTCATTACGTTTTAAACAGCGCATATAAAACAGTTGAAAAGAAAGTCACGGGAAGAGTTCACATTACAATACTTTTTACTATCCGATCCACTGAAGTAGTCAACAAATCAAGTTATTTCCATGGTTTCTTAATGACTTTCATCCATGGATTTTCTGCTGAACTTAAATTTAGAAAAACAAAAAATGTACCATAATTATTTAGTTTTAAGGTCAGTTGTCTCACCATAAGCAGCCTAAAGGTCTGACATCCAATGCACTTTGCAGGACACAGAAGACCCCAATGATCAAGGCAACACAGGTGCATAATTCCAATGCAACAATCACTCTTAACTTGCCATGGCATGGTGACAAGAGGGAGGTGATTGGTGGTATTTTATATGCACACTGATGAGGTTTCCATAGGGCGTCCATAGGTTTACATAGCGGGTCAGTCACAAGCAAGTATGATGTAAAGTGGTCTGTATAACGCACCTCTAAAGCACGCCCATACTATTAGATCATTAGTGGGCTGCTCAGCAACTATATACCTGCACCACACAGGACAAATGCCCCAAAGGCCCAACGTATCCTCATAAAGATAAAAAAAAATAGAATATGAATGCTAAATGTGACTATTGTGATATTTTGGCAAAACACGGAAGCCATACCCACGTCAAGGGTCCTCATGCCTACGAGATCCATAAACACTACGTTCAGAAAATTCACAAAACGTTGTGTTCAAAGAGTCTTTTTTAAAGCTCTCCGATAATAATTGATTACGGATTTCCTGCTTAGATTTACCTCATTAGAGAAGCAGATGAAGGAAAACTCTCATGGAATTTTTCCAAAAATTTGATTTACAGAAAGCTTTTCTCTACCAATCGAATGTCCCTGAATATACTTTGGAGTCTATGTAGACTAGGGGGGAATCTTTCTGCCAAGCCATCTGAATATTTCAACCATCATTCGCAGCCGTAAAAAATTATTAACTTATTTTTTTCATAAGAGGCAATTTGCAAAGTTGCTAGTTTTTACTAACTCTTTACAATTTTACCCACTTCAGAAGTTAAAACAAGAACTTTAATTATATCTATTAAAGTTGAGCTAATCTATCAAACGTTGTTCAGTTCAGAAGATAAGCTTTGGCCCACTAGGTCCAATGCAGTCACACGCAAATTGGTGCATGCATTCTCCAAGGTGACCAGGTGGGGCCAAGCCAGTGGTGGTACCTGCTAGAAGACACCGAGGGAGAAGACCTCTTCTTGGAATTCAGATTCTAGCAATATGGAAGCCAGCTGAATTATTTTTTGCTGTATTTACCCAATGGAATCACCAAAAATTTTAGTTTTGTAGAATCCTAGTTTTGGGGGAAATTTGTAATGCATCCAATTAATTTTGAATCAATTAACCAACACTGATAGCTTTATGTAAGTTTGTAAGTTGACATTGCTGTGTATGAACCTAAAGTCACATTGACATGGCAGAATCAAATGTGGAAAGATGTACCCTCCTTTTCCACTGATGGCGGCATTACACCCCTTTGGCCTTCTTTCAAGCAGTTTCATTATAGAGTCAGTAGAAAAACCATGTTATGGACAGGTTTATCCAAACTTTTGCCCTCCACTGTGGAGTAAAGTAAAGAAAATAAAACCTATACTCAACTCTATTTTCAAATACATTAGAGCTTCATAGCCCAAGATTGGTCCAGTCTGCACTCTCTTCCAGTCTTCAGTTGTGTTTCTCCTGCCATGTTGACTCCTCCAAACTGATGAGGCCCTAAAACATCATGGGGTTGCTCAGGAACACCATGACGTGTGTTGCCCCAACATCAAGAAGTTACATAAGGCTTTCGGTGATGATGCTTGTCACAAAGCCACAGAAAGATGGCATGACATTTTACAGCCCCTAGCACAGAGGAGCTAAAGATGCCAGGACTTGGTGGGACAACAAGAGGGGCTGAGCAGCTGGAAAGCTGAAGATCGGTTCAATGTAGAAATAATTATAATACAAGCAGAGGTCCCCAAATGTCATTTTCATGAATTTACGAAAAACAAATCACTCAAATTAAGATTTACCATAAATTCATGAATGTTAGAAAATTAATCAGTCTATAAATTATTTTCTCATCCCTACCTAGGAGGTCACACGTAGATCTGTTTCTTCACTTTTCAGCCTCCTTTTAAAGAAAAAAAAAAAAATAGCTGATGATCTTGTGACACTTATCTTACGACAATGAGTAACCAGAGTCTGATGGGTCCTGGTGCAAAATTTGTAACTAGGCCCCACCTGCATGTCCATTAGTTGTATGGGTTCATGTAATGTTCCTGATTCTATGAAGATATAGGTGTTCGCCCTTCCATGTAATAGTGTCCCCCATCCTGAGCACATGTCCATCATTCTGGTCCCATTTTGAATTAATGTCCTCCATCCTGAGTGCTTTTAAAGCATCATATTTTTCTTTTCTGGTATAATGTTTTTTTTCCTGGGCCCCTTCCTGTTTTAATGTCTCCATTTACTGGCATAATGTTCCCAATCCTAGAACAATCTTTTTTTTTGTTGTTCTTAGTCTTTTCCAGGAATAATGGTCTTGATTTGTGGCTTTTCTCCTACCAGTATAAAAAACCCATTCTTCTTACCTTCCTCTGCTCTAATGACATGCGGTGTCCTCTTCTATAACTGGTGCCAAATCCAGCTAATTACTTCAGCGTGCAAGCATGGACAGCGCATGATATTACTACCATGCAAAGCCTATAACTAGCACACTGACGTCAGCTCTTAGCTTCTGATTTGCTGGTGGCTTGTATAGCAGTGCAGGGACCTGACAGTTTTCTGCACAGCAATACATTTCAGTGAACATAGCATCAACAGACCCTCTCCAGCTGTGGTGGACTTTGTGTCCAGAGGGCCCTGGTGCAGTAGCTGATGGTGAGGAGGGGTGGGGAATGGGGGGTGCTAGCGGCAGTCGGCGAGGAACGGGGGGTGTTTCGGCGGTGCTAGCGGACGTTCGGGAGGAGCTATAAGTGCTGCGGCTCCTACCTGCGCCTAGCTGCGCAGTCCTGAGAGGAGGGGTGGGATCAGCCAAGGGAAGCAGGAAGCTTCCCTCAGTTAACCCCCTCTTCTCTGAAACAGGGTCATGGGGGTCGGTTGGGGGCCCCCCTGCAGGCTTGAGGGGCCCTATAGCCGTTCAGGGCCCTGGTGCAGCAGAACCATCTGCACCATGGTAGGTCCGTCCCTGCTCTCCAGCACAGGCAAGGTCCTGGCAACACCCTTTGCGACTGCTTCCATTACACCCTAGTCTTAAGATATGTCCACCCAAGTGCAAAAAATTGATGCATATAATATATTCATGATAGAAGTTATGCCACTTATGCTCAATTTTAATGTGTTTAGTGCATGCATTACACCGGGGTATTCTAATTTGTGACAATTCGTATATTTGCCTTTAATAAAAAGCCAATTCTGTAGCCCACACAAATAGATTACTATTCTCTTGCTGATGAACTAGCAGCTGCTGACAAGCTGGAAACTTAGATTACAGTACGTGATTATGTGTATGGCCAAACACAGAAGAGTCGGGCCTGCCTTATTCATCACAGCAAATGGATAGGCACAAAGATTAAATACTTCTCCTCGTGTTGTTTTATGGATATCGCTTTTGACAAGCATATTATATTTTTCTGTTTTTTTTGCTTATAAAGATACAAGAAGAGAGGTAGTGTCAGGTTGCAAATTAGTGTATGATTCTTTGTGTCAGCCTCGGCATCAGTGATGCACTGATCAATTTCATTAGTATGCTTGGCTTCCTTCCCTAACCATTCCGCGCCTCATGAGGTGAATATACAAGTAATACTTTGGTTCTACAAAGCTGATGCAAATGTGCTCAATCTGGAAAATACTATTGTACATATGAAAAGATATTCAGCCACGTATTCAAGGCTCCTGAGGGAATCTCAACGCCGCGAGAGTCAGGTTTACACAGACTGCCTGAGTGCAGTAGGGTTTTAATGCAGTAGTTGTTTTCCTGTCCAACGGCTTCCATGACTTTTCACATATAATTGGTATTCATCTATATGGAACAAAAACCCCTTATATTAAATTCTTCATGTACCGGAGTGAATAAATAGCATTTAGGGGCGAAAATAGAAATATTGCGACAAGATCAGCATTTGGAGGAAATATACAAGGAAAGTGTCGCCTCTGAAAGAAGAGATATGTCAAGGACAAAACTGTCACACGGCATTTTGCTTGAAACCAGGGCCGGGACGATAGGTAGGCGATAGGTAGGCGACCCTAGGCGATCGCCTAGGGCGCCATCTTGTGGAGGGCGCATTGCCCGCCCCCAGGAGGGCCCCGCGCTGACCGCGCCGGCCAGAGTGGAGGGAGGAGGGGACTTCCTGTCCTGCAGCTCTGCCCGGTGCCCGCCCCACCCCCCCTCCAACATGGGGCCTATGGAGCGCGGATCCGAGGAAACAGCTGAGTTCCTCGGACCCGATCTTAGTGTACTGAGCATGCTCAGTACACTAAAATCGCTCTGTGCCATAATATCACTTCTGCAATGTATATTCATACATTGCAGAACTGATATCCTGTGAAATGAAAGGGTTAAAAATAAAAAAATCTTTATTCTCACCTCTCCACGATCCAGCGATGCCTCCTGTGCTCGGCTCTGTGCTTCCAGGACCTGGCCTGACGTCACAGTGCAGTAACCGGTCATGTGACTGTGACATCACGCCAGGTCCTGTGCATCAGAAGAAGAGAAGCTGGAAGCAGCGCGGGTGTCGTGGAGAGGTGAGAATGAAGATTTTTTTATTTTTTAAGCTCTGCAGAAGGAGGACAAAGAGGGAGGCAAAGAGGGGGCCAACAGGAGGACAAAGAGGGGGGCAAAGAGGGGGCCAACAGGAGGACAAAGAGGGGACAAAGAGGGGAGACAGAGGGGACCAACAGGAGGACAAAGAGGGGAGAAAGAGGGGACAAAGAGGGGGGCAAAGAGGGGGGCAAAGAGGGTCTGCAAAGGGGGGCAAAGAGGGGCTGCAAAGAGGGGGGCAAAGAGGGGCTGCAAAGAGGGGGCAAAGAGGGTCTGCAAAGAGGAGGGCAAAGAGGGGCTGCAAAGAGGGGGGCAAAGAGGGTCTGCAAAGAGGGGAGCAAAGAGGGGGGCAAAGAGGGTCTGCAAAGAGGGGGGCAAAGAGGGTCTGCAAAGAGGGGGGCAAAGGGGCAAAGAGGGTCTGCAAAGAGGGGGGCAAAGAGGGCTGCAAAGAGGGGGCAAAGAGGGTCTGCAAAGAGGGGAGCAAAGAGGGTCTGCAAAGAGGGGGGCAAAGAGGGTCTGCAAAGAGGGGGGCAAAGAGGGGAGCAAACAGGGGGTCCAAAGAGGGGATGCAAAGAGGGGTCCAAAGAGGGGGGGCAAAGAGGGGGGCAAAGAGGGTCTGCAGAGAGGGGAGCAAAGAGGGGGGCAAAGAGGGGGTCCAAAGAGGGGCTGCAAAGAGGGGGGCAAAGAGGGGCTGCAAAGAGGGGTTCCAAAGAGGGGGGCAAAGAGGGTCTGCAAAGAGGGGGGCAAAGAGGGCTGCAAAGAGGGGGCAAAGAGGGTCTGCAAAGAGGGGGCAAAGAGGGGCTGCAAAGAGGGGGGCAAAGAGGGTCTGCAAAGAGGGGGGCAAAGAGGGTCTGCAAAGAGGGGGGCAAAGAGGGGAGCAAAGAGGGGGTACAAAGAGGGGAGCAAAGAGGGGGTCCAAAGAGGGGGGCAAAGAGGGGCTGCAAAGAGGGGGGCAAAGAGGGTCTGCAGAGAGGGGAGCAAAGAGGGGGGCAAAGAGGGGAGCAAAGAGGGGGTCCAAAGAGGGGCTGCAAAGAGGGGTTCCAAAGAGGGGGGCAAAGAGGGTCTGCAAAGAGGGGGGCAAAGAGGGCTGCAAAGAGGGGGTCAAAGAGGGGCTGCAAAGTGGGGGAACAGAGGGGACAAAGAGGGGAGACAGAGGGCAGACAGAGGGGAGAAGGGTGACAGGAGGGTGACAGGAGGGGGACAAGGTGACAGGAGGAGCAGGGAGAGGATCCAAACTGATGCTGCAAAACATCGGGATCGGATGCCTATTTGGCATCCGATTGCAGTCATCAGTTTGGATCAGTTGCTGTCCGAGGGGTGCTGCAAAAAGTCTGATCCCCTCGGACAGCACAAAAACGCTGTGTGAAAGCAGCCTTATTTGGCACGGATCAGGTCGGATCCAATTCGGTCCGATTTGACCCGCTGTGCCAAAAATCGCAGCAGGCTGCGATTTTGGGCACAGCAAAAAATCGGCCAGAATCGGATCCGACAAAAATCGGATGCCAATAAGGCCAAATCCGATGTGATCCGTGCCCATAGGATAACATGGGGCCAAAATCTGATCCGTGGCTGTCCGTTTTACAACGGACAGCCACGGATCACAGAAAAACGCAGTGTGAAAGCAGCCTTACAGCAGACGCACGGTGACGGCGGCCGCGGTGAGTGTGCAAAGGCGCGCTCCCCCCCCCAGCCCCCGCATACTGGGCCCTGTATACACCACTGGGTCTTGTATACACCACTAGGCCCTGTATACACCACCACTGGGCCCTGTATACACCACCACTGGGCCTGCTGTATATACTGCTGTGGCCTGTATATACCACTGGGGCTGCTGTATATACTGCTGGGGCCTGTATATACCACTGGGGCTGCTGTATAACCCCTGGGGCTGCTGTATAACCCCTGGGGCTGCTGTATTACCCCTGGGGCTGCTGTATAACCCCTGGGGCTGCTGTATTACCCCTGGGGATGCTGTATTACCCCTGGGGCTGCTGTATTACCACTGGGGCTGCTGTATAACCCCTGGGGCTGCTGTATAACCCCTGGGGCTGCTGTATTACCCCTGGGGCTGCTGTATAACCCCTGGGGCTGCTGTATTACCCCTGGGGCTGCTGTATTACCCCTGGGGCTGCTGTATTACCACTGGGGCTGCTGTATTACCACTGGGGTCTGTATATACCACTGGAGAGGCTGCTGTATACCACTTTGCTGGGGGCTGTATACCTGTGCTGGGGTCCACCCTCGGCTTATACACGAGTCAATAGGTTTGCCCAGGTTTTGGGGGCAAAAGTAGGGGGGTCGGCTTATACACAGGTCGGGTTATACACGAGTATATATGGGTAGTAATCCTACAATGTCTGCTGGACATGGTATGAGGAGGTTTATGGCTCAGTCAGTACGCACTCCATACTTCATGGTAAGGGGAGGGTTTATGGCTCAGTACACACTCCATACTTCTTGTTATTAACCAGTTAATGCTCTCTTGTCCACCGCACTGCAGTTTCAAAAGAGGACAACAGCAAGACAAGCAGCAACATGGCATCAGAGAGTCCCTGACCTCGAAATAGAAGATCCTCAGATCCTGGTATTGTGACATAATATTAAGAATAATACTTTTTGCATTTATATTACACTATGAACTCCACAGCACTTTACATACATCATGAACACTGTCCCCATTGGGGCTCACAATGTAAACAACCTATCAGTATGTCTCTGTAGTGTGGTTGGACGAACCTTTTATAGGTCCCTGTTAAATTAAATTTACTTTCAAAGTATGCTGACATTTTTATTCCCAGACATATTTCGGGGGGGGGGGGGGGGGGGGGCGCTGTTTGCCTTGCCTGCCTAGGGCACCAAAATGCCTTGTCCCGGCACTGCTTGAAACTCACAGTGTCATGGTGGCATCTGCCTCTGTTCACACTTCAGATTCTGACACTTCACACTGAGTTTTTTTTCCTTGCTTCTGAGTTCCACAGGCAGGTTTGGGCATCAACCAGATATGTCCTTAGTGGTGATCAGGCTATCAGGAGTTAATCTCTGTATGAATTCTGATTGCCTGTCACGATTTCCACACTGTCCTTGTTTGCTATGTTACTATTTTGCGGAAGCTGTCAGTCTGTTTTGGCTGTGCTAAGTCTGTGCTACAATCATCTGTGTTCACTTCCCTTGATTAGTCCTTTACTTAAGCCAGCTAGCTTCTCCATCCAGTGTCAATCGTACACTTGCTTTTGCCTGTGTATGACTGATCTCTCTATGCTCTGAGCCTGATCCAGCCTGACTTTAATCCCTTACCTGGATTTGACCATTTGCCTGTGACCTGACTACTCCTTTGCCTGCTTCTTGTAAACTGTCTTGTCTTTCTGGTTTTCCTGACTCCGTCTCGTGATTTGGATTTCGTCTATGACCTCTTGTTGTACTGCGCCATTTCCTGGAACTGACCTCAGATCGTTTGATTTCCTTTTACTTATACAGTAAGTAATACTATAATATTACTGCTATCTGTAATTATAGTCTTATCGCTCCACTTCTGGGACTAGTTATTACTGTAGTGACTAGCATCACATTGTCTCTAGGATTGCATGTGCTTGGAGACCTATCACAGTTGCTCCCTGCCTTTTTAAGATGGTGGAATGTGTTTTCTCATGCTGACTATAGCTTTAGTGTTGCCCCAGTGATACCGGTCCTTTCCTTGGTGTTCCAGTAATCTGGTATCAGTAGCTACTTGTTTGGTACTTTGTGTAAACTTTCTTGTTTTATTTTTTACTACTGCTTGTACAAGTTTTGTCCCTTATTAGGAATTGTATTCTCCCTGTGTGAGCGCTGTGAGCTTGTGTTTTGGTTTGCCTCTGTTTGCCTTTATCTGTGGCTTCCTTTGCTTCCCTGCTCTGGCGGGAAGGGGGAGTGAGAGACAGCTCACGGCTTTACATGAGCAGGGTCAGGGTGGAGACTCAGGCCTCTCTACGCATCTCCGCTTCACTGAAAAAAGCTAAGTACTTAGCGGAGACCCGCTAAATACTAGTAGAGGAGATGTGTGAATATGGCCATATTCCTTTTCTGAGTAGGCTTGATAAATAACACAGCCCAGGTCTGAAACGCATTGTCTTGCATGGGTCTCTATATCTGCTATGAGAATTCCCTCCTGTGTTTTGCACCATATTATAGTAGAAAAAAGGTGTGCACACCCCTGTTTTGGAGTGACAAGGTGCAAGTGTACAGACCAATTGGTCTAATATACTGTACAGTCCAAAAATTTCAAGACATTACACTCTCTGATATGATGCACTGGTGAAAGTTTTATTAAGCACATTTAAGTGAACACACAGTGAAGCGGCCATGGATGACATTTCTGCAATGAAGCCTTTTTCACAAAATGACTCAAAAAATAAACATGAAATAGATCAATATACAAATATATACATCATATTTAGGCAAAATCTGAACCAAATCTGCAGTGTTCGTGCCAAATTTGAAATTGGCAAACATGTTCGCGAAAAGTTCACTGATCTCTAGTCCAGACAGCTCCAATGGATCCAATCAAGAACAAGTCCTGATGCATCTAAATCAATCAGAATTAAAGTTAAGAATAATAGAAACAAAAAATTGAAAGATGAAAAATGAATAAAACAAAAGTATAGAAGAAAATAAATAATTTCCGACTATGTTCCTCAACTGAAAACTTCAGACACAATCTGAAAACTCATCTCTTCAGAATAAATTGCAGCCTGCAATCACTGACTGACACTTCACCACTAGGGATGAGCGAGTACTGCAATAATCGGACTCGCTATACTCGCAACGAGTAGGTCCCGGTACTCGGTACTCATTGCGAGTATAGCAAGTCCAATGGCAGTGAATGGGCCGGCGAATATTTGCAGTTACTATTCAAGTGTATCTATATATACACTGCGAAAGTGCACTAAAAGTGAATAAAAGTTTTAAAAAATAAAAAAAAATATCATACTCACCTATCCGACGCCTGCAGTGGGATCGGCAAAGAATACATTCGATCAACAGACAAGGACCTGCAAGTCTGATAGCCAATCAGATAGCTGGTAGCGATCTGTCCAATCAGAATGGCCAGAGTCAAAACCATGTGATCGCTACCAGCCACCTGATTGGCCAGATTGCCAGGTCATTGATGCACGTTCAAGACCTGGCAATCTGGCCAATCAGGTGACTAGTAGACATCAGGTGGTTTGTGATGTCTGGCCATCTGATTGGCCAGATCGCTACCAGCCATCTGAATTGGCTCTCAGATTGCGGTGTCCTTGTCGTTGATCGAATGTCTTCTTTGCCGGTCCCGGTGCAGGCGTCGAATAGGTGAGTATGATATTTTTTAATTTTTTAACAACTTTAACTCACTTTTAGTATAGTATATATAGATACTCTGCAAAAGTTAAAAGACTACTCGCTACTCCTGAGTAATCACAAGAAACTCGGGGATAGCGAGTACCCGAATATCGTTACTATTATGGCGAGTACCGAATAGTAACGATTATACTTGCTCATCCCTATTCACCACCATTGACGCTATTTCAACCCCTCCCACCCAACTTTTTTCTTCCCCAATACGCTGTAGATTGTAGCTTGTGGAGATGTAAGGGTACCTCTCCCCTTCAGTATTGGTTGGCTAGTGCTCACTTTATATGATAATTTATATATGTATCATTTGTATGCATACCATCTTCACATGTGCAGCACCATGGAATTAATTGTACTTTAAAAATAATAATCCTTCTAGAATTTATTAGGTTATAAGGTTTGCTTTATGGACCAAAAAAACTTATAGTCAGTTTCTCACTCCAATGTTTATTCCTCGATTATCCATTTGCATCGAACAGGTAAAATTAAAACTTAATGAGTTAAATTTGTCCTCTCCAGTGGTTCATCAGCGAGAATCACTCTACTAATATGAATAATATTGGTGTTTCTTGAAGAACATGATTTATTATTTTTTTGTAGATATAAAAGGTCTACACTTCCATGGCAAGACAAGATGTCTTACTTTATTCTAACTCTGCTTTATGAGTTTTCTTTATTTGCCACAAATATAAGAATTGCATGAATACTTTAAGCCTAAAAGTCTTTTGAAGGATCTATTTTTGGTCAAAAGTGTTTTAAAATCAAGCTAGCCTCAGAAAAGCTCTGCTGCTGAATCCCATTAGAAGAATTTATCTAAATACCAGAAAAACACACAAACTCAAAAGTGTCTCCTCCATTTCACTCCTACGCACGTGCTCTTCTGCCTGGCCCTGCTGACAGTGGTGTAACTTGAAGCTCATGGTCCCCGATGGAAATAGATCAAATGGGACCCCTAATTATTACGAAACAGCTCTTTTTGTACAAGCCAAAGGGACTTTTGGGTCCCCAAGGCTCCGGGGCCAGGGTGCAATCGCAACCCCTGCACCTGTTGTAGTTACGCCCCTGCCTGCTGACAAAATACCAAAATGCACAAGCACAGAGAATGGTCAAAACACACCCGCACATGTATACTACTCGGGTGTTCTATGACCTTTCCCCACACCTGCACCATACAGTAATTAGCTATGCCCTCAGCACCACAGATAAAAGTGCACGTACGTAGGAGCACAATGGAGGAGACTGTAGATGGGTGACATAGGACACATTACCTGCATGAAGCAGAGAACCAGGATGACAATAACAAAAGGGAGGCAATCGGAATCAGAATCGCAGGTAATGTAAAATAAATGTTGTTTTTTACATTATACAGATCATGCTGGGGATTTATATACAACTAAACGCTACAAAATCCAGTGGTTTAATCCACAATGTTAGCAAGTTTATCAGTATACCGTACTTACGTCAATAATATAGTGGATAACTTAAGGGATCCTGTCACCTCCAAAACGCCACCTAAGCTTCAAAATCATGTCACTGCAGCATCCCATCACTAATCTCACACTCCCATTTCGGCATTGGGTGACGTCAGTACACCCTCGCCGCTGTGTACTGCTTGAAGCACCACATGCGCTATGCGGTGCTTGAAGCCTACAGAGCGGCGCAGGTGTACTGACGTCACCTGGTGCCGTAAATGACGCGATTTGCGTCATTACAGCCCACACAAGCGCGGTGGAGAGCAGGGAGGCGCTGAATACAATATGAATAGAAGATCATGCCTGTTAGGGCGTGATATTATGACGAAGATGGCCCGCCCTAAGGACTAAAGAATATAGCCCCAGCTAATTAACATCGCTAATGAGTAACTTATAAAAATTTTTCTCCACTTTCACAGGATGCTTTTCTGAGACAAAAGGAGTGTGAGATTAGTGATAGGATGCTGCAGGGACATGATTTTGAAGCTTAGGTGGCATTTTGGAGGTGACAGGATCCTTTAAGAGAACCTCTGAGATTAGGTATGTCAAAATAAAGTATGCCATATGTTCTGTTATAGATAGATTGATCATTCAGTAAAGAATTGACTTTCTGGTTGTTGTTTAATCACATGTGAAATTCGGTTTCATAAGCTTTTGCTGCACTGGGTGGGACTTTAGTCGGACTTTGGTAGGTCTTTGAATGTGCTCCAGGTCCCCTTGCCTCTAGTTTGAGTATCGTTCCCTGTTTTACATTTGTGCTAGTGATGCCCTGGCTGCTGGCAGCTCTTGCAGTGGTTGATCTCAAGACAGTCTTTAGGAAAATTATGTTGGTGGCAGCACAGTCACAGATCTAGATCTCGGCGTAATGATGAGCGAGGTCTAAATCTGAGCATCCATTTCACTGAAGATCACTGGATGGTCAACCTGTGTATGCACTTCACCAGTCATCTACCATGATGCAGAA
Source organism: Allobates femoralis (assembly GCA_033576535.1). Classification (NCBI taxonomy): domain Eukaryota; kingdom Metazoa; phylum Chordata; class Amphibia; order Anura; family Aromobatidae; genus Allobates; species Allobates femoralis. The sequence continues at coordinate 51,702,204 of JARQOC010000005.1, read as the reverse complement.
GATGAAACAAGAGTGGACATTTCAGAAGGACAATGATCCCAATCACACTAACAAGGAAGCTCTCACTTGGTTTTACAGAAAGAAAATAAAGCTACATACAATGTTGTAGAGGCCCAGCGCTAAATCTCCATAGATTGCTGTAAGAAGGGATACTTACAAGATGCTGGTGCAACCCTTTGTATGGGATGTTTATTTAAAACCATAAATCATAAAATAAAACACATTGAACACTAAATTCATTAGTACGCTCTCTGTTACTGTGGATCACTGGATTCCTCACTCCTCGTTGTAAGCTTATGACTCATGTCTTGTAATCAGTGCTGTTTTTTGTAAGAGAATATTTAATTTTTGCACTATTTTATGATAAATGTTGTATTCCTTTATTAAACTTTAAACACTACAAGGACTTCTCAAAAATGATCTTTATTAGATAATTAGTTAAAACAACCAATGTGGTTTATGTGGCATGTGTATAGACAAAGACCCTTCCCTCACACAGTTACACAGCATACAATATTCACAATGATTCCAAAGGATCTCTCAATAATCTAGGTACGAATATAATAGTCTGACCTAGCGACAAATTTGTCAAGCGTCAACGGTCAGTGATCGTCAGCCTAGTATCCTTATTGAAATTAATTATAGGAAGAACCCTTGGAGTCTAAACCATACAATATTTCAACGTTCAATTTTGGGATCACTGTAAATATTGTATGCTGTGTAATTGTGTGAGGGAAGGGTCTTTGTCTATGCACATGCCACATAAACCACATTGGTTGTTTTAACTAATTTTCTAATAAAGATCATTTTAGAGTAGTCCTTGTAGTGTTTATATATATATATATATATACATATATATATATATATTACAGAAGAATATTTACGAGTACTGAGGCGAGGAGCGGGGGTGTTGTCAGGCGTCAGCTGCTTGAGGAGCTCCGGCACCCCGCTCCGCATCCGCAGCTCGCCCAATGTAAGATATGGGGGGATCGGGTCTGAGGGAGGGATGGGGCAATGTATACAGAATAGGGGCCATATATAGGGAGGGAGGCTGTCGGGATATAGGGAGGGAGGCTGTCGGGATATGGGAGGCTGTCAGGATATAGGGAGGCTGTCGGGATATAGGGAGGCTGTCGGGATATAGGGAGGCTGTCAGGACGGGAGAGATGGAGGATGCAGTCAGGATGGAGGGAGGCTGTCGGTATGGAGGAAGGATGGAGGAAGGCTGTCAGGATGGAATAGGCTATTGGGATAGAGGGAGGCTGTCGGGATGGAGGAATGCTATTGGGATGGAGGAAGTATTCAGGGAGGCTGTCAGGATGCAGGGACATTGTTGGGATGGAGGAAGGATGGAGGGAGGCTATCGCAATGGAGGAAGGATGGAGGTGGCTGTCAAGATGGAGGAAGGATGAAGTGAGGCTGTCGGGATGGAGGAAGGATGGAAGGAGGCTTTCAGGATGGAGGAAGGATGGAGGGAGGCTGTCGGGATGGGAGGCTATCAGGATGGAGGAACGCTGTTGGGATGCAGGAGGTATGGAGAGAGGCTGTCGGGATGGAGGAAGGATGGAAGGAGGCTGTCAGGATGGAGGAAGGATGGAGGTAGGCCGTCAGTATGGAGGGAGGCTGTCGGGATGGAGGGAGGCTATCAGGATGGAGGGAGGCTGTTGGATGGAGGAAGTATGGAGGGAGGCTGTCGGGATGGAGAAAGGATGGAAGGAGGCTGTCAGGATGGAGGGACGTTGTTGGGATGGAAGGAGGCTATCGCGATGGAGGAAGCATGGAGGGAGGCTGTCAGGATGGAGGAAGGATGAAGTGAGGCTGTTGGGATGGAGGAAAGATGGAAGGAGGCTGTCAGGATGGAGGAAGGATGGAGGGAGACTGTCGGAATGGAGGAAGCTGTTGGGATGTTGTCTATATGGTTCGCAGCCATCTCTATTGCGTACGGCCAGCAGTAGTCTCTATTGTGTATTCTCTATTATGTATGGCCAGCAGCAGTTTCTATTGTGTATTCTTTATTGTATGTATAGCCGGCAGCAGTCTCCATTGTGTATACGGTCCGCAGCCATCTCAATTGTGTATACAGGTAGCAGCTGTCTCTATTCTGTATTCTCTATTGTATATAAAGCTATTGTGTTTAGCGTTATAGAAAAGAAGTTGCAACACAGGATCAGTGGTGTTTATTCACTCTTCGTTGGGTGGCGCTTCAACAGGCATATAGTCAACAGGCATATGGTGGACTATATGCCTGTTGAAGCGCCACTTGCGGTGTGAAACGGCCATCGCCTTTGAGAACCCCCCATCCTCCCACCCGCACCATGTAAGACCACACGAAGTGTGAATAAACACGCTGATCTTATAATGTTGCAACTTCATTTCTATAACGCTAACCGGAAGTGATGAACCGCTAACTGGAAGTGTGCATCGGTTGTTTGAGTTCTCAGAAGGCTGAATGCCGGAGGGCTGGTGATCAGGAAGGAGGCACCCTGAAGCGATCTGCAGGCTGCAGCTCTCCAGAAACACCGTGGACAGATTGGTGCAGGCACCAAGAATCGTCAGAACCGTGGCTGATACAGCTATTGTGTATTCAACCCACAGCAGTCTCAAGTGTGTGTGTGTGTAATATATAATAGAGAGAGTGTAAAAAAAGGAAAAACAGCACAAAAAATAGAAAAAAGTGGACTTTATTGCCCAATGGCATGGCCACGCATTGGGCAATAAAATCCACTTTTTTCTATTTTTTTTGTGCTGTTTTTCTTTTTTCTTTTAATGTATTGTAAGGAACCATCTGGATTGCTAGTTGGGAAAGCTTTGCACATAAGTTGAGGTGATTTTTGGTACTGTTCCTATTTTTCACTATATATGTAATGTATGTTTGGGTGGAGGCGGATCTAGGGTGGAGGCGGAGCCTGGGTGGAGGCTGGGCGGAGTCTCAGGGGGTGGAGGCTTGGCGGAGTCTCAGGGGGGCCCCAAAATGTTGGCAATCAGGGGCTCCAAAATTCCTAGTGGCAGCCCTGCTTTCACTTGATCAATTCTTTTGTCCAATTCTGGGCCTGAACAAATTTTTTTTGGCGTGTAAGAATTTTTCAGTAGGTATGTTATTTTTAAAATTGAGAGGGTGCGAAGATGTAAAGTGCAAGATCGTATTGCAGCAGTATTCTTTCTGTGAATATCTGTCTAGAAGAAAACCTGTCCATCAACTTTTATAGATAAGTCCAAAAAATCAATTGCTAAAACACTTGCCTAATATTTCAGACTAATATTAACATAATTGAGACTTAAAATGGTAATGAAAGAGTCCAGGCAAGTCATAAATCCAAGCTAATTTAATAAAATGTCATCTATGTATCCTCATAACATCATAACAAAGCATGCACACCTTATTGTATGAACATGTGTCACAAGTCCATTGCCTGGGTGTAATCCATTACTCTATTTTGTCTTTTAAACCAAACATCCAAACCCTTTTTACATTCTACTGCCTCCAACTCAAAATTGCTTTTAGAATCTGTACTTTCCTTAATCTCAAATAAATTCAAATGTTAGCACATGCCCCCACGCCAGAACATCTTCTCCCGCTTTGATTACTGCAGCATCCTCTATTCTGGCTTTCCATCAAACTCTTTTGCATCTATCTATCTATCTTTAAAGCTGCTGTCTAATTTATCTGCCTTTCCCTCTGGTACTCCCATACCTAGATTCCAATTCACCAGTTCATCCTTTTTGAAGTACTAAGAATGTCTTAAAAGACTAGCTATAATATGTTTCACCCATACCTCTCTGAAATTACCTCCCAATTTTCCCCAGACGTAATTTCCGGTTACTACAAGACCTTTCTCTTTCATCCAGTCTTATTTGTTCCTTGCTAAATTTCCTCGATTTCTTTTCACAAGGATCCCCCATCCTCTGGAATTGGGTGCTTCAACATATTCGGTTATCTTCTATGACTGAATCCTTCAGACGCAACTGGAAATCTCATCTCTAAAGAAAAACCTTCAGTCTTCAATCACCCCGAAGACAGGTCATCACCATTAATTTTATATATACCCCTCTCACACCTACATTTCCTTCCCCGATACACAGTGCTTTGTAAGTTCATGAAGATATAAGGGTACTTTCCCCTTTAGTATCAGTCAGACGCTGTTATTTATTTTTTTTACCATACTTCATATATTAAACATTTGACTATATATGCTCTTAACATGTGTAGCACCATCGAATTAATGGTGCTCCAAAAAATAATAATAATCCTTCTAGAAGTCATTAGATGATCTAGTTTGCTTTATGAACCAAAATAACTTCCCATTTTAGTCAGTTTCCCACTCCAATGTTTATTCCACGTTTATCCATTTGCATTGAACAGGTAAAATTAAAACTTAATGAGTTAAATTTGTCCTCTCCAGTGGTTCATTAAATGGAATCACATTAATAATATGATTAATGTCTGTGTTTGTTAAGATGAACATGATTTATTCATTTTTTTCTAGAACTAAAAGGTCTACCATGGTAAGAGAAAATGTCTTACTTTACTCTAACTCTGCTTTATGAGTTTTCTATATTTGCTATAAATATAAGAATACTTTGAATAATGCCAGTCTTAAAATCTTTCAAAGGACCTATTATTGGTCGAAAAGAAAAGTCTATTAAAAGCAAGCTGACCTCGGAAAAGCTCTGCTGCTGAATCCCATTAGAAGATTATATATAAATACCAGGAAAAAAACGCAAATTCAAAAGTGCGAGGAGCTTAAAAAAAAAGAAACTCGCCCCCAAAAATGCCATTATCAAAAAAGTAATTATATAGTTCAGTAAACTTTTAAAGATGCATCTGGCAGAGAGAAAAAAAAATAGGAGAACAAAAGCTGTTAAAAAGCAATAGTAAAGTCTACAAAATGTTTTGTTCTAATTAATGGTTATACGAAGTTTATCAATATCCCAGTCTGTTATATAGTAGTTAACTTAAAGGGAATCTGTTGGGTCAAAAATTAACATGTAAGTAATATCATTTACTAATACCTCTGGTGAAGCTCTTTCTGTTCATGCAAGTCTTCTATTTACACTCCCCCTTATTCTCTGTTAACTGCAAATAAAGAAATTCATTCCATCTGTCACTCACAGTGAGCGATCACTTAATTCTCTGCTGCTCACTCCCCAAGGAATGAATATTCATGTAGTGACATCACTGCACTGCGCTGACCTGATCTGTAAGCATACAACAAAAGAAGTGGAAATCACTCATATGTACAAAACAAAAGTACAAATACACACAGAATCTCTCACAGGCAGCCTGGCTTGTGCTCAGAGAAGGAGTAGACAGCCTTATAAACTAGATATGTGCTTTAAATCTCTCCTTCTCCCCATCAGAAGCAGGACAGGCAGAATTGAAAGTGAAAGCTATATTAGATTAGCAGGAGACATGGAGCGCAGAGGGGAAGGACAGAATAACAGCTTCAGTGGGTGTGGACATTTAAATAACATTTACATGCTGCAGACTATTCGAGAGTTAAAGTAATGATTCGGATTAGTGCACCAGCTAAGTGCAGGATGTGCAGATGCTTATAGCAAGAAAACTACAAATGCTACATTGATGATTTTTACATATTTTAAAGGTCTGCCTAGGCCCTATTCAATTGTATTATTAGTATAATACTGACAAATTACCTGACAAGTCCCTTTAAAAGAAAATCTTTCATCAGGATTATGCATGGTAAAGTAAGCTATAGCCATAATGTCGCTGTTCTACTGCTTGAGTCTGATATCTTCAGTGAAGAAATCAACATCCCGGTTGCTGTTTAATTAGCATTTGGGGTTTGTTTCATAAGCTTGCAGTGCATTGGAGTGAGATTGTGGGGCAGGACTGTGGATTGGGTCTTTTGCTCTGCCCCATCTGTGCATTCACCTTCACATACCATCTACCAGGATGATGAAAATAAAATGAGGGTAGAAATTTCACCAAAAAAATGATCCGAAGCACACAGCCAATGAAATTCTCAATTAGTTTCAAAGAAAGAAAATAAAGCTTCTGGAATAGCCCAGCCAATCACCTGACCTGAACAGAAGGAGCCCTCAAAAGTTCAAGATTTGAACAGTATTTGTGTGGAAGAATGGGCTCAAATCACACTTCAGCAATGCAGGCGTCTATTTTGTACTTGCAGGAGGCGTCTTGAAGCTGTATTCATGAACAACAGCTTTTTATCAGTATCTCTGGTCCATAATATAGTGCATATACTTCAAGAGGATCTCTCATCAGGATTATGTTAAAGTAAAGATATGGCCATAATGTCTATTTTATACTAATTTAACACTAGAAGTCCCAGAGAGGGGTCATTTAACATTTCTACCTTTGGAACCCATAGACGAGTCGAATGACCTGTAGGATTTTAGCTAAACATCCTCTAATCACCATCTTTTGTTCTGTAATTAAGGCCATTACTGTCGCACCACAGAGGTTGTTGTTTTCCGCTGAGTTTAGCCATTTAGTTTCTAGTTAGTTCTATTCAGTTTGGACTAAGGGTCATTTGACCCTCTTTCAGGACTTCAGGGGGACTTCGAAATTTCTGGGACTTCTAGTGTTAATGGATGCCTTCAATGAAGAAATTGACAGCCTGGTTGTTCATCCTGGTTCACCATTTGAAGTTTGTGTTTCATAAACTTTCAGTGCATTGGGGGTTGGACTGTAGGCAGGACTGTGGGTAGAATCTTTCATTTTCATAGTATATCCACCAGCCTTATCCAGTCTAAAGCATCCAAGAGATGGCATTCCCAGTGATCAGACACTTATCAGCTATCTCATAGATAGGTGATACATGTTGAATATTGGAAAGCCCTTCGGTGCTGGTACCATTTCAGTGACGTTTGCACTGTCTCTCTTGAGGATCAAGTGATGGTATGTCACAGAATCACTGCAACCAATTAGCGGTGGCCTTTAATCTCCCGTCCTTTGGACAAATCAAGACATTGAAAGAAAGTGAGATCTGTGACTGCTCTCTCATTTTCTTTGGATGTCAGTTACATCCATAAGAGAGGAGAGTGAAGCCACTGCTGACTGATTGTAGGGATAGCGTGGCATAATGTCACTTGATCCCCAGGAGAGGCAGTGCAGACATTGTTGAAATGGTGCCAGCCCCAGGTGTGAGAATAGGTGTTATTTTTTCACTGGAGTGAAACATATGGATTGAGAATGGTTGATTGAGTAAAGTTTTTTCTCTTTAAACCTTTAATGACTAAAAAAAAGAAAATAAACATATTTAACATCTATTTTTTTTTATTTGTCGTATGATATTTGTGTACCTGTCTATTTATACTTTATCTTAAATTGCTTAATATGTGCATCATGAATGGATCTCTCAACTACTTGACCATAATCCAGATGGGAGCACATTATCGCCTACATATTTTATCAGAAGAGTTCAGCTAGAGTACAAAGATGTCCTTTGGTTTCAAATATATTTTTCATTGGGACATGAGGGAGTTGAGGTTTTGGGAATCTAGTGCACTCAGATTGTGTGATAATGGTGCCAATATAGTGTTATTTAAGTTTTAAACTTTAGAGGTAGTTCATATGTGAAGGCTGCTGCTTTCTTGAGAAAGAAATATGGGAGCTTCCTGTTTTAATATATCCTTGAAAGCTTTTAGATGCATCATGAGTGTTGTAATAGACTAGAATGTTGTTTTGTAATTTCTTAAGCGATTTAATGAGGATCTTAGCATTCCTATATGATCCTTTTTTTCACATCAATATTGTTCACTGTATCTCCCGTAGACTGCTAAATGCTACTTTATGGATTATAGAAGCATAATACACATGTGGGAATGGAGTAGAAATATGGGTTTTTGAGATTTGATTAGTTTGTGTTTAACATTAAGTTCTAGATTGCTTGGATATGGATTTTACACTGTTATACCCTTAGATAAATTGGTCATGTAGCTCTTTGTGTAACTGCAATTTTCATAAAACAATTCTTCATCTCTTTATGACCATCTCATACTTTACATTTCCACTCCACGTTTAGTTTTACTAGTATCAACCATCTTGCTTCTTATTTAGCCTCTTTTGAATCAGATTGCTCTCTCCACTGCCTCACTTTGGCAAACTACACTCATTTTAGAAGTAGTATACATTGAAAACTGTGGACCCAAATGCAAACATTCCACAGAATTTTTCACCACTTTATTAACTCCAAACATACCCAGCTCCAATGATAATCAACAGCACAATGTCCCATGAAGTATCTGAGCTCTACTTATTTGCGTTGAATGGAGGGTGACATTAAAACATCTCATCACAAGTAGCTGGCTGTGGGGCAGTGCCATAAGAGAGTTCAGCTTTGGTCACACCTGAGCCACACCAGCTGTATCTTTAGATGAAACGACTCTGGTGTCATCTCTCAGCTCACACAGTGTGAACATGCTGCTTGAGATGAGCGAACACTGTAATGTCTTCCTCTACTTACCGCAATGTAGTAAAGCTCAGATGCTTGGCTGGACATCTTGATGTGTATTATCATCAGAGCTGGCTATGTTTGGGGTTAAGAAAAAAGTGATGAAACAGGGTTGTCTGTGTGTTTTATTTAAAATAAAGGATTTTTCTGTGTTGTGCTTTTCAACTATTTGCTCACTGGATTAGTATTGTTCGGGTATCATAGGCGCCTGACATGACCAAACTAGGGTTTAATTACAGTTGTCAATACTCAGCTGTCATTAGCCCCTTCTATCACTCCAATGCCACCACACCAGGGCAACGGGAAGACCTGTGTAAAGCACATGGAATTGACTCTTCTTAAGTATGCCCCAATATTTGGGGCTGCTATTCTGTTGCATGGAGGGGGGCAAAAACTATGTGCCTCACCACACTTTCAAAACCAGCCCCCATCTGCCTGGTTTTACATTAGCTGGCAATCTAAAATAGGGTGAAGCCAATGCACTTTTTTATCATTTATTTGAATAGTTAAATAATTATTAATGGGTGCCCCTGTATTTTTGATTGCCAGCCAAGTAAAACCAGGCAGCTGGAGGTGGCAATCTATAGCTACCGTCTTTTCCCGAAAATAAGACCCCCCCCAAAAGTACGACAGGGTAGGAGGAACGGGGAAGTCTGCTAATATAAGGCCCCCCCCGAAAGTAAGGCCGCCTGGGGGGGGAGTGCTGGGGAATATAGGGCCGGTACCTGTCCCCTGGTGTGTCCAGGCTCCTCCAGTGTCCTACAGGTGCAGCCGCTTTGGAGCAGATGGGGTTCATCACAGCCTAACTTGCTCTGTGCCCCTGCTCAACACTGCACAGCCCGGCTCGAGCTCTGATTGGCTCCCAGGAACCAGCGGGCGCGGCCAGATGACGAGCCAATCAGAGCTCAGGAAGTCATCTGGCCGCGCCCACTGGTTCCTGGGAGCCAATCAGAGCTCGAGCCGGGCTGTGCAGTGTTGAGCAGGGGCACACAGCAAGTTAGGCTGTGATTAACCCCATCTGCTCCAAAGCGGCTGCACCTGCAGGACACTGGAGGAGCCTGGACATACCAGGGGACAGCGAGGACAGCAGGGAGCCGGTAAGAAGCTGTGTGTGTATGTGTGTGTATGTGTGTGTATGTATATGTATGTAGGTGTGTGTGTGTATGTGTGTGTGTTTGTAAGTGTATATGTGTGTGTGTGTATGTGTGTTTGTGTGTGTTTGTGTGTGTGTTTTCTGTGTTTGTATGTGTATGGGTGGGTGTGTGTGGATGGGAGGCTGCAGTGGCTGGGGCTGCCAATATAAGACCCCCCCCGAAAGTAAGACAGGGGGCCACTTTTGGCCCCCAAAAAAATGTAAGACAGGGTCTTACTTTTGGGAAAACACGGTAGCTACTTTATCTGTACTGAGAATGAAAAATACTGGGGACCCCCTATACAAATTTTTTTAATAATTTATTTTTATATCCTTATGACGTCAGGTTGGGTGCCAATATCAATTAATTACAAAAACGGGGGGGTGGGGGGGTGCACCAGCCAATCACAGACGCTATCACAGAGAGTGGGCAGCTGTGATTTACTGTTGCAGCCAGAGTCCAGGGAATAAATGAAGGTTAATGACCCAGACCCGGAAGTGGTGTTACAAATGCGCGGGTCCTCAGTAAGTTTAATGCTTCTGTTTTAATTACTGTTTTGCTTTCTTTTACAGCCCCCCATCTGAACCCTAACAGTAGCACGGACGTCTCAGGGAAGTCGTGTTCATGGTCCATGCTCAAACACTAGGTGTTCAGTACCGACTCTGATCTTTACATTTCGGCATCACCTATCACTACATATAAGCCTCACTGCTTTGATTTGATATACAAAGGACATTTAGTTTGTCCCTTCTGGAATATCTTTTCTTCTCATGCTTAATTGTGAGGAATTTTAATTGAGTTGACCACCTCAAAAATAGTTTCTGAAAATGTGTTAAAATTATATAGGACTTACTAGTACATAATAATAGTATATAATAATAATATAGGACTCACTAGTATATAATAATAATATAGGACTCACTAGTATAATTTAGCAAAGGAACCTAAATCTGAAGTTATCCAAATTAGTGTCTGGTACAATCAGCTCCATTGCCGGCTTGTGTTTGACTAAAGAGGGTGATTTCTTTACCAGTACAGGATGAGTTCTCTGAGTGAAGTGGGCCTGGGCCTCCTTACTGTCTTGCTTAAATGGATCAACCAGCTTCTTTCTCCATCTCAAGAAATGCCTAAACAGAGAAGAGATCTAGATTAGTCATTGAAATGAGCCTCAATAAGACACTTAACAAAGATGGATGCCAGTGTGGCTCTCTGCTGCATTAGGCATCAAGAATATCTGCAAACTCTGGTGGAATGGGAAATCAGTTCTTTAGCCATTTTTATACACACAGATGTGATTAGTGCAGGGTCTATTGTAAAGCCTGGTGGTTAGCAACCCTTGTAGGAGACGAGAACTACTGAGCCCAAGAGGAGCAACAGTGCTCTCCTTGGATTCAGTGTTGCTGGAGAGAAAAGATGCCAGACCAAACCTTTGCTGTGTTGCTGTTGGGAGACAGCATGATCTGTGCTGCCGCATGACACAGTGTCTTGCACGGTCCCAGTAGTTCTCAATTGTCAGACACCGACAGTTAGAGATCAGTAGTGAGGGTGTCTGTAGCAAGCTACCTTGTTGGGATTATGAGTTGACAGCGGTGGGAAGAAAGCTGAAGTACTATCCAATAAGCCAGAGGTACTATGGAAGCCAAGGTCAAGGTGGAGAGGAGACGTTTAAGGGCATAGTATAGTGCCATAACCAATTGGGAGTAAGGAGAGCTGAAACATGTTGTCAGCAAGAGAGCTGAGTTCATTACATCATCAGGGGCTGTAACTCTGTATATTGAACAACTGTGGAGAGCCGTAATATCCCCCATCATAAACTGTTACAGTAACTGTGAGTCTTGTTCTGTTGCACCTGAATATTATTTATTGAGAGTGGCTGATACTGCATCCCCTTCCACAACTTTAACCCCTTCTATTCTGCTGAGGACAGCCTGCCAGCCAGAGAGACCACCAAAGACAGTTGGCTGCCATTACACCCCGGCTCAGTGGAGGCCGACCCAGACAGCACCACAATAACAACAGTGTACAAAAACAAATCAGAGCGTTCATTTCCAGTGTCAAAAATAGACTTTGTTCCTAGGCATAGGTATAAAGCAATGCAGAAAACACCCAATACATAACACCCAGACAGTGAGCCTGCTGCCTAGGAGTTATCGTGGTGCCGCACACCGAGAGGGAGATGTCAGATTTAGGGAGGTTAGTGGAGGGCGGGAGCAGAAGAAGTTCAGTTTTGGAAAGCTTGAATTTCAGATAGAGAGCGGACATGATATTGGAGACTGCGGTTAGACAGTCATTGGTGTTCTGTAATACAGCAGGTTTAAGGTCAGGGGATATAGTGTATAGTTGTGTGTCATCAATGTAAAGATAGTACTGGAAGTCAAATCTGCTGATAGACTCTCAAATAGGGGCTGTGTAGAGAAGAGAAGAGAAGAGAAGAGAAGAGAAGAGAAGACGGCCAAGGACCGAACCCTGAGGGACCCCAATAGTGAGAGGAAGAGGGGAGGAAGTGGAGCCAGCAAATGATACACTGAAAGAGCAGGCAGAAAGATAAGAAGAGAACAAGAAGAGAGCCGTGTCATTTAGTGAGTAGGAGATGGTGGTCAACAGTATCAAAGGTTGCAGAAAGGTCAATAAGCACAGAGTGGTCACCAAAGGTATGAAACAGTATGGAGGAAATAGACTTTTTATTGTCATGTGATGAGTATAAGGGCACATAGGTAATTAAAATACAGATATCAGAGCTGTGTATTGTAACGGGCTATGCAATCACATGACCATTTCCAAGATGTATCCTCTGGAAATTAACTATGAAATTCCTTCTTGAATATAAAGAAGCAGAGAGGTTAAAAAAAATAATGTTTAAAGGGATCCTGTCACCTCCAAAACACCTCCTAAGCTATCAAAACATGTTCCTGCAGCATCCTATCACTAATCTCACACTCCTTTTGTCTCCTAAAAGCATCCTGTGAAAGTGCATAAAAACATTTTAATACTCACTCATTATTGATTATAATTAGCAGGGGCTATATTCTTTACTCACCAGGGGGTGTTCTTTTGCAGCTCCTGGATCCAGCCTCTCTCTGTCTCTGCTGCTGTGAAACTGAAACTGAAGGCAGGACTAATGATTTGCATTCTGTGAGTGATAGAGAGGGGGGAGGGCAATGCCTGCACAACACAGCAGAACACACAGAGACAGGGTGGATCCTGGAGCTGAACAACAGCCCGCCTTGGTGACTAAAGAATATAGCCCCTGCTAATTATAATCACTAATGAGTGAGTATTAAAACGTTTTTATGCACTTTCACAGGATGCTTTTAGGAGACAAAAGGATTAGTGGGATTAGTGATGGGATGGTACAGGGACATGTTTTGGTAGCTTAGGAGGCGTTTTGAAGGGACAGGATCCCTTTAAATATGAAAAGTGTATTAGAAAACTTTGCATAGCTTTTACATATTAAATTTGTAATCTTTTTTTTTTGCAAAATGTGTAATACCCCTTTAAGTAACATCAGGAAAGTGTAACTCTGTTTCATATTCTGACATGTAAATTATGACTCAAGAACTCAATGTTCAGTGCTTAAAAGCCTCCTGTTGCTGCTTATTTGCAATTTTGACTCATCTTAAATGGTTACATGAACCCTTTTTAATCTAATCATGTCAAATGTCAGAGTTCTTAGGAAATAATTATTTCATTTAAAGATTTGCCTTGATACAAAGTGACACTGTCCTTAGCTAGTCGAGAAACAGGGGAGTCTTTACTTAACCTCTGTCATATCAATATATTGTAATCTGAAAGTGAAGGCAATAAATTATACCATTCATATGGCCACTGCTCTATTGTGTAATTCTGGTGGAGAGAAACCTGTTACTGCTAATATAAGGAATTGTTTGTGGCACATATTGACAGGGATTTATTACCTACAGGTATAAGACTTAGGAAAGTAGCAGAGTGATCGTTGACTGTGCATTGAGTCTTTAAAGACTAGTCACCACCTAAATACCTGAATTCATTAGACTTTTTGATGTTATGGAACAATGTCTCCTCATCATAGTCAGGGCTCATTCAAATGTCAATTTTTTGTGCACAAAATACATGGATTACATTCGTACCTGTGATAGTGTGGCACCCCTGCGGGGGATTGCCACAGGATCCACTGGTGCAAGGAGGGAATTACCCCATGGTTAGCACAGCACACCACACCTTCCACCCCAGACCTGAAGGGGGAGCTCTACTGGCTGCCTTAAGTCAGTTCCCCTTTAAGAACATCCAGGCCTGAGGGGAGGAGTTAGTCAGTCTAGAGTCTGCAGTGAGAGGGAAGAGAGAGGAGATGGAGGAGCTGGTCGCTGGGAGAGATCCAGGCCCAGGACCAGGGACCACTGACCGCTGGGCGCACCCTAGGGAATGGGTCAGAGCAAATGGGGAAAGAAGGGAACTACAGCCCTTTAGTACACCCGGACACCGGAGTCTGACGCTGCCAGCATTTAGTGCTACAGCAAAAGCCCGGAAGACTCAGGAGGAGTTCAGCTCTGAGGAGAACAAAGTAAGAGATGCTAAACTGACCAAGTATAGGACCAGGGGCCATAGGAGCAACAGGGACCCCACAGAAGGACCTCATTGCCAGTTTAGGACAAAGCCCAGAGAGGGAGAAGAAGCAGTGGGTTCAGGCTCAGGCAGGACTTACCCCACACCACAGAGCACAAAGACAGAGGAGGCCTCATAACTTTCTAGGTGGAAGTCCCAAGTTGCATCGGGGACCTGGTTATTACTCTGGACAGTACCTGTTACCCTGTCACCAGTAAAAGGTACCGAAACAAGAATCGCTGTGTGTCTGTGTGCCTGTTTAACCCCGCAATTCAACGCCTTGGCTGTGAAGACGTAACTACTCCTCCCCTCATCCATTCCCGCTGCCCTGAGGTAAAGCTCCACCTGTGGGGAGCTGTACCACACTCTGCTGCACCCACCATCACCTCAACGGCCATCTGCAGCGCTGGTATACCCGTTACGAGGTACCGTAGGAGGTGTCACGTTATCAACTCCCTTATCCCCCACCGTTCCCCGCCGTTGAGGGTCCAGGGCACAGGATCAGGGGTCGACCAGCCGTGATCCCCCATCAAGGCCGCCATAAGTCCTGGTTCCTGAGTACGCCCATACTCTGTCGACCGCCTCAATAGTCTATTGTCTGCAGACTAAGTGATACAAAAGTGCATTGCCGGCACTGCCTAAACTGAAAGTGTCACTTGGTGCATACTTACCAATTTTGTATCCTGGTGTTATGTCCTTTGTCTGAGTACACCCCCTAGCTGGGAAGGGACCTGCAAAAAGAGAAACTTAAAACCACCTGTAAATCAGTGCACCAGGTGATTGATGTGGGCAGCATGACATCTCTATTTGCATTTTTTATTCCTCCCCTATGGGCATGGCAGTCTACTGTAAGCTTAACCTCCCCTGGATGAGTCTGTATGAGAGGGAGGGGTAGGGTGTTCAGCATACAGCAGAAAGACAAGCCCACAAGGGAGGAATAAAAGAAAAACTATGCAGTGATGTCATGCTGCACACGACAATCACTCTTATTTACAGATGGCTACATCCTAGTGGTTTGCAGATCCCTTCCCAGCCCATATAAGAGAGATCAGTTTTGACTTGAAGGCAGGCACAAAATTAAGTTAGGACCCATTTGAGAGGTACACCTTGTCCTGGTAACTGGGTTCGAGTAAATTTGGTAATTTTTATATGCAAAGTATCTAATTTTTAAAAAAAAAGTATTTCAGTTTTTTTTTTATTTCAGTAATGCATACTCACATATCAATTTTCACTGTTTGTATCCTTTGGTCTTTTCCCCTTCCCCGCTTTGAGTGCAAATATTTTTTGATAATGCATGGTTTACAATGAACAACCTATAAGGATGACTTTCTAAGAGTAAGTCAAATAAAACATCTAAATGTATAGGTTTTTGCTCGTTATTTTTCTTAATTCTATGTAATAAAATCTATTTTATATAAAATTACTCTTTGTTTATTTTCTTCTTAAGGAGGGGGCAGTCTTTTGTAGTAAGGACTTTTCACATTTTGTTACTTTTTCTTTTGCACATTTTTTCTGCATATATTTTATTTTTAATCTGATTTGTTCCTTAAGAGTTCATTATGCGGAAATGCATGTCAAAATGCATGCAAACGCATGCTTACACAGCATTTTTTATCCACATGAGCGTACACAAGACATTAAAAAATGCAGTGCATGCATGAATTTGTATGTGTTTTGGCATTTGTTAGCCTTTTTTTGCGCATGCGTTCAGTATTTACAGGAGTGTTTTCTTGAATTTTCAAGACAAGCCACTCCAAAGGGTGTGTCTTAAGGGAAATCGCTTCCTGGGCATGCGCTGTGTGTCATACGCATGCGCATTGGACACAGCCATGCGCAAGCCATTGTGCACCAATGCACACCCATAGAGAACAATGTGTTGTTTTTACTCACTCCTGCACATGCGCATTCTTCAGTCATCGAAAAATGCAATATGTTGCGTTTGCCGGGCGCCAAGATACCACGCACATGGACGCATATGCAGACATACTGATGCCAACGCATACACCTGCGCACACCTTGTTAAAGATAGGTGCGCAATACGCTTGCAGATTTTTAAAAAGGAACTACGCAGCATAGGCGCCCTTCAAAAGCGTTACTGTGAAACTGGCCTAACTAGCTTGCAAGACATGCAATATACAAATATATTGCATGTCTTGCAAGCTGTTTGAACCCCACTTTCTACGGGCATGGGCAATTGTTGTTTTTGTGTGTTCACACAATTTTTTATTTGTTTTAACTCAGTGTATGCTTTGTGTTCCTTGAATTGATTTGCCTCATAAAATTGAGACATTTTTTACCTAGTTATTGACTATATTCCTTGATCCCGGTCTTCACAACTCGTTTACTTTTCTTTAATTAGACTTAATATTGTTTAACGTGTGACTGGTGGATCATGCAATTATGCCATCCAAAACCACTTTCCCCAGTTCTGTCTGTCTCTTACAGGCTCAACTCCTTGCCTATCAGCCTTGGGCAGTCCATTAGCACAGTGTTTTGAAAGGGAAGCAGAACATTTCATCACACCAAACATGAAGGTGCGGCGTCTTAAAGTTGCAACGTGTTTCTTAGGCTAGGGTCAGACTCACGGTTTAGTGGTGCTCATGGGGGTCGCGCTTAAAACTTGGATTTTGGCAGCAGAAACGCGGTGCTTCCACAATGGTAGCACCGTGTTAACGCTGCCCATGCTAACCTATGGAGACCCCACCCCTAACGTGACATCAACGCCGGCATCTGATGCCAATATCGCGGTGTTACCTAACGGGAGAAAACAACGTCTTTTCTTGCGTTAGGAAATACCGCGAGATTTGCATCAGATGCCGGCGTTGACATCACGTTAGTTTAGTATGGGCAGCGTTAACGCGGCGTTACATTGGCGGTAGCACCACGTTTCTGCTGCCAAAATCTACGTTTTAAGCGCGACCCCCATGAGCAACACTGAAACGTGAGTCTGGCCCTATCCTGAAGCTAGGGTCACACATGGGAGGCCATTTTTTTTACGCCAGTGTTAATGGTTGCAGTTTTTTTTCTGTTGCCACTTTTATGCCATTATAACGCTAGCATGCATGCATTAACGCATGCATTTCCCATAGGCTCCCATGTTAAAAAATCGCATGCGTTTTTATAAACGCCCCCAAAAACATTGCACGTTTTTGGGTGCATTTTGACCATGCGTTTTTTTGCATGGGAGCCTATGGAATCGTTATCGCTACTGTTTCCCACAATTTGGAATTGTGAAAAACAGTAGCTTTTAGTGCTTCAATGCCTCAAGTGTGACCCTAGCCTTACTGTCCATAGCAGTGACACCCCCTACATCTGACAGCTGGAGACCCAACTTGCTCCTGCTTGATTGGAGGACAGGAGCTTTAACCCTGCTCTGTAAATTTAGGCTCAGACATGTAGAAAGTCCAAGTAAGTACTAGAATGCGCCTGCCAGAATCTGCAATCTCAGTTGCTAATATACCTGATACCTAAAGTGGATCTAAAGAGAAAACCTAATTTTGCATTCCATAATGTTGAACTGCCGCTTCCCGAAATTACATACATGTTAAACCTTAATCCTCTAGGATAACAAAAAAAAACAAAGTGAGCAAATACAGATAAAACAATTGTTTGTTTTGTAACATGAAGGATATCTGTCCTTGAATTAAGGTGATGATCAAATGTTTCAAAAACCCCTTATTGATATTCATAGCCTCCTTAATAGGGGAACTCTCATGAACAGTCGAACACGTAATCTCTCCAGTGGATTATTATTTCCTCGCCCCATGAGCAGAATTAAAATTGGCTTTGAAAATCAAC
Source organism: Allobates femoralis (assembly GCA_033576535.1). NCBI lineage: Eukaryota > Metazoa > Chordata > Amphibia > Anura > Aromobatidae > Allobates > Allobates femoralis. Next base: position 51,684,260 of record JARQOC010000005.1, on the reverse strand, counting down.
CGGGAGAAAAGGAGAAATTGTATCTTGGTGGATTAACGGCTCGACACTGTTTTAGAAATGTCCCCAGATAATGCATTTAGTATTACATCTTTGAAAATTAGCATTTTTATTCACTAATTTGATGTACATGTTAATTATATTACTACCTTTCATGTCACATTAGGGAAAGCCATTGACAATAGAATATAGAAAATACTCACATTTTCTATTTTCTTGCCCGTAGTGTGGAGAGGATCACAGGCGCTTGTATCCGGTCACCTCCTCTGACACCGGTATAAGGCTCGTATCTTCTACCGGATCCAAAAACACAATAGTGTATCCGGACGGACTGAAGGTGATACATCACATCGTGACCAAAAGTCACAACACCTGAGGCGAGGGCATCACAAGTGATGGAGACAGGCAGCTCCGGAGTGGAGTCATTACATTGACGCCTGTTTTCTAGCAATGCCTTACAGCAAATACATGAATCAATGGTGGTTGGAATTTCTGGGAGAATATATACATTTTTACAACATTATTGATGGATTATGGATTTATTTCCTAGAGAAGTGTAATAATGGCTTATTGTGGAGGTTAATATTACATTTGTGAAGCGGAAAAAGTAATTACGGTATATTGTAATATACTGAAACAGGATATTGTTAAGACAAAATATATAAGAAAATAAATAATACACATACAAATACTAATACTACTACTACTAATAATAATAATGATAATAGTAACAATGATGATAATAATAATAATAATAATCACAACTGTGACTCTTATTATTAGTATTATTATTATTATTAGTAATAGTAGTAGTATTTGTATGTAATGGTAATGATAATAACACAACTACAACTATAACTATTATTATTATTATTTATTTATATAGCACCATTAATTCCATGGTGCTGTACATGAGAAGGGGTTACATACAAAATTACAGATGTAGTTTAAAATATACAAATTAACAACAACAGACTGGTTCAGAAGGGAGAGGACCCAATCCTTACCGACGTACATTCTATTATCATTATTATTATTATTATTATTATTATTATTATTATTATTAATAATAATAAATGTTTATATTACTGTGTTTATTATTAATAACAACACTAAACAAATATATATTTAATAATTACAATACTACCAATAATGATAAATTATATATTTTTCTAAAAACACTAATAATATGAATCAGGGCCGGCTCCAGGTTTTCATGGGCCCTGGGCGAAAGAGTTGCAGTGGGCCCCTTTAACACATACCATCCCCTACAGAGAACAATATAATGTTATCACTCTGAACCACAAAGCCCTTCACAGTTTCTGCACATCTTCTCTTCATCTCTGTCTGTCACCTATCCATCCTTTCCATAGTACTACACTGTCCAATATCTCCTCCTTATTTTTATCACCTACCCATCCTCTCCACAATGCTGCCCTACATCTCCTCCCTTATCTCTGACTATCGAACTACTACAACGCTACCTCTGTTCTGCTAATGACCTAAGACTGACATTATCTATAAACTGAACCCAACACTCCGGTCTCCAAGAGTTCTCACGAGCTGCACCAATTCTCTGGAATGTATTTCCCAAAACAATTTGATTAATTCCCAATATCCACACTTTTATGTGAGCCCTAAACACGCATTTCTTTTGATTGGCCTATCACCTCAGCAATTTAACTATTTCCATTTTGCCTTTTTCCAGATCTGGTCTCTTGTGCCACCTTTCTACACCCCCATGCACTTAATAGCACTTTATCTGTTGTACAGATCCTGGCTGGTGAACGGTTCATGCAGCATTATGGCTGGACCATATATGACGGCACTTTTTACCATTCACCTTTTCACCTCCTCTATTTCCTTATAGATTGTAGCTTGTGAGCAGGGACCTCACTCCTTATGTATCTGGTGAATATTTTGTTCTGTGCCCACAGGACATTTTTGCTGCGGTCCAGAATGCAGCATAACCTGTAGTGGTTTCAAGTATCTCAAGAGTCCTTGACAGGAGTTTTGCTGCGTTCTTGACCTGCGTTTTTTTTGCACGTTTTTCTTGTGTTTTTGGACATGGTCATTCTTTCCCAACCACAGCAAAAACTGGGGGATTTGACACTTTCAGCAACTTCCAAAACCAATATGTAGATTCAGTAGTTCTGTGAAACACATTGGTTTTGCTGGAAAGCCAAAACGCTGGAACATATTAGCATACATTTGCATAAAACCATACCAAAAACGCATGAGAGCAGGAAAAACGTCCTGTGGGCACATACCTACTCTGTATTGTCTCATATTGTCTGTACCTGTTTCCTCTGAATTGGAAAGTGCTGTGGATTATGTTTGGTGCTAGAGAAATAATAATTATTACTATTATATGTGACCTGGCATTAGTGAGGAGCCGGTGTCCAATCAACGGTTGGTGAAGTTGTATGAACTTGAATATGTACATATAATGATACTCCGTTCAGAGAGCATAGGGGGAAGGTCACATATTCCAGAGTATTTCACAATATAAGGACTAATTATGGTATATATGTATATAAGAGAGAATTGAGCCAGCTCTGCAAAGTCTGGGTGAAAAAGTGTAAGATCCTTTATTCCCCCCCCCCCCCCCCCCCCCGGCAGCTCTTGTCATATTAACCCATCTCATGCTGGACACTTGCCTCAATCATTTTTTATAACTGTTGAATGGAGGAAGACGGCGATTGCCACTGAGGAGGATGAAGACGGCATGCACTGACGCTGAGGAACACGTCAACATGCCATTTTAGATTTTTTACCTTTTTTTTCTACATGCATAATATTAGCAAAGTTAGATGGAAATGGTGGCTTCTGCATATATCAAACTGTGCAGTGCTTGTGGTACTAGTTATATGCACAAAGATAGACAGATGATTGATGGATGGGTAACTAATAGATTTAATATATTTAGAGTTGGATACATACACTGTGTGTGTTTAATGACATCTGTAGAAAGTGAAAGTATCTGTCTGCTATTAACCCTTATAAGTGCAGTGCACTGTGTGCTGGTGACCTCTCCCCCACCTAGTGCTGAGCATGGGGATATTTGTGCCCAATCTGACCCCTGACAGGACACCCAGGCTCCATACTCAGGTTTTCCAGAGCAGTTTGGTAGTAAATGACATCTCTGGGAAACCTGAGACTGGAGTTGCAGTGTCCTGTTATGGCTCTTCACAGCAGTAGGTGGAGGAGGAGGCCCCCAGCACAAACACCAGCAATCTGCCCCGGAGTTTATCAAGATTTACTGCTGACAAGAGAAGAGTCATAGGAGCGGCCATCCTCCTCAGTGAGCTCAGGTCACAGCACACCCGCTGACTGAGGATACCACTGCTGCTCCTGGTCTGGAGGGACCCAGCACACACTCACCTCAGGGCTCCTCACTGATCTGCTGCGGGCTAAGCATGGACGGGATAATAAAGTCCCGCCCCCTGCAGCTCCCATTGGCTGCATGATCCTCCACACATAGACTGCTCCAGTTTGAGGGGGAAAATCCCAGCAGCAGCCCTCCAGCTCCTATAGCTGCTGTGAGAGATCTGCTATGACTGGCAGAAGGACACCCCTGCCTGACAGCGAATGGGCCCTCCCACCTGTCCCGGGCCCCGGCATTTGCCCGGGTGCGCCGGGTGCTGACGCCGGCCCTGATATGAATAGTTATTATAATAGATTGACAACTATTATTATTATTATTATTAATAATAATAATAATAATAATAATAATAATAAAACATATATTTATAATAATGCCATTACTACTAGGAATAATCAAAAATAATTTATTAACACTAATACTAATAATAATACAACTATTGTTATCTTATATTTTTTTTTATTAATAATAACACTAATAATACAAATATGTTTATTAATGATAATGACACTGCTAATATTATTAATACAACTAATAATAATATTTTTTTTATTAAAAAACAGTAATAATATTGTTATTAACCCCTTCACTCCCCCGGCGATTTTCCGTTTTCTGTTTTCCCACCCCTTCTTCCAAGAGCCATATCTTTTTTATTTTTCCGTAAATATAGATATGTGAGGGATTGTTTCTTACAGGAAAATGCGAAAAAAAATTCCAAGTGCAGGGACATTCCAAAATATGTGCAATTACACATTTGTTTTTTTGTTTTTTTATTCACCATGTTAACTATATGGTAACACTGATGTATCGGTATGATGCCTCAGGTTTGTACAATTTCTTAGATACCAACATGTATAATTTTACTGTTATCCAAGTGGTGAAAATAAAAAATCTGAAGTTTTTAAAGAGGAGCTGTCACCCCCCTAGTGCTATGCTAACTGAATGCAACACTGAATGCAGCGTGTCTGCTGCAGTCAGGGAAGGGGTCCCCCATGTCTCTAGCCCCCCTGTAAGTTGTTAAAAAGACTTTAGAAAGTGTATAGATAACGAGTCCGGAGGGACTTACTCAGTAATGAGTCATTGCTGTTGCTGGTGTCCTCCCCGCCTCCTGCCCTCTCTGTGCCACCTCCAGCACTCTCTTGTTCAGCCTCCTGTATGTGCCATCCCTGTTGTTTGTGTCCACCCCACCTCTAGCCCTCAGGAGGCTGAACAAGAGAGGGCTGGAGTTGGCACAGAGAGGGCTAAAGCAGGGAGGACACCAGCAATGGTGATGACTCCTTACTGAGTAAGTACCTCCTGTCTCATTATCTGTACAGTTTCTAAAGTCTTTTTAACAACTTACAGGGGGGCTAGGGACATAGGGACCCCTTCCCTGAATGGAGCACACAAGCTGCATTCAGTTAGCATAGCACCAGGGGTACTCGTTAAAAAAAAAGAATTTCACTTTTTGCCCCATGTTCCGCGATCTGTAACGTCCTCAGTTTTCGGGATCTGGGGCGCATTTTTGCTGCTTGTGCTGACATTTCTAATTATACCATTTTTTGGTAGTCGAGATGTTTTCATCTTCCATTATTGGGTCATTCCATGTCAAGTGAACCAATGATTATTACCTCTATATTTTTAATTCTTTTGAGATTTTGTTATTTGATAATAGCATGTCAGACAATGCAAAATGTGAAGAGAAAATTTTTTTTAAAAATTTATTTATTTTTTTAAATGATTTTCAAAGTTCGGAAAAAGTGCGAATTTCGGTGTTGCCTGCCTTTACGTTTCTCCTCATAACTAAGGCTAGGAATAAGATAGAGAGACAAAATAAACACCATTCTACTCAGAACTATACAGGCTTTCACCAGATATGTCACAAGAGGATCTTTGTTAATATTTTACCCATGTGGTTGCAAGCGCAAAACTTTAAAACGCATTTCCGAAAAATCGGCGCGCTTTAAATATTTCAAAAACTGCCCATGTGTCTGCTTTGCTCTTTGCCACATCTGTACCAAATTTCAAGTTGGGATCGCGATGGGATCATATTTTAAAATATTTTACTATTAATAGCGTCAATGGGTCATTCCATATCAAGTGATCTAAATATGAATATTTTTTTTTACGTGACGTCTTTAGATTTTTTAATTTTTTTTCCTTTATGAAGTACTACTTTAGTTAATTACAAATTAAAAGTTTAGAATTTTTTCTTCATCAGTTAATTTTTTACAGATTTTTAAAGTTTAAAAAAAGTGTGAATTTTGGCCTGGTATGATTTTACATTTTTTTATCTTGGGCTAGAAATAAGATAGAGAAACAAAATAAACACCATTCTACTCAGAACTGTCCAGGCTTTCACCAGATATATAACAAGAGTATATTTGTTAATTTTAATTTTTTTACCCATGCGAACGCAAACGCAACATTTTGAAACGCATTTCCGAAAAAACGTTTTAATAAAAATTTTCCAAAACTGCCCATGTGTCTTTTATGCTCTTAGCCACATCTGTACCAAATTTCAAGTTGGGATCGTGATGGGATCATATTTTAAAATATTTAACTATTATAGTGTCAATTCAAAAATCTTGAATTCAGATCTGTTCAACCTGTGGTCTAAAAGCGTGGGGTCTATATTTATCAAATCCATTATTTTTAGACATTACTGTATTATTTTGATATGTTACAGCTTAGAAGCAGGAGAGGACATATAGGAAAAAGCTTTGTTAGGGCTCAACCTGAGAAAGCACAGGGATAGACAGTGAATGCAGAGCAGATGATAGGCCAGCAGCTCTGTCAATCATGTTAAGTGTCTACCCACTGCATTCAGGAAGTAAGACAGCTCGTTCAGACCTTTCATGTCCTGACATGTCTGGACATCTTCACTCCTGAACAAACAATAGTCTGTACAAAGCCATCAAGGCTGTGTACTAAAATATGGGTGAGTAAATATATTAATAGTTTAATGCTTTTATTATGAAGGGCCAATACACACAGTGCTATTCTTAGGGATCATCATTCAGAAAAACAGCCCCATTGATTTCTATGGGGTTCACCACATGCAGTGTTTTTGGAAACACTCAAGAGTGAGAAAATCACTGCTTGAACTACTTTTTAATCGCTGCAATAATCGCAGCATTTATCATTTATATAAAAAAAAAGCTGCCATTTTTTTCACTAGCGATTAAAAAAACTAACGCATATGTGGTAAAACCTTGGTAGAAAAACAGGCTGCCAAAACTGCAGCGTGTATCTGCAGACAGAAAAAACTGTGCGCGCTAGCCCTAAAACTCACTTTATAGTAATACAGTTCTCTCAAGTGTACTGTAAATCTTTATTTTTATTACCTATCTTCCTTACTTAATATTAACTGTATTTTTCCCACACAGCAATGGCTGCTACTTCTCAAGAAACAGCATTTTATCATAGACACTGTTGCAATCCTTTTGAAAAAATATGAATATGATTGGCGCTGGTGGCTGGCTACTGTACTCTCCAAAGATTGTGAAAATGAAGAAGTAGAATTGACTTTATTGCATCCTTCTGGTCCAGCGCCATCCTTTGTGTATCCAAGAAAGCCAGACATTTTAAAAGTGCACAAAAATCAGATATTAACTCAGGCGGAGCCTAACACCGTGACAGGCCGGACATACTCTTTGACACACAAGGAAATGGCGATTGCTAGTAAGCGTTTATGGACAAGATTACATTTCACCCACTAGAAGGGACAAATTGATAAAATGCCACTTTAAAAACATACTATTAATTGTTTGATTAGTTCATAATTTACAGAACGATGATTTAACTACTGTACTATTCTTCTTAAACACTTCATAAATCACATGTTTAGTGATAGAATAGAAAACAAATTTATATGTATAAATAGGGGTTAACATTTTTGGTTCTTTTAATCTTGTTTAATCAAACTTGAGGATATGATCACCTTTCTTCTTTTGGTTTGTTCAATACATTCAAGTTGAAAATGCTGAGCGTTGTGTTCTGATGATTAAGATGTATTTATCCTGGCACTTATGGGATTTGTTTTTTGTGTTTCTTTTTTGTTGCATATAAATGTTTTATTCAATAAGTTGTGATAACTCATACAACCATAAAATAAAAAATATATAAATTTGACAGGTCCCAAGTTGAATCTCTGCACAAATATAACCAAGAACACAATCAGTCATTTTTTCACAATTGCCCGTCAATAGTTTGAATTTGATATAAAGAAATATAGTCTTGTAACATATCAAATGAAAGCTGTTACCATTCTGAGTAAAATGATGCCTCTCACACTTCATTATCTTATTTCTAGCCTGAGATAAAAAAAATGTAAAGTCATACCAGGCCAAAATTCACCCTTTTTTTAAACTTTAAAAATCTGTAAAAAATTAACTGATGAAGAAAAAAATTCTAAACTTTTAATTTGTAATTAACTAAAGTTGTACTTCATAAAGAAAAAGAATAAAAAAATCTAAAGACGTCAGGTAAAAAAAAATATTCATATTTAGATCACTTGATATAGAATGACCCATTGACGCTATTAATATTAAAATATTTTAAAATATGATCCCATCGCGATCCCAACTTTAAATTTGGTACAGATGTGGCTAAGTGCATAGCAGACACATGGGCAGTTTTTGAAATATTTAAAGCGCGCCGATTTTTCGGAAGTTCGTTTTAAAGTTTTGCGCTTGCGATCACATGGGTAAAATATTAACAAAGATCCTCTTGTGACATATCTGGTGAAATCCTGCACAGTTCTGAGTAGATTGGTGTTTATTTTGTTTCTCTATCTTATTTCTAGCCCGAGATATGATAGAAAATGTAAAGCCATACCAGGCCAAAATTCGCACTTTTTTAAAATTTTAAAAATCTGTAAAAAATTAACTGATGAAGAAAAAAAATCAAAACTTTTTTTTTGTAATTAACTAAAGTTGTTCTTCATATAGAAAAAAAATTAAAAAAATCTGAGGACGTCAGGGAAAAAAAATATTCATTTTTGGATCACTTGACATGGAATGACCCTATTTCATTTTATTGCAATGTTGCAGCGAACAAAAAAAACCATAATTTTGTTTTTGGACTTTTTTTCCATTACGCTGTTTACAGATGTGATTAATTGATTTTATATTTTGATAGATCGGGCATTTCTGAATGCAGCAATAACAAATATGGGTATTTTTTTATATAGTTTTATTTTGAATGGGGCAAAGAGAAGGTGATTTAAACATTTGTGTTTTTTTATATTTTTAAAAACCTATATTTTTTATCTATATTTTACACTGGCCTTTAAGGGACCTCAGCACTGTACAGTCTGATTGCTTGTGTTATGTAGAGATGAGCTGCAGCTCCTTTCTACATAGCACAAATGATCACTGTCTGTTGTGCCAGCCATTCACAGCATGTGATCCCAGAGAGCTTCCAGGGTCAACACAGGACCCCGACCTCTGCAGGTGACAGCGCAGGTCCCATGATTGCTTCAAAGGAACTTCAATCACAGCGGGGAAGAACACCATCCTCAACGTGAGGTTTTGGATCAGTCATTGACAGCGCAATCCAAAGGGTTAAAAGCGGCGATCGGATTGCTGATCGGCGCTGTTAGTTCACATCTCAGCTGATGACATCAGCTGAGATGTGCAGGGGATGATGTGGACTCACAGCACAAGCTTGCATCAGAGGATGGGAGGTGGCCTATGACAAAAATTTATGTCATAGGTTGTGAAGGAGTTAATAGTAATAATAAAACATCTACTATTATTATGAATAACACAAATAATAATAAAAATATTTCATTAATAATAATGACTCTACTACGAGTACTAATAATATTTTATTAATAATAACACTAATAATAATAATAAACCTATTTTGAAAATAGTAATAAAATAATACAAAAGGAATAATAAAAAGTGGATAGTTTAGAATTATATAATCCTTATTATATAAATTGACGTACCCTTTGGGAATCATCATATTTTCTTGTACAAGTGCTGGACGTGGGTTCCACAGATAGCACTCATACCTTTGATAGTCTACGGGGCCATTGACATGTCTGTGATTTTTCATGGACCAATAGGTCAATAGAAAATCATGGAGACATGTCAAATTTTGATCCGAGGATCAAAATTGCTAATGCAAGTCAATGAGATCTGAGTGGAGTCCAGTTTTTATCTACTGGAAGAAAGGAGAAGTTGGAGATATTTTTGTTTTAATTTCTTCACTTATGAGAGAACCAGATGACTATCAGGGCTGGCCATAGGCTGAATGATGCCCTGTGCAAATTTGCTTTGATGTCCCCATCCAGATGAAGACTTGTTTTTTGTCTGATTTGCAAATGAATGGGTCTTTCAGAAAAACAGAGAGCACGTTGAAAGTGCAGTATGTGTTTTTTACTGTTTTAGGCTGGAAACACACTATCCTAGTTAAATGCGAGTCTCTCGGACGAGACTCGGAAGAGGCTGGAGCAATGACCCTGAACGGCCTCTCCCTGTCTGGACGGGGCTGTCAGCTGATTGTGTATTTGTGCAGCTCCACACTCCCTGTCCAGAGAGGGAGAGGCCTTTCAGGGTCACTGCTCCAGCCTCTTCCGAGTCTCGTCCGAGAGACTTGCATGTAAATAGGAGATTGCGTTTCCAGCCTAACAGGTAGAAAAAGTTTGGAAATGTATACCGGTATTTTGTATTTTGTTGGCTCTTAGGCTATGTGCATATTTGTTTGTGCTCCTCTTTTTCAGCCATAAAAATGCAGCAGTTTCAAAAATGCACTAACCCGTTTCTGGTGCGTTCTTGCTGCGTTTTTTTAGTGCTGCGTGTTTCAGCTAAATAGAATGGCTGTCAACTGGGTAACACAGCCAAAAAAAGCACAAGTTAATCACAGGGACATATAAAGAAAGTGATTTATGCAACAAAAACGCAGCATCCAAAATCGGCACATGTGAGCACAGCCTTTGGAAAAATCCCATTGACTTTCATTACAAAACTGTGGGTGTTGCGTTTTTGGTGCTAAAACGCAGCAAAAGAAGAAGAGCAAGGCACACAGTGGTCACATAGCGTTTATGAGAAAAAACAGACGCCGGAACTGTTAAAAATAAACCATCAGTTTTTCCTCACATGTAAAATAATTGGACTTCTAAATGAGGCTGTAGCTATCTAATATGTATTGGGGGCTTAAAGGGGTTTTCTGAAAGTTGTGTACCCAGTTGTTGAAAAAAGAAAAAGTCTTGCCCATTCTTCCAGATCCAACACTGAGTCTGTTGTTCTCTGCAGCACTATCATTACATTGACAAAGTATCCAATCATTGGGCTTGGTATAAGAAATTGAGCTCACTGATTGGCTGCAGTGCTGATGAAGTGACAGGTGACAGCTGCCTAATCAATACCCTGGTAATCGGAGCTTTGCTGCCCCTTCTTGATAGCCCACATTGATCTCCATGGTTCCTAGGGCGTATTGGTAATGTTGGCTACGAGATTTTTCCAGGTCGCAATATCGCTGACTTTTCTCACCGCGGTTGCGGCGTGTAAAGGTACCCTGAGAGGGATATTGATTTGGTTAACCTCCCCCTCCTGTAAGAAATTCATTGATATTATTGATGACCATATACCTCAAAACTGCTACTCTATATGAACCTGTCTGTAAATATCATGTGTTTTTCTGGTCTGTGTAATTGAAAGCTGTCTTTTTTATATTGTCTTAAGATTGTTTTGTATCACAGGCACTTATTATATGTCATTCTCTGTTATTATATCAGGCTGGGGTAAACTTTATTTGCCAACTTGTGGTTGTGCAATTTTAGATGATTTTAATATTGTTTTTTCTGTGTATCTAAATAAAGCTTGATAATTGTATTTTTCTAATATTATGGTGTGCTTTTGCCAATTCTTTTCTCCCATATTCATACTGAGTTGTTGGCACGCAGCACCCCTTAACTCCTTATCATAAGTAACTCTGGCAGTGCGCCCCTATCTCTTTAAGCGCTATAGCACTATAATAACATTTTCTGGTATTAATATACATAGGAAAACTGACAGCTGAATAACATTCATCAAAATGTCTGGAAATCCACCCAGTAGAAATGGGGGCTTATATACCGCGCTACCGTACAGACTGGTCAATAAATTCACTGTAAGGGTACCTTTACACGCCGCTACAGCATGGTGGAAACAACCGGGTGCTTCACGTGCACGAGCACGCACCAACGGTTACATACGGTACCCGCACCGCCTTTACACGCCGCTACAAGGTGCTCTACAGAAGGTAGAAACTATCTCTGGCTGCACCGCCGGGTGCCTAAAGTTACCTTCTGAAAAGCACCTTACCTCATTTACACGCCGCTACAGAGGGTAATATGGGAGGACCTGGGGCAGCAGGGACAACACATAGGGGTGCCAGAGTTGTGGATTACGAGACACTCTTACGATGATTGGACAATGCAATAGCATCATGATTGGCCAGCCAGCGCAGGAAGGCTGGCTAATACATGACGCTATAGCAAATGTGTAGTGTGACTGGTCAGCTCCTTAAATATGCCGCCCTATGCATCGACAACCAATCGTAACGCAGGAGCTTCCACCAATGATCGCTGAAGGGGGTGGTTTCTCGGAGCCTGTGTCACGCCCCGGGGAGTTATCTAGGTGATGAATAAACCTTACCTTACCGTATTTACACACCGTTACCACCGGGTTGAAATCAACCTGTTTTAGAGCTTGGCTCTGAAACAGGTGCCGCAAGTGACGGGTGGAAACAACCGCCTTTACACGCCGCTACCTCGGGTTGATTTGGCGGTGCAAGATACATTTGTCTCATCAACCCGGTTGTTTCCACCTTGTTGTAGCGGCGTGTAAAGGTACCCTAAGGGTACCTTTGCACGCCGCTACTGGCGGTGGATACAACCAGCTACACGCTACAAATGTAGCTTGTAGCGGCAAAATACCCCGTAGTAGCGGCGTGTAAAGACGGTAGGAGGCACCCGGCAACAGATACATCTGTTTCCGAGCACTGCCCGGAAACAGGTGGCTACACAGGCGATTGTAGCGAGTTGTATCGGCGTGTAATGAAGCAACAGAAGGGATGTGTCGACACCAGGCAATGTACCTGGTATGTAGCTGGGGCGTGACACAGGCTCCGGGATACCGCCCCCCTTCAGCGATCATTGGTGGAAGCTCCTGCGTTACGATTGGTAGTCGCTGCATAGAGCGGCATATTTAAGGAGCTGACCAGTCACACTACACAATTGCTCGAGCGTCATGTATTAAACAGCCTCCTGCGATGCCTGGCCAATCATGATGTCCTTGCTTTGTCCTATCAGCGTACGGACATCTCGTAATCCACAATTGTGGCACGCCTATGTGCTGTCCCTGCTGCACCAGGTCCGCCCATATTAGCTTGTTGTAGCGGTGTGTAAATGAGGTACGGTGAGCTACAGAAGGTGACTTATGGCACCCGGCGGTGTATCCAGAGATAGATGTAACGTAGCGTAGCGCACCTTGTGGCGGCGTGTAAAGATGGTGCGTTTACCGTTTGTAACCGTTTGTGCGTGCTCGTGCACGTGAAGTAGCTGGTTGTATCCACCCGCCAGTAGCGGCATGTAAAGGTACCCTAAGGGTTTAAAACTTTTTGTGCGATTTATTCTCAAAATAGAATAACTCACACAAAAAGGTTTGAATCCTGACAGTGAATTATTCATTGATCTTTATGGTAGCGCGGTATATTAGCCCCCATTTCTACTTGGAGGATTTCAGGATTATTTCTCGGGGAGACAGCTGCACACTGTGAATCTTGGAATTCACAAGATACTATATGCAACTTCAGTGGTTGTGACTGGAAATGGACGAAATGTTCGGGTTCGTGACCGGGGTTGCTCTGATAAAGCAAATAGTCTTTATTATACTTACCGGTCCGCGTTATTCATTCCAGCTGCATGGCAGTGCTGTGTCACTTCTGGGGCATAGTCATGTGGCTAGCTCCAACAGCCAATCACATAGGCAGAAGATAAGGGGCGGCCTGGAAGTAATGCATTGAGGGTCACAACAGAATGAGAGAATGTGGACTCAGTAAGTATATCAGGTGTGTTAACTCTTTGTTTGCTTTAATAGGGCAACCCCGAAAACGAACCCATGGAAAAACAAGTGGTTCCCCCATCCCTATTTGTGACTTTCAAACCACCGTAGGTGAGCATTTGTCTTATTTAGCTCAAACATCTCACCACAGGTAAACCCCATGTGCACCTTGTATTTCCTTTCCAGTAAATAGCAAAATGTCTGTAGCTGAGATGTAGCTAGGTGTTCGACTCGGGGGCTGGGGGAAGGGTGACTATAATGTCGCACCCTATCAGGTGAATGTGCTGGCTGGCCCACTCACAGTACTGATAAAGATGGAGTCACGGTGAACTGTCAGATTTGATTTTTGGACACCCTAGATGACATCCTCTTTATTAAAATTGGCTGTATGTTTGGACTATGTGTCCTGCTGCAAAATAAATTTGAAGCTAATCAGATGTCTGCTTGATTGTCTTGTGGACAAAAATGATGGTCGACAGAGTTATCCACAGAAAAGGATTGAAGTCCGGCACCGCAATGTATTAGAAGTCGGAGGATATTAGGCAATATTCATAATTAATCGACTTTATTGGAATCCATAAAAACAGTCATGCATATGATTAAGAGCCCTTGTCTTGGGCCTGAGAACATAAACTGGAACCCTGATTCACACCTTGTCCTCCATACTATCTTTGATATCTCATATATGTCCATATTCACAACGCAATGTTGTTACATCTTTATTCATGTATAAATTTCAGTGTGTGAATCAAGACAAACCAGGGGTTGCAAGAAAATGCATTAAAAGCATGTTAGGGTACCGTTACACGTTGCAACATTGCATGCAATTTTACTTGCAATTTGCTGGTTGCAGTGAAATCATGGACACATTGTTACATTTGTACACGGCAACAAAATAGAACAATATGTCCATGATTTGACTGCAACCAGCAAATTGCAAGTAAAATTGCATGCAATGTTGCGACGTGTTAGGGTAACTTTACACGCCACAACCGCGGGAAACATTTTTGGCGGTGATATTTCTCGCTGGAAATATCGCCGCCAAATTGCCTCCTTATTGCGTCGTGTATTTCGGGAATTTGCCAATGTCGCCTGGTTTCGATTTCAGAGCAGCACCAAATTCCAGAAATACACACCGCAATAAGGAGGCAATTGGGAAGCAATGTGGCAGCGATATTTCCTGGTCGCAATATCACTTACAATATTTCTCGCCGTGGGTGCGGCGTGTAAAGGTGCCCTAAGATTCCCATTTTTAAACACTTTCGATTCCATCGAGCAATAATTTGTTACTTCTCCTCTTTGTTCAATTATTTTGAATATATGTATATACAGTTAGGGCCAGAAATATTTGGACAGTGACACAATTTTCGCGAGTCGGGCTCTGCATGCCACCACATTGGATTTGAAATGAAACCTCTACAACAGAATTCAAGTGCAGATTGTAACGTTTAATTTGAAGGGTTGAACAAAAATATCTGATAGAAAATGTAGGAATTGTACACATTTCTTTACAAACACTCCACATTTTAGGAGGTCAAAAGTAATTGGACAAATAAACATAACCCAAACAAAATATTTTTATTTTCAATATTTTGTTGCGAATCCTTTGGAGGCAATCACTGCCTTAAGTCTGGAAGCCATGGACATCACCAAACGCTGGGTTTCCTCCTTCTTAATGCTTTGCCAGGCCTTTACAGCCGCAGCCTTCAGGTCTTGCTTGTTTGTGGGTCTTTCCGTCTTAAGTCTGGATTTCAGCAAGTGAAATGCATGCTCAATTGGGTTAAGATCTGGTGATTGACTTGGCCATTGCAGAATGTTCCACTTTTTTGCACTCATGAACTCCTGGGTAGCTTTGGCTGTATGGTTGGGGTCATTGTCCATCTGTACTATGAAGCGCCGTCCAATAAACTTTGCAGCATTTGGCTGAATCTGGGCTTAAAGTATATCCCGGTACACTTCAGAATTCATCCGGCTACTCTTGTCTGCTGTTATGTTATCAATAAACACAAGTGACCCAGTGCCATTGAAAGCCATGCATGCCCATGCCATCACGTTGCCTCCACCATGTTTCACAGAGGATGTGGTGTGCCTTGGATCATGTGCCGTTCCCTTTCTTCTCCAAACTTTTTTCTTCTCATCATTCTGGTACAGGTTGATCTTTGTCTCATCTGTCCATAGAATACTTTTCCAGAACTGAGTCGGCTTCTTGAGGTGTTTTTCAGCAAATTTAACTCTGGCCTGTCTATTTTTGGAATTGATGAATGGTTTGCATCTAGATGTGAACCCTTTGTATTTACTGTCATGGAGTCTTCTCTTTACTGTTGACTTAGAGACAGATACACCTACTTCACTGAGAGTGTTCTGGACTTCAGTTGATGTTGTGAACGGGTTCTTCTTCACCAAATAAAGTATGCGGCGATCATCCACCACTGTTGTCATCCGTGGACGGCCAGGCCTTTTTGAGTTCCCAAGCTCACCAGTCAATTCCTTTTTTCTCAGAATGTACCCAACTGTTGATTTTGCTACTCCAAGCATGTCTGCTATCTCTCTGATGGATTTTTTCTTTTTTTCAGCCTCAGGATGTTCTGCTTCACCTCAATTGAGAGTTCCTTTGACCGCATGTTGTCTGGTCACAGCAACAGCTTCCAAATGCAAAACCACACACCTGGAATCCACCCCTGACCTTTTAACTACTTCATTGATTACAGGTTAACGAGGGAGACACCTTCAGAGTTAATTGCAGCCCTTAGAGTCAATTGTCCAAATACTTTTGGTCCCTTGAAAAAGAGGAGGCTATGCATTGCAGAGCTATGATTCCTAAACCCTTTCTCCGATTTGGATGTGGAAACTCTCATATTACAGCTGGGAGTGTGCACTTTCAGCCCATATTATATATATAATTGTATTTCTGAACATGTTTTTGTAAACAGCTAAAATAACAAAACTTGTGTCACTGTCCAAATATTTTGGCCCTAACTGTACTGTATGTTTATTTCTTATATTTCTCATTTCATTTTATTCATTTATTTCAAATTGTGTTTATTATTTATTATTTACTCATCGACCCTCTATTATTTTATTATCTAGCAATCACTATGAATTCCCATCTTTCTCCTAATATTACTGATTTTCCAAATAACAAAAAAATTATTAATTTTCCTATATTTTGCCGATGATATTTTTAATATTTTTTCCATAATACTGCTAGGATGAAATAACCTATCCCTTTCTAGGGGAATCCTTAAAATTTAGCATGTAAGCAGAGAGAATCAGAACCGAGAGGTCGAATGGAAAAGTATAAATAAAAAGGAGAAAAACCACCTGAGTCCAGCCTACAAACAAAAAGAATCAACCAAAAGGTCAGAGGAGAATGTATACATGACTAAAGGTACCGTTACACGCGGCAATATTGTTAGGCAATTTCACTGGCAATTTGCTGGTTGCAGTGAAATCATGGACACATTGTTCTATTTTGTTGCCGTGTACAAATGGAACAATGTGTCTATGATTTCACTGCAACCAGCAAATTGCCAGTGAAATTGCTAGCAATATTGCCGCATATGCCGGTACCTTAAGGCTGGTTTCAAACCACAGTTTTTTCACTGATCAGGATCGATCAGGTTTGTGTGTCAAAACCAGGAGTATCTCCAAAACTCAGAACAAGTGTCAATCTTTTAATTATAGTTTTTCTCTGCAAGTTTCACTCCTGGTTCCTCTCCTAGTTTTGGCACACATACCTGATCGAACCTGAGTATCAGTATGTAATGTGCGTGAGCACCAGGGACAGCTCCTTATTGAGGATGCTACCCTACAATGTGCTTACGCACATTACGTACTGATATTACACAGAGGAGCCACCGGCTTTCATTCATAAGTTGTAAAAGCCGACAAAGAGCGGTGATACATTAATACAAGCTATTAACCATTAACATGCCAGTGTATTTGGACAATATGTCTCTAGGGAGGGTGGAGACTCCCTGGGGACATGTTGTGAACATATATTTAACACACTAACCCTTTGTTCATCCCCGCAGCAGCAGGGATGAACAAAGCATCCGGCAGCCGCAGGCGTCCAGCTAGGATACGTACAGTATGTTTTTAATTCACCTTGAATAAAGCTACCCTAAATTTATGGACATGTGGCCCTGGATCATCATTTCTCATTGACATTCTACGATGAAGGCTAGCTACCATTCCAGAAGCCTGGGAATCCAAGGGTTAATTGGTGTGAGCAGAGCAACTTTCCTCTTCCCCACCCCCTCTCAAGTGTGCAGCACATTAAAAGGGTTGTCAAGGTCTGTCTTGTGATACAAGTGAAACGAGACCGCACACATCTACTCAGATTGTGGCAAGAAGCTTTTAAATAGCACAGCTGTGGTCACATGACGGCCCGCTCTCATCACCGACACCGGTAAATCTTGATAACTCACAGTGCACATGCTTTGAGGATTAACAAGTCTGCAGTCAAAGGTTATTAAACGTCTGACGATCGGCTTCAGGTAAATCGCCGGTGGTCGTTTTAAGGCAGCAATTGTCCATTATAATTTTACCTGTAGATTCAGGTACTAGAGATGGGTGACCAGCTTGTTTTTCCCCATGTTCGGGTTCGGGGATGCGGCGCAACAGGACGGATATGGCTGATCTCATATCCAATTAGCGCGGAGCCCCACACATTTTTTTTTATTAGTTCATGAAATTCATGAAATAATAAAAAAAGGGGTTCCCCTATATTGTTGTGTCCAGCCAGGTACAGATAGGCACCTGGGGGTTGTTGGCAGCCCGTCGCTGCCTGCTGTATCCGGCTGGATACAAAAAATATGGCGAAGCGCACGCCAATTTTTTTTCTGAGAAATCCAAAAAACAATTAGAATGCAAGGGAATGCATCATTATTAACCCCTCGACCATGGTCAATGGGTTAATAAAGATGCAGTCCCTTTTTAGAGGATTGTTTAATGGCTTTTCAAAAAAAATTTTGACATGGGCCGTATTTTTGTATGCCAGCCGGATACAGCAGGCGGCAAAGGGCTGCCCCCAACCCCCAGCTGACTATTTGCACCTGCCTGGACACAGAAATATCGGGAAGCCCTTATTTTTAATATTTCATGAATTTCATGAAATAATAATGAAAAAAAATGTGTGGCGCTCCGCGCTATTGCTATGTCCAGCCAGGTACAGCTAGGCAGCTGGGGGCTGGAATCCGCAGCGCAGGGAGGCCCAAGCCTTCTGGGCACCCACACTCCTATATGGCAGCCCGCAGCCACCCCTGAAAATGGCACGTTCATTGAAGTGCCATTTTTCTGCTGCTGAACCCAACTCTTCCAGGGCCTGGTGCAGTGGCTCACTGGGTAATAAAGGGGTTAGGCCAGCTTTGTATTATCACTGGCCCTAAGCCCGAAATTCATGCGTTCACGCCAATAGTAGACATTACCGCATGAATTTCTAGTGAATTTTAAAAAAAAAACACAACACAGAAAAAATATTTTTATTTGAAAAAAAACAAAAAGACACTTAGGGACTCCAACTTTATTTTAAAAAAATCCTCTTCCGTCCGCAGTAGTCCAATCCAGGGTTCTTCTTTAGCTCTGCTACATTTCAGGTAGAGAACCTCCACCAGAGATGTAGCAGAGCTGTGCACCCTGGGAAAGTTCATGTGAGTTCATGCAGCAAGCAGGAACTCACATGAACCCTGCCAGCATTGCTACTTCAAATGAACAGCTGACCTGAGTCAGCCGTTCATTTTTTATAATCCAGGCGGGAAGGTCAAAAATAGAAAACCGGATTAAAATCGGATTGCACCCGGTCCGGTTGCAATCAGGGACCATAGAGCCCCATGATATGGGGCGCCGGATTGCCCCCGGACCGGTACAATTCGGGAGAATCCGGTTTTCAGTGACAGCGGCTGTGCTTTGCGGCTGCCGCCGTGCTAAGCGGCTGCAGTCGCAAAGACACAGGGAAGAAGGAGGACGATGAGTGAACACTGGCGCTACCCCCCCTTCCCCCTTCCGAACAATAGTGACAGCCTCTGCAAGCTGTCAGCATTGTTTAAAAGCCAGCGGCTTTTTACCGCTGGCTTTTAAACAATGAAATGGGAAATTGCAGGTTTTTCCTCTGCTGCCAGACCTTATATGGTCCAGCAGCAGAGGAATTACATTTCCCTTAATTTACATTGGACTCGTTACTGTGTGAGTAATCGCTTGGAAACTCGCAGAGTACCGAGTCCTGCGAGTCCACTACTACTCGCAGAGTAACGAGTCCTAACGAGTAGATTCGCCCATCCCTACCGGCAATACTATCATGACACATATTAACCCCTGACATGCCCACCTGAAGTGAACAGCATGTCTCTGGGGAGGGTGGGCACCCCCCTACAGACATGTTGCCCACATGTATTATTAAGATTAACCCTTTGTTCATCCCTGCGGCAGCAGGGATGAACAAAGCATATGGTAACCGGATTGCTCCGGATTACACATCCTGAGCAATCCGGTTACCGCATTCCAGTTTGCTGGATACATTTTGTCACAAAAATGTGTCTGAAGGCAATTAGATCTGGATGGGTAACTGCAATTACCTTTCCAAATGTGACCCCAGCCTAAATGTTGTTGTCCAAACTTTAAACACACTTGAAGATGCTCTTTGTTCAGCAATGGAGTCTCATGTGATAAGTGTGCATACAGGAACATGCATACATACCATGGAGGTTGAGTGCATTACTTATTGTATTCTTTGAAACAATTTTACCTGCTGATTCCAAGTCATTCTGTAGCTCTCCACAAGTGGTTCTTGGTTCTTCGATAACTCTATAGTGTAATCAAAACTATCAGTATGTTTGGAAGCACAGCGGTTGCAAAGGTCTTGAGACAGCTGCTGACTTTACCCATCATTTAATGGGTGCTTCCTGTGAACGCTGCTCTGCAACGTTTTCCATCCCGTTAACGTCGGGTGTTTCCTGTGAACGCTGCTCAGCAAAGTTTTCCTGTGCGTCCTGCAAAAGCACACTGCCTGTGGCTTCCGGTGAAGCTGAAACCATGGTAAACATTGGGTTTCTATGGAGCAGCATTCGCAGGAAGCACCTGATGTTAACGGTGTGCGTTACAGCAGGCTGGGCTCTGCTGTAACTCCGGTTAACGTTGGTGCACTGTTCAGTTGGCCCTAGCCTAAGTGAGCACTTCTTCTCCTTTGCCGAGATAATCCATTCACCTCACAGGTGTGGCATATCAAGATACTGATTAGAAAGCCATGATTATTGCAATGGTGTGCCCTAGGCTGGGCACAATGAAAGACCACTGTAAAATATTAAGTTTCACAAGATTGAGGAGGTCTGAGGGGGTTCACAAGACCAGTCAGTATGTGGTGTGATCACCATTTACCTTTCTGCTATTTGCCCTGTACAGTGAAAACTGGGATAGATCCATGAAGAGAACATCTCTCAAACAGCCAGACACCATCGAATGTGAGTTTTTGCCCACTAAAGTCAGTTAAAATGATGAACTGCAGTTGTGTGAAGAACCCGATTAGTACAACCAGCTGTAGTCAGGTGGAGACCCCGATGAGGACACTGAGCTGCAGTCAGGTGGAGACCCGGATGAGGCGCTGCAGTCAGTTAGAGACCCCGATGAAGATGACAAGATATAGTCAGGTGGAGACCCCGATGAGGATGAGGAGCTTGAGTTAGGTGAACACCTTGATAAGGACTACAAGCTGCAGTCCTTTAATTACATCCATGGACATATAAGCCTACACACATTTCACCATTTCACTAGGGCATAGTGTCAGGACCTGGCAGTCGAGGCTCCTTGAAGTGGGTGCCAGGCTTGATCCTTAGTGGCTACTAATGAGACTAAGACCTCTGATTTTCATTTTTAGCACAGGGCAGTTTCTGCATTACACATTTGCACAATTCAGTCTGATCTTCTTTTCTCTAGTGCCACTCATTAATTTACATTTCTTATATATACAGTAGTGTCGCGGCAGATATCCTATTCTTGTAAGTATTATTATTTTCTGCCAGCACCTACATGTACGGTGATGCCAGTCTTATACTTTTTCACATATTGTCTATTTTGACTGAGCTCCCATTATATATAATTTTCCCTTTCCTTCTTTTCTTAGGGTGGGTTTACACGTTTCAATATCGTTGTGATATCGCAATTCAATGGCGCAGGAGCGCGCATTTAGTGCACGTTTCTCCCGCATCGCATCGGAGGTTTACACGTTGCGATTTAGGAATCCAACGTCCGTACGATGTCTACGCCCCCCAACCCATGAACGACCATTTAACATGGGAGTGAATGGGTGACGTTGAACTTCACATCGTAGTTGGGCTGTCACACAGCACGATCCGGCTCCAATCTCCATTCAATATCGGAGCATTGAATAGCACGCTCATTCAATCCCCGATATCGCATTGACATCGTTCCTGCATCATATTGGACGTTCACACCATACAACGCAGGAACGATACCGGCTCCAAAGATCGAACCACGTGACTTTTCATTGAAACTGGATGCCGATATCGCAACATGTAAACCCCCCTTCAGTCTGGTAACCACTCTTGGACACCAGTGTGAGGTCCTAGCACACACCTGATTCCTGTTTTTAATTACATCCATGGACATATAAGCCTACACACATTTCACTAGGGCATAGTGTCAGGACCTGGCAGTGGAGGCTCCTTGAAGTGGGTGCCAGGCTTGATCCTTAGTGGCTACTAATGAGACTAAGATCTCTGATTTTCATTTTTAGCAGAGGGCAGTTTCTGCATTACACATTTGCACAATTCAGTCTGATCTTCTTTTCTCTAGTGCCACTCATTAATTTACATTTCTTATATATACAGTAGTGTCGCGGCCGATATCCTATTCTTGACACTTTGATAAGGACTACGGGCTGCAGTCAGGTGGAGACCCTGATGAGGAAGAAGAGCTGTAGTCAGGCGGAGACCCTGATGAGGACCACAAGCTGCAGAGGAGCTTTCCTGTTGTGATTTCTGTTTGTGCAGAAACTCTTTGGTCATGTAAACTGGTGCAGCAGCTGTCCAGATGATGCTGGGGTTGCATATGATGTGCAAATTTAAATAAGTGCAGATTTTAAGAAGTGCAATATGCAGTTATACCGGGCCTGCATCTAACAGTCTTCTCATCTCATCTCTCCATACAGGTATATAATATTCATCTCATTCCATTCATTCATCTGATGTGGCTGTGCTGTGATTCACCCATCTTTCTGTGCTATTGTAATGGTATATAATATTTCATCTCATCCCATTCATTCATCTGATGTGGCTGCACTGTGATTTCACCCATCTTTCTGAGCTATTGTAATGATATAGAATCATTTTAATCTTAGATTGTTCAGGAATGCAGTAATAAGGTCATCTGTATGTAAGGCTTTATAGCCCACTTTGGCCTGCAACCCTGTTTATTTATCTGGTTTGCATGCTTCCATGCTGTCTTAATTTTAGTGTGATTGATTGTTTAACGAATTAAATTGACCCTGATCTAAGCACAAGTTCTCCTATAAATGTAGACGTAGCCTAGGGGTAGCATATGATGCTGGGGTTGCATATGATGTGCAAATTTAAACAAGTGCAGATTTTAAGAAGTGCAATATGCAGTTATACCGGGCAGGAAACGGGTAAGTCATGCCAGACAAACAAACACACATATAACAAACTTCCTGCATGGAGAGAGGTAACAGCATGGATATTTCTTACCTGCATGTTGAACTTTGCTTGGTTCTACAATGGCAACTGCACCCTTTTTTTTTCCCTGGATTATCCATCCACCATTGGCAAATTAAATATATGTATCATCTCCTCTGTCTCTGGCATGGACCCCCACCCCCCCTGGCTACATCTGACCCCCAGCTGCATTGGATCCAGACTGCACCTCAGCATCTCGCCCCCAGCAGCACCTGATCGTATCCACGGCTGCATCTGCATCTCATCCATGGCTGCATCTCATCCACACTATTGTACCTACATCTGGTCTCTGACTGCACCACATCACCCTGCTTCACCTGCTGCACTCTGTACGCCTCCATTTGCTTTGAGATTGCCTGGACTTGATTGGCACTCATCCGCTTTGCACACCCATCCTGCTGCACCTGTCCCCTGTCACTCCAGACCCCTGCCTCTATCTCAACCCTCCTGCTGCTCCTGTCCTCCTGTCCCCTGCTTCCATCCCAACCCCGGCTGCACCTCCTACTCTCAGCTGCTGTTGCCCCCCCCCCACCACCACTCCCCATTTGCTCCTCACCCCCCTGCTCCACCTCTCACTCCCACTGAATCCTATACCCCCATGCAATGTTTTCCCTTCTCTTCACACTCACTCCTATCCTGCTCCACTTCCTACAACCCCCCTCTATCCCTGCTCCTGACAACACAATAACAATCTCCCCCTCCATCCTACCTAGCCATCTCACCCACTCCTCTGAACTCTTCCTCCACACCCAAGCCTTTATCTCCAAACATGCCCACCCACACACGCAAGCTCACATGCCCCCATCTCCCGACCCTCTCCCTCCTCCTCCTACTTGCTGGCGACATCTCCCCTAATCCCGGTCCCCCCCAACACATTCCCACTATCACCCCTAGCCCACGCCCACTCCCCACTTTTAACATCCACAACCCCTGCAACCTTACACCCATCCCCCATGCCGCCCCTCCCCCAATCCCATTCTTTGGCGTATTCTGGAATGCCTGCTCAGTATGCAATAAACTCACCTTCATCCACGACCTCTTCATCACCAAAAAACTCTCTTTCCTTGGCATCACCGAAACATGGCTCACACCCTCCGACCCAACCTCCCCTGCCACCCTCTCCTACGGCGGACTCACCCTATCCCACACCCCTTGCCCCAGCAACTCCCGCAGCGGAGGTGTTGACCTACTCCTGGCCAACAGCTGCTCCTTCACCCCAATTTCACCACCCCCCTCTGCCTCCCTCTCCTCCTTCGAGGAGCACTCCGTGCTTATCTTCTCGCCCTGCAACCTCCAACTGGCTGTCGTCTATCACCCTCCAGGATCCTCGTCCACCTTCTTCGACCACTTCACAACCTGGCTTCTCCACCTCCTCTCCTCTGACATCCCCACCATCATCATGGGCATCTTCAACATCCCCATTGATAAACCCCACGCTGCTGCCTCAAGACTCCTCTCTCTAACCTCCTCCTTCGGCCTCTCCCTATAGTCCTCCTCAGCCACACACAATAACACACTAGACCTCGTCTTCACCCGCCTCTGTTTCCTCACCGACCTCGCAAACTCAACCCCCCTCCTATCCGACCACAGCCTGCTGACCTTCTCTGCCCACTCCCCCCCCCCGCCACCTTCCCCCCCTCTCCAGAAACTCCCCCGACGAGACCTCAAGCTCATTAACTTCCACTCACTCACCGAGTCCCTCCACCCTCTCTCTGACTTAGCCTCCTCTCATGACGCCGACGCTGCCGCCACCCTCTACAACACCACTCTCGCCACAGCCCTCGACCAGGCCGCCCCTCTCGCATACAACAAAACCTTTGCACACAGACAACCCTGGCTCACCGCCTGCACCAAAAAACTTTGACGGATGTCCAGGGTAGCTGAACGGAGATGGAAGAAATCCAACTCCGTAATGCACCTCGCTTTGTACAAACAGTCCCTCATCGACTTCAAGACAGCACTGACCATCGCAAAACAAGCTTTCTTCTTGTCTCTCATTAGCTCCCTCTCCCACAATCCCAAGCAACTTTTCATAATCTTTAACACCCTACTCCGTCCCCCCGCACCACCTCGCTCTCCCCTCATCACCGCCGACGACTTTGCCAACTTCTTTAAACAGAAGATCGACAAAATCAGAGAAAGCTTCGATTCCCAATCCACTCGGCCCTCCCTCTCTATCACCCAACCCCCCTTGACCAAAAGTAACTTCCCCTCCATGACAGAAGTGCATCTCTCCTCCCTTCTAGCACGATCACACCTCACCACTTGTGCCCTCGACCCTCTCCCCTCCCATGTCATCCCTAACCTCACCACTGTCCATATCCCCGCCCTAACCCATCTCTTCAACATATCACTTACCACCGGCATCTTCCCCTCATCCTTCAAACATCCCCTCATCACACCCATCCTCAAAAAACCCTCCCTCGACCCCACAACAGTCTCCAACTATTGTCCCATATCTCTCCTACCCTTCATCTCAAAACTGCTTGAGCAACATATCTACTCCGAACTGCTTTCCCATCTCTCCTCGTGCTCCCTTCTTGACCGCCTGCAATCCAGTGTCTGAGCCCACCACTCCACCGAAACAGCTCTTACCAAAGTCACCAATGACCTACTGACCGCCTAGAGCAAGCGACACTACTACATCCTTCTCTTCCTCGACCTCTCTGCTGCCTTCGACACAGTCGACCACTCCCTCCTGCTTCAAATTCTAGAATCCCTTGGCATTACTGAACTAGCGTTCTCCTGGATCTCCTCATACCTAAAAGACCAGACCTTCAGCTTCACCAACTCCCACACCTCCTCCTCGCCCCACCCCCTATCTGCTGGAGTTCCCCAAGGCTCAGTCCTGGGACCCTTACTCTTCTCCATCTACACCCTCGCCCTAGGCCAACTAATCAAGTCCCACGGCCTCCAATACCACCTCTACGCCGATGACACCCAGCACTACCTCTCTGGCCCTGACATCACCTCCCTGCTATCCAAAATCCCACACTGCCTGTCTGCCATCTCATCCTTCTTCTCCATTCATTTCCTCAAACTCAACATGGATAAAACAGAGTTCATCATCTTCCCCCCCAAGTCGCGCTTCCCCCCTACCCAACCTAACCATCACTGTCAACGACTGCACACTCTCACCTCACTCTAATCCTCAACTCTTCCGATCCTTCAAGCCACACATCCAGAGCCTCGCCACCTCCTGCCACCTCCATCTTAAAAATATCTCACAGATCCGCTCCTTTCTTGACCATGACACTGCCAAAATGCTTGTCCACACCCTCATTATCTCCAGCCTCGACTACAGCAACCTCCTGTTCACCAGCCTCCCCGCTTCCTCCCTTGCACCCCTCCTAACCATCCTCAATTTTGCTCCCCTCTGCCAAACCCTCCACTGGCTCTTTACTTCTCAGAGATCTAAGTTCAAAAACCTAACCCTGACATACAAGGCCATCCACAACCTGTCCCCTCCATACATCTCTGACTTGGTCTCCTGATACCACCCCTCACGCAATCTGCGCTCCTCTCAAGAACTCCTTCTTTTCTCCCCCGCATCTCCACCTCCCACAACCGCATACAAGACTTCTCTCGTGCATCCGCCACACTCTGGAACTCTCTTCCACACCAAATCAGACACTACCCTACCCTGGGAACCTTCAAGAAAAACCTGAAGACCCACCTCTTCCTTCAAGCCTATAACCCACACTGATGCAAAAAATAGTAATGGTGCTTACACCACCTGATGAAGACTGTTTGTATGCAGTTGAAACGCGTAGTTGAGCTGTGAGGGGAGCTAAGAAGTTAATAAAAGATTTTCCATTTATGAAAACATCTCACATGTCTGCTTGTTCCTTAGAGTGCTCCTAATCATACCGCCATTACTATTTTTTGCATGAAAACTACTCCCTTTTTGAGGAACCGGTGGCTGGAGCAGCTCAGGAACAGCACAAACGATCTGCCTTGAACAGGAGAGAGGAGAGCGGAGAGGCAGTGCACATACTGCCAGCGGCGGAGGCTGTTATACCGGGTTGTGCAGGACTTGCACAACCCGATAAGGTGAATGGCCACCTACCCACGCCACTTAGACGTTTTTAATAAGGGATCCTACACATTTGCGCCCCTTTTCCTTTTTGTTTTACATATAACCCACACTGAGACCTAATCCGCTGCACCATCTCACCTCTCCCCCCTCCTACTGTCTCCGACCCATCCCCTATAGACTGTGAGCCCTTGTGACAGGATCTCTGCCTTAATGTCGTCGTTATTTTTGTTCTCGTCTTTGTTCTGCCCTTACACATGTAAAGCGCCATGGATCCAATGGCGCTATATAAATAATTAATAATAATGATTGGTCTCAGACGATATTGGAGGTGAAGATGCGATGTGGAGATCCTGCCTGGTGTAATTACACGTGGGCAGCAGTTATGAGGCCGGTAGGCTTTTCTGCCAAATTCTCTGAAACACCTTTGGAGATGGCTTAGAATAGAGAGATTAACATTCAATTTATAGATGACAGCTATGGTGGACATTCCTGCAGTGAGCTACCAATTCTACGTTCCCTCAAAATTTGTGACATCTGTGGCATTGTGCTTTGTGATAAAACTGCCCATTTTAGTGAGGCCTTATATAGTGGCCAAGCCAATGCGCACCTGTGCAATAATCATGCTGTCCAATCAGCATCTTGATGTGCTGCACCGGTGAGGTGGATAGATTATCTCAGCAGAGGAGAAGAAGTTCTCACTGACACAAATTTAGACAAATATGTGAACAACATTTGTGAAAAAAGTTTTTTTTTTGTTTACATGGAAAAAGTCTTAAGGTACCGTCACACGCGGCAATTTTGCTAGCAATTTCACTGGCAATTTGCTGGTTGCAGTGAAATCATGGACACATTGTTCCATTTGTACACAGCAACAAAATAGAACAATGTGTCCATGATTTCACTGCAACCAGCAAATTGCCAGTGAAATTGCTAGCAATATTGCTGCGCGTGACGCTACCTTTAGATCTTTGAGTTCAGCTCATTAAAATGGGAGCCCAAACAATAGTGTTCCATTGATATTTTTGTTCAGTATAGATTGAAATTTGCACTATTTTGAGATAAAATCTTGCTGCTGTGTGTCACATGTCTCTGTCCTGTGGAGAATTACTTTAGCTTTACCTAGGCTGTCACTTTTACTTATTTGCATGGAGCGCTATCAATCATTTTGTCTAAATATCATTAAAATTAATCAATTATCATGCTTCTAGTGATGTAAGTTATTGCTAATGCAAATTCATTTCCCTTTCCAGAATTTTGCCTTAGGGATCTCATTGTTTTAATTGTATTATTATGTCAGTTGGTTAAAATAATATTAATTAACAGTGGCAATGAGAACACGTAGATCTCTAGATGCATGTACAGTAAAATCATACACCACAAGGATGCAGTTTTATGATGAAGTCAACAGAAAGAAAGGAAAGTCCAGCATCTACAATGGGAACTATTAAATCCTCGGGCTTTATTTCAGATCCTATAAAATTTATCACACAACCAAGACAGGAATAAAGCCGGAGGATTTTATTGTTCCCATACTGGGCTATGGTATTTCCTTTGTTTCTTTTTATCTTAGTAGATTCACTATTTTGAACTGATTGCTTTTTTTAAACAATATATTTATGGGGATAGGGGTCATTTTTTTAAATCAACATCTTAATTCTCTTTTTCCTCCTTACATACTTCACATAGTCATAGTTTAAAGAGGTTGTCCGGGCTTTTTTTTTTATATAAAATATTTGGGTGTACCTAAGTTGCAAAATGCTGACACTTTGTAATGTGCACCCTGTAGCATTTGCAAAGTTACATAGATATCAGCATTCTGGATGTGGGGGTGCATCTCAGCACCCGTCTAGTGGCATGTTTGTTTTGGAGCCTGGTTGTAACATCACAGCTGGTCGTTTACATCCAAGCTTCAAAACAAACATGCCCCCCAGTATCAAGTTTCTAGCTTGCCCGACCACCTTAGAATCCAACAAACCCACCCCCCGAGTTTACAATATGACCACCCACACCCATTCACTTATGTAAACTTTGAAACACATTGCACTGAGCGGTCATCTCCTTCTCTGCAACACTGGAGGAGGTGACTGCTTCTTACAATCCTGTGGTGTGTGTACTCACCTCCTTCCCTTGTGCTGTCAGTAATGTGATCCTCGGGCATCCTGCTCCCTCTGTGCAGTGCTGATGTTCATTCCACTTCACAGTGGAGTGGGGTGGCTGTGCGGATTGCATCACTGACAGCACAAGGGAAGGAGGTGAGCTTGCACGCTGCAGCATTGCATAGAGCTGTCATCTACTCAGAGCTGTGGATTCAGCACAGTGTTGCTGAAAAGGAGATGACTTCTCAGTGCAATGTGGTTCAGAATTTACATAGGTGAATGGAGTTGGGTGGTCAAATTGAAGACTGGGGGCGGGCTTGTTGGAGTCTAGAGTGACCGATCATGCTGGAGACTGGGGGTATGTGTCTGTTTTGGCGCCTGGGTGTAAACAACAATCAGCAGTGATATTACAACTAGGTTCCAAAACAAACACGCCTCTGATTGGGGGCTGAGCTGCTCCTACACACGCATAATGCTGTTCTCTAAGTAACAATGAAAAATGTTGATAGGGTGTAAATTACAAACTGTCAGCATTTTGGAACATAGATAAACACAGAGATTTTATAAAAATCAAGGACAACCCCTTCAAAGAGATACTATCTTCCTGTTGTTGTCATTTGGAAGAACACAACAGCAAATCTGTTCCCTGTAAGCTCCCGCTAGGGTTGAGCTGGAGAACAACGGTAACATGTATTAATTCTTAGATGCCCGTCTAAGCTAATCTATTTTAATTCCATAATGGGGTTCAACTGAATTAGACAACATGAAGAACAAAAATATCATTATGAATACTTTTAATTACCAATCTTTTTGTCTAGAAACATAACCAACCTCAAAGGCACTTGAGTGGTGTCTTACTACACTAAATGAAATTTGTCCTAGAATTATAACAGCACAAAAAAAATTGACCAGCACCTCCTAACAGAATGAAGCAAGTGTGCACTATGACTGTATAATATATAAACCAGAGTGCAGCATCACTCAGTTCAGTGTAATGTTGCACTCTTTGGTTTGCCTAGATTTTAATAGTACAGGTGCTTGTGAACATATGTCATATGAATCAGTCTTGCTGTGGCCTGTAAATAACTTACTATGCATTGTAAATGTTGTGTCCCACGAATGGGAACAAACTGCTATATGTTTGTTCTCTATCTAATGCATTGTGTATTTTTTCTCCAATCAGAAAATTCTTACTGTTGTTAAGTAAATTTAGATTGCATTAAGATGTCCCTACGTCCCTCCCTTAGTTTGCCTCTGTACAGGATGCTCCTCCCTTCTTACCCAGTTTAGTTTAGAGAAACCATTGCTGAACGCACATGTCTGCAACCCCAGTACAAATTATTCCTTTTCACCTGCTGTTACGTTGAACTTAATACAAAATCTTTGAAGAAAACCTGCAGCGTTTCTCCTGTCTTACTACAAGTCATTTTACTGGCCGAGTTCAAAGCTGTCTGTTGGTGCCTGGGTGGTGTAAGTACAAGCATACAATTATCTAAGATACAGGTAATTAGAGCGCTTGGGATTTGCAGCCTCTAGGAAGAGACAGAACAGTAAATCTATCTCCAGCCCAAAGCAGCCTATTAGCATTCAGAAAGACAAGATGGACACCAAAGTGAGTGATCTCATTTTACTTTAGAGCTCCTGGTATCTCTAGCATTATATCAGAAAGGCAAAGTGGACAGCAGAGTGAGCAGCCTCTTCTTACCTCAGCACCCTGATGTCTCCAGTAAAAGATCAGATAAAAGGGAGGACATCAGTGTTAGCAGACTCTTCTTAGCACTCCTTGTATCTCCAATTTAAGAAAGATAAAGGGGTAAGCAGTATGAGTATCCCTATCTTACTTCAGCATCTCTGATGTCTCCAGTATTAGATCAGATAGAAAGAGAGCGCAGCAGTGTGAGTAGCCTCTTCTTACCTCAGCACTCCTTGTATAATCAGTATTATATCAGAAAAACAAAGAGAACAGCAGTGTGAGCATTCTTTTCTTACCTCAGCACCCTATTGTCACCAATAATGGATCAGATAGAAAAGGAAAAACAGCAGTATGCACAAACTCTTCTTACCCAAGCAAGAAGCACTCTTGGTACCTCCAGTATTAGATCAGGAAGACAGAGTGAAATTTCAGCGTGAGTGGCCTCTTCTTATCTCAGCACCTCTGGTATCTCAAGAATTAGAACAGGTAGACAGGGTGGACAGCAGTGTGAACAGCATCTTCCTACCTCAGAATCAATTGTATCTCCAGTAATAGTTTAAAATATTGACTAGGTGCATATCCTCATATACACATAGAACAGAGCTCCATACTTATACTTATATGAGAAATAAACACACTTACACACTTTGGCATGCTATCAATTAAAGCATCTACAGAATTGTCTCTCATCAAGCACATGTAAGGACGGTTTGACACCACGGTTTTTTGTCTGTCATGTTCTGTCCGGACAGAACCTGACAGCATCAGACGAACATAAACTGAGGGCAAATATGGCCTCCGATCCTGTTTTTAACAGGATTAGTTTGTGCTCGTGGCTGCTGCTGTCTGCGGTGCTGAAATTTCAGCTCGTGTAGGCTGGGGAGCTGAGAGCAAAGAGGAATAATTCCAAATCCTGGTAAAAAGTAGGGTAAATTACAAACTGAATAATTGCAGGTTGACACTGAAAAAAAATCACCGAAGTAGGACATAATACTATAAAGAAAAAACTCACCAAAATTTAGCCAGGTAAAATATCAATTGCACCTAGCAGAGGGCTGCCAGCTCCACTGGTAGGCAACACAAGTGTAAGACCACCTGTGCTCAATCCCCTGCAACCCAAGCATGGGGGCGGCTGTGGCGCCTGCGTCCAGCCATGCTGACAAAGAGGAGACTAGTGGCATTCATGGACACAAGGTTACCAACAGGACGTCAGCCACACAGGTCTAAGTGAAGCAAAATGTCAGAACAGCCCGCCGGTCACGCCCACCATTAAACCAGGCGGGCCGCACCGCACACTATATATGCATCACAAATGACCGACGCCCCCCTGAGGGCTCAGCCACATACTGCAAAAAATAAAAAAGTGCGCCGGTGTTTGAGCCGCGCTAGGGGTCGTGTCCAAATAGGTTAACATTGGCAGCGTTAATGCGCCACTACCTTGGCGGTAGCACCGCATTTATGCTGCCAAAACCTACAGTTAGGGCCAGAAATATTTGGACAGTGACACAATTTTCGCGAGTTAGGCTCTGCATGCCACCACATTGGATTTGAAATGAAACCTCTACAACAGAATTCAAGTGCAGATTGTAACGTTTAATATGAAGGGTTGAACAAAAATATCTGATAGAAAATGTAGGAATTGTACACATTTCTTTACAAACACTCCACATTTTAGGAGGTCAAAAGTAATTGGACAAATAAACATAACCCAAACAAAATATTTTTATTTTCAATATTTTGTTGCGAATCCTTTGGAGGCAATCACTGCCTTAAGTATGGAACCCATGGACATCACCAAACACTGGGTTTCCTCCTTCTTAATGCTTTGCCAGGCCTTTACAGCAGCAGCCTTCAGGTCTTGCTTGTTTGTGGGTCTTTCCGTCTTAAGTCTGGATTTCAGCAAGTGAAATGCATGCTCAATTGGGTTAAGATCTGGTGATTGACTTGGCCATTGCAGAATGTTCCACTTTTTTGCACTCATGAACTCCTGGGTAGCTTTGGCTGTATGCTTGGGGTCATTGTCCATCTGTACTATGAAGCGCCGTCCAATCAACTTTGCAGCATTTGGCTGAATCTGGGCTGAAAGTATATCCCAGTACACTTCAGAATTCATCCGGCTACTCTTGTCTGCTGTTATGTCATCAATAAACACAAGTGACCCAGTGCCATTGAAAGCCATGCATGCCCATGCCATCACGTTGCCTCCACCATGTTTTACAGAGGATGTGGTGTGCCTTGGATCATGTGCCATTCCCTTTCTTCTCCAAACTTTTTCTTCCCATCATTCTGGTACAGGTTGATCTTTGTCTCATCTGTCCATAGAATACTTTTCCAGAACTGAGCTGGCTTCTTGAGGTGTTTTTCAGCAAATTTAACTCTGGCCTGTCTATTTTTGGAATTGATGAATGGTTTGCATCTAGATGTGAACCGTTTGTATTTACTGTCATGGAGTCTTCTCTTTACTGTTGACTTAGAGACAGGTACACCTACTTCACTGAGAGTGTTCTGGACTTCAGTTGATGTTGTGAATGGGTTCTTCTTCACCAAATAAAGTATGCAGCGATCATCCACCACTGTTGTCATCCGTGGATGCCCAGGCCTTTTAGAGTTCCCAAGCTCACCAGTCAATTCCTTTTTTCTCAGAATGTACCCAACTGTTGATTTTGCTACTCCAAGCATGTCTGCTATCTCTCTGATGGATTTTTTCTTTTTTTTCAGCCTCAGGATGTTCTGCTTCACCTCAATTGAGAGTTCCTTTGACCGCATGTTGTCTGGTCACAGCAACAGCTTCCAAATGCAAAACCACTCACCTGGAATCCACCCCTGACCTTTTAACTACTTAATTGATTACAGGTTAATGAGGGAGACGCCTTCAGAGTTAATTGCAGCCCTTAGAGTCCATTGTCCAATTACTTTTGGTCCCTTGAAAAAGAGGAGGCTATGCATTACAGAGCTATGATTCCTAAACCCTTTCTCCGATTTGGATGTGGAAACTCTCATATTGCAGCTGGGAGTGTGCACTTTCAGCCCATATTATATATATAATTGTATTTCTGAACATGTTTTTGTAAACAGCTAAAATAACAAAACTTGTGTCACTGTCCAAATATTTCTGGCCCTAACTGTATGTTTTTATTGCAAGCCCACTTTACCATTAATTTGACCCTAGCCTTAGCCTGTGTGCCAACTACAAAATAGTGGTGCAGATTTTGTGCTTCCAAAAATCTACACCTGCGGAAAAAAACGCAGCAGAAAAATGTCTGTGTCAACGGTGCATTTTTTTTATGCGGATTTTGCTGCTTTTTTGGAGCAATTGTTCACTGTTGTGACTGTGAATAAAGCTAAGTTAGGCTTTCAAGATGTCATGTAACGTGGGGCTCCGCTGTGTTTTGGTTACAAGCTAAGTACAGCACCAACCCCCAGCTGCCTTATTTTATCTGGCTGGTCATCAAAAATACATTTTTTTATTATTTGTCTATTAAATTTTTAAAACAAATGACATTGGGTTTTGCCATATTTTTGTTTCCAGCCAGGTACAGCAGGCAGCTACGGACTGCCACCAACCCCAGCTGCCTAGTTTTACCTGGCTGGATACCAAAAATATAGGGAAGCTTTTTTTTTTTAACTTATTTCATGAAATAATAAAAAAAAGTTGTGGAGCTTTGCCATATTTTTGAGCCAGCCAGTTTCAATTAGGCAGCTGTGGGCTGGAATCCTCAGCGAAGGGAGGTCCAAGCTTTCTGGGCCTTCCCTGCTGTGAATTGCAGCCCGCGGGCACCCCAGAGAATGGCGCATTCATAGAAGCCACATTTTCTGGTGCTGTGTCTGACTTTTACAGCTGCCGTGTAGCGATGGCAGACTAGGTAATAAAGGGTTAATGCCAGCTTTGTTTTGGCAGCTGGCACTAAGCCTGAGATTCATAATGTCAGGCCAATATTAGACCCAGCCATTAGGAATAGGAGAGACTGCCAGTTCCAGGATTGCGTGACCCAGGATCATGGAACCAGGAGGCAGGTAAGAGGAAGGGGCTTGGGTAGTGAGGGGGCCGGGGGTCTGCAAACTCCTTCCGACCTGAGGTTTCAATATATCAGATCGGATGGCATTTCAGAGGAGGAGGCGGCGGTGTGCACAGGTACTGGGGGTGGGGGGAGGCAGCTAGAGGAGTCAGAGGCTGCTAAAAGTGTGGGGATAATTAGGGGGGGACTGAGGGGCACTAGTAGATGTAGTTTCCATACGATCTGACATGTGAGATCGCATGGACATGCAGGGGAGGCGGCGGTTTGTCAAACGCATCGCCACCATTTTGGGATGGTCCAGGAGAGGGGTGGGGATTGGATGGAGATCTCCATTACTGGGAATCTTGGAAGCCTTAGAGGTCGATATTGCTCTTCCATCCAACCTGTACTTTCATGTGGGATGAAAGAGAAAGCATTTTTTACCGACGGTGTCATTTTTTGTAATGTTATGACCGATAAAAGGTGCTTACCGGTCATCACACCACTGGTACCAGGAACAAAGTGCCCAATTCATCATCTGCAGAGTCTCAGCTTCTCCCAGTAACTTAAACTCTGGAAATTTTCAGTCACCGGAGGGTGCTACAAGTTTATTCCTTGGTGATGTCTCAAGACATCAGCCAGGCATAAGTACCCTTATTTTCCAATGTCTAAAGTCCTAAGGCTGTCACTATGGGGTTAGGATTACTGCTGGGAAGTGAATAATTAAATAATTTTTAAAAAAGTGAGGGGTTCCTTTCATTTTTCATAACAAGCCAAAGTACTGTAGACAGCTGTGGGCTGTGTTGCTCTGATTCTGGGGCTTCATTATGCTGGTATATCTACTTTGGGAAAGGCCCTATAATCATGGGCCTTCACAGCCTGATAATACCAGCCCCCAGGGGTCTTCTTTACATTGGCTGTAGATCAAAAATATTGGTTACCCAACACCATTTTTTTTACATTATTTATTAGGTTAAACCAGGCTAAACAGTATGATTTCTAAAAGGCCATTAAAAATATATGAACAAGAAGATGGCCCAATACTGCCTCTTGAATAGTCCACTGTAAGGAGTGACCCAATCAGAGTGTGTTCAATTAACAACCACATTCTATTTCATATCACAGAGCCAATTGTTAACCCAATTATACATGTTTTCCACTAGTCCCATGGTTCTGATTTTATGCACCAAGATTTTATATTGCACCATAATAAATTACCTTGAAAAAATAAAGTTAGAGAATATTTATAGCCTTAATCTGTTCCAGTCTGGATCTTACCTTCTCATAGAAGCTGATCATATTTGTTTGACAAGTCCAATCCCTCATAAATCATGTTGATATTGGTTTATGAAGTTTTTTTCAGTGAGTAACTCCAAGATAAGATCTCTTAGAAAATGTTCCAATATTTTGTCCAACGTCAATGAAAGATTTACAGTTCATTAGTTTTAGTCTCACTTAGTTTTTAATCTTTTTTGGAATATTGGCAACACATTTGTTGTGCGCCAGTCTTGAGAAACAGACCCTGTCATTATGGCAAAATTTAATATTAGGATCGACTGTCTATCATGGTAATTAATTTCAGAATTCTTTGGTGTTTGAAATCTGGACCTGATGATTTATCTATTTAACGCTTTTGATGTAGCTTCTTGAGGGGGTTAAAGCAGGTGAAATTTAATGGAGAATGTATGATATCACTAAAATCCCATCTGTTGTAAGATTTTCATGTAAAAATGCCTTAGCGAAAATGGCGTTTAATAGATTTCCATCATGCTCTTCCACTATTCACCGAGACTATTTTTTAGGGGCATAGCACTATAATTTTTATGTTAGCTCTGGATTTATGAGAACATTTGTAAATGATTACAATTGTTTGTCAAATGAAAAGTGTGATGGTTTATACAATACAATGTGTCAAGCCATAGACTTCTACTGAACAAATGAAATGGAAATTTTGAACTTTTTCAATGGAAAATGTAATGTGTAAACTCTGGAAGAAATTCAACAAGAAAAGCTTAAAAGCAGAGAATAATTTGTCTGAGTAATATAATAAAGGTAAAGAAACAACCCATCACCTCTAAAACATGACATTACATTATTTGTATAACAATCAATTCTTGTTATCTATATATTTTACTCATCTCTGTAAAAGCCACTGTAGAAACGAAGTTCAATACGAGAAAAAAAATGAAAATACATTATCAAGGGACTATATCGAAACTTCAATTTTAATATATCTCTCTAAGCTCATTTCTTCACAAAAATTAACTTGGGTATACATATATACTAGATGGTGGCCCGATTCTAACACATCAGGTACTCTAGAATATGTATTTAGTTAAGCGTGGTTTAAATCCTGCGCTAATATCGCTTATTGGTTGCAGCCGGCCGGGTACGACAAAGCAGCGAAGCGTGGTTCAAATCCCACGCCATTTCACGCCCAGACTGCGCCTGTCGTTGATTGGTTGCGGCTGGCTGGGCGCGACTAATCAGCGATGTGGTGTTTAAATCCAGTGCCAATATCGCTGATTGGTCGCAGCTGGCCAGGAGCGACCAATCAGCGAAGTGTGATTCAAATCCGGGCCAATTCACGGCCGGAATGCGCCTGTTGCTGATTGGTCGCGGGCAGCTTGCGCGACCAATTAGCGACGTGTGATTTCCGTTACAGACAAACAGACACAATTAAACGATTATATAGTAGATGTATATATAGGGTAAAAAATGTTTTTACCATGTTGGCCAGTAGATAGAAAAATATTAGAATCCTAGAGTCCTCAGTGGTTGATAACTTTTAATGGCTAACTGAAAAGATGGTAAACATGGCAAGCTTTCTGGACACTGTGGCCCCTTCGTCAGGCTGATAATGACATGGATTCTGAAGGCACATACATATATACATAAGAAAATGAAACAAAAAAAACAAACAAAAAAAACAGTCTTAACTGCTGTAGTAAATGCGACAGGTGACGTAAAGCAGAGTCAGGCTAGAGAGGAAGAGAGGGGCTGGGGAATTGAAGCTAAAATTCTAAGATAAGCGGAACAAATTGTATTATTGTTATGTGGAGTGGTCTGTGGAGAACTGAAAGTACTTAAATGAGTTGGGGAAAGCAATAAAAGGAAGCGAGGACCTCAGAAATACCTTTTTGAACCAGGGCTACCATCCAAGAACAATCGAGAACCAGATTACAAGAGCCAACAGAATATCAAGGAATCATCTCCTACATTACAAAACTAGAGAAGAAAACAACAGAGTTCTTCTCGTACTCACCTACAATCAAAGTCTAGGGGTGTTAAGAGGAGCCGCATGGAAACTGCAACCACTCCTACAAAAAAGATGCCTGACTAAAATGATTATTTCTGCATCCCCCACTCTTGTGTTTTAGGCAACCTCCGAATCTAAAAAACAAAATTGTCAGAAGCGCCCTGTCCTCTCCAGCAGCAACAGGAACCTTTTCCTGCAACCAGAACAGGTGCAAAACCTCCATCTATAATGACAACGGACAAGATGAGGATTCCTGGGACAGATCAGCACCACAGGTTCCCAGGTAGCTTCAGTTGCACCACAAGCAATGTGGTGTATTTAATCATATGTACCAAAATGTCCAACAGTTGGCATGTACATAGGTGAAACCAGGCAAAAATTCAGGACAAGAATGAATTCTCATCGCCACTCAATAAAAGAAAAGTGTAAGGACCTACCTGTAGCAAAACATTTTTCCAGCCCTGACCACAGTAAAACTGATATGAGGCTGCTCATCTTAAAAAGCAACTTCAGATCTCAGAGAGAGAGAAGAATTTGGGAATACAAATTGATAATGACCTTTGACACATTGAAAGCAGGATTAAATGTATCACATGGATTCATGGCTTTTTATATAACATGAATTGACATTTGGGGACATCACAGATTCATGCATTTTTATATAAATTGAAAAGACATTTTGGGATATCACATCTTCCAACTGACTCCATTTTGAGGACAATGATTTTTTACACTTCTTATGTGAACACCCTCGCTTCCTTTTATTGCTTTCCCCAACTCATTTAAGTATTTTCAGTTCTCCACAGACCACTACCACATAACAATAAAACAATTTGTTCGCTTATCTTAGAATTTTAGTTTAATTTCCCCAGCCCCTCTCCCCCTCCCTAGCCTGACTCTGCTTTACGTCACCTGTCGCATTTACTCCAGCATCTAAGACTATTTTATATGTATGTGTCTTCAGAATTGTATATGTATGTGTCTTCAGAATTTGTGTCATTATCTGCCTGACGAAGGGGCCACAGTGTCCCAAAAGCTTGCTATGTTTACCATCTTTTCAGTTAGCCATTAAAAAGTATCAACCACTGAGGACTCTCAGATTCTAATATTTTTCTATCTACTGACTAACACGGTACAAATATTTTTTACCTTATCAAAATGGAAGATACTGGATTGTACTGAATCTTTATGGATTCCAAGACACCTCTGAAGAAACATGCACAACTGGACAGTGACATATTTATCCTATCCAAATGCAAGAAGGAGAATCTGATTCCCAAAGGACTCTGGATTACAAATCCACTTCTGCATACCTATAATACTCAGTATGCACAAAACCTTTGCCACAGGATCTCTGAGAGACTAAGGAACCACCTTTCTACTATAACATCAAAAGTAAAATCCAGGAGGAATAGGAAACATGGAGGAACACACTTACAGAAAGCATGGAACAGAAATTACAACAATTTTACTATAAATTACAAACTTTTCTGATTCGTAAAAAGGAAAAGAAGTTACATAGATTGCACATCATTTCAGGACTCAATACAAACAAAACAAAGACAGATCCTGACAACTTGGACAACTACTCCTGTAAAGAAAGCATCTAATTGTGTCATCAACCTTTCGGACAGAGTGGAACTTGCTGTGCTTTCTAGGGGACTGTCATTTTGTCCCACTAAAGCTCTGGATAAAATTGAGCTGTGCAGCGACATGGAGGATTACTTCAGGAGACTATGCCTAAGGAAATATTTCAGTGACAAAGACGATTCCAAAAACCAACTGAGCTGAAGGAAGAAAGAGCCATTAAAAGGCATCAACCACTGAGGACTCTCAGATTCTAATTTTTATATGCAAAAAAAAAAATATATATATATATATATATATATATATATATATATATACTACCATTCAAAATTTTGGGGTCACCCAGACAATTTTATGTTTCCCATGAAAACTCATACTTTAATTTATCAAATGACCTGCAAAATAAATAAAAAAATATAGTCCAGACATTGACAAGGTTAGAAATAATGATTTTTATTTGAAATAATAATTTTCTCCTTAAAACTTTGCTTTCGTCAAAGAATGCTTCCTTTGCAGCAATTACAGCATTGCAGACTTTTGGCGGGAACTATTTAATGAAGCTGCCAGTTGAGGAGCTGTGAGGTGTTGATTTCTCAAACTAGAGACTCTAATGTACTTGTCTTGTTGCTCGGTTGTGCAGCGGGGCCTCCCACTTCTCTTTCTACTCTGGTTAGAGCCTGTTTGCACTCTCCTCTGAAAGGAGTAGTACACGCCACTGCAAGAAATCTTCAGTTTCTTGGCAATAGCCTTCATTTCTAAGAACAACAATACAGTCACGGGCAAAAGTTTTGAGAATGACACCAAAATTATATTTTCACATGATCTGCTGCCCTCTGGTTTTTATTTGTGTGTTTGTCTGATGTTTATATCACATACAGAAATATAATTGCAATCATATTATGAGTACCAAAAGGTTATATTGACAGTTAGAATGAGTTAATGCCACAAGTCAATATTTGCAGTGTTGACCCTTCTTCTTCAAGACCTCTGCAATTCTCCCTGGCTGCTCTCAATCAACTTCTGGACCAAATCCTGACTGATAGCAGTCCATTCTTGCATAATCAATGCTTGCATTTTGGCAGAATTTGTTGGTTTTTGTTTGTCCACCCGTCTCTTGATGATTGACCACAAGTTCTCAATGGGATTAAGATCTGGGGAGTCTCCAGGCCATGGACCCAAAATCTCTATGTTTTGATCCCTGAGCCATTTAGTTATCACCTTTGCTTTATGGAAAGGTGCTCCATCATGCTGGAAAAGGCATTGTTGGGCGCCAAACTGCTCTTTGACGGTTGGGAGAAGTTGCTCTTGGAGGACATTCTGGTACCATTTTTATTCATGGCTGTGTTTTTAGGCAAGACTGTGAGTAAGTCGATTCCCTTGGCTGAGAAGCAACCCCACACATGAATGGTTTCAGGATGCTTTGAAGTTGGCATGAGACAAGACTGGTGGTAGCGCTCACCTCTTCTTCTCCGAATAAGCTGTTTTCCAGATGTCCCAAACAATCGAAAAGGGGATTCATCAGAGAAAATGACTTTACCCCAGTCCTCAGCAGTCCACTCCCTGTACCTTTTTTTTCAAAAAAACCCCTTTTAAAGTGTAAGGCCCTCCAAACACATACCAATTCCTATAAAGACACCCTGGAGCCAGGCCAAATTAATATTGTAAAGTGCTCTTTATTAAAATTTAGTGCATAAATGCAGCAATAAAAGTAATGTCCAGGTAGCACACAAGACAGGAGACCACATGAAATACAAATTGCAAGTAAGGCAGTAAACAACAATGAATCATATAGCAGGCACCAGCCAAAAGTGCTTCAAATTATAAGTACATGCCAAACAAGCACACATTTAGTTCACCAAAAGTCAATTCATGGGTCTGAATTTATTACCTGTCCGTGGCCACCTCCCCCTAACGCGTTTCGCTTGGGCTTCTTCCGAGGGGGGTGACCATTGACCGAGACTGAGGGGCTTTTATAGCGGGACCGGAGCCGCGGCGTCTGTCATCATTTCCGGTTGTTAATCCGGAAGTGACAAAACCGCTACGTCACCTCTAAGGAGTACCCGGTTGCTAGGCGCCGGGACGCGCCTTGCGATCTGTCTATAACGCGGGGCATCTCTTTAGCCCTTACGTCAATGTGCCGGATCACATGACTACAATGTCATGTGATCAAAACAAGGGCACATGATCGGAAGGCACCCAAGCCCAAGCGAAATGCGTTAGGGGGAGGTGGCCACGGACAAGTAATAAATTCAGACCCATGAATTGACTTTTGGTGAACTAAATGTGTGCTTGTTTGGCATGTACTTATAATTTGAAGCACTTTTGGCTGG
Source organism: Allobates femoralis (assembly GCA_033576535.1). Lineage (NCBI taxonomy): Eukaryota > Metazoa > Chordata > Amphibia > Anura > Aromobatidae > Allobates > Allobates femoralis. Next base: position 51,642,138 of record JARQOC010000005.1, on the reverse strand, counting down.
TGCCTGCTATATGATTCATTGTTGTTTACTGCCTTACTTGCAATTTGTATTTCATGTGGTCTCCTGTCTTGTGTGCTACCTGGACATTACTTTTATTGCTGCATTTATGCACTAAATTTTAATAAAGAGCACTTTACAATATTAATTTGGCCTGGTCCCTGTACCTTTTGCAGAATATCAGTCGGTCCCTGATGTTTTTTCTGGAGAGAAGTGGCTTCTTTGATGCCCTCCTTGAAACCAGGCCTTACTCAAAGAGTCTCCACCTCACAGTGTGAGCAGAAGCACTCACACCAGCCTGCTGCCATTCCTGAGCAAGCTCGGCACGGCTGGTAGTCCGATCCCGCAGCTGAAATAGTTTTAAGATGCGGTCCTGGCGCTTGCTGGTCTTTCTTGGGAGACCTGGAGCCTTTTTGACAACAATGGAAGCTCTCTTCTTGAAGTTCTTGATGATGTGATAGATTGTTGACTGAGATGCAATCTTTCTAGCTGCGATACTCTTCCCTGTTAGGCCATTTTTGTACAGTGCAATAATGGCTGCTCGTGTTTCTTTAGAGATAACCATGGTTAACTGAAGAAAAACAATGATACCAAGCACCAGCCTCCTTTTAAAGTGTCCAGTGGTGTCATTCTTACTTAATCATGACTGATTGTTCACCAGCCCTGCCCTCATCAACACCCACACGTGTGTTAATGGAACAATCACTAAAATGATGTTAGCTGCTCCTTTTAAGGCAGGACTGCAATGATGTTGAAATGTGTTTTGGGGGTTAAAGTTAATTTTCTAGGCAAATATTGACTTAGCAAGTAATTGCTGTTAAGCTGATCACTCTTTATAACATTCTGGAGTATATGCAAATTGCCATTAGAAAAACTGAAGCAGTAGACTTTGTTAAAATTAATATTTGTATCATTCTCAAAACCTTTGGCCATGACTGTAGACTGTTGAGTTTAACATGAAAGTTCTCTTTTTCTGGTGATTTTGAGAGTTTCATAGAACAAACAAATGTAATGCTCCAGATTCTCAACTAGCTCAAAGGAAGGTCAATTGTATAGCTTCTCTAATCAGCCAAACCATTTTCAGTTGTGCTAACATACTTGTGCAAGGGTTTTCTAGGGTTTCCTACACATCCATTAGCCATCCTACACAGTTAGCAAACACAGTGTACCATTCATTAAAATACTAGAGTGGTGGTTGTTGGAAATAGGCCTCTATACACCAATGTACTGTAGATATTGCATTAAAAACCTCTAGATGTTTGCAGCTAGAATAGTCATTTACCACATTAACAATGTATAGAGTGTATTTCTGATTCATTAAATGTTAGCTACATTGAAAAAAATGTGCTTTTCTTTCAAAAATAAGGAAATTTCTAAATGACCCTAAACTTTTGAACGGCACTTTATATATATATATAGTTTATACCCAAGTTAATACTAGTGCATCCAATAAAATAGTTCATCATCAAAAAATCAATGTCATATTGCCATGTTTCAGTGCTTTACAGAGAGCACCAAATCACATTGCCTAATAAATCAATATTATATTTACCCTGTGGCGGAATACAGCAGCACGGTTTTTAACTCTTCATTCTCTCTACCTTAATTTTCTGAAATAAAGGCAAATATGCCCTCCGGTCCGGTTTGCAGCCGAATGCCTCTGATAGCAGCCGCAGCTGCTGCAATTTCAAGATCACGGCTAGCAGAAAGCTAGCCGCGGTCCTGAAATCACAGCAGGGGACAGCCGGTGGTGCTGAACTTCAGCAGCGCTCGGTGTCCGTATCCAGGATCCTCCCGATTCCTCCCGGATCTGGGCTATCCGGCACCATAGACTCCCATGTTAGAGAGCGCAGGATTGCCCCGGATCCGGGAGGATCCGATTTGGGCAGATTTTTTTGCCCCGGACACAAAAACATTGCAAGCAACGGTTTTGTGTCCGGGAGGAAAATCCGAATTATTCTGGATCCTCCCGGACAGATGGAAATCGGATGGCACATAGCTGCCATCCAGTTCGATTCGGCCCCTTAGGGCTGCATTACAGCAAAATCAGGTGCGGGGCTGTCAAGTTTACACCGGACAGCCCCGGACCTGATTCTACCGTGGTGTGAAGCCAGCCTAAGAGATTATCAAGAGCAGGAGTTTTAGGGTAAGTTCACATTACCCGGCGTGTTGGTCGGCGGCGGCTGGGCGGGACCCGCCAGGAAGCTCCGGCGCCGTGCACCGGCTTCCTGGCGGGTATGTGCGGGCGGAATCCGGAGGCTGCCCAGCGGGTTCTCGGCGGCGATTCTGCAGCGGCTGGAAGCAGCACATGATTCTGCTTGCAGCCGCTGCAGAACCGCCGGTTTTTAGAACATGGTCATTCTTTGCTAACCCGCTGGGAAACCTGCGGGTTAGCAACGGATGACGCTGGGTAACCGCCGGTGTCTGCACAGCCTTGGGCTGTTTACATTAGTTTTAATGTTAATCCAAACGCCGGTTTGGATTAACATAAATTAACATAAAACTAATGTAAACAAAACGGCGGTTTACACAGGTAAACCGCCGAAAACCCGGCCAGTGTGCACTTACCCTAAGAGACAAGCAAAAGACGGCTGTCTCTGAATAAGGACCAAATTTTGCAATGCAATTTCTGTAAACTATTTACAAATTCGCAATAGTGTTTAGACAAATTTTAGTTATTTAAAGTGCTGCTAAATTTTCTTTAAATAAATATCAGAAAATGTAAATATCAAAATATTCTGCATCTTTATATTCTGCATCTTTATATTTGCAAAAATAATATTTTAAAGTAGTCAAATTCTTCTCAATTAAATATATGAAGCAGGAAAAGGAAAATTCTTTGAAATCATAGAAACAAGAGTCACCTAAAATGTTTGTTGTCAGATATGAATTAAGGAGGTCAAAATCATTAAGAAATGGTTCATTTCATAACTGAACATGACACATTTTGAAAATATGTAGAACAATGTCATTATTATAGGGTTAAAAATTTGGAGGAGATAACACAGGATGCACCATTGACCATACAGTAGGTGTTCGGGATGAATTGATGTTTATGTAGCTTAGAGTTGTTAAATTTACAGAAAATCTTAGTAGGGTTAAGATACTCACTTGCCTAATAATTTAGCTCTGCCCATTATAGTCACATGGTGGTGACATTACTACAGGTCCTACAGCATTAGATGAATGTTTGCAGATGATTGACATGTCTGTTAACCACCTGTATGACTGTTTTTCAGTTTGGTCAGGTAGCTAATGAAAAATCTAAGTATCTAAAGTGTTTTTTTTAGATAAATACAGCAATTAAAAAAAAAAGATTACAATATATATTGTCCCTCATGCAAGGTCTGCTTCGTTCCGCCCATTATGGTCACATGGTTGTGAAATCACACAGGTACTTCTAGAGAGCATTTGATGAATTTCGACATATTTGCAGTTCATTGACTTGTCTGCTAACTGCACGGATGACAGTTTGTTTAATAACAAAGAGGACGCACCAGGTTCCCTTTAAATATTTAAAAACATTTTCTGAGCACAAAGGAACTTGTTGCCTCCCCCCACCTAATGTTCTCTATAGTGATGAGCGGAGCCTTTCATGTTCGAGAACGCCTCTGTTCACCGAATGGGCATATGTTCGCTGACTTGTTTGCCGAACAGTTCGCTGAGCTTCTGAACCCTATTTAAGTTAATGGGAGGCAAAATCTAGGGCATGGAAAACACTTTCAAAGGGGCACAAAAGCTGCCAAACATAGTTCAAACCATTTTTCCCACTGTTTTCTCACAGACATTAGCTTCCTAAAGTATTACTTACCAAGCTTTAGTGTCACTGTCAACATGCTTCCAGGCCCGCTCATGAACATCACTGCTTCCCTCCTCTTAATTGGTTAAAGTCAGGTTTGGCCCCGCTCACCCTCTCTGCCGGCATCCTTGATTTGTTGACAATATGGCAACAAAACTGACGCTGGATTACAGTAAAATATCTATTATATAAAGCCCGAAGCCACTTCCGGCCAAACCCGAAGCCACTTCCGTAGTGTTGTGGTCGGATATTCGGCCAGCTCCACCCGCACAGGGTGGACCAAGATGGCCAACCTATGTGGCAGGATCGTGGCGAGCCAGCCGGGAGACGACCGGCGTTAGCCGGTCCTCTCCCGGGTGGCATGTTGTTGCAGCCGCGGTAACTCCGGCACGTAGGTCCATTGCGAGTCTCCCGCCCCGGCGACGAGCGACGAGAGCCGAGCGCCGTGGCCGAAAATAGAACCAAGGGCCCGGCCATGCACAGCTCTAAAGACCGCTGTGTATCTCTATGGGAAGTGAGGCGCTATTCTCATTGCTCGCTGTGTGCTGGCGCCGACCAATGAGAATAGCGCCTCACTTACAGCGCTAAATTTGAAACTCAAAGTCGTCCATTATATCTCAATGGGAAGTGAGGCGCTATTCTCATTGGTCGGCGCCAGCACACAGCGACCAATGAGCATAGCGCCTCACAGCGGTAAATTTGAAACTCTAAGTCCTCCATTATATCTCTATGGGAAGTGAGGCACTATGCTCATTGGTCGCTGTCTGCTGGCGCCGACCAATGAGAATAGCGCCTCACTTACAGCGGTAAATTTAAAACTCAAAGTTCTCCATCTATCTCAATGGGAAGTGAGCCAATATTCTCATTGGTCACTGTGTGCTGGCGCCGACCAATGAGAATAGCGCCTCACTTCCCATTGAGATGTAATGGAGGACTTTGAGTTTCAAATTTACCGCTGTAAGTGAGGCGCTATTCTCTTTGGTCGGCGCCAGCACACAGCGACCAATGAGAATAGCGCCTCACTTCCCATTCAGATATAATTGATGACTTTGAGTTTCAAATTTACCGCTGTAAGTGAGGTGCTATTCTCATTGGTCGGCGCCAGCACACAGCGACCAATGAGAATAGCACCTCACTTCCCATTGAGATATAATGGAGGACTTTGAGTTTCAAATTTACCGCTGTAAGTGAGGCGCTATTCTCATTGGTCGGCACCAGCACACAGCGACCAATGAGAATAGCGCCTCACTTCCCATTGAGATATAATGGAGGACTTTGAGTTTCAAATTTACCGCTGTAAGTGAGGCGCTATTCTCATTGGTCGGCGCCAGCACACAGCAACCAATCAGAATAGCGCCCCACTTCCCATTGAGATATAATGAAGGACTTTGAGTTTCAAATTTACCGCTGTAAGTGAGGCGCTATTCTCATTGGTCGGCGCCAGCACACAGCAACCAATCAGAATAGCGTCTCACTTCCCATTGAGATATAATGGAGGACTTTGAGTTTCAAATTTAGCGCTGTAAGTGAGGCGCTATTCTCATTGGTCGGCGCCAGCACACACCGACCAATGAGAATAGCGCCCCACTTCCCATTGAGATATAATGAAGGACTTTGAGTTTCAAATTTACCGCTGTAAGTGAGCCGCTATTCTCATTGGTCGGCGCCAGCACACAGCGACCAATGAGAATAGCGCCTCATTTCCCATTGAGATATAATGGAGGACTTTGAGTTTCAAATTTACCGCTGTAAGTGAGGCGCTATTCTCATTGGTCGGCGCCAGCACGCAGCGACTAATGAGAATAGCGCCTCACTTCCCATTGAGATATCATGGAGGACTTTGAGTTTCAAATTTACCGCTGTAAGTGAGGCGCTATTCTCATTGGTCGGCGCCAGCACACAGCAACCAATCAGAATAGCGTCTCACTTCCCATTGAGATATAATGGAGGACTTTGAGTTTCAAATTTTGCGCTGTAAGTGAGGCGCTATTCTCATTGGTCGGCGCCAGCACACAGCGACCAATGAGAATAGCTCCTCACTTCCCATTGAGATATAATGGAGGACTTTGAGTTTCAAATTTACCGCTGTAAGTGAGGCGCTATTCTCATTGGTCGGCGCCAGCACACAGCGACCAATCAGAATTGCGCCCCACTTCCCATTGAGATATAATTAGGGATGAGCGAGTCTACTCGCTAGGACTCGTTACTCGGCGATTCTTAAGGGACTCGCTGGACTCGGTAATCGGCGAGTCTTTTAGCGAATACTCGCTCAGTAACGAGTCCAATGCAAGTCAATGGCAATCTTAGTTTTGTCAGAGTTTACTTTATCTCACTCGCTAGACTCGCTAGACTCGCTCTATCACATCGCTATATAGCTTGAATCTCCCCAAACAGCAGCGAGTCTGAGCGAGTCTACGAGTCCGAATCCTAGCGAGTCTGCGATTCCGAGTCCTGTATTCTCTATTCGGGACTCGCGAATCCAGAATCTTTTATGTTACTAGTCAGCATTGCGTGTTAGGTCAGAAAACTTGTGAAGAAGGACAAGCATCTTAGCCAATCATAGTCAGTAATGCCATAGCAGCTTTGGTTGTGTCAGGACTATGATTGGCTGCTGTCCATCGTGATGCCTATGTCATCTATGACAGGCAAGGCAGTATATATAAGGCTTGCCCCCGCCATTTTGGGCACATTCCTGAGAAGAGCTGACCTAGTGCAGGGAGACTTGGAGCAGATCTAGGGACAGTTAGGCAGTGTAGGAGTCACACATAACCCAAAAGTTCTTTTCAGAACTACCAGGACGGAGGATTGCTGTACAGGACTGTAAGGAAGGGAGATAGGAGCAGCCTTACAGTGAATCCAGCACCATCCTCAGAGCTTAGTTCACCCAGCTTTCCGCAGAGCTGTAATCCTAAGCTTTTTCTTATTTTTGGCACTAGTCTACCAAATAATTTTGGTGCCATTTTTCCACAAAAAATTTCCTGTGTCAGTGCGTTGCTGTACGGTGTCCTGCCTGCAGCTCGCACGGTACTTGTAACATTTTACGCAGCCAGCACCGCAGCCTAATAGTGCCTGGTTCTGCGTACTAAACAATTTTTTCCTGTGCCAGTGCGCTGCTGTACGGTGTCCTGCCTGCAGCTCGCACGGTACTTGTAAACTTGAACGCAGCCAGCACCGCAGCCTAACAGTGCCTGGTTCTGCGTACTAAACAATTTTTTCCTGTGCCAGTGCGTTGCTGTACGGTGTCCTGCCTGCAGCTCGCACGGTACTTGTAACATTTTACGCAGCCAGCACCGCAGCCTAATAGTGCCTGGTTCTGCGTACTAAACAATTTTTTCCTGTGCCAGTGCGTTGCTGTACGGTGTCCTGCCTGCAGCTCGCACGGTACCTTCCATCTGTCTTAAAATATCGCAGGGTGCTTTCACATCTGCGTTTTTCGTAATTCGCGGCAGATGCGGTGAAAAAACCGCATCTGCCGCGTTTACCGCATAACCGTTCCACTTGCGGCACGGTTGCGGTTTTTTCTATGCAAAGTATAGGCATACTTGCGGCAGGTGCGGCAAGTGCGGTTTTGCACTTGCGGCAGGTGCGGCCGCGAAAAAAACCGCGGCTTACTGCGGTTTTTTTCGCGGCCGCACCTGCCGCAAGTGCAAAACCGCACTTGCCGCACCTGCCGCAAGTATGCCTATACTTTGCATAGAAAAAACCGCAACCGCGCCGCAAGTGGAACGGTTATGCGGTAAACGCGGCAGATGCGGTTTTTTCACCGCATCTGCCGCGAATTACGAAAAACGCAGATGTGAAAGGGCCCTAAGCCTCTAGTGTGTACCTTTCACGAAATAGTACCTGCTACTTGTTTTACAAGCCCCCAGAAAGCCACCAGAAATTATAAAATGTTTGCTTTTACAGCATGGTGTGTGCCCGAGAATCGCTTCCCCCTCCCATCATCGGCTCCAAATAAGAGAAAAACCTGCGAGTTTGGACTCGCACACTTTCAGAGACACATCAGCGATTTGGAAATAGCATTATTCGTTATTACTCGGTTCCCTATTCATTAACATTGGACTCGCTAGACTCGCAACGAGTAGCGAGTCCTGGGCTCGGACTCGTGCGGGTCTAGCGATTCCGAGTAATTTAGGACTCGCTCATCCCTAGCTATAATGAAGGACTTTGAGTTTCAAATTTACCGCTGTAAGTGAGGCGCTATTCTCATTGGTCGGCGCCAGCACACAGCGACCAATCAGAATAGCGCCTCATTTCCCATTGAGATACATGAAGGACTTTGAGTTTCAAATTTACTCAAAGTCAAACTCAAAGTCCTCCATGTATCTCAATGGCCAGTGAGGCGCTTCTCTCATTGTACTCATGACACTAGCAACATTAACCCCTAACATTCTGTTTGATCTGTAATTTCTATAACACAGTGTGTAGTTGTACTGCCACTGCGAAGTTAACCCCTTATATACCATTTCTGCCTTAACTCCATACTTTGTAGTCTCTATTACTACTGCCAGTAGGAACATTAACCCCTTATATTCCATTATTGTTGTTATTTCTATTACACAGTGTATAGTTGTAATGACACTGCGAAATTAACCCATTATATACCAGTTCAGCATTAACTGCATATTTAGTGGTATTATAACTCCTGCCACTGGTACATTAACCCCTTAAACACCATTTTGGATATAATTTACAGCGCTGAGTCTGTTGTGGGAGTGCCTGTGGGACATTAACTCCTTCAATAACATTTTTGATATCATTATAAGTTCCTACTCTGTTATAGTCCTGTTAGTCGGACATTAACTCTTTCTACACCTCCACTATATTGCTACCCTCACAGTTCTGCCTACATCGCCTACTTAGTCATATATCTGGTGTTTAAGTTTATTATTTAAAACTCTTAAAAAAATTATATACAGATTCTAGACTTCCGATTCTTTAGAATCGGGCTCACAGCTAGTAAATAAATAATTGAAAAAAATAGGTGTGTGCTTTGTCATATTTTTGGTTGACAGACAGTTACAACTAGGCAACTGGGAACTGGATTCCTCAGTGTGGGTGAGCCCAAGTGACTCACCGTGGCCGGGGACTCCGGTTTAGACAGGCTGTAGCTCCTTCCTCCTTGTCACGGGTGGGCAGCGTCTGCCGGTAGTGAGGCCCGGTTGAGTGCAGATCAAAAGTCGGAGACGTCTTGTAGTAACAGATTAAATGGTTTAAAGGGGTTAATTTATTCGTGATGCCACCTATGAGTAGTTCAGTAAGTCCTACCGACGCTGCGGAACCTCCGGGGGATGGATAGCAGCAAGATGGAACGCTCCCCACAGCAGTGATAGGTGTCCCTCAGAGATCCATAGTGTTTCTCCATTCTAGCTAAGTATTTGCCATTGTCGCCCAGGAATACCAGGTCGGGTACGGGGAGGCTGCTTCAATCCCTATCCAAGATGTACGTTATGGGTGTTTTGGGGAGCCTTGGATCCCTTGGTAGGTACACCGCTGGTTAGACGACTGGAATTTGGCTGGTGGTGGGGTGCTCCTGTGAAGCTGCTCCTCCACGCTTCTGGTTCACGTAGCAGAGGTGAACTGCTGCCAGCTTCGGTACCAGTGAACCGGCTGTGAGTTGGGCACGGGGGTCTTTTGGAACCCGTGGTTGGTGATGCCCGATCCCGGTTGTTCAGGCCTCAGGTGCTAACACCTGACCGGTGACGGCCCAGGGGCTGCACAGCGGTGCAGAGCCCCCGCTCCTACTTCAAGTTCAAGTCTCTCTCTCTCTAGACTCTCTAGACTAACTAAAAACTTTACTTCTCCTACACACTACCCTTGCACTCCGCCCACCAGGACCTTGGATTGGCCCTCTACGTTAAGTGATGCATGCAGGGTTTGGATCTCTAAGTTAACCCAATGACTGCTGGGTCAGAGAATATTGCTGCTGCATTTATGGCTGCAATACCCTCTTGTGACGCACTCGTTGCGGGGCGCCACACTCCCTCTTGGTTTAATACGCTTGTCCCCAAGCGTCACACTACCCACATTACAGAGGTTTTTATATTTTATAACAGGTAATACACTTTTATTAATGACAGGTCATTATTTTATGCAAAAAGAAGGCAGGTAAAATAAACAGGTGACACTTTTGCGAGACTGGCGGACGGTCGGCTGTCCTCGGTGAAAGTTCAGGCTGTAGCCGCCAGATCACACAGTCAGTGATTAACAGGAACAGAGTCAGTGATTGAGTGAGTCCAAGCTTTTAAGTCACTGGCGTGGAGAATGATGGCGCACCCGGATAGCGAACCACCCATCTGGACAAGCATAGCGCTCATAAGTGATTATATCGCCCCGGTATAGGTCGCGATCGGGATGTCCTCTGGGAAAGTGTGACTCGACTTCCCGGCGCCCCACAAACACCTCCTCATTCAAACCCACCTCCCAAGCGGTAGATAAATTAAAGGTGGAAATTCTACCTTCGCGGCGGAGTTCATCAGGCAGCGGCGGCTGGCGGCGAGCCTCGGCACGGGCCTGCATGTTGGTGCGTTCACGGGCTTGCCACTCCTCTCGTCGACGCTGACGTACATCTCCGTCGGTACGACTCGAGGTGTGAAGATGAACGGTGGAGCTGGTGGTTTGGTAGGAAGCTTGGGCTTGGCGGGCAGTCTGGACCGTCACCCGGTGGAACGGCACAGGGGAAGGTGTTGCATCCGACCAGTGTACCCGAGCTGGCTGCTCGGGCGGAGGGTCCTCGCTGTCTCCCAAGCAAAAACAGTGTCGAGATCCTCAGGGATGCTGCGGGTCTCGTCGTCGTCATCTACCTCTTCTCCCTCAACGACCACATCGGGCTGCTCGATGGTTGGAGATGCTGGAGCTGGTTCCTCTGTACAGTGGGGCGGTGGTGATGCGGATCCTTCCTCGGGGACGTCCTTCAGGGCTTCCAGGCTGCCTGCCTCTTCTTCTGTTTCTGCAGGTAGAGGTGTCTCAATCCCAGTTACCAGGTAGGCCTCGGCAGTTGCAAAGGAGGTCTCCGGTACGAGGACCAAACAGGCAACAGTCTCTTGAGTAGTACAATTGTTGGCAGGTTCCTCAGGGGAACTTGGTAAAGGTCAAGCTCTTCGGTGGAGCGTGTTGTAAGCTCCGGCTCAAAAACGGGGCCGGCTGCGGTTTCAATCGCTGGAACGGGCTGAGCTGGAGCCTCTACTGGAATGAGGCAGTCTATTGGCTCAGGGGACAAGCAGGACAGGTGGTGGGCGACGGTGAGGCGGTTGAGAAGCTGGCGACGTCGTCCGGTCCTGGAGTAGCTGTACCCGGTCGGCTCTGCTGCATCGCATGGTGTAGTCGGCGGCCCAGGCTCGCGCTCCAGCTGCGGATCGTCCATTCTACAGTCTCGATCAGCCTCACACGGAGGTCTTGCAGAGCCTCCTGCCAGAAGTCAGGGCTGCCATCAATGGTAAGGACGGGACCCGGACCCGGATGGCCTATGGCTGCTCTGGCCTCCGCCTCGACCTCCCGCATTAGGTCTTGGAGTCTTGTGCTGGCCATTCTCTTCTTTGGAGGGAACCACACCCGTTCAACCGGTAACCGTTCTGGTAGAGAGCTGGTGAAGAACTGTCTCTGACACTCCCATTTCCTTGGGGCTTGTTGTAGTCCAATTGTGGGAAAAAGTCTTTGGGGTCCGCCCCCATGGGTGATTCGAGCAATCAGGGCGGACAAAGAGTTTGGCGCCTTTGCCTTTAGCCCTCCCACGATGAGGGGCAGTGGCTCACCCCTGGGCTTGCACGTGGCGGATCCTTATGGCGGGAACGCCATCTTGGCCGCCATCTTGGCCCACGGTGAAAAGGCGGGAAAGTTCTTTTAGGGACGAACAAAGTCCATTTTGTAGACATTAAAGTCATTTTAAAGCACATGATACCCGTTAGGGAACAGGCCTGCTTGTATCCTGTTCGTGACGCCATTTTCTGACTCACCGTGGCCGGGGACTCCGGTTTAGACAGGCTGTAGCTCCTTCCTCCTTGTCACGGGTGGGCCGCGCCTACCGGTAGTGAGGCCCGGTTGAGTGCAGATCAAAAGTCGGAGACGTCTTGTAGTAACAGATTAAATGGGTTAATTTATTCGTGACGCCACCTATGAGTAGTTCGGTAAGTCCTACCGACGCTGCGGAACCTCCGGGAGATGGATAGCAGCAAGATGGAACGCTCCCCACAGGCTGAGCGGTGATCCCCGGAGGCTGGAGCTGCTTAAGATGTTGTGCGGCAGCTGCGGTTACCTTGTGTGCGGATGGATGCAATCATAAGGAAGCACGGACACTGAAAGTCTCTGTAACGGGTCTTTACTGTAACCAGCAGGCAGTACATGGCATACAGTTAACGGGTAGTGGACCGGGTGGACTCAGCAGTGATAGGTGTCCCTCAGAGATCCATAGTGTTTCTCCATTCTAGCTAAGTATTTGCCATTGTCGCCCAGGAATACCAGGTCGGGTACGGGGAGGCTGCTTCAATCCCTATCCAAGATGTACGTTATGGGTGTTTTGGGGAGCCTTGGATCCCTCGGTAGGTACACCGCTGGTTAGACGTCTGGAATTTGGCTGGTGGTGGGGTGCTCCTGTGAAGCTGCTCCTCCACGCTTCTGGTTCGTGTAGCAGAGGTGAACTGCTGCCAGCTTCGGTACCAGTGAACCGGCTGTGAGTTGGGCAAGGGGGTCTTTTGGAACCCGTGGTTGGTGATGCCCGATCCCGGTTGTTCAGGCCTCAGGTGCTAACACCCGACCGGTGACGGCCCAGGGGCTGCACAGCGGTGCAGAGCCCCCGCTCCTACTTCGAGTTCAAGTCTCTCTCTCTCTAGACTCTCTAGACTAACTAAAAACTGTACTTCTCCTACACACTACCCTTGCACTCCGCCCACCAGGACCTTGGATTGGCCCTCTACGTTAAGTGATGCATGCAGGGTTTGGATCTCTAATTAACCCAATGACTGCTGGGTCAGAGAATATTGCTGCATTTATGGCTGCAATACCCTCCTGTGACGCACTCGTTGCAGGGCGCCACACAAGCATTATGGCCCCCCTCACTGCAAATTGCAGCCCACTGCAGCCCCAGAAAAAGGCTCATTCATCAAAGTTCCATTTTCTGGAGCTATACCCAACTCTTCCAGCTGCTCTGTAGTCGTGGCAAACTGGGTAATAAAGTGGATAATGCCAGTTGTGTATTGGCAGCTGGAAATAAGCTCGAGGTTCCTATTGTTGGACCAATGTTAGACCTGGCCATGAGAAAACCTCTAAGTAAATAGTAAATAATACTCCACACCGTGAAAAAAATCATTTATTTGATAAAACAACTCGATGACAAGCCTCATTTCCATGTTTATTACTCCCATATAAATCCTCCACAATCCTCAGTGACATCCTATCATGGCAGGACTGGAAACTGACTGATTTCCGGCTACCACTGTGATTGGGGTGACGTCACAGTCAGGTTCACCTCAGGTCACAACTCAGCCTAATTGTTGTAGCTAACCAGAGATAAACCAGATTGTGATGACACTCACTCATAGCAGACAGTTGGATTCTGGCTTTTCGCCGCTGGAGCAGTACTTACACCAGTTCTGACAGTTCTCTACTTCAAGAGCGTAAGTCCCGATCCAGCGGCAAAAGCCAACTGGGGACTTTAATCAATGATAATAATAAAGTTGATGTTTGAAACCACTTATGCTGCCTCTCACCAGGTCCCCCACATATAAGCATGCTCACATACATTTTTAGTAACCTTTTCACAGATAGAACATAAGATAGGACACAAGACCTTCTTGTGAGGCGGTGTCACTTTCTCATAACCCTGGCAGACCTAAAAGCTGACACTACACTCTAGCACTGTGCTGGAAATATGCAGAAATTAAATGAATACCTCAATGTCCTAAAAATGCAGCAAATATGCAGCAGAGTTCACACAATGCATATTTGTTGCATGTTTACCATGGATTTTGGGAATATTTTGTATTGATAACATTGGACTCTGCTGTATTTTAGGTCACCAGCAAAGATACAGCAGGCAGGAACGGGCTGCCACCAATTCCCAGTTTCGTAGTTTCACCTGGCTGGTAATCAAAATATAGGGGAGTCCTTTCTTTAATAATTTCTTGAAATTCATTTTAAAAAAATTGACGGGAAGCTACAATGTATTTTTGATTACCTGCCAGGCACAACTACTCAGCAGGGGTATGGAATCCCCAGTGTGAGGAAGCCGAATCGTTCTGGCCTCTTGCCGAGAATTGCAGCCCACAGCCACCCTAGAAAATGGGGCACTCATCAAAATGTCAGTATTTTGATTACTAGCCAGGAAAACCTAGGCAGCTGAAAGTTGGCGCCAGCCCGTACCGGGCTTGCTGTACCTGTGTCAGGTGACCAAAAATACAGCACCCCATCACTGCAAAGTTATGTAAATATGCTTTTGTGTTTTTGAATTGCTAGAAAATAAGTGCAGAAGAGGTAGCCTTGCATGCTGCTGACCCTCTGCAATAATATTTGCAATCCCCCTATCAAAAAACAAATAATAATAATAAATAATAAATAAAATAAAAATTCAAAGAAATGTAAAAAAAATTAAAGCCATCCTAAACGAATGTGTAAGGTTCCTGGTCTTCATAGCTGCTGCCCCATCTGGCACTGTTTCCAAAACTAACACCTGCAAGTGTCAAAACACCTGCAAACTCCAGGAAGCTTAAGAAATTTATTTAAAGGTCCAAAACATTCTTTAGCTAATACAAGCCAGTAGACCCAATGGTGGGAACACTCTTAACTTAAATTTTAGGGCTATTTTAACTTTCTAACTTTTTCCTGAACAAAGCCGCATATGGCGATTCTTTTGTAAATTGCTCGGCTTTCCGATCTCGAGTCGAATCGTCAATGTGGTGCCGAATTTGAACTTGGCGAACATGTTCGCGAAAAGTTTGCTCATCTTTACTCATCTCTAGTCCTGCATCAATTAAGTAATAATGAGAAAACTCAAGTGTCGTATATAGAAATAACATTAGTTCTTGCAAACACTGCTCTCAGATCATCACAGATCAACTTCCACCTGAACCGACTACAAAATTGTAATAGTCCACCTCTGACTTTACTAATACAAACAGATCACTTCTAGCATTGGGATCTTTTAATGATTACATGATTTTAAGTAGTAATGATAATTGTAGTCAATCACTGGCCACAGTCTTGACTGGTCTACCTCGAGAACATGAATGGCAGCCAGTGATCTATGCAACAGACATACGGTATATCAAAATGTCATCATTTAAAGACCATCAGACATATATATTTTTTCTTTTGCATTTAACTATTCACTTTTATCTGTAGGAACAACATAACATTTATGTTCTAAAAAGAATTAGATTTCACATAATAAATTACAAAGGGCTGTCACAGTTTTCTGCTTTGTGATCTTCTTTAGAACTAACTAATAAAAAATAGAGATAATAAAAAAATGTAGCATATGCCTCATAACTTATCTCAAGGTGTCATAAGCTTACTTATCACAATCAAGATCATTGTTATGCAAAACCAAGATCTAATTAGATCTGCATAATCCCCCGAGGAGAGAAAAAGATTAAATTGATAACCAGGAAATTTAGTTTCATAATTTCTTAAATATTCTTCATATTCTTTTTACCATTTTTCTAGCAATCAAAATTCTAACTTAATTAAATTACACTGAAGCAAATTGAAGAACGTATCTTTTTCAGCTTGGTTAGATTAACAGTTTTCGATCGAAAAATCCTTACTCTGATGCAAAATAGTGAATAGTAATAGTTTGTTTTCTATTCCCCGTTAGTGAAATTGTCTTATGTCCGAATGAAGTTGTATAATAGTTTCCTCAAAAAGCTGCCACTTTCCCCATGCTTTATAGATGAGAGATTTGATATTAACTAAATTAAATTTGCTACTTACAGTCAATAATGGGAATTTGGCCACATGTGTGGTGCTGAACTATTCTTAAATATGACAGACATACTAGTCCTTAGTCTGAAAATCAAGAGTCATGAGCCATTGTTTCAAGTGAGACTGACCGATACACCTTTTTGTATGCTAATTTGTAGAATGCTTACTGATTGCAAATTGCATTATCTCCCTGCGGTGTATCAGACTGCATCATATGGAGAAAAATCAGTTGGATTGAACCAGTGTAGTGCCCCACTAGTCACTGCGCTACAGAGGGATACTGCACCCAAGACAGAGAGTGCAGTATTCCTGTTATGGGGGAGGTAATGTAGGTCTGAGGCTTCCAATCTGCATTCACACACTTAGAGCAGGGTACTAAAGGGTTAACCTGATGTTTGTGAAGACCCAGTCAGGGAGTTTCAGGCTAGAGCAGTGTGAGCGCGGGAAACAGAGAGGCAGAACGTAGAAGGAAAGAGAAGGAGCTAAGAGGGAGGGCACCTGCAGAGTGGCGGCCCAGACAGAGAGAGGCAGACAGAGGGAGACTGAACACCCTGGCCCAGTCCAAAGTGGGGTACCGGCTCCGAAGCAGTGCAGAGGTCCATCCCTGAGCCGCAAATACTGATATGATCGATAGCTTCATAGGAGCACAATCTGCCCAACATACGTGCGGTCCCCACCAGAAGCACCAAACCGGGTTGAGCACCCCTCAGAGAGAGAAGGGTCCCTCATATCACCCAACAGGCCTGGTAGTAAGTGGGATTCGTGCAGGCAGCGTGAGGAAGAAGGAGTGGGCAGAGGTAGGACAGTGAAAGAGATAATGGAAGGGACATCACTGGAGCCTCAGAGAGACATTGCTTCCTCCTGTGACATCTGGTCCACTACTCTGGCTATAATAACCACATACCCTGTAAACTGCAGATTACAAAGTAAAGACCTGATGTCTTCTCCTTCCTGAGTGAACTGTGACATTCCAGTCTAACAGCAGAGACTGCGCTGCCCTACTCCACCATCATACCCTTACAGCCCCGGGGACCCCACTCCACCTGTAGGGAGCCACAACACCTTGCTGCCTTTCACCCCAGAGGCCTCAGCAGCGCCAGTGCCATCACAGCATCTACAGGTGGCATCATGACATTCACCTATAAACTCTCTCTGTAAATATACCCCTTTTGTTGTCACCCAAGGCAGAGGCTCGGGCACCGACCACCCGTGACATCCACCATACCAAACACCTGAGATCTGAGTGCCCATACCCTTGGGGCCAGACAACTTTGGCATCACGAACAGGATGAACCAACCCGTGAACCGGGTTTTGTGGCCTTACAGAACTTTATTGGCCACTTTAAAAAGGATTTGAACTGTTTATGCACGGCACCCAAGAACCGTTTCCCCCATTCCAGGGGGATCCCAAGATGGTGGCCTAAAGATATGAGAGACAATGTGCTGGCCCAGGGGCGTGCCTCGGCCCCTTCCCATGGGAGGGCCATACCAGAGGCACGAAACTCTTTGCCCGCCCCGATTGCCACCAAACAACCAAGGGGCGGGCCAAAGACTAAACTACACCTGCTGGAAACTAAAAATGGCAACAGGAACGGAGCAACACAATGGAGGTCCAGCAACCAGGAGCTGGAACCGATCCACGGTTGAGCACCCGGTAACCAGTGAGGACTCGCCAGCCGAGATGCAGCCCACCATCACTAGTGCAGAAGTCGGGGCAGGGAGTCAGGGAGATGACTCTGAGGCCCTCCCTGATGACAGTGGCAGTGAGATCGGAGTGCAGCCCGAGGAAGCTGAGGAGCCATCCAGATAGCCAAGCTCCGAGGAGGATAACCGGAAAGGCGACATCGTGGAAGTTGGGGAATAGGGGCCCCGCATGGTGCAGAAGGAGCTGCAACCACATGGATCAGCTAGAAAGGTCGGAGTAGCTGCAATCACAGGTTAGCGGAACCATGCACCAGCTCCGGAGCACTCAGACGGACTTGTACCTGAATTATCGGGCTAGCCATGAGCAGCACGCAGGGCCGAAAGGATGGTACATTGTGTGTTCACAAATGTGTAGACTAGAGACTGCAAAACCCGGTCATGTATATAGTTGTATAATTTGAAAAATATGTGTCAGGTTTCAGTTTTAGGAGCTACTGTTGTGGATAACGGAGGGAGAGAGCTATTGCAGGTCTGCCTTACCTGATCTAGTAATATTGTTTCTGCAAGCAGGAATTTGTGTTGTCCTGTGACAGATTCTGTGTTTTATTTGACCTCTTGCTTGGCTACGAACACAGAGAATAGAGAGGAGGATACAGCCTCCTACTGATCTCCTGAGCAGTGATGTGAATATGTACATGAATATTCATCCTATGGGCAGTGAACAGCAGAGAACTAAGTGGATCATTCATTATGATTGACAGATGGAATGAATCTCTTTATTTGAAGTTTCTTTTTTTTTTACTGTCATGTTGATGCTTCACATTTTTCCTCCCCAAAGAAATATAACACATTCAAAATCCTCAAAACTCTCAGTATTTTCCAACATTTATTTCTGTGACATTGTAACCATTTAGTAAAAAGAGTGTGAACAGAATGTGTTTGCTGTTTGAAATGCCCCAAAGCATTTTAAGCTTTAAACTTCCCAAGATCAGTTCATACATTTTAGTGATACACATGAGAGTTTGTCACATCCAGCTTACACACACCGTATGCTTCCATAGACTCATTCCAACAAAAATTTTCACAAGGATCCCAGGGTTACCCTACTGTAGAGAATCTCTAATAGCCGGGAAAACATCTATTCTTCTCTGAATACAAATCGTGGATTAAAAAAAATAAGTCAACGATAATTCATTATAATTTTGCCCTTTGTTTAAAAAATGATTAAGTTAATTGCTTGGATTATGGGGTCAGGCCCTTCCCCCCTAGCCATAGGTTTTAGTGTTCTCTCTTAACAGGTCCCTACTCACACATTAAAAGTTAGATTTTTCAATCCAAAGAGAGGCCGTGACAAGGCGCAGGTATGTACAGTGCCTGATGAAAGTATTTGGCCCCCTTGAACTTTTCAACCTTTTGCCATATTTCAGGCTTCAAACATAAAGATATAAATTCACATTTTTTTTGAAGAATCAACAACAAGTGGGACACAATATGAAATTTATTGGGTATTTTAAACTTCTTTAACAAATAAAAAACTGAAAAGTGGGACGTGCAATATTATTCGCCCCTTTACTTTCAGTACAGCAAACTCACTACAGAAGTTCAGTGAGGATCTCTGAAGGATCCAATGTTGTCCTAAATGACTGGTAATGATAAATAGAATCCACCTGTGTATAATCAAGTCTCTGTATAAATGCACCTGCTCTGTGATATGGCTCAGGGTTCTGTTTCAAGTGCAGAGAGCATCATGAAGACCAAGGAACACACCAGGCAGGTCCGAGATACTGTCATGGCAAAGTTTAAAGCCAGATTTGGATACAAAAGATTTCCCAACTTTTAAATATCTCCAGGGAGCACTGTGCAAGCGATCATATTGAAATGGAAGGAGTATCAGACCACTGCAAACCTACCAAGACCCGGCCGTCCCTCTAAACTTTCATCTCGAACAAGGAGAAGACTGATCAGAGATGCAGCCAAAAGGCCCATGATCACTCTGGATGAACTACAGAGATTACAGCTGAGTGGGAGAGTCTGTCCATAGGACAACAATCAGTCGTACACTGCACAAATCTGGCCTTTATGGAAGAGTGGCAAGAAGAAAGCCATTTCTCAAAGATATCCATAAATTGTCTCATTTGAAGTTTGCCACAAGCCACCTGGGAGACACCAAACATGTGGAATAAGGGCTCTGGTCAGATGAAACCAAAATCAAACTTTTTGACCACAATGAAAAATGATATGTTTGGCGTAAAAGCAACACAGCTCATCAGCCTCAAAACACCATCCCCACTGTCAAACATGGTGGTTGCAGCATCATGGTTTGGGCCTGCTATTCTTCAGCAGGGAAGGGAAGATGGTTAAAATTGATGGGAAGATGGACAGAGCCAAATACAGGACCATTCTGGAAGAAAACCTGTAGGAGTCTGCAAAAGACCTGAGACTGGGATGGAAATTTATCTTCCAACAAGACAATGATCCCAAACATAAAGCACAATCTACAATGGAATGGTTCAAAAACAAATGTATCCAGGTGTTAGAATGGCCAAGTCACATCCAGACCTGAATCCAATTGAGAATCTGTGGAAAGAGCTGAAAACTGCTGTTCACAAACGCCCCCAATCCAACCTCACTGAGCTCCAGCTGTTTGCAAGGAAGAATGGGCAAGAATTCAGTCTCTCATGTGCAAAACTGATAGAGACATCCCCAAGCAACTGCAGCTGTAATCCCAGCAAAAGGTGGGCTACAATGTATTAACTCAAGGGGCCTGAATAATATTGCACACCCCACTTTTCAGTTTTTTAATTTAAAAAGTTTGAAATATCCAATAAATATCGTTCCACGTCATGATTGTGTCCCACTGTTGATTCTTCACAAAAATATTAGAATGTATATCTTTCTGTTTGAAGCTGAAATGTGGCAAAAGCTTGAAAAGTTCAAGGGGGGCAAAAACTTTCACAAGACACTGTAAATAGGTTAGGACTCAGTAAAATGGACACGCCTCAAGGTTTGGGTGGATAATGATATGGCCATATTTATAAGCCAAGTGTTCTGATATTTCAATTGAAGATTGAATGCCTTTTATCTTGTTTGTTGGTCAGACCCATTCTGCAGTATGAGGCGTTTTTTTCTTGTTTATCAGGTCACCTCTCCCTTAGATAGTTGAGATTTTTTTTCAGTTTCATAGAGAGAGATTCTGTGGCAAAGTGCAGATGTAAAAGTAAGTTAGGACCTAGTAAAATGGACACACCTGAAGGTTGCTACTGGGTGTTATGGATATGGCTATATTTATAAGCTAAGTTTTCAGATTTTTCACATTTTCTCAGCTGTAATGGTTTTCTTTAATCAAAATAGCATGTCTCAGTTTATTTTGTAACAATGGGTTGTGTTTCAGCGTCATACCAGAAACAACATGGATTATTGTTGGGTCACACCCTCTGCTTGCACCTTTCCCCTGATAGCTATAGGTTTTAGTGTTCTCTGTTATCAGATCCCTACTCTCCCATTAAAAGTGAGATTTTTTAATCCAGAGAGAGGCCATGACAAAGTGCAGGTATAAAAGTAGGTTAGGATCCAGTAAAATGGGCACGCCTCAATGTGGCTACTGAGTGGTTATGGATATGGCCATATCTATAAGCTAAGTTTTCCGTTTTTTCATATTTTCTTAGCTATAAGGTTGTTCTTTATTAAAATAACATGTCTTAGTGTTTGAGTGCAGCTGTTTTTTGTAATAAAGTTAATTGTGATCATTATTTTAAGGTAAGATTATTCATTGTATTTCTATTTTTCAACAATGGAAGGTGGTGGAATTTGTTGAGCCCCAGGCCCTGGGGTACTTGGGTACCAGGCTTGGTGGGTTGTTTTAGGGATGTCACGGTGGCAGCGCCTGATCCCGTGGCCTGGGTGACACTTCAAAAAGGGACGTATTTACAGGGGATTAGAGTTTTTGTCATGTGACACCACCTGTAGTGTCTGGTGATGGGTCACCAGCGCCACCACAGTCTGCCATAGGTAGATGGTAGTGCGGCTGAGTTGGCAAAGCCCCCTACAGGTAGGGCTATTCCTCCAGGGCAACGTAGTGTAAAGGGGCAGCTTGGAGTGTAGCTGTAAATCGGTGTAGGGGATGTTGGAGCAGTCTATAAGGGCACTAGTAGTGGAGAGGAATGACGCACACACACTGCAGAAGTCTCTTTTACCTTTTTACTGTTGGTACGGCAGGTAAAGATGTCCAGGACACTGACAGGTGACCAGGTGCACAGTGGGTCCCCAGTGCAAGTGGGTATAAGGCCTCCTCTGTTCCTCTGTGGTAAATAAAGCCCAGTCTGCAAGCAGCCAGACCGGCTTCCTCTCTCTTCCTGTCTCTGCTCTCTGCTCTCTCCTCCTGTATGGTCCACGTGTTACCATCTCTGATCACTGCCTGGTGATTTCTCACTGTGGTGTCTGGCTCCCTCTCTCTGGACTCACAGGGGGACCAGGTGACTGAAGTCTCCATGGTGCAACAGGGTTTTCTGTAGTCCTGGAGTATCCTACAGGTGCGGATCCCCGATGTCAGGTACGTCTTTGGGCAAACTTCCACTAGTTCCTCACTCCCTTTTTGCTACTCCTTGCCTTCTGTCCCCACTCAGGCTTGCGGGACGTCAGAAGGGCCACTCCGGGTCACTGGCTCGGGCCTAACCGCGGCACTAACCACCAGGACATCTTTTCAGCTCTCCTAGCGTCTGCACACTCTAACTAACTCCTCCCCCAGCAGCAGTATTTATAGGGCATCTTGCCTAAGGTCAGCAAGTTGTTATAATAACAGGTAGCTCTACGGGTGGCTGCAAGTGGATCCCAGGTGGTATGGTGGAACCCGTGGTGTACCTTAGTTGATGAACCCATGTCCTTTCTTCCCTGCCTAGGATGGGCCTATACCCAATAGCTCCGTGTAGGTAGTACCGGGGGTCCTCCCCCTCGTGGTGAGGAAGCAGGCAGACCGCTCCATCTGGCAGGGTGCTGCGGCTGATACACAAGCCACAGAGCTGGTTGCCAACTGCAAAGATGAACTCTGGCCGATCCCCAGGCCTGGCATTCCCGTGGTGGACTGGAGTATCCCTAAAGTATGGTCGCTCCACTCTGAGGGTCTCCCTTTCTCTCTAGGGCCCGGACTCCTCGTGTCAGATGCCCTCTTTCAGGACCTCCTCAAGGTCCTTCTACTTCCCTCCGGTTCGGCTGGAAACCGACTGGGTAAACCTTCTGCCTCATTCCAATTAGCCAAAGATATCCTTGAACCCCCTAAAGGTGAATATATCCCCTCCCACCCCTCAACTAATGTGGGAGTGCTGGGAATGGGTCCACCCACCATCCTAAGGTCCACCTGCAGCTGGGGCAATTACACCTCTTTTACGGGTGCAATACCCCTCTTTGACTCCTGACCATGCGGGGCGCCACAAATTCATATAGCATAAAACTTAGACCAAGGTCGAAAATGGGGTCCTGGTCCATTCAGAAAAACTCTGAAAGGCACAAGGTGATTTGATATATTTTGGCTGATGCTGCAAGGTTCCTTTAGCTGTGTTATGTTGTCAAAATTTGCTTTGTGTAGCTTCTATAATGTGGTGTCTTGCAAGTAAAATTATCATATATGCAGTATTTTGATGGCGACACAGCCCTCTTTACACTGTATGTTGGCCCCATATCTTTCTATAGACACAGTATGATGGCCATATTGTCCCTATATACAGTATGATGGTCCTTACAGCCCAAAATAGAAAGTACAGTGGGCCCATATCTCCTGTATATGCAAATTGATGACCTGAAAGACCACTATATACAGCATGATGCCCACACATATACAGTATAATGTCCAACAGCAAAATGTGACTACCTAAACCCCCCTATATACAGTATGATGACTGAATAGCCCCCTTTACATCGCATGATGGCCCCACAACCCCCTATATACAGCATGGAAGCCCATCAGCCTTCCCTTTATGCAGTAGGATGGCATCAAAAGCCCCCTATTTGCAGTATGATATTCACATAACTCCCTATACAGTGTCTTATGGTCCGACAGCCCTCTTTATGCAGTAAGATAGCCCAACTCCCCCGCTTTACAGTATGAAGGCCATAGCCTCCTACATGCAGTTTAATGTTGCCACATCCCCCTTTATGTAGTATAATGTTCACACAGCCCCCCCTACATACATGTATGTGATGAATTTACAGTATAGTACTAGCTTTACTACCCGGCTTTGCACGGGATACATGTAAAGTCATTGTTTATTCTTTATAGTTAATGCTATTAAGTGAGCTAATTGCAATTTATTGCAATACTTGGGTATACAATGTACAACATACAATACTACAATACTTGGGATCCATGATAAGTCATTGTTTATTCCTTATAGTGAATGTTATTAAGTAAATTACAATTTATTGCAATACTTGGATAAATAGAATATTTTTAGTCTGTTGAGGTTTAGCTAGTACGTTAATTGTTGATTCATAGTACCAGCATCACATGACGAATGTTTTAGTTATACTGGCGTAAGTCGCCTGCAAAGTACGTGTACACTGTAGTGCACAGCGGATCTAAATGCAGTACAACTTATCATAGCAACAATGCTTACTTGTGGTTAAATCAATAAGATATCTCTGTTGATATGTATGAACAACATAATTGTTTCTAAATTTTGTTTATTTAGATAAACTAAATTATTGATTTTAATTATTAAATTATTATATTATTAAATTACTTACTGTATCTTATTTATACCAAATGTCCAACAGGTGGCATGTACGTAGGGGAGACCAAGCAAACATTCAGGACAAGAATGAATTCTCATCACCACTCAATAAAAGAAAAGCGTATGGATCTTACCTGTAGCAAAGAATTTTTCCAGCCCTGACCACAGTGAATTCGATATGAGGCTGCTCATCTTAAAAAGTAACTTCAAGTCTCAGAGAGAGAGAAAATTTGGGAATATAAATTTATAACGACCTTTGACACATTCAAAACAGGATGTATCACATGGATTCATGGCTTTTTATATAACATGAATGTACATTTGGGAACATCACAGATTCATGTGTTTTTATATAAATTGAAAAGACATTAGGGACTATCACATTTTCCACAGATTCCATTTTGATGACAATGAACTGTTTACACTTCTTATATGAACACCCTCGCTTCCTTTTATTGCTTTCCCCAACTTATTTAAGTATTTTCAGTTCTACGCAGGCCACTACCATATAACAATAATACAATTTGTTCTACTTATCTTAGACTTTTAGTTTCAATTCCCCAGCCCCTCTCCCCCTCCCTAGCCTGACTCTACTTTACATCACCTGTGGCATTTACTACAGCATCTAAAGCATTTTTGTTTTATTTTTTTCTTTGTTTGTTTCACTTGCCTATGTATACATGTATGTGTCCTCAGAATCTGTGTCATTATAGCCTGATGAAGGGGTCACAGTGTCCTGAAAGCTTGCTATGCTTACCATCTTTTCAGTTAGCCATTAAAAGTTATCAACCACTGAGGACTCTAAGATTCCAATATTTTTGTATTTAGTAATTTTTGTAACTGTTTAAGTTTTTAAACTATAAACTTTAGAATAAGTGAATGTTTTCATGCTGTACATGCAAAAAAAGTATATGATTATCCAGCAGGGCAATGACCCAAAACACACTTCAAAAAGCACTAGAAAATGGTTTGAGAGAAAGCACTGGAGACTTCTAAGGTGGCCAGCAATGAGTCCAGACCTGAATCCCATAGAACACCTGTGGAGAGATCTAAAAATGGCAGTTTGGAGAAGGCACCCTTCAAATATCAGGGACCTGGAGCAGTTTGCCAAAGAAGAATGGTCTAAAATTGCAGCAGAGCATTGTAAGAAACTCATTGATGGTTACCGGAAGCGGTTGATCAAAGTTATTTTGGCTAAAGGTTGTGCAACCAAGTATTAGGCTGAGGGTGCCAATACTTTTGTCTGGCCCATTTTTGGAGTTTTGTGTGAAATGATCAATATTTAGATTTTTGCTTCATTCTCTTTTGTATTTTTTCATTGAAGACAAATTAAATGAAGATAATAATTCCACAGAATTTGTGATTGCAATCATTTTCAGGAAGAAACTGAGTATTATCCGACAGAATTGCAGGGGTGTCAATACTTTTGGCCACAACTGCACATAATATACAGTGTGCAGAGTTATTAGGCAAGTTGTATTTTAGAGGATTATTTTTATTATTGATCAACAACTATGTTCTCAATCAACCCAAAAGACTCACAAATATCAAAGCTTAATATGTTTGGAAGTTGGAGTGTTTATTTTTTAGATTTGGCTATCTTAGGAGGATATCTGTTTGTGCAGGTAATTATTACTGTGCAGAATTATTAGGTAACTTAATAAAAATCAAATATATTCCCATCTCACTTGTTTATTTTCACCAGGTAAACTAATATACCGTATATACTCGTGTATAAGCCAAGTTTTTCAGCCCAAAAATTGGGCTGAAAAGTCCCCCCCTCGGCTTATACACAGGTCTATACAGTATGTGCTGTGTGGGGGCTGTGTCCGGGTGCTGGGGAGGCTGGAGGAGGCGGGGGGAGGCTCCTGACAGAGCGGCCCGTCACATGGGGCCGCTCATTAGATATGCACGGCTCCCCCCGCCCATCACAGCGGCATGGGGAGCCGTGCATACAGCCCCCAGATGTTTACAGGCCCCCAGTGGGGTATACAGCAGGCCCCCAGTGGCACTCACCCCCCCCCCACACTGTGCAGAGCCCCCCTTCCTGATGCATTATGTTACCATCCAGCCGCGTCTTCATCACCGTCCTCCCGTCCATCCTCGGGCGCTGTGTTCGGCTGTCACGTGACCCAGCGCGATGACGTCATCCGACTGCGACCGGGTCACATGAGACCGGGAACGCAGCGCTCGAGGATGGACGGGAGGACCGGCGGTGATGAAGACGCGGCTGGATGGTAAGATAATGCATCGGGAGGGGGGGCTCTGCACAATGTGGGGGGGGGCGAGTGCCACTGGGGGCCTGCCTGTATATACCTCTGGGGCCTGCCTGTATATACCTCTTGGGCTGCTGCATTATATGCCTCTGGGTCTGCTGCATTATATACCTCTGGGGGCTGCTGCATTATATACCTCTGGGGCCTGCCTGTATATACCTCTGGGGCTGCTGCATTATATGCCTCTGGGTCTGCTGCATTATATACCTCTGGGGGCTGCTGCATTATATACCTCTGGGGCCTGCCTGTATATACCTCTGGGGCTGCTGCATTATATACCTCTGGGGCTGCTGCATTATATACCTCTGGGGCATGCCTGTATGTACCTCTGGGGCCTGCCTGTATATACCTCTGGGACCTGCCTGTATATACCTCTGGGGCCTGCCTGTATATACCTCTGGTGGGGTCCACCCTCGGCTTATACACGAGTCAATAGGTTTTCCCAGGTTTTGGGGGCAAAAGTAGGGGGGTCGGCTTATACACGGGTCGGCTTATACACGAGTATATACGGTAACTGCAGAAAATTTAGAAATAAACATTTCTGACACGTAAAAACTAATCCCCAAAAAATTAGTGACCAATATAGCCACCTTTCTTTATGATGACACTCAACAGCCTTACATCAATAGATTCTGTCAGCTGCTTGATCTGTTTACGATCACCATTGCGTGCAGCAACCACCACAGCCTCCCTGACACTGTTCCGAGAGGTGTGCTGTTTTCCCTCCCTGTAGATCTCACATTTTAGGAGGGACCACAGGTTTTCTATGGGGTTCAGATCAGGTGAAAAAGGAGCCATGTCATTATTTTTTCTTCTTTTAGACCTTTACTGGCCAGCCACGCTGTAGAGTAGTTGGATGCATGTGATGGAGCATTGTCCTGCATGAAAATCATGTTTTTCTTGAACGATAGCGACTTCTTCCTGTACCACTGCTTGAAGAAGTTGTCTTCCACAAACTGGCAATAGGTCCGTTAGTTGAGCTTCACTCCATCCTCAACCCAAAAAGGTCCCACAAGTTCATCTTTGATGATACCAGCCCATACAGTACCCCACCTCCATCTTGCTGGTGTCTGAGTCGGAGTGGAGCTCTCTGCCTTTTACTGATCCAGCCTCTGGCTCCTCCATCTGGACCATCAAGAGTCACTCTCATTTCATCAGTCTATAAAACCTTTGAAAATCAGTCTTAATATATTTCTTGGCCCAGTCTTGACGTTTTATCTTATGTTTCTTGTTCAGAGGTGGTCGTTTTTCAGCATTCCTTACCTTGGGCATGTCCTTGAGAATAGCACATCTTGTGCTTTTTGATACTCCAGTAACGTTGCAGCTCTGAAATACAGCAAAACTGCTGACAAATGGCATCTTGGAAGCTTCACGCTTGATTTTCCTCAATTTATGGGCAGTTACTTAGCGCCTTTTTTCCCAACACGATTCTTGCGACCCTGTTGGCTATTTGCCATGAAACGCTTGATTGTTCGGTGATCACGCTTCAAAAGTTTGGCAATTTCAATACTGCTGCTTCCCACAAAGACATCTCACAATTTTGGACTTTTCAGAGCCCGTCAAATCTCTCTTCTGACCCATTTTTCCTAAGGAAAGGCATTTGCCTAATAATTCAGCACACCTTATATAGGGTGTTAAAGTCATTACACCACACCCCTCCTCATTACAGAGATGCACATCACCTGATTTACTTAATTGGTTGTTGGCTCTCAAGCCTATACAGCTTGGAGTAGGACAACATGTATAAAAAGTATCATGTGATCAAAATACTCATTTGCCTAATAATTCTGCACACAGTGTAATTGCTCCATAGCACCCTTAGTATAGTACTGTGCACTCCACTGCTCCTTATATTATATACTAAAGAGTTTATTGGCCACCATACAGCCTTCTATCTGCTGTAAGGTGGCCAATAAACGCCTTCTTTATTTCATATACTGTAGTTAAAAACCTGTTTGCAAAGAGATGGGCCGAGTCTAGACAAAGGCCTTTTGGCACTAGAGATAAGCGAACCTTCGGAAGCTTTGGAAGCTTGACTTCAGTTTGCTCAGTTTGAACAATGTTTGCTGAACAGCTTGTTGAACAGTTCGACGAACATATCTACATTCAAATAAATGGGAGGCAAAATCAAGGGCCTAGAAAACACATTAAAGGGGACCCAAAAGCTACCAAACACAGCTCAAATTACAGACAGGTAGAGCAAGCGAGCTCACCAGTCTCCTGCAACATGCTTCTGGGGTTGCTCATTGAGCCTCATGCACTGACCAAAAACGGCCAATCACATATGCTCACCCTCTGGTAGAGCATCTGTGATTAACTGTTGCAATCAGACTGCACTCCCACAATCTATACCGGTGTCTGTGCTTGGTTGCCATACACATTAGTGTATGGCAACAAAGTATGCTTCTTGGTGAATATGTTCGAGCAAAGTTCGCTCATCTCTATTTAGCACTAACAAGTGTTGAACTTATTGAACCACTTGTTGCTGTGAAATGACCGTTAGGCTAGGGTCACACTTGGAGGGTGACCTACGCTTGATAGAATCGTTAAAAACTTTAATGGCATGTGCTGCCAGACAATGCAGACCCATAGAAACCCGCTGTTTACCTTATCAGTGGCTCCACACAAAGCTTCAGGAAGTGCGCTTTTCAACAGTGCACAGAACACAGTCTGCAGTGTTTTTCTGTGCGCTGCCCAAAAGCGCACATCCAGGAACTTTGTGTGGAGCCGCTGCTAAGGTAAACAGCGGGTTACTATGGGGCTGCATTGTCTGACAGCACATAGCGTTAACCCTATGCACTGCAGCGGAAATTTCTAAGTTTTTGACCATTCCGTCAAGCGTGGGTCACCCTCCAAGTGTGACCCTTACCTTATTCAGGCACTGCTTGCATCCGTCTGCATACAGGCTTTTAACTATATGAAGTAAAGAAGGTTGTAATCGGAATACGGGGTGCTACCTTTTTCTCTTGAATTGTTTACTGGCCATTTTAGTCAATGGGAGAAAGTAACAACATGTTGTCCAAGCTCAGCCTTGAGGCAGCTTCCAGAAGCCATTACAAAAGACTTTTCTGCTTACCGGCAGTCTTGAATGTTTTCCCTCTTTTGGAAATTCAGAGACAACATAGATGATCTGAAAATTGGGCCTCATGATTCTGCAGCTCCACATTTTTCTTCCATGTAATGGAAACGTTAGTTTGAAGTGTTTTGATGAAGTTGGTGCCGAGATTTTATTTAAACATTTTTAAAATTACTTTTCTCTTTGATTTTAGCTTCCATGATTTAATACATGCACATAAAACACACAATTAAAACCTGCATGCATTAAACTGTGAGATGACATTTAACATAATGTTAAGAGAGGTTAAATTAATTTTAATTACAATGACACATTTCATAGGAAGAATAGAATAATTTACAATTTAATTTTTTTAAGTGCAGAATTGCATTAGGTGTAGCAACTGCTTATTGAGTACATTACGGAGCCATCTTTGATCTCTCTGTCCAACCTTTCATTGCTCTATATAATATATTTGTATAAATCTTTGTGCTCCTCCTATTGATATTCTGTATTATTTAACCATTAAGCTTTTCTGACAGTCCTATAAAAATAGAGGTGTGTAAGGGTAAACTTGTTAGCAAAGTAAGAGTTGATTTTTATATTCTTTCGATCAGTGAACTCAGAAAAAATTCAATCACATATGTTTTTTTCACAAACGCTGACTCCATAGGCTTTTACTTGCGCCATACTTTGACCCCTTCGCGTAACCTTTGTTGGATGATTTTGGTGTGATTAGATTGTTTAGAAATTATTGGACGCTGTGCTGTGATTGGCTGCTGTGGGCAGAGACGATTTTCTTAGCCCAACTTCCAAAGAGTGTGGTGGTGTCCATAACATACAATCATACATTATAAAGAAAAGGAAATTTGGACCGCGCTTCCGTTCAACCAAAATAATCTACTAATATAGATTAAATTAGGCCCCTTTCACATCAGCGGTAAGCGCTGATGCGGCAGTTGCAGTGAAAAAAACGCAACTGGCGCGGTTACCGCATAACGGCCGCACTTGCGGTTCACCTGCTGCAAGCCCCATGCAATATCTATGGGGCTTGCGGCAGGTGCGGAAAGTGCGGTATAGTTACGGTTTCAGCACTTGCCGCAGATGCGCTGCGAAAATCGCGGTCAGCCGCAGCTTTTTTTGCGGCCGCGTCTGCCGCAAGTGCCGAAACCGCACTTGCCGCACACTTATCGCAAGCCCCATAGACATTGCATGGGGCTTGCCACAAGTGAACCGCAAGTGCGGCCGTTATGCGGTAACCGCGGCAGTTGCGGTTTTGATGACCGCTGGCATGAAAAGGCCCTCAGTTTGATTTTTATTTCGGGGTACAAGACCCCTTCTTCAGGGAGAAGACAGACAGAGTTCTTCAGAGTGGGGTGGTGTCCTTACCACAATTCCTTTCAGTATTTATTGGTTGTGGTGGATTAAGATTCTGTGTAACATCGTGATCAAAATGGCTACCAGGGGGTGCCATAATTCACTTTACAACCTATTAGGTTATTGTGTAGAGAAGAAACAATTAAGAATTATTCTAATCACCTCTATTACCTGTTCTTGCATTGGTTGGCTTCCATACTTTGGCCTGAATCTCTTATATTCAGGTTTTTTTGCACCTAATTAGGCTTCACACAATTTCATGCTATCTGTCACTTCACATCTCCTCCCTATCATTAAAGGGAATCTGTCACCCCATAACAGCTAATTTACATATGGAGGAAATTTAGCTTCTAAAAAAATTATGCCTGTAGCATCGATAACAAAGAGAAAGGAAAAAGGATTTTTGTATTGCTTACCGGAGTTTCTCAAGACCACAGTTGCCAGGATTACTATGGTCAACATGCCATTATGTAAACACAGGAAACGAGGATCCAGCAACAGGCGATTCCATAAAAATATATTTCTTTATTCAATTACCGTATATACTCGTGTATAAGCAGGGCCGTGTTTGCAGTTCCTGCTGCCCTAGGCACTGTCAGCGGTCACCCCCCCCCCACCTCCCTCCGTTGGGGCCCCGCCCCCACATCTCGGACAATCCTCCCAAGTTTCATGTAGCCTCTCCCCCCATCCTTGCAGCTTCTCCCTCCACATTCCATGTAGCACATATAAAAGGTTCGTAGTTTTGCCCAACCACACTACAGAGACATGCTGATCGGATGTTTACATTGTGAGCCCCAATGGGGACAGCATTACTGATGTATGTAAAGTGCTGTGTTCATAGTGTACTATAAATGCAAAAATTATTATTCTTATATGATGTCACAATACCGGGATCTGAGGATCTTCTATTTCGAGGTCAGGGGCTCTCTGATGCTGTCGCTGTCTGTCTCGCTGTCGTCCTTTTTTGACACTGCAGTGCGGTGGACAAGAGACCATTAACTGGTTAATAACAGGAAGTATGGAGTGTGTACTGAGCCATAAACATAGGATTACGATATGGATTTTATTATTAGGGTACAGACACAGTGGTGTGAAACTCGGATGAGTACAATGTGTGATTTCATTGCATTGCACTCGGATCAATGTTAATCAATGTCTGAGAGCAGATTGACGAGTGTCAGATGTTTTTTTCTCATCCAGAGTTTGGATGAGAAAAAAGTTGCAACATTCTGCGACAGTCTGTGATTCACGCGTGAGACTCGCCAATGCAAGTCTATGGGTCTGACAAAATCATGGACCGCACACGGAGATGGATCCATTATTTTCACTGATACATTATCATTCTGCAGCTCAGACAACTGGAAAAAATGTTCCTGTAAATAATTGTACAGTAAATAGCTGCTGAGAAAAAAAAAACAGATGTCAAACGGATGTGATCTGAGAAAAATGTTGGCCACTCGCATAGCACTTGCATGCAAAATGGAGCAAAAACAGATGACTGTACCCAATTTGTTATACATTTTAGGTGTCGGTCCATTTTGGCTCCACCAAAATGGCTCCAACTCTGACTCCACAGCCCATGCTGCAGCTCTATGGACTGCCCCACCCCCATATTGCATGCCAATCAGTCCTGCAGCAGAGGGACAATGCATCCTGCACCAGGGGCCTACAGAGAAATAATGAGACACCTTAGTAGTTCTTAATGCCCCCCCAAAAAATATTTGCCTGGGTCACATAATAACATATCTCACAACTGCAGCCCCTACAATGTAATTTTCCTCCTATTGAAGCCCCTGAATTCCCCTTTTGTTACAGCCATAAAGTGTGACGCCAACAAAAGTTCCCCCCAAACACTGTGTGATGCCCCACAGTGAATTCCTCCACACGCACAGTAATGATGACCCTACTGTAAACCCCTCAACTACACTGGCACAGTATGATCTCCAACTGTGACCCCCACACACCCCTCCACACAATATAATGGACCGACATACAGTACAATGGCACCTACACCTCTTCACACTGTATAATGGCCCCAACACAACTCTCAAACAGCCCTGCATAAAGTATAAAGGCTCCTCACAGCCCTCCAAATATTATCATGTCCCCCACAGAGTTCTCCACCTAGTACACACAGATCTGCTCCGCACGACATATACACACGCAGCACTGCTCCAAACACCTAGTGCACTCCCAGCTCTGCTCCGTACACACTCGGCTCTGCTCTGCACACCTCATACACACTCAGCTCCGCTCCGTACACCTCGTACACACTCGGCTCTGCTCTGCACACCTCATACACACTCGGCTCTGCTCCGTATACCTCGTACACACTCGGCTCTGCTCTGTACACCTCGTACACACCTGCCTCTGCTCTGTACACCTCATACACACTCTGCTCTGCTCCGTACACCTCGTACACACTCGGCTCTGCTCCGTACACCTCGTACACACCTGCCTCAGCTCCGTACACCTCATACACACTCTGCTCTGCTCCGTACACCTCGTACACACTCGGCTCTGCTCCGTACACCTCGTACACACTCGGCTCTGCTCCGTATACCTCGTACACACTCGGCTCTGCTCTGTACACCTCGTACACACTCGGCTCTGCTCCGTACACCTCATACACACTCGGCTCTGCTCCGTACACCTCGTACACACTCGGCTCTGCTCCGTACACCTCGTACACACTCGGCTCTGCTCCGTATACCTCGTACACACTCGGCTCTGCTCTGTACACCTCGTACACACTCGGCTCTGCTCTGTACACCTCGTACACACTCGGCTCTGCTCTGAACACCTCGTACACACTCGGCTCTGCTCTGTACACCTCGTACACACTCGGCTCCGCTCTGTACACCTCGTACACACTCGGCTCCGCTCTGTACACCTCGTACACACTCGGCTCCGCTCCGTACACCTCGTACACACTCGGCTCTGCTCCGTACACCTCGTACACACTCGGCTCCGCTCCGTACACACTCGGCTCTGCTCTGTACACCTCGTACACACTCGGCTCTGCTCCGTACACCTCGTACACACTCGGCTCTGCTCCGTACACACTCGGCTCTGCTCTGTACACCTCGTACACACTCGACTCCGCTCTGTACACCTCGTACACACTCGGCTCTGCTCTGTACACCTCGTACACACTCGGCTCTGCTCTGTACACCTCGTACACACTCGGCTCTGCTCTGAACACCTCGTACACACTCGGCTCTGCTCTGTACACCTCGTACACACTCGGCTCCGCTCTGTACACCTCGTACACACTCGGCTCCGCTCTGTACACCTCGTACACACTCGGCTCCGCTCCGTACACCTCGTACACACTCGGCTCCGCTCCGTACACACTCGGCTCTGCTCTGTACACCTCGTACACACTCGGCTCTGCTCCGTACACCTCGTACACACTCGGCTCTGCTCCGTACACACTCGGCTCTGCTCTGTACACCTCGTACACACTCGACTCCGCTCTGTACACCTCGTACACACTCGGCTCCGCTCCGTACACCTCGTACACACTCAGCTCCGCTCTGTACACCTCGTACACACTCGGCTCTGCTCCGCACACCTCGTACACACTCGGCTCTGCTCCACACACCTCGTACACACTCGGCTCTGCTCCGTACACCTCGTACACACTCGGCTCTGCGCCGCACACCTTGTACATACTCGGCTCTGCTCCGTACACCTCGTACACACGCGGCTCTGCTCTGTATACCTCGTACACACTCGGCTCTGCTCCGTACACCTCGTACACTCTCAGCTCTGCTCCGTACACCTCGTACACTCTCAGCTCTGCTCCGTACACCTCGTACACTCTCAGCTCTGCTCCGTACACCTCGTACACATGCGGCTCAGCTCCATACACCTTGTAGACACGCAGCTCTACTCCGTACACCTTGCACACACATGACTAAGCTCCGTACACCTTGTACATACGTGGCTATGATCTACATGCCTTGTACACATGCGGCTCTGCTCTGTACACATCATACACACATAGCTCCTCTCTGTACATATCGTACACACGTGGCTCCATTCAGTACACGTCGTTCACATGCGGCGCCGCTCTGTACACATATCTCAGCTCTGTACACATCATACACACATATCTCAGCTCTGTACACATCATACACACATATCTCAGCTCTGTACACATCATACACCCATATCTCAGCTCTGTACACATCATACACACATATCTCAGCTCTGTACACATCATACACACATATCTCAGCTCTGTACACATCATACACACATATCTCAGCTCAGTACACATCATACACACATATCTCAGCTCTGTACACCTCATACACACATATCTCAGCTCTGTACACATCATACACACATATCTCAGCTCTGTACACCTCATACACACATATCTCAGCTCTGTACACATCATACACACATATCTCAGCTCTGTACACATCATACACACATATCTCAGCTCTGTACACATCATACACACATATCTCAGCTCTGTACACATCATACACACATATCTCAGCTCTGTACACATCATACACACATATCTCAGCTCTGTACACATCATACACACATATCTCAGCTCTGTACACATCATACACACATATCTCAGCTCTGTACACATCATACACACATATCTCAGCTCTGTACACATCATACACACATATCTCAGCTCTGTACACCTCATACACACATATCTCAGCTCTGTACACATCATACACACATATCTCAGCTCTGTACACATCATGCACACATATCTCAGCTCTGTACACATCATACACACATATCTCAGCTCTGTACACATCATACACACATATCTCAGCTCTGTACACATCATACACACATATCTCAGCTCTGTACACCTCATACACACATATCTCAGCTCTGTACACATCATACACACATATCTCAGCTCTGTACACATCATGCACACATATCTCAGCTCTGTACACATCATACACACATATCTCAGCTCTGTACACATCATACACACATATCTCAGCTCTGTACACCTCATACACACATATCTCAGCTCTGTACACATCATACACACATATCTCAGCTCTGTACACCTCATACACACATATCTCAGCTCTGTTCACATCATACACACATATCTCAGCTCTGTACACCTCATACACACATGGTTCTGCTCCTTACACCTCGTACACACTCGGCTCTGCTACATCCAAACAGTAAATCTCTCCTGACCCCACACATAAACTGTACCTTATCCAGCACCATGACAACCAGCACAGCAGAGTCCTGCATACACTGAGGAGTTGATCATGTGACCCCTGACTCCTCCCCTCATGTGACATCATCACAGGTCCTGTAAGCACACTGCAGTGTGCCTCTGTCCGTACAAAAGTTAACCCATCTCATGCCAAACACATTTAACCCTTCTTCTGCTCTTATCCCACACTATGTAACTGTCAGCTGTGTCCTCAGCTGACAGCCCCCTGCAGACTTGAGCCCGCATATAAGGTAATAGTAGTACAGTACATGATGTCGGGCAGCAGTGATATGAATGAGCCCCCACCCCCTCTCCACCTGAGTGCTCAGCCCAGCGGTGCCCGATGTCTGTACAGCAGACAGCAATACAGATTGCATCGCTGATCCCCGCACTAGTCCTCTCCTCGTCCTTTCAGCGCCCGCCAGATGCCGGATAACAGCAGGCTGAGGTGTGGGTGGGCGGGAGCGATGGCGGGCCTGATGACAGGAGGGGAGGGGGGCGGAGCAAAACGCCCCGACACGGCCGTGCCCGGAAAGAAAAAAAAAGTAAATAAATAAAACACGCTCAGGCGCCGCCCCCTGAATGCCACCGCCCTAGGCACGTGCCTACAAGTGCCTAAGGGCAAATACGGCCCTGTGTATAAGC
Organism: Allobates femoralis; assembly: GCA_033576535.1. Classification (NCBI taxonomy): domain Eukaryota; kingdom Metazoa; phylum Chordata; class Amphibia; order Anura; family Aromobatidae; genus Allobates; species Allobates femoralis. The sequence goes on along the minus strand of JARQOC010000005.1, from coordinate 51,605,480 downwards.
CGACCCGTGTATAAGCCGACCCCCCTACTTTTGCCCCCAAAATCTGGGAAAACCTATTGACTCGTGTATAAGCCGAGGGTGGACCCCAGCACAGGTATACAGCCCCCAGCAGTGTGGTATACAGCAGCCTCCCCAGTGGTATATACAGCCCCAGTGGTAGTATCCAGCATCCCCAGAGGTATATACAGCCCCAGTGGTAGTATACAGTAGCCCCAGAGGTATATACAGCCCCAGTTGTAGTATCCAGCAGCCCCAGAAGTATATACAGCCCCAGTGGTAGTATCCAGCAGCCCCAGAAGTATATACAGCCCCAGTGGTAGTATACAGCAGCCCCAGAAGTATATACAGCCCCAGTGGTAGTATAGAGCAGCCCCAGAAGTATATACAGCCCAAGTGGTAGTATACAGAAGCCCCATTGGTATATACAGCCCCAGTGGTAGTATCCAGCAGCCCCTGAGGTATATACAGCCCCAGTGGTAGTATACAGTAGCCCCAGAGGTATATACAGCCCCAGTGGTAGTATCCAGCAGCCCCAGAAGTATATACAGCACCAGTGGTAGTATCCAGCAGCCCCAGAAGTAAATACAGCCCCAGTGGTAGTATACAGCAGCCCCAGAAGTATATACAGCCCCAGTGGTAGTATACAGCAGCCCCAGAAGTATATACAGCCCCAGTGGTAGTATACAGCAGCCCCAGTGGTATATACAGCCCCAGTGGTAGTATCCAGCAGCCCCAGAGGTATATACAGCCCCAGTGGTAGTATACAGTAGCCCCAGAGGTATATACAGCCCCAGTGGTAGTATACAGTAGCCCCAGAGGTATATACAGCCCCAGTGGTAGTATCCAGCAGCCCCAGAAGTATATACAGCCCCAGTGGTAGTATCCAGCAGCCCCAGAGGTAAATACAGCCCCAGTGGTAGTATACAGTAGCCCCAGAGGAATATACAGCCCCAGTGGTAGTATACAGTAGCCCCAGTGGTATATACAGCCCCAGTGGTAGTATCCAGCAGCCCCAGAGGTATATACAGCCCCAGTGGTAGTATCCAGCAGCCCCAGAGGTATATACAGCCCCAGTGGTAGTATACAGTAGCCCCAGAGGTATATACAGCCCCAGTGGTAGTATCCAGCAGCCCCAGAAGTATATACAGCCCCAGTTGTAGTATACAGCAGCCCCAGAGGTATATACAGCCCCAGTGGTAGTATACAGTAGCCCCAGAGGTATATACAGCCCCAGTGGTAGTATCCAGCAGCCCCAGAAGTATATACAGCCCCAGTGGTAGTATACAGCAGCCCCAGAGGTATATACAGCAGCCCCAGTGGTATGGCTTATATTGGCAGCCAGCCTACTTACATACACATACCCATACATACACACATATACACACACACACATATACACATATATACACATACACACACACATACACACAGCTTCCTACCTTGTCCTCCCGTTCTGTAGTGCCTTCCGTAGTCCTCCGTGCTCCGTTCCCGGTCTGCTGTGCCTTGTGGTTCCTCCTTCTTCGGTTCCATTATCGCTGCTGGGGGCTGCCATCTTCCTTCTTCCCTCCGCCCCCGGCCAGTGATGTCAGAGCAGGCCGCGCTGTGATTGGCTAGCACCCGTGACATGTGATCACGGGTGCTAGCCAATCACAGCGCGGCCTGCTCTGACATCACTGGCCGGGGGCGGAGGGAAGGAGGAAGATGGCAGCCCCCAGCACCGATGATGAAACCGAAGCAGGAGGAACCACAAGGCACAGCAGACCGGGAACAGAGCACGGAGGACACCGGAAGGCACTACAGAACGGGGGACAAGGTAAGAAATACTGTGCAGCGCCCCCCCACCCCCGCGCCCCCTCCCAACATAGAATTATTGACCCGTGTATAAGCCGAGGGGGGGACTTTTCAGCCCAATTTTTGGGCTGAAAAACTCGGCTTATACACGAGTATATACGGTAAATAAAGAAATACATTTTTATTTAATCGCCTGGTTGCCAGATCATCCTTTCCAGTTTTTCTATCATGCCTCTAGTATAGCTTTTAGTGGTCTGGTTGGCATTAAAGAAAATCAGTTTATTTTTTAGTATGCAAATTAGGGGTTGCGTCTCATGGTGCCTAGTGCTCCATTATGCAAACTCAATTTGTATAAGAAAATTAAATAAAAGAAAAAAAACATCAATTTACTACAAAACCAAGGCAATGGAGGTGAGATACCCAAAAGGATGCTCAGATGCCTCGTGACTAAAGTCTCTGACACCAGAACCTGAAACAAAAAATACTGCGGCACGATCCGGTCCGGTGCTTTCCGGGAGGACCCTGACAGCCGCGGACCGGATCAGCACACAGGACTGGAGGGCTATTATGCCCTCCGTTCCAGTGTGCAGCGTATGCAGCTGCAGCCGCTGACAGGTCAGGACCGCGGCGCCCGCTGTCCTGACTTATCAGCAGCGGGAACTGCGTGCGCTGCACACCGGACCGGCAAAAAACCGGCACAAAAAATACAATAAAGGTCAACTTTATTAGAATTGAAAAAAATCAATAAAGGAAAAACTCAAATAAAAAATATGTTATTTACAATAAAAAGGGGGGGGACCCCAAGATGACACCTTATGAGTTTCAGAAAGGCACATCCTTACTCAGATATTTTGAATGAAAGATAAACTTGTGATTTATACACATTTGGTTACATGGAAAATAATTAGGAAAAAGGGGTAACGCCCTTTGCTTATATAACAAATAAACCAATATAATAGGCAGAAATATTAATAATTATGTTACAATTAGACATGACAAACCGTTTGAAGTTCGCGTTCGACTTTGTTCGCCGAATGGACATTTGTTCGCTGAATAGATTGATGAACAGTTTGCTGATCTTCTGAATTCCTGTTAAACCAATGGGAGGCAAAATCAAGGGCATAAAAAAAACACATTCAAAGGGGCCCTATTAATAGAGCTACACTATTATCAAAAAGCTTGGTAATCTATACCTGCTTCCTCAGTCCTGCTATACTTAGTGCAAATGCCTGCTGTGAGTGGCGAGATATCACAGTCTGCTTAATTGGAGGTCAGCTAAAGAAACGTGGCTCAACTCTGACCTCCGCCAAATTTTCTCATGTCACCCTGCTCACAGCTGGCAGTGAGTTTTGTGTCTTGCTGTGAATAAACATCGCTGATGATTGTCATAGTGTTTTTTTTTGGGAGTAATACATATGGTAAATGTTTTTCATGGTGTAGTGTATTATTTACCGTTTACTTAGAAGTTTGTAATGGGCGGGTCTAACATTGGCCTGAAATTATAAACCTTGGGTTTAGTGCCAGCTGGCAATACATAGTTGGCATTAATCCCTTTTTACCCAGCCTACCAACCCCACAGAACAGCTGGAAGAGTTGGGCACAGCTCCAGAAAATGGCGCTTCTATGAATGATCCATTTTCTGGGGTGTCTACAGGCTGCAGTTCACAGCGTGGGGCTTCAGAACAATTCAGCCTCCATTTGCTGAGTATTCCAGCCCCCAGCTGCCTAGTTTTACCTGCTTTTAATCACAAATACAGAGGAGCCATTCTTTAAAATTATTTCTTGAAATAATACCACATTAAATATTGCACTGTCCAGATAAAGAAACCAATCATAAAAAAATAATTAATCTCATGCAAGGGTCCAGGAGTCAGTCAGGCCTTGTAGTAGTGCACCGCATAGGTGATTGTCCCAGGAAAGCAAATCCTACATCAAGCATTGGTTTCTATATCTGGACTATGTGCAATATTTATCGTGGTATGATTGACTATGAGTTTACAGACATTTGTACTCTAGGCCATTCTTTGCTCTGTACAATAATACCAGTGTTCCTGTACTGGTGATTGGACAATTGAATTGCCTTATCTGTTTGTATTTGTCTATTGTTGGTCTGTCTGACGAATTGCTTACTTGTTTTTTAGTAAATTACTAATAACAGGTTTTTAAATGTTTGCTTAATTATAACTGGTTAATCCCCTTGCTTAATTTACAATATTGTGGGGAGGCCCAAGCATTCTGACCCCTCCGTGCTGCGAATTCCAGCCCACAGCTGCCCCAGAAAATGGTGTATTCATAAAAGCGCCATTTTCTGGAGCTGTATCTAACTCTTTCAGCTTTTCTGTGGGGTTGATAGAATGTGTAATAAAGAGTTAATGCCAGCTATGTATTGCCAGCTGGCACTAAGCCTGAGGTTCATAATGTCAGGCCAATGTTAGACCTGGCCATTATGAACCTCTAAGCAAATAGTAAGTAATACATCACACCATGAAAAAATCATTTATTTGTAAAAAGAACACAATCACCACCCTTCTTCCTGTCTTTATTACTCCCAAAAAAACATGCATGGTAATCCTAGATTATGTCTGCTCACAGCCGGACCCAAAATTACTGCTGGCAATGTAAATTTTGAGTTAAATTCAATTTCGATCAAGTACGGTAAGTTTGCCCAGCTTTAATGACCAAGGGTGCATTTTAGTTTATTAACTGATCAGCAGCACTACAAAGTAGTAAAATGTATTACTTTGAAGCTAATCGCTATTTAGTGGTTTATATTTTATGGAAGACATGGTGAGCCTAAAGAATATCAGTTAACACGAATTGGCTTATATAACATTATATAGGTAATAAATAAACACGCACTTGTATTCACTAAATAATAATTGAACAATAATCTGTATATTGTTGCTTTTTTTTCATAATAATGAAAAAGTATAGATTTTATTTTTCTAACTTAATGAACTAATCTCCTAGACCTTGATAAAAGAAAAAGGATGGAAATGCATGCTATTTTTCTTGTAAATGTCAATGCCACTCGAGTAAAATTGTAACATAACAATAGCCATTATTGTTAAAATGAAATCTATTAATTTCCCACAATACATTGTATTATTATTTTTGGAAAATGAATCACTTTTTTCTTACATTTCAGATTTCGTATACAGATAACAATTCCGTAAAATTCAATCATCCATTCTCATAATTATGGGCCATTCTACAAATAGAATGACTTAAAAGGACCAAAGTGGAAGGGAGACTGTTAAAGAATCATGAAAGAATTATTATATGTATTATTATTTTACTATTGTAAAGTAAGTGTTTTTTATATTCTGAGTCATTGTAAAATACTAAATGCATCAAAACAAAAAAAAGCCAAAAATCTGTTTGAAAGGGGAGTTATTCTTCAATGTTTGATTAAAAGTTGAAGCAGTAAAGAAAAAGAAAATAAATCAAACTAAAGAAATATATATACCGTATATACTCGCGTATAAGCCGAGTTTTTCAGCCCAAAAATTGGGCTGAAAAGTACCCCCCTCGGCTTATACGCGAGTCAGTGCTGTATACCGATGTATACATCGGTACATACCGATGTATACATCGGTATACAGCAGCCCCCGCATCCCCAGTAATGCAGGCCCCCCCCAGCGTCTCTCCGGTCACCTGTAAAGCAAGCTATACTTATCAGTGTCCCGCTCGCACCCGCCGCTGCCGACATCCACGATCCTCCATCTTCATGCGACTCCTCTTCCTGTTTCTGTGCGCGTCGCCGGCAATGACGTCATTCCCGGCGACGCGCACAGGAAACAGGAAGGAGTCGCATGAAGATGGAGGATCGCGGATGTCGGCAGCGGCGGGTGCGAGCGGGACACTGATAAGTATAGCTTGCTTTACAGGTGACCGGAGAGACGCTGGGGGGGGCCTGCATTACTGGGGCTGCCTGTATACTACCGCTGGGGCTGCTATATACCTCTGGGGCCCTGTATACTAACACTGGGGCTGTATATACTACCACTGGGGCTGTATATACCTCTGGGGCCCTGTATACTACCACTGGGGCTGCTATATACCTCTGGGGCCCTGTATACTACCACTGGGGCTGCTATATACCTCTGGGGCCCTGTATACTACCACTGGGGCTGCTATATACCTCTGGGGCCCTGTATACTAACACTGGGGCTGTATATACTACCACTGGGGCTGTATATACCTCTGGGCCCTGTATACTACTACTGGGCTGCTATATACCTCTGGGGCCCTGTATACTACCACTGGGGCTGCTATATACCTCTGGGGCCCTGTATACTACCACTGGGGCTGCTATATACCTCTGGGGCCCTGTATACTACCACTGGGGCTGCTATATACCTCTGGGGCCCTGTATACTACCACTGGGGCTGCTAAATACCTCTGGGCCCTGTATACTAAACTGGCTGTATATACTACCACTGGCTGTATATACCTCTGGGCCTGTATACTATACTGGGGCAGCTATAATACTCTGGCCCTGTATTACTACACTGGTGCTGACTAATACCTCTGAGGGCCTGTCTACTACACTGGGACTGCTATATATCTGCCTGTATCTAACTGGCTGTATAACTACCATGGGCTGTATATACTACCACTGGGGCTGTATATACTACATGGGCTGTATATACCTTGGCCCTTATACTAACACTGGGGCTGTAATATACTAACCATGGCTGTATAACCTTGGGCCCTATATACTATGGCTGCTATTATATTTCTGGGGACCTGTAATACACTTGGGCTGCTAATCTCTGGCCCTTATACGACACTGGACTGCATATACCATTGGCCTGTAATACTAACACTGGGGCTTTCATAACTACACTGGGCTGTATTACTACAACATGGGCTGTAATAACGACCACTGGGGCTGTTAAAATCTGGAGCTTATACTACCATGGTTTATATTACCATGGCTGTAAACTACGGGTCTTGGTGTATACTCACTGGCTGCTGTAATACTACTCTGGAACTGTAAACCACACTGCTGAGGGGTGTATACTTGTGCTAGGTCACTGCTTATACACGAGTCAAAAGTTTTCAGGTTTAGGGAAAAAGTAAGGGGGGTCGCTTAACACGGTCAGGCTTATACACGATAATATATATATATGATTCCATCACCAAGAAACTCTTATCCTCCTTATAAAAAACAACTTTATTTATTTTTGACCACTAAGGAAGTACTTACGGTATATTTTACTGTTAAAGGAGACTTTTATGGAAAGTATGTTATCTCCATTAAAGGGAATAATTCATTGTGTGTTTTTTGTACTATACATTGCATTTTCTCTATAGCTAGGTAGAAGTACATCCTTTGGTATTTGTCATTTCCTTCTTCCTGAAGTCCTGTGATGTCAGCCATGCTCCACTCTTCTTCCCCATGTAATCCTACTGTAGCCATCTTTGGATCCACACATATTATGCTGCTCTTGTCATAATCACTCTTTCTATCTACTGCATTGTACTTAATTACAACATTTTGGCGAAAAACATCTCCATTTCTCCTGGACTCTTACTTCAAGTCAATATGGTTGAGTTGGACTATCTGAGGACACTTTCATGTGAGTACAATGGTCAATACAATTATCAGAGTGCTTAAAACATCAGGGACCTACACACTTGCACTGTGTTGAACAGCCAGAATAGTAAGAATAATACTTCCTCCACCTGATTGGCAAATCATGAATTTCCTTTATGCACTGTATATTAAGCTTACAATTGTCACGATTCAGGATTCAACAGGTCTTTGAATTGTGTAATTGCATTAAGATTCATGGTATTTGCAAAGAGAGAAATTAAAATCCATAAAGACGCCTCTCTGGTCTAGAGAGGACATATTCACCCCCACATTGAACGTACGAGGCTAATTATAACTTGGGAAAAGAAAGAGAGAGATGACACTTTAATCTTCATTAAATCTTCATTTCCTGGTGTGGAAAAGTAACCAAAATGGGTATAACTGCTGGAAAACAGTGGTAAAGTTACATTTAGTGCCAAAAAAAAAAACTTTATTTACCAGTATTGCAAGAACAAAGAGACTTTTGCTTGGAGTGTCAAACATGGAACCTCAGTTACTGGGACTCTGTGCTTCAAAGGGTTAGCAAATAGTCAGTAATCAGGCAGAATGTTTTCCATTTACTGTATTGAGAGGAGTGGGGAAAGCATAAGGTAATTGTGATGAGAGTCAGTACAGTAATATCAAGTCTCAGAGGTGAAGAAACAGACTGCAATAATGAAAGTAAATATAATAACAATCTACTTACTGGAAGTAAAGGGAGGTCAAACAATCCGAGATCAAGTCCTGAAAATGGCGCAGTAGCAGCAAGGGGTAATCAGAGATGAAGTTCAATTCTAGCTGAAGTCAGGAAAACCATAGAGACAAAAAAGAATACAGAGAGCAAGTAAAAGAGTAGTCAAGTTACAGGCAACTAGTCAGAGTCCAGGTAAGGGAAAAAAGTTAGGCAGGGTCAGGCACAGAGGGATCAGACCTACACAGGCAAAAGCAATTGTACGATTGACACTGAATGGAGGAGTTAGCATGCTTAAGTAGAGGCCTAATTAAGAGAAGTGAAGACAGGTGATTGCAGCAGAGACCCAGCATAGACTAACAGCTTCCACAACAATAATAACATACAAGGGGTGCCACAGGACCCTCGGTTTCCCAGGAAAACTCAGTTGAAAGGCCTGGACCAACCAATCAGCCATTACAGAATGAGCCAGGACCATTCTTTGGGTCCATACCCCCTCCAATGCACCAGATAATGAAGGGAATTTCGGACCGTTTGGGAATCAGTGATCCTTGTACTATGTATTCCAAGCTCCCCTCAATGGACATCAGAGTAGGCAGGGGCAAGGGAGACAGAGCAGAGGAAATAAACTCCTTCAACAAAGACTTGTGGAACACATTAGAATACAAAAAGATTGGGGGAGTTTTAATCAGAAAACAACTGGATTGACCACCTCCAAAATCTCATATGGACCAATGAATCTAGGACCCTATTCAGCGAGGGCATCTTCAATCTAATCTTTTTTGAGGATTGCCATACCTTATCTCCCACTTTAAAAACAGTCCCTTGTCGAGCACCTCCTATCTGCTACTGTTGAGCCACCCCAAAGTTCCTCTTAACTTCCCTCCAGACATTCCTTAGCTCTTGACTTGTGAAATCTACCCCAGGACACCCAGAGCTTATCCTGGAGAATTCCCCAAAATGAGGATGGAACCCATAACTACAAAAAAATGGCGAGGTCCCCGTGGACTGATTAACCTGACTGTTGAAGGCAAATTCAGCCAAAGGAAGAAATGATGACCAGTTCTCCTGCTGATCCGCAACAAAACATCTCAAAAGTTATTCCAGAGACTGATTTGTCTTCTCTGTCTGACTGTTAGTTTCATGGTGATAAGTAGAGGAAAAGGACAACTCAATCCCTAATTTTTTATAGAAGGCCCTCCAAAATCTAGTGACGAATTGTACTCCCCAATCAGACACAATTTTTAGGAGAATCCCATGCAATCGTACCATATAAACAATAAACAGTTTGGAGAGAATTTCCCCATTGGATAATCCAGATAATGGGACAAAGTGAGATTGTTTGCTGCCACCCAAATAGCAGTCATCCCCCACAAAAGTGATGTTATAATTCCCACCCACTGTGGCTCACTCCCTGATGACCAAGGGAAAAAGTAAAAAGTAATTTACAACTCTCCTTGAAAATTTTGAACTTGTCTTTTTCCCCCGAAAATTTGTCAGGGAGTGCTACATCAGGTTCAGAAGGGCTCAAAGATACGTCAGAAGTTTCTGAAGTCATAACGGTGATCAGAGAAGAGAGATTCTGAGGGACAGGAAAAGTACCAGTTGTCTGGCCCTGTAACTGAGCCTGAGAGGCTGCCACTTTGTGTTGCTCCAAGACCAGATTCTGGACTAACTGAGTCAGATGAGCCACTTGATCGCACAAAGTACGTAACAGATCCATAGGTGGGGAAAAGAAAAAATTAAACGGTCAATCGTAAAGTGACGCAAGTCACTATAGTAATAACTAGTCTCAGAGGTGAAGAGGCAGACTGCAATAACAGAGAGTAAATATAATAATAACACTACTTACTGGAAGTAAATGGAGGTGTAACAATCTGAAGTCAGGTCCTGGAAATGATGCAGTAATAGCAGGGGGTAGTCAAAGACAAAATTCAATTCTAGTTGAAGTCAGGAAAACCATAAGGACAAAACAGAATAAAGGGAGCAGGCAAAAGAGTAGTCAGGTCACAGGTAAATGGTCAAAGTCCAGGTAAGGGAAAAATGTTAGGCTAGGTCAGGCACAGAGCATAGAAGGATCAGACCTACACAGGCAAAAGCAAGTATACGACTGACACTGAATGGCAGAGCTAGCATGTGTGGCACCCCAGGGGTTAATGTGCCAAAGTAACACCACAAAGGGTTAACTCCCCACACAACCCACAACACTACACTAGCGCCTCCAGGCCAGAAGGAGGAGCTAAAGCTGCTTTCCTATATATTCTGGTGGGGAAAAGCAGAGTGGTGGGAGGAGCTAATGTTGTTTACCTCAGAGTGGCAGTGACAGTTAGTCAATTGGAGTTAGTTCAGTTCTTGGGAGGACGGAGGAAGAAAGACTGGTGATGTAAAGGGCTGCCTTAGGCCTCTCCACAGCCTGCTACCCACTTCCAGACCTAGCCAGGGTCTGAGGGAAGGAGTAAGAGAAACTGGAGAACACATCTGGGAGACTGATTTACCTCATAACTCGCCCCGGAGGAGCGCACAGACCGGATACCAGATCCGAAACTGTGACTGACACACGCAGCACAATAAACACCGGACTAGTGGAGGTTATATATCTACACTGTACCTCAGCGAAGCAACATGGCGGGTCAGAAATACAGAGGAAAGACTCAAGTTGCCTAGCAAAGGGGGTACCTGTGAGGAGAAACAGGGTCAGCAGCTCAGCTAAAGCAGCAGCAGGGCCACACACAAGGCGCAGGAGTAGAAAGCCAAGGACCCGGACAGGGTGGGAGCAACCCGGCCCCGGAACAGACTCCATGGGCAGTACTCCACTGAATACCATCACCAGTAAAGCCTTGGAAAACTTCAAAACCGTGAGTGTGTGTGATCCTTGTGCTCAAACCCTGCGTACCCTCACAAACTACTATCATCTCTACTACAACCCCTGACCTACAACATCCATAGCACTATCTATAGACTATTACTACCACTGCCCTGGAGAATCAAGCTCTACCTGCGGAAAGCCATTACATCTCCAGCTGCCAAACATCATCCCCGGAGGTTCTGCAGCAGCGGTTGTCCCCTCACTGACCACAACCCATGGGTGGCATCACGACAAACTCCCCTGTAAATATTCCCCCATTACTTGCGGAACCCTGGACCCGGTCCGGATCAAGACCACCGTGATTCCCCGTGATACCCTGGTCCGGTACCGAGTACCCCGTCCCAGTGGGCTCCACACATGCATAATTAGAGACCTAATTAATGTATGTGAAGACAGGTGATTGCAGCACAGACCCAGGACAAACTAACAGCTTCCACAACAATAGTAACAGAGAAGGCAGAGTAGAGATTGACAGTAATTAATATTCAAGGTACTTCCTCATTTAGCCAATAGTACAATTACAACACAGTAATTTTAATATTTTAATCTAGGCCATCCTGAAAACATGAGTCCAGTATAAGGCATATACAGTAAAAAGCTGGGTTGCGCAAAAGAAAACTGTTGTGGAGGTCTGGCAATGCTGATTGTGCTCCACAAGTCTTATTCTCATGCCTCCAACAAAAAAGAAGACAACTAGTATTTTCTGTTATTTCTCCCTTTTTATTCCTTAACTGTTTTTGCACATTAGTGTGTTGTTTTATTTTCTCCTTTTTATATCTTTTTGTATAAGCCCTATATTTTTATAGTAAAGCTAAAAACTTTAATAATTTTGATCCTCCTGTTCTTTAAAAAATCCATAACCTGATAGAGATGCATGACCATTTTCATTGGAAGACAACAGTATACAGTATTTGGGTGACTAATCATCTTGTGTGCTTTATGATTGGTGGCAGTTTGTTGTGTAGCCCAGTTGTGTGGTTTGTGTCAGGTTGTGATTTATGCTCACTTTAGAGTCTAAAACAGATGTTGAAAGCTGGATTGAGGGAAAGAAGACCTTTGCAGGCACACCCCCTGTTAAATACTGAGAAGTATGGATAAGACAGTGTTGTTGTGACAATGTGGATTTTAGAAGTGAGAAAAAAGTGAACTAAATGTTTGGATGATGCCTCTACTGACCCTTCTTCTACATGAACGTTATTATAGAGATTTTGCCGTATGTGATCTATATTTAAAGAGCTTGTCCCAAATTGTTTGTTTATCACCTAATCATGAGATAGATTATAACTTTCTGCAGTTAAGGCTGGCTTCACACCACGTTTTTTGGGATCCTGTTCTGCCCGTTTTGAAAAGGACATAACAGGATACGTTTTTTGCCTCCCATGTATCCATAAGGTGCTGGATTGGTCATAAATGGCCATCCGATTCTGCCAGTTCAGTCCTGGATTCGTTTCTGTCCTGTTTTTTCCTGGCCCCAAAATCAGAGACTGCTCCGATTTTAGGCTTCGGTGAAAAAAGTGTACCAAACTGGACAGAAACGAATCCAGGGTGATCCAGCACACTTATCATGGGAGTCTATGGGTGCCGGATCTGGATCGTTTTACGGATCATGTTTTAGTGTACTGTACACTAAAGCTGTTCTGTTCCCATAATTTCACTTTAGCAGTGTATCTACATACGCTGATAAAGTAAAATTAAAGAAAGCAATGTGTTAAAAATAAAAAAAATGCTCACCTCTCCGCTGAGGGTCCCACGAGGACAGGCGTCCACATCCCATTGCTGCAGGACCTTAATCAGTTGACAGGGTGGGGCGACAACCCAATTAGCTGATGTGTCACATGACAGCATCAGCTGAGCAGTTTAAATCACCTGCCACAACCGCAATGTATGTAGATACATTCCGAAAGCGAAAGTAATAGCCCCGATACCACTTGCCTGGCCCGACTCCTCTCAGCTCTTTCTGTGTTTGGATCCCTCAAAATCCCAGATCTGGACACAGAAATGGCATCCAGAGTTGCCATTCTGGTCCTGTCTGTTCCTGTCCGTGTGGTCCTGCAAAAAACAGGATCCCCACAGACAGGAACAAAACCGTGGTGTGAACCCAGCCTAAGATATTCTTGAAATCCCCATAAATCCTGAAAACATAGAGATGAAGCGTCTTATTGGAACAAAGCTACACAGTCCACATCTCCAAACACTTAATTCCAAGGTGGTATTTCCACACCAAGCTCTTGGGATCAGTGAGAGCTCTTAGTTATTACTTGCCTTTTGGACAGTTGATAGGTTGACAAGTTGGAACAACCTCTTCAATTCTTTATTTGTACTATTTTATATATTTAATGCTAAGCATTTGGACCTTTGGCCTTTCTACAAAATAAATATAAAATGCCCTAAGATACTCATAATACTAAACCTTTTCTTTCATCTAACAGTTGTAAGTGCTGATTTCCCCATACATAAGATTTTTGACTGGGTCAAGCCTTCATGAGCTGTGTATGATGGAACTTTACCACCCAGGTGAAGAAAAGATGGCGCCTTGAAACACAACAGGCGGAATCTTTCTCTCTGGGAAACATTCACACATAGTAGATGGTTAGCTGGCCCTACTTTAGGCCCCTTTCACATTTGTGCGTCTGTGCAATTACCTGCGTTTGCCTGCCTGCGCTAGTGCAAAAAGCAAGCGCAGGTACTTTTCAGGCAAATGCAGGGCTGCACATGAATGCAGAGATGGGCAGCTGCTGCGCTTGCCTGCGTCCCCGCCGCCATTACCTGCTATGGGGAGCGCAGTAAGTGAAATGCCGGGACCCAGGTGTGAAGACGGTTGGAGTCTGAGCGCACGCGTCACACAGAATGCGCCGGAGACGTCGTTAACGGCGTCTTCAGCACGTCATGAGTGACGCGTGCGCTCAGACTCCAACCCTCTTCACACCTGCGTCCCGGCATTTCACTTACTGCGCTCCCCATAGCAGGTAATGGCGGCGGGGACGCAGGCAAGCGCAGGAGCTGCCCATCTCTGCATTCATGTGCAGCCCTGCATTTGCCTGAAAAGTACCTGCGCTTGCTTTTTGCACTAGCGCAGGGAGGCAAACGCAGGTAATTGCACAGACGCTGAAATGTGCAGAAATATGAAAGGGGCCTTAAACAGTCGATGAAAATAGACTTTTCCAGCTCTCCTGTCCCTTTGTGCGTGGCAACAATTCCGAGGAAATCCACTTTCAGATCAAAAAAATCCAGCACCATAAGGTCGTACTGCAAAGCTTTGTTCCAAAGTTTTCATGACTAAGGCTAGGGGCACACTTGGCATGCGTTTTTTTGGTGCCTTAGAAATAAGCATGTGTTTGTCCATGCTTTTTTACATTTCTGCATGTGTTTTTTAAGGTGTTTTTTGACACCCTGCATTTATGCATGTGTTTTTGAATCAGCACCAAAAAATACTGCAAGCTGCATTTTTTGGTGCATTTTTAAAAACGCATGCGTTTTTTTAACATGGGGCCCTATGGAAAACGCATGCGTTTTTATATGGCACTAAATGGTACCATGCGTTTTTGCATGCGTTTTTCAAGGCAGCTCCTCACTTAAGTGCAAAAACGCATGCAAAAACGCATGGCACTTTAGGCATGCGTGTTTGCTATTGGGGCATGCGTTTTTTGCATGGGGGCCTATAGGTGCGTTTTTACATGAGTTTTTAGAAAACACAGGTCTCAAAAAAAGCAAGTGAAATATGCATGTGTGACCCTAGCCTTAGTCATGACTAAGGGGCACACCTAGTCCTGAATTGCGTAACCCGGTGTCTGGGAATACTGCTCTCTGAGCCTCCTATTTCTGCCTCGGTTGTGCATGTTTTTTATGCACATAAAAACTTTGGAATAAAACTTTGGCCTATGAACTTATAGTGCTGGATTTTTTTATCCTACTTTAAACAGCAGGTATACAGTAGATATCTTTCATGTCCACATAGTTAATAGGGAAAAGCATTATCTCTGCACGTTGCATCTCAGTAGATGTGAACCCTTAGGGTTTGTTCACACTTTATGTTTTTGATCCATTTTTTGTGCTGCGTTTTTGTAGAATTGTCAGCGGCAAAACTGAATCTGAGTTTTGGAATAAAAATGGACCCAAAATGTATTGCGATTTTGATGCTCTTTTTTCAATACAATGGAGTCTGTTAAAAACGCTGGAGAAAACAGGTCACTAATTGACGCTCATTCTTTCTCTGGAAGCGTTTACTACCCCAAAAATGGACCAGTAATAAATGTAGCCTCCGAACAGCATTTCTGAAAACTCATTGACTTTGCTGGACGTCACAGGAAGTGATCCGTTTTTCTTGCAAAAATGGATTACAAAAACCGGATCAAAATGCACAGTGTGAACAAGGTCTTACAGGCAGGACCAAGATATATCATGATGAGCTAAAATATGAAGTTCTTCACCAGGTTAATTTTTTTTAGATAATTTCAAACGTTTATTTAGACAGAAATTTTATAAATGACATATGATGATCAAGGATAATGTTCTACCTGAAATCACAGTTATTGAAATCATTCATGTATTCATATTTATAAGCTGAATGGATTTTGTGAATCAACATGATTTGGGGCAGAAAAGAAATTTTGCAAACACAAGAATTTTGATTGTCGAGGGAACTGATTGATTCAACTAAACTTTTCCCCACTCTGTAAATGACTGTACTAAGTGGAGTCATTTGCAGTCAAAAGCAACTTTTCCAAAGCGGAATAAGTATTGGTATGATGATAGCAAAGAAGTAAAGTAAATGTTTCAATGATGATATGGATTTATTAGCACCTTTTTCTAAAATTTAACGAGTCATTGTTGCCACATTGGAATTGAATAAAAACCAAATCCTCGTTGACATTAATATTTAGACAAAACCTATGATGGAACTTAACCAAACAGAATAAATCCTTGTGGCCAAACATTAATCAAAAGTGTCTTGGAAAAGAAATGGGGTAGAAAACATAAATTGTGCCAGATTGTCCTACAACATATTCGAATATAACATGGTCTTAAAGGAAACGATTTATCCTAGCTATGTTACGAGGTGGTCCTTAGGGTCAAACATCTCTATACCAAGACTAATGATAACATAGCCCTTTGTCAAAAAAACATTTTAACGCATCAATCAATGTTTATGTGTCTTATCCATTCTGAGTTGACTCAGTTTACCTCTCTTTATATTCCTCGTAAGTAATTGATGTATGATGTAATACTCAAGATACTTGACTATCAAAGGAAGGTTGACGGTCCTACTTCCTTATTTCCTTCTTGTCAGTTCCTGGTTTTCTCTTTCCTCCCCTACCTTCCTTTTCCCTTACTTTATATTTGTTCAATAGATTATAAACATTCTGCAAAAAAAACATTTGAATAAAAAAATTGTGCCAGATTGATTTATGGCATAAGACCCAAGTGGTGGCATAAAAAAATCTAAATACTTCAAAAGATGTGGTAAATGTTTTTCAACTATAAGCCTACTGGCTTAAATAAATAAAATGTCCCTAAGGGGCAAGTCCTCTGTCTGTAAATGTTTGTACCACCCCCTGAAGTTTGTCAATAGACCTGGTTTCAATAAAAAAGAGGAGGGGGAACAAGAGGCGCAATAGTGCCCTATCACTAGTGACACAAAATATCAAGGTGATGTATAGGGGTTCCACTCACCTATGCCAGTTGTGAGACCCACAACTGGTTTGAAGGCATATAATAATAATACTGATGGCTGCTGCTGGACTTCCACTGGCCACTCACTCGTGGAGACACATCAAGATGTTGTTGGGAAAAACGGTGTTAAACGGTCCGCGCTGCCAGGTCAAGACAAAACTCCAAAGAACACACGTGTTGGTGATGTTCAAACAATTTTCCTTTATTCTCTCCGACGTGTTTCTTTGCCCTCCTGGCACCTTCCTCAGGAGGAAAGTGCCAGGAGGGCACCGAAACGCGTCGGAGATAATAAAGGAGAACTGTTTGAACATCACCAACACGTGTGTTCTTTGGAGTTTTGTCTTGACCTGGCAGCGCGGACCGTTTAACACCGTTTTCCCAACAACATCTTAATAGACCTGGTTTTGGATATGGGAGGTGATTGGGGGAAGGAGATGCAGTGCGATTCAGTCTTTTGTGTGGGATGGTGAAGCCAAGGTGAGTTCTCCAGTGGCATGGGAGAGTAACCTGGATTAACTGGTTATACAGTATTCTGTTAGATTATTTTATGGATTTTTATGTTTTTGAAGAAATAAAAGTGCTTGGGCTGTTTACACATCTCTCACTCTGTTGATTGTGGGATACCGGAGAAGGACTCCATGACAAACTGAGATCAACAGAGTGCAGCCCAATGGAGAACCATCCACAGATTGTATACAGAAACTGGACTGTATCCAGTCTACAGGAGAGAGCCAGAGACCTGGGCCTGAAATACCAAGGACTGACTAAAGAGGCCTTAGCTGATCTACTGGTGGGTGCTAGCCCAGCGACCTCCTCCCAGATGTCTAACAGACAAGTGCAGGAGTCGAGGACTCCCATCCCTAAAAGCCAGTGGTTGGTGTGGTATGAAGAAGAGATGGCAGCTCTGGGCCCAGGCATCACTCAGTAGTATAAGAAGGAGGCTGTTCGCCGAGCACAGCGTAGACAAGAAGCAATGGAGCTCGAAAGAGGGGGTAATGCAATATGGAGTGTAAACCCAAAGCTCCAGGGGCCTACATTGATAACCAGGACACACTTCAAGCCATTTGATGAGATTTCCAGAGATGTGGAAGGGTTCTATAAGGACTTTGAGCAGCAGTGTGCCGTGATGAAGGTGCCCCACTCTAGAAGGATGCGTTTGTTAGTGGCACTCCTGAACAGAAGTTGTGGTGGAGGCTTATCGAACTATTGATTCACAGAGGAACCGGATTATAACTTTGTAAAATGGACTATCCTGGATTACCTTGCAATTGCTCCAGACTCATTTAGGGCCCAGTTCCGAGACCTCTCATGCATCACGTGGGATTGTTTAGGATGTATTCCCATAAGATGTCCCAGGCATGTTAGAGATGGATGGAAACAGAAAACGCCTTCACTGTGGAAGATGTTGTACAGGTATTTCTTATAGAACAATTTCTTGCCAAGTGCCCATCAGAAATACGAGAATGGGTTGGGAATGCATGCCCTACACCTTAGATAGAGCTACAGCCCTTACCGATGAGGCCCTTACCATCCAACCACAGTGGAGGAGGCTACTGGATGATAAATCTCAGTCTGCCCCTGCACCCAGCCCTCTCCGGTTATATCTGCCCCTCCACTCAGCCACAGGCCGATGACAACCACACCTCAAAATCCTGGACCCCAACAGTTCCAACCACGACCAGGGGCATTTACAGAGAGAAGATGTTATGGGTGCAGGAAACCTATGCACCTGTATGCTAGTTGTCTCTCAAGGACTGGGAGGGAGCCCCATGTACCCCAACCTTGTCAGGTGAATCTTCTGCACTATAAACCACAGCCTGCCCTCGCGCCCTGGCCCCCTCCAGTTATTTCTGCCCCATCACCCAGCTGCATGTCGGTGACCACATTTTACAGTCCCCAGCCTCAACAGTTCCAACCACAACCTTAGAGAATCACGGAGAGGAAATGTTATGACTTTGGGCAACCTGGCCACCTGCAATGTGGATGTGTCTCAAGGACTCGGAGGGAGCCAAGCACACCCCCACCTCATTTGGTACAGCATGAGCACTGCATCCCCCTGAGGAGTTACTGCCACCCCGACAAGAGTGGACTGCCGAACCCTGCACCACAGATGCCCTTATGAAGTGTATGGCCTCCAGCCTTTGTCTCCAAGCTATCAAGAGCAATGTCAAGGTCACCTGCAGGGTGTCTCAATTGATGGATGTAAAGTGTGGGGATTTAGAGACACAGGGGCTTTCTTGACTATTGCTGACCCTGTGTGGTTCAACCAGAGACTATTCACCCAGGCCCCGGGTTCTGCATTGTCCTGGCAGTGGATACTCACAAGATATACAGTGAGCTTGGGTGCATTTGAATTATGGTTATGGAGAAAAACTGTGCTGCATGGGAGATATGGAAGTATATACAGCAGATATCCTCCTTGGAAATGACCTAAGGGAGTTACAGTGCCATTTTGTGGGAGCAGACAATCGACAAGAAGAACCATAGACTCCTTCAGGCCGACCTACCATGCCATTATGCAAGGACATATTGACAATTAAGTAATGTGGACTAAAGTGAGTTGGTCAAAGGTATGTGTAGATCTTATGGCATGCTCACTTATTGAAAGGAAGAATAGGCTGTGATGCTGGATATGGTGGGTTATATTTTACTGCACTTTACAAGTGTCTTTCCTATACTGTGTATTCAGCCATTCCCCACTTCCTGTTTACTCATTACACTCCCAAGGGTCTGATAATTTAATTACTGTGGACATTTCCTTACTTTGTCATTCTAGTCCTCTGTCTGTAAATGTTTGTACCACCCCCTGGAGTGTGTCAATAGACCTGGTTTTGGATATGGAAGGTGGTTGAGCGGAGGAGAAGCAGTGCGATTCAGTCTTTTGTGTGGGATGTTGAAGCCGAGGTGAACTTTCCAGAGGCATGGGAGAGTCACCTGGATTACTTAGATACACAGTATTCTGATTGATTATTTTATGGATTTTTATGTTTTTCAAGCAATAAAGATTCTTAGGCTGTTCACACATCTCTCACTCTGTTGATTGTGGGATACCGGAGAAGGACCCCGTGACACATACTAAAATCAACTTTAATAACATCTGATTACAAGAATATGAGTAAAAATAAAGAGCAACTCCACAAATTATGAGTACCCACCATCACCAAATACATGAATGATAAAGCTGTTTTCCAATACAATATTAAAAAAAAACATTTAAATATTTCTTTAATGTGACCAAGTAATTGGTATGCTTTAACCACAACACCCTAATTTTGCCTTCAGGAGAGTCAACTTTGTAGAATTAACAGTGACTAACTCTACAAGTTGAGAAAAATGTTTAAAAACCTTGGACAATGTTAAAAACTTTGGAAAAAAAATGTTTAACCCTTTCTTGATCATATCACATCAAATTATGTCATATGGCCCAAGCTAGCGTATAGAGTGGGCTCCATTACAAGTAGATGTTGACTATTTTACATAGATAGCATCTCCCTCTAACAGCAGCAGCCGAAGTTAGATCCAATTGTTCTTGTTTAGCCATTTATATTCCACTTTAAGTCACTAACAGTGGCATTTAAATAGTTAAGTTGCTGGTATGAATTTGCACTATCACCTATCAGCCTTCACAATGTGATAATGGCAACCAGTGGTCTGCTGAAGTCCCCCATGGCTTTCCGTAAGTTTCGGCGCTACTTCCGTTGTTGTGGACGTGGCTGCTCAGCAGCCACGCGACACATGAAGCATTGACCGCGCAGCGGGCAATGCGAGCCGTTGCAGGGGCGCGAGCAATGGCCGCGAAGCGGCCATTGCGAGTCTCCCACCCCGGCGATGACCACAAGAGCCAAGCGCCGTGGCCGAAAATAGAACCAAGGGCCCGGCCATGCATAGCTCTAAAAACCGCTATGTATCTCAATGGGAAGTGAGGCGCTATGCTCATTGGTCGGCGCAGCACACAGCGACCAATCAGCATAGCGCCTCACTTAAGCGGGAAATTTGAAACTCAAAGTCCTCCATTATATCTCAATGGGAAGTGAGGCGCTATTCTCATTGGTCGCTGTGTGCTGGCGCCGACCAATGAGAATAGCGCCTCACTTACAGCGGTAAATTTGAAACTCAAAGTCCTCCATTATATCTCAATGGGAAGTAAGGCGCTATTCTCATTGGTCGCTGTGTGCTGGCGCCGACCAATGAGAATAGCACCTCAAATACAGCGGTAAATTTGAAACTCAAAGTCCTCCATTATATCTCAGTGGGAAGTGAGGCGCTATTCTCATTGGTTGGCGCCAGCACACAACGACCTATGAGAATAGCGCCTCACTTACAACGGTAAATTTGAAACTCAAAGTCCTCCATTATATCTCAATGGGAAGTGAGGCGCTATTCTCATTGGTCGGCGCCAGCACACAGCGACCAATGAGAATAGCGCCTCACTTCCCATTCAGATATAATGGAGGATTTTGAGTTTCAAATTTACCGCTGTAAGTGAGGCGCTATGCTCATTGGTCGCTGTGTGCTGGCGCCGAACAATGAGCATAGCGCCTCACTTCCCATTGAGATATAATGGAGGACTTTGAGTTTCAAATTTACCGCTGTAAGTGAGGCGCTATTCTCATTGGTCGGCGCCAGCACACAGCGACCAATGAGAATAGCGCCTCACTTCCCATTCAGATATAATGGAGGACTTTGAGTTTCAAATTTACTGCTGTAACTGAGGCGCTATTCTCATTGGTCGGCGCCAACACACAGCGACCAATGAGAATAGCGCCTCACTTCCCATTGAGATAGAATGGAGGATTTTGAGTTTCAAATTTACCGCTGTAAGTGAGGCGCTATGCTGATTGGTCGCTGTGTGCTGCGCCGACCAATGAGCATAGCGCCTCATTTCCCATTGAGATACATAGCGGTCTTTAGCACCGGGCATTGTGAGCCGTTACAGGGGCGCGAGCAATGGCCGCAAAGCGGCCATTGCGAGTCTCCCGCCCCGGTGACGACCGACGAGAGCCGAGCGCCGTGGCCAAAAATAGAACCAAGGGCCTGGCCATGCATAGCTCTAAAGACCGCTATGTATCTCAATGGGAAGTAAGGCGCTATGCTCATTGGTCGGCGCAGCACACAGCGACCAATCAGCATAGCGCCTCACTTACAGCGGTAAATTTGAAACTCAAAGTCTTCCATTATATCTCAATGGGAAGTGAGGCGCTATTCTCATTGGTCGCTGTGTGCTGGCGCCGACCAATGAGAATAGCGCCTCACTTACAGCGGTAAATTTGAAACTCAAAATCCTCCATTATATCTCAATGGCAAGTGAGGCGCTATGCCCATTGGTCGCTGTGTGCTGGCGCCGACCAATGAGCATAGCGCCTCACTTCCCATTGAGATATAATGGAGGACTTTGAGTTTCAAATTTACCGTTGTAAGTGAGGCGCTATGCTCATTGGTCGCTGTGTGCTGGCGCCGACCAATGAGCATAGCGCCTCACTTCCCATTGAGATATAATGGAGGACTTTGAGTTTCAAATTTACCGCTGTAAGTGAGGCGCTATTCTCATTGGTCGGCGCCAGCACACAGCGACCAATGAGAATAGCGCCTCACTTCCCATTCAGATATAATGGAGGACTTTGAGTTTCAAATTTACTGCTGTAACTGAGGCGCTATTCTCATTGGTCGGCGCCACCACACAGCGACCAATGAGAATAGCGCCTCACTTCCCATTGAGATAGAATGGAGGATTTTGAGTTTCAAATTTACCGCTGTAAGTGAGGCGCTATGCTGATTGGTCGCTGTGTGCTGCGCCGACCAATGAGCATTGCGCCTCATTTCCCATTGAGATACATAGCGGTCTTTAGCGCTGGGCATTGTGAGCCGTTACAGGGGCGCGAGCAATGGCCGCGAAGTGGCCATTGCGAGTCTCCCGCCCCGGCGACGACCGACGAGAGCCGAGCGCCGTGCCCGAAATTAGAACCAAGGGCCCGGCCATGCATAGCTCTAAAGACCGCTATGTATCTCAATGGGAAGTGAGGCGCTATGCTCATTGGTCGGCGCAGCACACAGCGACCAATCAGCATAGCGCCTCACTTACAGCGGTAAATTTGAAACTCAAAGTCCTCCATGTATCTCAATGGGAAGTGAGGCGCTATGCTCATTGGTCGCTGTGTGCTGGCGCCGACCAATGAGAATAGCGCCTCACTTACAGCGGTAAATTTGAAACTCAAAATCCTCCATTATATCTCAAAGGGAAGTGAGGCGCTATTCTCATTGGTCGCTGTGTGCTTGAGCCGACCAATGAGAATAGCGCCTCACTATCTATCTTCGCCTAGCTACAGACATCGGCACAGACAAAGCGGCGGACCCACGTTGATATCCACCATACAAACATATGTAGTTAATGGAAAGATATCATGGAACAATTGGATTATTATTTTAAACTCTTAATAAATAAACTATACACAGATTCTAGAATCCCGATGCAATCGCATCGGGCTCACAGCTAGTTGCAATATAAAGTATAAGTGATCAAGTGATCGCAGGATAATGTCTTCTTAGGGGCAGAATACAGTAGCCTCATACCTTCAATAGAGACCAGAATTAAAGGGAACCTGTCACCTGGATCTAAGCCCCTACACTATCACTACCTGTCCCTGCACCTTCCTAGCTGCTCCCTATCTATCCCTCTCTGAGCTAAATCCGCCCTATAAAACTGCAGAAAAATAACTTATAACTTACAGCAGTCCCTGAGGCTGGGGACTGAGAAGGCGGCGCCAGGCTCCATTCAGCCCCTCCTCCATGCAGCAGCACACGCCCCACTGGGCGGCGTTATTCTTTCTTCATCGCCGCCTCCTCCATTTGGAATCTCCCACCCACTTTACACTGTAAGGTAGTGGTTAGGATCGGCACGACAGAAGGCAGTGACTCAGGTATTTACTCACACAGCACACAGTTCAGGTCTTCACAGACCTCCAGATTCCGATGTAACAGGTCAGACTAACCCCCCGACCAGAATATACCCGAGGTATAAACTGGGCTAGCCCAGAATATACCCCCCTGGGCCAGAATATACCCTTGGTATATTCTGGCCTAGCCCAAACTATACCCCGGGGTATAAACAGGCCTAGGCCAGATTATAACTCTCTGTATACCACAGCAGCTGTAGATCAGGGCCCCAAGCCGTGCACAGGGCCCCAAGCAATGATTGAGGGCCCGAGGCAGCACAAGGTGGCCCCAGGCAGCAGAAAATGGCCCTACGCAACATACAGGGGCCCCAGGCAGTGCTAGGGGCCCCAGGCAGTGCTAGGGGCCCCAGGCAGTGCATGGGGGCCCGAGGCAGCACACAGGGGCCCCAGGCTACACACAGGATCCCAGGCAGTACACGGGGCCCCAGGCAGTGCACAGGGCCCCAGGCAGCACAAAGTGGCCCCAGGCAGCACAAAGTGACCCCAGGCAACATACAGGGGCCCCAGGCAGTACTAGGGGCCCCAGGCTACACACAGGATCCCAGGCTACACACAGGGGCCCCAGCCAGCATACAAGGGCCCCAGGCAGTGCACAGGGCCCCAGGCAGTGCACAGGGCCCCAGGCAGCACAAAGTGGCCCCAGGCAACATACAGGGGCCCCAGGCAGTACCAGGGGCCCCAGGCTACACACAGGATCCCAGGCTACACACAAGGGCTCCATGCAGCATACAAGGGCCCCAGGCAGCAAACAGGGGCCCCAGGCAGCACAAAGTGACCACAGGCAATATACAGGGGCCCCATGCAGTGGGCCACCCGGGGCCACTTTGTGCTGCCTGGGGCCCCTGTGTGCTGCCTCTGGCCCCCATGCGCTGCCTGGGACCCCTTTGTACTGCCTGGGGCCCTTGTATGCTGCATGGGGCCCCTGTATGTAGCCTGGGACCCTGTGTGTAGCCTGGGGCCCTTAGTACTGCCTGGGGCCCCTGTATGTTGCCTGGGGCCACTTTGTGCTGCCTGGGGCCACTTTGTGCTGCCTGGGGCCTGTGCACTGCCTGGGGCCCCGTGCACTGCCTGGGGTCCTTGTATGCTGCATGGGGCCCCTGTGTGTAGCCTGGGATCCTGTGTGTAGCTTGTGGCCCCTAGTACTGCCTGGGGCCCCTGTATGTTGCCTGGGGCCTCTTTGTGCTGCTTGGGGCCACTTTGTGCTGCCTGGGGCCCTGTGCACTGCCTGGGGCCCCTAGCACTGCCTGGGGCCCTAGCACTGCCTGGGGCCCCTGTATGTTGCGTAGGGCCACTTTCTGCTGCCTGGGGCCCCCATGTGTTGCTTGGAGCCCTGATCTACAGCTGCTGTGGTATACGGAGGGGTATAATCTGGCCTAGGCCACTTTAACCCCGAGTATATTCTGGTCGGGGGGGTTAGTCTGGCCTGTTACATCGGGGCGCAGCCGAGTAGAACCTCATACAATCCCAGCAGCTCCTGCTGCTGTCCTGACACACTCCACCCCCTCCCCACAGCCCAGGGCAGCACATATCTCCTATTCACCCACACACCTGGGTGTCAGTGCTTTCAATCAGCACTTAGCTCCAGTAGCAGCTCACCCTGTGTGTGTTGCTACCGAGCAGAAGATACAATCTCCCATATGCTGTGTCTCAGTCAGGGGACACATCGAGGTCGCATCACCACAACATGATAGGTGTAAAGCACAGATTCCAAATGGAGGAGGCGACGATGAAGAAAGAATAATGCCGCCCAGTGGGGCGTGTGCTGCTACATGGAGGAGGGCAGAATGGAGCCTGGCGCCGCCTTCTCAGTCCCCAGCCTCAGGGACTTCTGTACGTTATAAGTTATTTTTCTGCAGTTTTATAGGGCGGATTTAGCCCAGAGAGGGATAGATAGGGAGCAGCTAGGAAGGTGCAGGGACAGGTAGTGAGAGTGTAGGGGCTTAGATCCAGGTGACAGGTTCCCTTTAAAGAGAAGAAAGCTGACATGTAAAAAAGGGGCGATCACTAAAACAAGTAGAACAAATATTATACATACTTTATTAAACAGCTCAGTGCACAAAAGGACAATGAAAACAGAAATAAAAAAGGCCAAACAGCGGCCCCTACATAAAAAGATCCCTTCCCCACATAGAATATCACAAAATGATTACAAAAATGCTCAGACAGTATAATCACAGAAAGCACCCATACACATAAACCAAGGTCCTGTATGTCCCCTTAAATTCGCAAAATTAGTTCTCAAGAGGCAAAGCCAGATAAAGATATGCAATTTAACCAATGGTAATATCACAATAATGCATAGTCAAATCTGCCACTGAATAGATAGTAGCAATTGTACCAACCAATTTAAGATGTAAGAGTATACCATATGGAAAAAAGAGCATGTTGATCCCTGCTACCAAGCCATTATGGGACCCAAGTTGAACCTACAAGTGATAGGGAAACCAATATAAATACATAATCACTGTCATAAACACATACCCATAATGTGTGCAGTGAGGAAGGACTCTAGCAGAACCCCACGCGTATCGTCACCAAAGTGACTTCGCCAGGGGTGAGATACCTTCAATAGAGTTCACTGCCAAGTACTGTACTTTATTTCCAATTGGAAGGATTAGCAGATCAAATGAATGTGAGATAAAGTGCTGTACTCGTAAAAAAATAGACAAAAATTATAGTTTAAAAATGCAATTTAACTATAATGACATAATTAATTTAAAGGGATCCTAACCCCTTCAAATCTCCCCCAACCTTATTAATACCTGTCCCTGCACCATTATATATCATTAGCAGCGGTCCTTTTCTATAAAGAATGCGTTCTGTAACATTGCATAAATCCACATTATGCACTTACGTATCTGCGACTTCTTCGCTCTGAATAAGTCTCACAGGGCGTCCCCTGTGAGACTCTAAGTCCTCCTTAGCTGCTCATTATCATGCCCCGATGGGCGTGATAAATAGTCCTAGTCCTCCTCGCCCTGCTGTAGGGGCGTAATAGCCGGTGTGACGCTATTATCATCTCCCGCCTTGACTACTGCAACCTCCTTCTCAATGGCCTCCCGGCTAACTCCCTCACACCTCTCCAGTCTATCCTCAACTCCGCTGCCCGACTCATCTATATGTCCTCCCGCTACTCCCCTGTCTCCCCCCTCTGCCAAGCCCTTCACTGGCTCCCCATCTCCAAGAGATCCCAATTCAAAACACTAACCATGGCGTACAAAGCCATACACAACCTGGCCCCACCATACATCTCCGACCTGGTCTCCCGATACCTACCCTCACGCAACCTCCGCTCCTCCCAAGAACTCCTCCTCTGCTCCCCCCTCATCACCTCTTCGCACAACCGAGTCCAGGACTTCTCCCGAACACGTCAGACACTCTCCTACCCTGAGTAGCTTCAAGTGTCACCTGAAGACTCACTTGTTCCGTCAAGCCTACAACCTGCCATGAGACCCAGGCGAACGCCCCATACCTGACATTCCCCCATCCTACTGTATCCTAACCCACCCCTCATAGACTGTGAGCCCTCGTGGACAGGGTCCCTGCCCCTCCTGTACCTGTACGTCCTGATCGCCTAGATTTAGTGTACTTGTTCTTGTCTCCCTCATCCTCATGTAAAGCGCCATGGAACCTAATGGCGCAATATAAATAAATAATAATAATAATATTTGAGTCACATCCGGTCTTTGTGAAGTGTGTACACCATTTAGGTGTAAACTTAAAGCCGCGCATGCGCAATTTGCATGATGAGGTCGACTTACACCTAGAGGGTGTACCGACATCACAAAGACCGGATGTGATGCAAATAGCGTCACACCGGCTATTACGTCCATACAGCAGGGCGAAGAGGACTAGGATTACTTATCACACCCATCGGGGCATGATAATGAGCAGCTAAGAAGGACTTAGAGTCTCACAAGGGACACCCTGTGAGACTTATTCAGAGCGAAGAGGTCGCTGATATGTAAGTGCATAATGTGGATTTATGCAATGTTACAGAATGCATTTTTTATAGAAAAGGACCGCTGCTAATGATATGTAATGATGCAGGGACAGGTATTAATAGGTTGGGGGAGATTTGGAGGGGT
The DNA here is from genome assembly GCA_033576535.1 of Allobates femoralis. Classification (NCBI taxonomy): domain Eukaryota; kingdom Metazoa; phylum Chordata; class Amphibia; order Anura; family Aromobatidae; genus Allobates; species Allobates femoralis. Next base: position 51,577,840 of record JARQOC010000005.1, on the reverse strand, counting down.
CAGGTTCCCATTAACCCCTTTCCGACTTATGATGTGCGGGGTATTCCATCTATCTAACTTTGATGCAGATTTGCAAGCTGAGGCAGCATCTTTGCTGGCAGATGATGGCTATGATATTCATCTATCATCTGCCTTTTATAGTGATGCATAGAATGGAGCTCCACCCATGGCTGTCAATCTGTTGAATTCTGTTGTCAATCTTTGACTGCAGGAGGGTACGTCTTTCTTTGCATCTATCAGCACATTCATGACTTGCTCATGGAACACTGATGGGTTGAAAAAATCAAAAACCTTACCCAGCCAAAAGGTCTGATATACATTGCACTTGGCAGGACACAGCAAGCTCCAGTGATAAATGCAACACAGGTGCATGATACCGATGCAGCAATCCCTCTCAACCTGCCATGACATGGGGGAGGTGATTGGTGGTATTTTATATACACACAGATGAGGTTTCCATAGGGCGTCAGTCACACATGCATGGATGTGTAATCCTGAGCAATCCGGTGACCGTACAGTTTGCTCATCCCTGCAACTGTTATCAGTGTTGTAAAAGATAACATTTTATTATTAAATGTGGCTATACTGTCTCTAGAGGGTGCCCACCCCCCTAGAGACATACCACCCACTCAGGTGGGCATATAATGATTTAATATCTTATGTACAGTAGCCGGCTTCTGTCTGCTCTGTACATTTTTATGAATGAAGCCGCCAGCTCCTCTGAGAGAAGCGCGAATATTATAGCTATTGTAGGTATAGTATGTGCGCTGTCTGAGGTCCTGAAGGCTTATACAGTAAGATCTATGGGCAAACAGTATAGTCACATTTAATAATAAAATTGTATCTTTTACAACACTGATAACACTTTGCTTATCCCGGCGGCAGCAGGGATAAGCAAAGTATATACGGTAACCGCATTGCTCAGGATTACACATCCTGAGCAATTTGGTTACCGCATTGCGGGTCAAAGAACCGCTCCAAAAACTGCAACCTGCATGATTTTTCACGCAGGCTGCAGAGCCGGAGGCAGTAACCGGATTGCTTGTGAAGCAATCCGGTTTTTATAATGGGCTCCTATGAGGAGCGTTTCCTGATCCGGTTTTGAGCTTTTTAAAAGCTCAAAACCGGATCAGGTTTTAAAAAAAAAAACCTGAAGTGTGACCCTAGCCTTACACTGATGGTCCAGGCATCTTGAGGAAATGGGGGATAGAAATAAAGTTAAATGAATGGTCACCAGACAATCTATGTGGAGCTTTTGGGTTTGGTGGAGTTTGAAGAAGAGTTATGTCGAGAGAGATATTGAATGGGCTAAATACAGTATAAACATCACAAAGCACTCTCAGGAAGACCAGTCTAAGAAAACACTGCAGGCAGCTGGCTAAAGCGCTCAACACAGCGAATTCCTAGGCGCATTGCCCCCTGGGAATTATGAATATGCAAATAGAATCTGAGAATCCTACTCCAACTATGAGGGGCAACACCCCGAAATAGCTTTCTGTGGATGAATACCTGGCCTTGGTATTCCCTTGTCATATCTCTAAGCTTGTAAAAGAGTTGGATATTGACTAAAATGGCCACTTAACATGGTGGTTATGGTGTTCTCCGCAAGGAGCCACCTATGGCTAGGGTCCTTCCCTGGAGGGATATCTGGCTAGTCCTGTGATGGAGACTCCTAACCGAGGCTCGACAGACTCTATTTGCATATACAGTACAAAGGACTTCTATTAGGGAGCATGATAGGCCGCTTTAAAAAGATGTGTTTTTAGGGAGCGCCTGAAGCTATGCAAGTTGTGGATAGTCCTGATTTCTTGGGGTAGAGCATTCCAGAGAATTGGCGCAGCTTGGGAGTTTTTTTTCCGAGCTTTTGATAAATCAGATACACATAATATTTATTCATTTATATAGCGCTATTAATTCCATAGCACTTTACATACATTTGAAACACTGTCCCCATCAGGGCTCACAATCTAAATATCCTATCAGCATGTCTTTGAAGTGTGGGAGGAAACTGGAGTGCCTGAAGGAAACCCACACAAACACAGGGAGAACATACAAACTCCTTGCAGATATTGTCATTGGTGGGATTTGAACCCAGGACCCCAGAGCTGCAAGGCTGCAGTGCTCACTACTGAGCCACCGTACTCATCCTGCAAGAGTCAAGCCCTAATGACTACGTCAATGGAATAATAAAAAAGTTTTGGTTCCTGGAATAAGGAGAAGAAATAGCGAGAGTGCAAAAACAAAACAAAAAAAAATCCCTGGTCCTTAAGGGGTTAATGTTCCATACCTTAAAAGTTTTATAGTAACAATTCCATAGGAGTATTCAACACAATGTACTAACACTATGTCAAGATTACAATGTACACATGCAGAGGTGGCAACAAATCATTAATAAATTCGGCTTTGGCTTTATGCTGTTGACAGTCTAATTCCTGTACCTGTCACTGCAAGATCATAATCAAGAGATTCATATAACTCAAGCATGACAGAGCCTGAATTGTTTCTTTGGTGAAACACAAGTTTACTTTTATTTGATATACTGATAGAAGAAAAATAATACAGATAATTTCCCGTCAGTGCAGCAAAACATCAGAAGATTCCAGATAAACAATTCCCTTATACCGAGATTTATACATTTCTGGTAAATTAGTTCTGTTCAATACTTTTTTTTTATATTGTGTTTGCATCAAAACTTTATTTGTATAACTTTAGCTATTTTTTAAGTTTTCTCACTTGGAATGTTGTATGTACTGTCCTAAATGTTGTAAAAATGGATATCATAACACCTTGCCTACACTGTACATCACTGGTAGCAGAAGTCCTAATTGGGCCCCCCTGCATAACCTTTTCAAAGTTAACTTCTCCTACTCAAGCACCTTAACATTCCCACACACTAAGATACCTATACAATGGCCACCATAAGGTAATATGCCAATAACTGTATCCACATGCAAAGTATGATGACCCTACAGTACCTCCCTCAAAGTATGATACCTCCACACAGACCCTAACACAATATGATAACTCCCACACACAGTAGAGGCCCCGTCACATGCTTCAATATCACCTGCGATGTCGGAAGCGATGCTGTCACACAGCAAGATGTTGCCGGTGACTCTGCAGTGATGTGGGTGGAGCCATCGCTCGCTGGGCTGGGATCAACCCAGTGAGCGATCCACAGCAATGCTGCGGTATAGGCTGGATCGCCGCCAACATGCTATTGTGGTGTCAGACGGCGCGATCCAGCCTAATCGCTGGTTGCAGATTGACAGGTTTATGAACATGTTCATAAATCTGTCAACCTGCAACCAGCGATATATATCGCAGTTGCGTCGTGCTGCCACACAGCACGACGCACTTGCGATATCGCTATCGACATCGCTGAACACGTCACTTTTCGGCGATGATGCTAGCGATATTGACACGAGTGACGGGGCCTTAGGATCTCCCCGACCATCGCTCTACACAATGTGATCACCCACACACAGCCCTTCATAGAGTGTAGTGGCCCTCCATACAGTATAGTCACCCTTGATACAGCATAGTGGCCCCAGCACAACCTGTACACGTATAATGGCCCACACACAACCTTTACACTGTTTAATTGGCAGCCACATAGCCCTCCAAACAGTATAATTGGCCCTCAAATGGTCAATAAATAGTATAATGGCCCCAAATAGTATGATGGCCCCCAAATATTATGGTGTCCCCCAATTTGTTGATGCTCCCATAGCTGAATAGTATGATGCCCTCCCCATAGCATTCCAAATAGTATGATGTCCTCCCTATAGCATTCCAAATAGTATGATGCCCTCCCCATTGCATTCCAATATAGCCCTCCATGCACAAAGTATATGCCCTCATACAGCCCTGCAAAAAGTATATGATGACCCTCACATAGCACTTCAAACAGTATGATGGCCTCCATATAGGCCTCCAAATAGTTGTATAGTTTCCAAATAGCCCTCCAAAAAGTATGATGCCCCTCACATAATACTGTATCTTCCAAATAGTATGCTGGGCCCTCAAATAGTAGGATTGAACCAACATAGCAGTCCAGATAGTATGATGGTCCATAAATCATCCTCCAGATAGTATAATGGACCCAGGAAAATAGTATGATGGCCAAACAAATAGTTCTCAAAATATTATGATGGCCTCCACATAGCCCTCCAAATAGTATGATATCCCATGACAACTACAGTTTATCCCATAATAAAGTTGCTTACCTATTATGCTGTATACTTTTTTCCTATTCAAATACTGTATCAACTTCTAGAAAATAATATTAACTTGCTACATAATATACCCCAACTTGACAGGCGCTGTTGTTCTTTATGTTAATAGTAGGACTAATACAGCAGGGGCGGACCGTCACCCCGGGGGCCCTGGTGCAGGAGAAGACCGGGGGGGCGGGGCTACTGGCCGTCGGCGCGGCCGGGGGGGGGAGGGGTGCCGTTGGCCGTCGGCACGGCCCGGGAAGGGGGGTGGGTGCTGCTAGGAGCCGCTGGGAGCCGCAGGAGCCGCAGGCGCGATGCTCTCCTACCTGGAGCCGCGACGGATGTATGCTAGGGGCCGGAGAAGCAGATGAGAGGAGGGCGGGATCAGGCAGGGGAAGCAGGAAGCTCTCTGCTTCCCTTGCCTGACCCTCCTCTCCTTTGACAGCGGCTTGCGGGGTCGGCTGGGGCCCCCTCTAGCTTGAAGGGCCCCCAGCCGGTCGGGGCCCTGATGCAGCTGCACCAGCTGCACCAGTGTAGTTCCGCCCCTGTAATACACTGATTATTGCTGGAGTCTGCTGTTATTTTATTAATGTGAGTTTTTGTGATAGCCTCAGTAAGTTAAGTGCTGTCTCGACAAGAAGACAATTTTTAAAAGGATTTTAGTATAGGGATCAATGGTTTGACAAAACTATGGGTTAGGTTCTTTTTTTCAGTGCTTGAGTCGTACTATTAATCTAAAGTGTCGCCTCCAGTAATATACTAGCCAGCCTTCATGTTGACATTTTTGTCGACGCGTGTCTGGACCCACAGCGCCATCTTGTGACCACAACATTTGGCTGCCTGAAGTTGGAGGTAATAGTCACAAATGTTCAATGAATTTCTATGAGAGTAAAGTAGTTATGAGGAAAGCGTTAAAGCATCACAGTCATAATTGCCCACTATTTCAGATAAGTCTTCTCTGGTTTCCCAACTCTCGATTCAGGTGTCCTACATGTGATGCTCTGCCATAGAGCTTAAGTCGATATCATGAGAATAAATAGAATAAAAAAGAGGCACTCACTGGACTTTAGAATACTTCTTTATTGTGTGTAAAAAACTTTAAAAGGATATACAGCTGGGGGATGAGAAGAGGACCCGTAGAAGTGGTGGACTAGCACAAAACAGCCGTAGTCCATTGTTATCTACTTCATCCCCCACCTACAGAACCATTTAAAGTTTTTTGCACACAATAAAGAAGAAGTAATCTAAAGTCCGGTGAGTGCCTTCTTTTCAACTATTTATTCTCATGGTAAGTCAATGAGAGAAAGACAGAGGTTCTCATAGACTAACCTGGTTTTGTGACTTCCAGATTGCTGCAAAAAAAATACTAGAGAGATGCATCAGATCACAACCTGCTGAAGACCAACCAAAGAATCGGTGATAGAATGCGAATACTTCATAGGGTAAGTAAAAGACAAGGGTCATGGATCTTAGATTAGAAGCACCTCTCCGGTGCTGCAAATAAAAAAAATGCTGGAGTGATGCTTTGGATGCCTGATGACAAGGTGGTATCGTCATTGTTGGTTGCAGCTACACATTTCCCATACATCAGCCTCTACGGGCAGTATATAGTATTACATGCCAATATTTAAATATATGGAAATTGTCACTTCAGGGAGGAAGTAGATGAACTCTAGTGCCATTTAATAAAGGTAGCAATCCAATTAACACTTTAACAAGCCTTTTAATATCACGAGATTTGTGCCAGAACAGATCCCCAAGCTGCAGATGCTGCATTTCGGGGTTATTGCTAGGGATGAGCAAGAATAATCGTTACTATTCGGGACTTACCGGATAGTAACGATATTCGGGCTACTTGCTACTCCCCGAGTCTCTTGTGATTACTCGGGAGTAGCGAGTAGTCCTTTAACTTTTGCCGTGTATCTATATATACACTGCGAAAGTGCACTAAAAGTGAATAAAAGTTGTTAAAAAATAAAAAAATATCATATTCACCTATCCGACGCCTGCACCAGGACTGGTAAAGAAGACATCCGATCAATGACAAGGACCTGCGAGTCTGACAGCCAATCATATAGCTAATAGTAATCTGGCCAATCAGATGGCCAGATGTCACAAACCGCCTGATCGCTACCAGCCACCTAATTGGCCAGATTGCCAGGCCTTGAACGTGCATCAATGACCTGGCAATCTGGCCATCAGGTGGCTGGTAGCGATCAGATGGTTTGTGACGTCTGGCCATCTGATTGGCCTGATCGCTACCAGCCATCTGATTGGCTGTCAGACTCACGGGTCCTTGTCGTTGATCGGATGTCTTCTTTGCCGGTACCGGTGCAGGCGTCTGATAGGTGAGTATGTTTTTTTTTTAATTTTTTTAACAACTTTTATTCACTTTTAGTGCACTTTCGCAGTGTATATATGGATACTCTGCGAAAGTACTCGCCCGGCCCATTCACTGCCATTGGACTCGCTATACTCACAATGAGTACCGAGTACCAGGACCTACTCGTTGCGAGTATAGCGAGTCCGATTATTGCAGTACTCGCTCATCCTAGTGATTGTCCCCCATCAGTGCAAAACATGGGACCTGATCTGGCTGTATGAGAGGCTAGACTTTAAGGAAAGTAGTTATTCCCCAGATCTTAAATATATGGATAAACGTGTAATACATAACGTGTTATAGTCCTCCAAAGTGAAATATGCTTTTAAGGGTGTAAGGTGTATTGATAGACATTTGTCATATTAAAGCCACACATGAACCATTACCCCCTTACAGTAAAAGCAGCACATTTCCACATAATCAACGTTTTTCTCCTTTCATATATTTATCACTATATGTCATAAATGTCATGCAAGACTCTGATTGTGCTTTATGATAAATTCCTCCTAGTTTTCCATTTTACATTCTCTCCCTTCTTCTAAGATTATCCAAACTTCATCTATTTTATATCTGAAATCAAAGAACAGATCTTCAAGCATTTGCTCATAACAATCAACCATGTTTAATTTTCTGTAAGCCTCGGCAGAGTTTTCTTCACGGACTATTATCACAGTCTTTCCACCCTCAGCGGCCTTTTAATCACCAGAGATGTATCTGCCTGTAAATTATGTAGGATTTTCCTCCTCTGATTGAGGTTAAATAACTTCTAGGTCTACCCGTCAAGAATTTTATTTCTCAGTTTCCCTGAAACATTTATTATGGAGAATATAGAACTCTCAGCAGACGTACAACTGACAGAAGGAACATTTACTTTTGTTCTGTTTGCAGAAATTATAGTTTTTTTTACTGGGAAGAATCTAACTTAGTTACCTTATGGAGAAATTCAAAAATTCTGGAATCTTTCAATGTAACCATGTGTCACCACGGGGTGAGATCTTGCGTGGAGCCCCATATCGAGGGAAATTATCATTGGTCTTGTAAGTCTTCCATTTTCTAATTATTGCTCCCCCAGTTGATTTCTTCACACCAAGCTGCTTGACTATTGCAGATTCAGTCTTCCCAGCCTGGTGCAGGTCTACAATTTTGCTTCTGGTGTCCTCCGACAGCTCTTTGTCCTTCACCATAGTGGAGTTTGGAGTGTGACTGTTTGAGGTTGCGAAAGACAAAAAAGGGAGACAGGCGCACCATGAGAAAAATCTGTTTGGCCTAATAGAAGTTATAAGGTGGGGATTGTAGCCTCTCACCTCAAGGGGTTGTGCTAGCCCAGCACAACCCCGGTGTAGCACACCATGAGCCAGCTGGCAGCTGTGTTATCGCTGAGCTTCTGCATCCACTTCCTTGTTGCGGTCACGTGGTTCGGGGATCCGGTCAGCTGACTCCGTGTCAAGGGATACGTCACACCAGGTCCTGTTTGCCGGCTCTCATTCTGTATGCAGCTCCACCACGGGCTTCCTGAGGGAGGAAAATAATTTGATAAAAAGTGAGCGTGGCTAAAGAGCGCTAAGATAGTGAACACAGGAGGGGGCAATAATTTATACTTAATTTATTATTAGATTCCACAACACGTTTCAACAGCAGATTGCCGTCTTCCTCAGGTGGAGGAAGACAGCAATCTGCCGTCAAAACGCGACGTGGACTCTAAAATAAAATTTAAGAATACATTATTGCCCCCTCCTGTGTTCACTATCTTAGCGCTCTTTAGACATGCTCACTTTTTATCAAATTGTTTGAAGTTGCGGACAGGTGTCTTTTACACTGATAACACAGGCCTGCGATGAAAATAATACCAAGATGAAGTTTTCAACTGATTTTAAGAAAATTTTTAAAGCCAAGTCGATATTTGTAAAATCCTATTTAAAAGGAATTCTTATGAACAATTGTACATGTAATATCTGGCACAGTGGTTTATCCATTAAATTTATGTATAATTCAGAGGCCCCCCTGCTGGCACATGGCCCCGTCAGCGGTATACAGAGGCCCCCCCGCTGGCACACGGCCACCCCATCGTTATACAGAGGCTCCCTGCCTTCGAATTGATCTCACCCTCCGATGATCCGCAGGAACCGGGGTCTTCCGTCCACTCTCCTTGTTGTATGCCGGCAGTTTCTACATGTGACCACCGGGCGCAGTGATGACGTCATCACTGCTGCGCCGCTCTCAGCAAACATGGCACTGATCATCATGTATTATCTATGCATTTCTGGTCCGTATAGAACCCTATATCATTATTTACTACTATATCATGAGATAATTATGGAATATTTCACTAGTTGCAAGACATGAAAAGTATTATTTAATTGATTATTATCATATTTTCCATATACTGTATTTTGAACATGCCAGAACAACTTGGTTGAACAATGAGACAAGACGAGTGTCAACATTACCGGCACGTCAATCTTATAAAAGAAATCATTTCATGTCTACAATTTACAGTGCTACTTCAAAGTCTGTGATTTCTTTAAAAGCTAATGATGCATAGGGGTTGTGGAATAAAAACTTACAAGATAGCCCTCCAAGTAATCTCTGGCATACACACAGGGAGTCTCATATAATTTACAGGTGATTATAGAGGATGATAAGAGTTCTGGGGCTGCGATAATGGAGCATGACAAATACTTCACAGGGATAGAAAGATAATTAGCAACACTAATCAAAATGAAGAATAGGTAAAGAATTCTCTGTTTACTCTAATGCAGCGTCTTATGTATCAGCTGTTTTTGGCTACTCATATCCAAGTGAACAGATAGTGGTAATTATTATGGATTTGTAAAGTAAAATGTGTATCCTTGTATTAAAAAAAGGTTTATGAAACTTGGAGGCAGCGGTGGGAAATTCGAGTGTGCATGTACTCTGTGGAAGTGGCAGCAGACAAAAGCTTCAATGAGAAAAGGGGTGAAAGAGAATCCTCAGAGCAGCTTTTTTCTCTCACATGGGAGCAGTTTAAGGGGACTCTGTCATTTCATTTTTCAATGTGATGCTAATAGTACCAGCAGTTCACTGAAGCCTTCCAGAAAACTTTACTTTTGAGAGAGTCAACTTGTAGCACGGTGCTGTTTCCTTCCCCTACGCCTATGTGGAGGTGAGGGGGTGTTAGCTAAAGGCTGGTCAGGAGCAGGGTAAGGGTGGCGGCACAAACATCCTCACCTTTACAGGTAATTCTGGGAACTGGGTCAGATAGGGAACCTCAGTAAGACTTTACCTTTAAGAGAGTCATCTTGTAAGACGGTGCTGTTTCCTTCCTCTTTCTTGGGTGTAGGTGAGGGGGTGTTAGCTAAGGGCTGGTCAGGGCAGGGTAAAGGTGGCAGCCCAAACATCTAACCTTTACAGTAATTCTGGGAACAGGGTCAGATAGGGAACCTCAGTAAGACTTTACCTTTAAGAGAGTCTTCTTGTAAGACGGTGCTGTTTCCTTCCTCTTTCCTGGGTGCAGGTGAGGGGGTGTTAGCTAAGGGCTAGACAGGAGCAGGGTAAGGGTGGCGGCCCAAACATCCTCACCTTTACAGGTAATTCTAGGAACAGGGTCAGATAGAGAACCTCAGTCTACAAGGTCAGACTAGCTACCCAGATTGCCTTTGTCCATCACTGCCATTGTGCTACAATTACCCTCCTCCGCTATAACCATTCATGACAATTGGGAAAATTATCAACTTGTCGTGAAAGAAAAACATAGTCCTTATTTATACAAGTCGATCCATGGAAAAAGAATAAAATTCTGGCTCTTTGTAAAAAGGAAGAAAAACAAAAATCAAATTGATGATGAAGGGGTTAGTATAATAGAGAAATAAAATATATTTTTCACGAATGTAATATTACTGGAATAAAATGCTCCTACAACTTCCGGAACATGTAATTACCGAACCACATTCTCACTCCATCAACAATGAACTTAAAAATGATTTGTCATGGGCAGTTCTGAAATAATTAAACAGATGATTTACTGATCTTCCGGTAAATTAGAATGCAACAATAAGAGCATAGTCAATGAAGGGGGTCGACTCCGGGACCACCAAGAGTAATTTAAGTTCTATTAATGAAATGGAAATCTCCTTAATGAAAACAGCAGCAAAATAATGAAGAAGAAAAAGTTGAATGTGCAGAGTAGGAAAACAATACATTTTATTTTCTAGTAGCAGCTAACATTTCTAATTTTCAGGGTGATTAACTTCTTAAAGGCATTCTCCTCAAGTAGCTATTATGTTATTACTTTGAATTAAAGCTTGAAAACACAACACTCGTTTGGAAAGATAAACAATTAACGAAGTGTTGGGTTGAGTATGTTGAGTGTGCTTATTTTATACCGCGGCACAAAAAAGAAAAACTAAGGCGTAAGCAGCAATATCAATGGCTAAATAGTTCTAAAAACTATTGAATTACCGTATATACTCGCGTATAAGCCGAGTTTTTCAGCCCAAAAATTGGGCTGAAAAGTCCCCCCCTCGGCTTATACGCGAGTCACTGTATACTGTATACACTGTATACAGTGTATACAGTATACAGGCCCGCCCCCATCAGTATACAGGCCCCCCTGCCTTGTGCACAAACCTGTAAAGGAAAAGATTAGTATACTTATCACTGTCCCGCTGCCGCTGTCCCTCCGCCGTCATCGCGCTCCTCCGTCTTCTTCCGGCTTCCTCCGGTCGGCGCAGGCAATGACGTCATTGTCTGCGCGACCGAGGAGGAAACCGGAAGAAGACGGAGGAGCGTGATGGCGGTGGCGGGACAGCGGCAGCGGGACATTGATAAGCATACTAATCTCTTCCTTTACAGGTTTGAGCACAAGGCGGGGGGGCCTGTATACTACCACTGGGGCTGTATATACCACTGGGGCTGTGTGTATACTACCACTGGGGCTGTATATACCTCTGGGGCTGCTGTATACTGATGGGAGGGCTGTATACTACCACTGGGGCTGTATATACCACTGGGGCTGCTGTATACTACCACTGGGGCTGTATATACCTCTGGGGCTGCTGTATACTATATCTGGGGCTGTATATACCACTGGGGCTGCTGTATACTACCACTGGGGCTGTATATACCACTGGGGCTGCGGTATACTATCACAGGGGCTGTATATACCTCTGGGGCTGCTGTATACTGATGGGGGGGCTGTATACTACCTCTGGGGCTGCTGTATACTAACACTGGGGCTGTATATACCACTGGGGCTGCTGTATACTACCACTGGGGCTGTATATACCACTGGGGCTGCTGTATACTACCACTGGGGCTGTATATACCACTGGGGCTGCAGTATACTACCACTGGGTCTGCTGTATATACCTCTGGGGCTGCTGTATACTAACTACTGGGGCTGCTGCTGTATATACCACTGGGGCTGCTGCTGTATATACCACTGGGGCTGCTGTATATACCACTGGGGCTGCTGCTGTATACTACCACTGGGGCTGTTGTATATACCTCTGGGGCTGCTGTATACTAACTACTGGGGCTGCTGCTGTATATACCACTGGGGCTGCTGCTGTATATACCACTGGGCTGCTGCTGTATACTACCACTGGGGCTGCTGTATATACCTCTGGGGCTGTTGTATACTAACTACTGGGGCTGCTGCTGTATATACCACTGGGGCTGCTGCTGTATATACCACTGGGGCTGCTGCTGTATACTACCACTGGGGCTGCTGTATATACCTCTGAGGCTGCTGTATACTAACTACTGGGGCTGCTGCTGTATATACCACTGGGGCTGCTGCTGTATACTACCACTGGGGCTGCTGTATATACCTCTGGGGCTGCTGTATACTAACTACTGGGGCTGCTGCTGTATACTACCACTGGGGCTGCTGTATATACCTCTGGGGTTGCTGTATACCACACTGCTGGGGACTGTATACCTGTGCTGGGGTCCACCCTCGGCTTATACACGAGTCAATAGGTTTTCCCAGGTTTTGGGGGCAAAAGTAGGGGGTCGGCTTATACACGGGTCGGCTTATACACGAGTATATACGGTAAATCAAAAGGGTTGTCCACTTTGACAACTAAATACATTTTTGTTTTTGTTTTTTTACTTTTGTTTGATATAGAAAATGATCAAACTTTGCAGATAACTTTGTAAGAGAATTTGTCTTCTTTCCTAAAAAAAGAAAATTGATTTAAGTGTCTTGTAAATCCTTAAAGGTACCGTCACACACAGCCATATGGCTTCCATATCGCCGGCAATTTGACGTGAGCACAGCCGTTTCGGGCCCTTTTTTCAGAACCCTGTGGAGCTGTCACACGTAGCGATCTCGCGTGCGATCTTAGGCGATCCTGCATTGCGGTAATCGCCTGCAGAAGACAGGAAGCGATCTTCCCTTCACACATCGCCGCGTCACACGCTACAATCGTAGCAGCGATGTGGGCATACTGTTTTGATAGGGGCGTGCTAGAGTGTGTTTCACCGTGCCCCTATCACTGCAATTGGTGGACGGAACTGTGTTCCCATTGGTCAGCCTTGCGTGAACCCACGGGTCATCAAATAAGGTGCCTCGGACACGGCCAACCAATGGGAACTCTCAGTATCACCCACCAAATTGTCGCAAAAACACATCCAAGAACGCCTACGGGATTTATTTCAGGATCGCTGTGTACGTCGCTATTGCCCTGTCACATGGCATGATCCGCTGAAATCGCCTGATAGTTATCGCCTGATTTCACTGCAGTGCAGGGCAATTAGGCAACGCTCCACCAGCGATTTCTCGCCGTAGAATAGCCCAGTCACACACCACTATGTGGTTTCCACATCACCGAATTCAGGAATTGCCAGCGATCTCGCCTGCGATATGGCAGCTGTGTGACGGTATCTTTATGTTATCCAGTCTATTTGACTTTAACTGCATCAAAATAGGAGCATACTCATTTGGAGTACAGATATTTGCAGTGATAGTTCAGCTCAGCTGTTGGGTCTCACTAATTCTAGGGATAATCTGCTGAAGGGTGGAGGCACACTGTCATGCATCAAAAACAGTATTTTTATGCATGACAGTGATGGGAGTGGTGTGTGTTTTTAATGTGAGTGTGGTGCGTGTGGGTGTGTGTGCATGGCTGTATGCATGAGAGTGTGCTGTGAGTGTGCTGCATGAGTCAGTGTTTGGTGCGATTCTGTGTGATGCTGTCCGTGGTCCTGAAGTTTGGTCGGTGGGATTTCTCTGTATGCTGAGTAATTCTGCCAAGCAAACTTCAGGACCGGTGACATTTACAGGCGTATTCAAACACAATGTTTGAAATTGTCGGGTTGCCGGCACAGTAACCTATTAGCTTTCACTGCTGTGACAGCAGCAGTAAAAGCTAATTGGTTAAATCATGCAGTAATTGCTTTCCATGGTGCTGAAGTTTTAACTTCAGCACCATGGAAAGCCCGGATATTTAAACTGCAGCGGTGTTTGAATTTAGCGGTAATTGCTTTCCATGGCCCTGAAGATTCAATTTAAGCATCATGGAAAGCAATTACCGCACGATTTATCCAGCTGATAGGTTTCTAACTTCAAATCAGCTTTCACCGCTGCTGTCACAGCGGTGAAAGCTGATTGGTTGCTGTGCTGGCAACCCAACTATTTCAAACACTGCTGCTTTGACAGCAGTGGTGATTGAAGACATTTTAAGTACGCACATGCGTGCAACTATGCAACAGGGTGCTGTATGGGTGCAAGATTTTCTTGTACCCTTATACTTACAATGGCCACTCACACGAGGAAATTATGTTCAATCGCAGCATGTTGCAATTGAACTCGGCTAGTTTAGTGCATTCAAATTGCACTAACATGATCAGTATCATTTAATGATACTGGTTCGAGTGCAATGCGAGTTTTTCTTACATTGCGCCTGCGTGATTCTTGCGCTCGTGTGCCTCCTCCAGTAGGAGATAGTTCTGAAAAGGACAACCCATCACTGCCATTATCTGCACTCCAAAGGGTTATGCTGCGATTTTAATTAAGCTAAAGGTAAATAGGCTGCGGAAAAGGAGGTCACTTATATGCAGCTTTTTTACAGGAATGCAGACATTTTCCCTTGAAACGTTTTTTACAAAGTCTTACAACTCTTCATGCGGGACAAAATTATTCAAAAAAGAAAGTTTACAGAAGTGGCAAAGGTTACCATGACTCACAGTGCAGCAGTTTGATCATTTGTATCAGAAATTTATCTCACTAAGGGCTCGTACAGATGACTATCATTTTGGACCGAGGGCAATCCAACAAAATATGCAATCATACTCGGACAAATGTTATTCTATAGGGCCATGCACACATTCAATTTTTTCCTGAAACTCAGTCCAGTCAAATGAAAATATTACAGCATGTCTGGAATTCTTCTGTAAGGTCAGCTTCACACCACATTTTTTTCGGGTCGAGGGCTGTCCGGTGTGAACCTGACAGCCCCAGACCTGATTTTGGACTAATGCATGCCTATGGTGCCGGATGGGGCCAGATGGCAATGATTTGCCACCCGTTTTTTTTCCTGTCCGGCAGCATCAGGCTGCATTAAATTTTTGTCCCGGACACAAAATCGCAGCTTGCAGCATATTTGTCTCCAGGGTAAAATTCTGACAAAATCAAATCTTGCCTGATCCTCCCGGATCTGGTGCGATCCAGCACCCCCATAACATGGGAGGCTATGGGCACCGGATCTGACAGAAAATCGGATTGGGCTGCCAGATGCCGGGTGCTGAAGTTCAGCGGTGGCCAGCGTTGTACTTCAGCACCTGGAAAGCTCTTGGCTGACATTTCAGAGGTGTGGCTAACTCGCCAGTAGCAGCGATTTTGAAATTTCAGGACCTGGACAGCGGCATCAGCACGCACTGTTGATTTCAGCAGAAAACAGGACCGGAGGGCATATCAACCCTCTGGTTCTGTTTTCTCCAGAGCTGTCAGGCTTTTATGATTTGGAATATAAGAGGTAGTTAATACTTCTTGATATTTAGTGCTGGCTTCTGGGCACTGATTTGACCATAGAGGCCATTTTAATACAGAATACTACAAACTGTTCTAGTTGACACAGGGACTTGAGTTGACCAGGCCTGTTGGAGCTCTGCTGCACTGGAAGAGGGGCTCGCTTTGGATTTTCTAATCAACATTCCTCCTGAGCAGTTGTCTTGCGGGGTCTGCCGGACCTGGGCTTGTCAAACACATCTCCAGTCTCTTCAAAGATTTTTTTAATTCTTTGTACTTGACGTTGAGACACATTAAAGGTGCCAACCACCTCTGCAGTGGATCTGGTCTTCAGCCTCTTGATAATCAAGGCTTTGGTCGCAGGGTGGATTTTTGGCATGTTCTCAGAGCTCAAGTTGCAGTTCCATTGAAGGTCTGGGGTGCTGGATTTCTTTTTATACACACCCACTAATTAACCGATCATTTACTGAGCACAGGTGAGGATGTAAACTAGGATTGGGTGCATTATATGACCGGGCGACAAAACTTTTGTCTTGCTAAAACCTGACCATTCTGTGTTCATTAAATGATCAATATTTCAGCATTGATGTCAATTTATTTTCTTAGCATAAACCAAATTTCGAAGGGTTTCAGCTTTCAAAAGAAAAATTTATAAAACCAATGGATGAATTTAACGTCAGGTTATAAGCTTTTATTTACATAACATGGATAAGCGACATAACTTCTGTCAGGGAGCGTATATGCAGTAATACTTCGGTATTTATTTACATTGGTTAACGTCGGTTTCAGTTTTCATTGATTTTTCCATGAAAAATTTGTCTCGGTTTTTGTTGGTGTGCAAACATACCATATTTTTTGGGGAATTTAAAATGCTCTTTTGCTCCCCCAAATTTTGGGGGAAAATGGGAGGTACATTTTATAATCTGATTACATGCTGTGCTGTAGGTGAGGATGGGCAGCTCTGGAGCAGTGTCCGGCGGCTGGCCTAGGCTGTGGTCACGTGCCCCCACTCATTATGCTCTCATAATATGCACTGCATCCCACTGTCCATCACCTCAGTACTGAACCCAGTGCTGAGATGTAGACAGGGGGAGCATCACATATTATATGAGCCTGCTCTCCCCATCCTGGATATGGCCCCCCGTAATGGTATATACCCCCTTGCTGGTGCACATACTAAAATAGTAAATGTTTGATAACTCACCCTCCACCACTCCCTGCCTGCAGCATCACTGCCATCTTCCTGTGTCTGTGCTCGGCATCCTATTATGTCATCTCTGTGTGCCCTGGTCACATGATCAGATGCTGAGCACAAACACAGGAAGATAGTGGTGATGCTGCAGGCAGGGAGCGACGGAGGGTAAGTTATCAGTCGTTAATTATTATAGTGTGCTCACCAGCAGGGGGCATATACTGTGATGGGGGCATATCCAAGATAAGAAGGCCATATGCAGGATAGGGAGAGCCATGTACCAGGATAAGAGGGCCATATCCAGGATAAGGGAGCCATATCCAGGATGGGGGGCCATATGCAGAATGGGGGACCATGTACTAGCATAAGGAAATAATATCCAGGATGGAAGGCCATAACCAGGATGAGGGGCCATATGCAGAATGGGGAACCTGTACTAGCATAAAGGAACAATATCCAAGATGGAAGGCCATAACCAGGATGAGGGGCCATATGCAGGATGGGGGGCCCCTATCCAGGATGGGGAACCCATATCCAGGATGGGTGGCCCATATTCAGAATTGGGGGCCATATGTAGTGAAAAGTGGGCATATCCACCATGGGGGCCCATATCCAGAATGGAGGACACCAGGATATGGAGGACATATATATGGATTGTGAAACTGACACTGGCATTATAAGAGAGATCTCATTTGACATTAAAAATTTTTTTTTTTCTCTTTTCCTTCACCAAATTTAGGGGTGTGTCTTATAATCTGGTGCATTTTATAAAGTGAAAAATACAGTAACATAATGCTAATTTTGCAAGAAAAATGGTGACTCATGTGATTCCCCTTACAAACAATTATATGTGCACCCCTCTCTTCTCTCCTCACTATCTTCCATACGCCAAAATGGATGTTTAGACAAGTAAATTCCATGTTAAATGTTTATTTTATCCTCAAATTAGTCTTTTATATTCACTTTATATTAACTTCTTAATGCTTTTAATAATAAACAGTATCTTTATTTTCTATAAAACATGTTTTTTGTATGTATTTTGAGTGTCTAAAACAAATGAATTGGATTTACATTGATTCCTAGGGAAAAATAATTACCTTGGTTTTCATCTGGTTTTAGCTGATTGCTTTCGGACAGATTATCAAGGAAAACAGAGGTATCACTGTTTATTTATAATGACATTTCCTTTATTTTTTTCTTTTCTTCCTGGAGAACCCCATTACTTCTTACGGTGGGCAGAGCCTAGTTGTGCTCTAAATTAGCACAAAACTAAAGGCCCTGTCTCACGCTTCAATGGTCGAACGATGCTATCAACAATCTGACTTGACCTAGATCGCTTGAAAGACGTTCAATGATCGCTAGTGAAATGTCACACGTATAGATCTCGTTAACGACGCAGCAATGATTCCGCGACAAGCAAACAATTCTTGCGGTCGTTATCTCGCCTACGTCCTTCACTTCTCAATAGGCGAGGTCGTTAACGGCATCATTATTGAGGTGTCACACACACCCATGCTGCAGGTTTAACGAACGCTCATCGTTTGGTTTAAGGTCCGGTTCACAAACCTCCCATCAGTGATCTGCCCAATTATCGTTGATCGGATGTACATGTCACACTGAATGACGTTGTTACGATGTTGTTAGAATGACTGAAAACCCATGACGTTTCAACGATACCATTAACGATAATGTAGTGTGTGACGGGGCCTTAACAAAGAATAATATAGAGAAAAGAGCTATCAAATAACAGAAAGAAGATACCCTTTACAATGTGTAGGTAAAGATCGCACATGACATCACATGATGGACAATTTCTCATGTTTGACTCTAGTGTTAGAATTTATTGACAAAAGTGATTTAAAAGCCCAAGATAAAAGGACAAGGTAACAGGTAGAAAGGATAACCCCATTACAATTCAATTCATGTTGTAAAGATGTCAATACCTTCAACACACTGCTCATAAACAATAAAAAAGAGCGTTCTGAGTTATCAAAGGCAATCTGAGCTGATACTTGTGTCTTCTTATTCTGGTATAGAAATGCTGAGGTTTTATCTAGATTGCATGTTTTGTGTTGAGCCCACACTGTCCTATACTGTACTTATTTGCTATAAAAGCTTAAAATATCCCCAATTCTCCCAGTACACAATGCAAAGAATAAACAGAATTGTGAAACACATCTGCACTATTCCAAGAGAACCTGTCCTGTCCCTAGATGCTATTCACCCATGGTTATAGGGTTAATTTGCAGATTTAAGGGAATCTGTCAGCAGGTTTTTGCTGTGTAAGGCTGGCCTCACACCACAGTTTTGTGCATCAGGTTCTGTCCGGTTTGAATCGGACAGAACCTGATCCGGTTTTGCCTCCCATGTATCCCTATGGTGCCACATTGACAAAAAGAAGAAGGGGGGACAAGTGGCGCAATAGTGCCCTTATCACTAGACACTAGCTTGTGTTAAGGTGAGAAAAGTGAACCACTCACCTATTCCAGTTGTGAGACCCACAACTAGTTTGTAGACCTGTTTGGATAAATATCCTGATGGCTGCTGCTGGACTTCCACCGGTCTCACAAACGTGAAGACGAAACCAGAAGCTTAGGGAAGAGAGGTGTACCACAGTCCGCGCTGCCAAGTTCACTCACATCAAAGAAAACGAGTAGACGATGTCCAGTTCAATCCTTATTTATTCTCCTACGCGTTTCGGTGCCTACTCTGGCCCCTTCATCAGGGTATATCCTTGATGAAGGTGCCAGGCTAGGCGCCGAAACGCGTAGGAGAATAAAGAAGGATTGAACTGGACATCGTCTACTCGTTTTCTTTGATGTGAATGAACTTGGCAGCGTGGACTGTGGTACACCTCTCTTCCCTAAGCTTATGGTGCCACATTGGTCCTATTTGGCCATCAGGTTTTGTGCATTCTGTGCCTGATCCGGTTTTGTCCGGTTTTTCACCGTCCCCAAAATCGGAGCCTGCAGCTGTTGCGCCCAGGCTTTGGGGTACTCGGGTGTCAGGATGCAAGGGTTAATGCTCTTGTTGTCATGGGGAGTGGTGGCAGCGCCTGATCCTGTGTCCTGGGTCTATCTTTCAAAAAGAGGTAATATCTACAGGGGATTATATACAGTGTTGTCGTGATGCCACCTGTAGTTTCTGGTGAGGTTTCAAAAGCGCCGCCACAGTCCGCCGGATGTGGATGGTATTGCGGCTACTGTAGTAAAGTCCTCCACAGTTAAGACTGGACCTCCCGGGCAGCATTCTTGGATGGAAACAAGTTCATTTAAAGAAAAAACAAGCAGCGTCCAAAGTCACTGTTCCTCCGGGTACTTTACTGTCATTTGCATTAGTCACATACAAAATCACAGTTCAGCACTCCTAATGGTATGAGGACAGGTAGATTAACGGGAGGCTGCAGGCTGATCATAAGTAGTATGGTGGAACCCTTAGTGTGTGCCTTTGTGCTCAAACACTGTCTGTCCCTTCCTTCTTTCCAGCTAAGTTGTGAAGCCTGATGACTTGAAATTTGTCTGACCCCCTTCCTTCTTTCTCTCACCCTTGCTCCCGTCGGGTAACCCTCTGCTGGCTGGCCCCTCATTCCTTTGGAGGTGCCTGGTACCCTCTTTTGGTTGATCAGGTGCCCGGGAAAATTGTAGACTCCACGGGTCTCCGGATTCTCTGTGGTCCTAAAGTATCTCACAGGTGCGGGATCCGCTGCCCAGTAAGCTGTCTGGGATAAACCTCCTCAAGTTCCTCACTCCCTTTCGGCTGTCTGTACCTGGAAAAGCTTTCTGACTTTAGGCTCTCTCTTCTTCCTCAATCTCTCCTCCTCAGCCGAGAGACCTAGCAGCAAAGACCTAACAGGCCAAAACCTAGAGGCAAAGACCTCCTTGTTCCCCCTAGAGGTGATTTTATTCCCTCCCGGGTAACCTCCCACCGTGTGATCTAGTGTGGGAGTGCTGGTGAATGGGTACCACCCACCATCCTAGAATCCACCTGCAGCTGGATTATCTGCACCTCTTTTACGGGAGCAGTACCCCTCTGTGACGCCTGCTTGGCGGGGCGCCACACTGCATTTTTTGTCTTCGTGCAAAAATGTTATTATTATTATTATTTATTTATATAGCACCATTAGGTTCCATGGCGCTTTACATGAGGATAGGGGAGACAAGCACAATTACAATAACTCTAGACAATCAGGTACAGGAGGGGAGGGGACCCTGTCCACAAGGGCTCACAGTCTACGAGGGGTGGGTGGGGATATAGTAGGCTGGGGGAGTGTCAGTTACGGGGCGGTCGCCTGGGTCTCATGGCAGGTTGTAGGCTTGACGGAATAGGTGAGTCTTCAGGTGACACTTGAAGCTTCTCAGGGTTGGAGAGTGTCTGACGTGTTGGGGCAGGGAGTTCCAGAGTTTGGCAGATGCCCGGGCAAAGTCCTGGACGCGATTGTGCGAGGAGGAGATGAGGGGGAGCAGAGGAGGAGTTCTTGTGAGGAACGGAGGTTGCGTGAGGGTAGGTATCGGGAGACCAGGGCGGAGATGTATGGTGGGGACAGGTTGTGTATCGCTTTGTATGCCATGGTTAGTGTTTTGAACTGGGATCTCTTGGAGGCGGGCAGCAGAATTGAGGATAGATTGGAGAGGTGTGAAGGAGTTGGATGGGAGGCCAGTGAGAAAGAGGTTGCAGTAGTCAAGGCGGGGGATGATGAGGGCATGAATAAGTGTTTTAGTGGTGTCGTGGGTAAGGAAGGAGCGGATCCGTGAGATGTTTCTAAGCTGGAGCCGGAGGGATGTGGAGATGGCTTCGATGTGTGGGCTTGAAAGATAGGGAGGAGTCAGGGATTACCCCGAGGCACTTGGCTTGGGAGACTAGGGAGAGGGCGCAGTCATTGACACAGATAGATAGGTTGGGAAGTGGGGGGGAATTTCTTGGGGGAAGACTATTAATTCAGTTTTGTCCATGTTGAGTTTAAGGAAGTGAGAAAAAGGATGAGATGGCAGAAAGGCATTGTGGGATTTTGGAGAGTAGGGAGGTGATGTCGGGGCTGGACAAGTAGATTTGGGTGTCGTCGGCGTAGAGGTGGTACTGGAGGCCGTGGGAGAGTGTATATGGAGAAAAGCAGTGGACCCAGGACCGAACCTTGGGGGACTTCGACAGAAAAAATAGGACAAAACCGGACAGATCCAGATCAGGAGCAATCCAGGTCTCATATAATGGGAGTCTATGGTGCCGGATATGGTAAAAAATCAGATTGTTTCCCGGATCCACTTTTTTTGCAGAGAGCATGCTCAGAAATCCTGGCGCTCTAACTTCAGCACCATGGAGAGCAGTATTTCATGCACAGACTGTGAATTTAGCACCTTGGACAGCGGCAGAGCAGACACAGGCAGACTTCAGCACCATGAACAGCAGCAGAAAACGAATAAATACAATACGTATGCAAAATACAGGATCCAGGATCATATTTGGCCACACTTTACGCATATCGTGTACTGTCAGGTTCTGTCCGGTGGATCCTGCAAAAAACAGGATCCAACCTGCCAGACAAAAACCATGTTGTGAAGCTAGCCTATGTTGAAGACAGCATGCTGTCAGGGTTAAAAATAAAAATCAACTGTGCCTCTGTAACAACCGGACACCGTTTGATGTGAATGTTGGATATGGTGCTGCTATCAACAACTTATGACACCAAACTTCTTTTTATAACTTGCAATAAATAATAGTATTTCATTTCTCAATAAAATATGGGTCACAACAGCCACAAAACACAGTATATTAATTATGCAGCCTTATAGATTCCAAGTGCCAGCTTCATGAATAGGATCAATACTACCCCTAAGGCTATGCCACTCCCTCCCTTATCTAATACAAGGCCTACATGGGTTTCTACCGTGACAGTGACACAAGGGCCTCTCAGGTATACAATCTGACACCCTCCTCCAGCCTTAATTACAATAGATTCTGGGTACCATGTTTTGCCCTTCATATATATATATATATATATATATATATACATTTATTTATTTACACAACTAATCACATGAACCAACACAATATTTATACAGTGCAGTGTCTTTCTCTTTGCGAGCTCTTAGAGTTGACCCCTTGACTGAATGTCCGAAAACAAGAAGAACTCTGTTGTCCGGCCACTGTATTTAATCAGCTTCCTAGGTCACCAAATTCTCTGATACAGGTGCAGGTGATAATTTGGATCAGTCTCAATGTAGCAGGTATCCACGGTGCTCTCCTACAGCATTCATGTTTACCAGAGTCTTGATATACAAGAGCTCACACAGTCTCTCTATTAGTTCATCTGTAATCTTAGCAAAGGAATGCTCTTTGAGATGCTGCAAATCCTATCTAACTCTCCTTAGCTGACTAAACGGTCTGTGACCGGTCACACATCCAAGCTTACTCATAAAAGCCGCTCCCTCTTGAAAACATGGTCAACTATGGGGTCTCTCAAAAATCCAAGTGCTTCTGAGTCTCAGCCAGGTCTTTCTCTTAACTCCTTTGATCAGCAACAACCTTGTGTGCCACATTTTTACTTTCATTTTGCCACTTCCTGTTTTTATCAGTAGATCACTGAGCTTTTTTCTTTTGTGGCATGATGACCTCTAGTGGCCAAAATAGGTTATTGTACCAGATTTCTTATAACAGAAAACATTAACATGTCACACTCCACCCCACTTATAATTTTGGCATCTCGAGAAATGGCTTCTCACAACTCTCATGCAGCAAATACTCTTCAGGATTGTATCACATCTGGGGCCTGCATCAGCTGTGCTCCTCTCCAACTTCTGTGAGCCAGTACCTGCTGGACTCAATGGAGCGTTCGTCACATATGAAACAGTAGCACAAGGGGCTGTGTCTGGTACATCTGGAACTTGCATAGTCGGACTCTGCACATCCTGTGGTTCGGACCCAAAGTCATCCCAACAGTCACATTCAACATTCCTCAGTTGAATGCCGCTGGTGGGTTGGGCAACTCAGGGAGACAGGCAGGAGTGTCTGACATACACTACTTTAACCAATTCCGGTGCATTGTGCGATGGCATCCGATGCCCCACTTGAACATGCCACATCTACGAGACAGGCAATTGCTTTAAATCAAGGATCTCAGTATCCTCCAGATCTTCATCCTCCACATGCATAAGTGAGCCTTGGCTCACTCGTAACAATATGTTGACATTGGAGTTCTCTTTACCAGAATAGAACCAGATCCGATAATTAAACTTGGACATCAGCGCAACCCACCTTTGCTCTAGGGCTCCCAGCGTGGCGTTCTACAAGTGTGCCAGTGGATTATTGTCCATCATCTTGAGAATCTACGAACCAGCCAGGTACTCTGCAAACCTCTCAGTCATGGCTCACAGCAGGGCAAACATCTCAAGCTTGAACGAGCTGAAATTGTCTGGATTTTGCTCGGGTCCTGTAGAGAACGGCTGGCATACTTGGCATACGCGAAGACCCTCTCATGCCCCTCTTATTCTTGGGTTAACATGGCTCCCAGACTATGGAGACTTCCGTCAGTGTACAGGGTGAAAGGTCGGTCAAAGCGAGCATACGCCAACAAGGGTGCCTGTGCAAGGGCGGCCCAGATCTGATCAAATGCCTGTTGCTGTCCATCAGATAGGCTGGTTCCTGGGACTCTACGCCATTCCTCTCAACAACTCATTCAGTAGCTCAGCCACTTTAGCAAAGTCTTTCACAAACCGTCGATAGTATCCAGCTAAAACTTTCACATAGAAATGGATGGCACTCACGACAAGACTTTTTCATTAGTGTAGGTGCTTTATTCTCACTTTTGTTTTGCCATTTCCTCTTTTATCAGCAAATCCCCATGCTTTCTTCTCTTGTGGCATGGCGACCTTTTGTGGCCGAACTAAGTTATTGTGCCAGATTTCTTATAACAGAAAACATTAACATGCTACACTGCTCTTATCAGACTCTTTACTATAGTTTACTTACAGGGAACCTGCAGGTCCCATGTGCAACCAGATCCACAAGTAGTTGTGGGTGCATATCTCAAATCTCTTTCAAGTAGTTCCAGCATCTAGCAGCATACATAAACTGACCTTTAGATAAAGTAATTATAAAGATTGTTTATGATATGCTAATGTGACATGTTCACCCGACTAGTCTGCCTACATAGCATATTATTCCACCCCAGTGGAAGTGATAGCATGTTATGCATAGCATCGCATGGCTGTGTATTAGGCTGGGTTCACACCATGGTTTTGTTCCTGTCCATGGGGATCCTGTTTTCGCAGGACCACATGAACAGGAATGGACAGGATCGTATTGGTAACTCCGGATGCCATTTCTGTGTCCGGATCTGGGATTTTGAGGGATCCAGACAAAGAAAGAGCCAAGCCTGCAAAGCACAGGCAAGTGGTGTCATGGCTGCTACTTTCACTTTCGCAATGTATCTATATACATTGCAAAAGCAAAATTAAAGAAAGTAATGGTTAAAAATTAGGGAACTCGCCGAATAGTAGCGGTATTCGGGTATTTGCTACTCTCCGAGTATCTTATGATTACTCAGGAGTAGCGAGTAGTCCATTCACTTTCGCAGTGTATCTATAAATACACTGTGAAAGTACCCTAAAAGTGAATAAAAGTTGTTAAAAATAATAAAATTACATACTCACCTGTCCGACGCCTGCACTGAGACTGGCAAAGAAGACCCCAGGGCAGTCCCTGTAACTTCCAGCCAATCAGAAGGCTGGTAGTGATCTGGCCAATCAGATGGTGAGACGTCACAACCACGTGATAGGTGTACTGCCAGGACCTTGCAATCTGGCCAATCAGGTGGCCGCTAGCAATCACGTGGTTGTGACGTCTCGCCATCTGATTGGCTGGAAGTCACAGGTCCTTGTCTTCTAGTGATCACAGTGTCTTCTGGGACGGTCACGGGGTCTTCTTTGCCGGTCCCGGTGAACACTTCGGACAGGTGAGTATGTAATTTTATTAATTTGGACAACTTTTAGTCACTTTTAGGGTACTTTCGCAATGTATCTATAGATACACTGCAAAAGAAATCGGACTCGCTATACTCGCAAGCAGTATCAAGTACCAGGACCTACTCGTTGCAAGTATAGCGAGTCCGAATATTGCGGTACTCGCTCATCCCTATTAAAAAAAAAAAAAAAAAAAAAAAAAATGCTCACCTCTCTGCTGAGTGTCCCGCGATGTGAAGTGTCCATGTCTGATGGCTGCAGGACCTTAATCAGCTGACCCGGCAGGGCGGCAACTGATCAGATGATGTGTCACATGACAGCATGAGCTGAGCGGTATAAATCACCCACCCGCCGTTCGATTTTTGGTAGGTGATTTAAACCATTCAGCTGATGCTTTCATGTGATGCATCAGCTGATCGGGTTACCTCCCCATCCAGTCAGCTGCTAAGATCCTGCATCCACAGGACGTGGACGCCTCGCATCGCGGGTCACTCAGCGGAGAGGTGAGCGTTTTTTTTATTTTTAACCATTGCTTTCTTAAATATCACTTTAGCAGTGTATGTAGATACACTGCTAAAGTGAAATTACACACACAGGAACAGAGCAGAGAATGTGTACTGAGCATCGGAGCCCAAAAATGGTGCAGTCTCCGATTTTCAGGCTGGGAAAAAGCATGACAGAAACAAATACGGGACTGAATTTGCAGAATCGGATGGCCATTTATGACCAATCCAGTAACATAGGGATACACGGGAGAATAAAAACAATCCTGTTCTGTCCTTTTCAAAACGGAGAGAATAGGATGGCACAAACTGTGGTGGGAAGCCAGCCTTACACTCACCATTCAGCGTTTCTTTGTGTAGGCACCCCTGGCACACTATACAGCTGGGTGTATGTATCCAGGCTACAAAGTGTGCATGACCAAAAATGCAGTGCATTTCAACCATATGCAGTGAGCCTTTCTGAAGCCAGGGATGCACACATCCAGAGACAGAAACGCTGCATGGTGAGCAGTAGCATGTTTTTACTCTCACAGGGGCGGCATAACATGCTATATGGACAGACCAGTCTGGGGAACTAATGCCACATTAGGATATAATAAATGATTGTTAGGAATACATTTTCTAAAGATCTATTTATGTGTGCTGTTAGATGCTGGTACTACTTGAAAGGGATTTGAGATATGCCCCAGAACTTCTTTGGGTTTTGGGTGCACATGGGACTTGACAGGTTCGAGTTTATCACCTGGTGATTATCATTAAAGGACTACAATGTCGTGCACATGGAATGCGGACACATCCTCTACTGTGAATGATACTACAAAGTCAATGCACAATCTCTACAGAGAGCCTGAAGTGGGCGAGGGCAGCTTTCCCATCTCTGCTGTGTTACTAAAACTAAATGCTTTGATTGCAGCAAACAGAACAGCTGCAGCCAAAATCTATGTGATACATTGTTGAATTCAAGGTTTCTTTACCTACATTACATTGATCCCACACGACAACAACAAAGAAAGATCGAAAGGAAAGGGGGAGAGGAAAAATCGGACGCCCTTAGGATTATTAACCTCACCAACACCAATTTGAGCACACTAGAAACCAAGGTACTAAATAGAGGTCTATCTTATGTCCCTACTAATAATTTTGACCCTTTCGAATGGATCAAAGACATTAATCTATTCGCACGTAAACTTAAGTGGAAAACCTTTTTCAAAAGACATGATGAAAAAACTTGTAGGGAAATGGGAACTTTAGAAGAGGACCTAGACATGTATAAAGATCTAACAGGACTTATGGGAGAAACTAATCTACAAAGTGGTTTAGGCCCCTTTACGGACCTAAAGCCACGTAGCACCAAAACTCCACCGATCACTGAACATAGCAGTATCGACATTTTTATTCAACTTGTGAGCGAGGACTTGGATAAACTTAGAGAAAACAAGACAAATTACTTCCCGAACCTAAATAGATCAGAACGGGAAGCGTTAGACAGACTTACAAGGAGGGAAGACATTATTCTGAAACCATCGGATAAAGGAGGCAATCTGGTCATCTTAGATCATGATGGCTACAAAAAACTATGTATGTCTATACTCAAAGACGACACAACCTACAAACTATTAAAGAAAGATCCTACGGAAGATTTTAAGAAAGAACTCAAGATACTGTTAGATGAAGCATTCCAAAGAAAAATCCTAAGCCCAAATGAGTGGAAGTTTATGGATTTAAAGTACCCAGTGATCCCAGTATTTTATGCTCTCCCAAAAGTGCACAAGGGGCTTAATCCACTCAAGGGTCGCCCGATAGTCTCAGGAATAAATTCCTTATCCCAAAATTCAAGTATATATCTGGATCGGATTTTGAGATGCCATGTTACAGCACTACCATCATATTTGAGAGATACTACTGATCTCCTAACAAAATTGGAAGGGATAACAATAGATCAGGGGGTAAACCTAGCCTCAATAGATGTGGAAGCACTTTACAGTAGCATCCCCCACAACTTTGGTGTGAAAGCAGTAAGCTATTACTTGGGTATGAGGGGCACACAATTCAGGGAACATAATCGGTTTACACTGACCCTCCTAGAATTCATTCTCACCCATAACTACTTCATGTTTGAAGGGAGATTCTACCACCAGCTCAGGGGCACCGCCATGGGAAGTTCCGTGGCACCTTCGTATGCTAACTTGTTCCTGGGCTGGTGGGAGGACACAATTGTCTTTGGGGGGGATCTTGACAAAACGTGGTGGTGCCCCCAGATTTTATTCTGGGGGAGATACATAGACGACATTTTCATCCTTTGGTCAGGTGATGAAAGATCCTTTAATGAATTTATCAGAGAACTTAATATAAATGATATCGGTATGAGATTTACATCAGAATTCCAAAATGTGGAATTAAACTTTCTTGATGTCACCATAATGAGGGGAAATGATGGTCGTCTGAAAACAAAAACGTGTCGCAAGGAAACAGCAAGTAATGATCTCCTTCACTGGAGAAGCCACCATCGAAAAAACCTGAAAAGTGGTATTTCCAAGGGCCAATACCTAAGGATTAAGAGAAACTGCTCATCGGACCATGCTTTCTATACTCAGGCCCAGGATTTGAAAAGAAGATTCGAAGATAGGGGCTACCCTGAACCAATTTTAAATGAAGCCTTTAAGAAGGCAGATGCTATCCCAAGAGAGGACCTTCTAAAATTAAAAAGTAAAAAGGAATCGACTACCATAAGGATCATAGGAAAGTTCGATAATAGATCCAGGGACGTCCGAGAAATAATTAACAGGCATTGGAGGATTTTAAGATCCGATCCAGACCTCAGTGACTTGATCACCCCCTTTCCAGCCATAACATATAGGAGAGGCAGGAATTTGAGAGACCAACTTGTGCATAGTATGTATAACCCACCTAAAACTAAAAACACCTGGTAAGCTAATAGAAAAAACGGGAACGTTCAGATGTGGCAGATGCGTGAATTGCAGATATATATGCACAGATAAAGAATTTATAAGTAGAAATACCGGGAGAACATACAAAAGACGCCACTTCGCGAACTGTAACACAACAGGGGTGGTATACCTATGCAAATGCACCTGTGGTATGGAGTACATAGGGAAAACAAAAGGGAATTCAAAAAACGCATTGGTGAACATATGGGGGACATTAGGAAAAACAAGGATACACCAATAGCGAGACATGTGAGAAGTGAACATGAGGGAGATGTAACCTCGGTCTCATTCATGGGAATTCAGGTAGTTACACCATCCAAACAGGGGGGGGATTGGGACAAAATAATCCTCCAAAAAGAAGCGAGATGGATTCATAGACTAAAAACGGTAGCCCCTTGGGGACTAAATGAGATCCAAACTTATACATGCTTCATTTAAAAAACCCCCCCTATCTCCCACTAGAAGACCCCTTTAAAATGAATAAGATACTGAATAGGTCCTTCTCTAAATTTTTATGGGGAGGAAAGAGACCCCGTTTGGCATATGCAACTTTGATCCAATCCAAACAGGAGGGAGGTCTACAGCTCCAGATGTTAGGGGATACAATTTAGCGTGTATTATGCGTAATGTCCTTGATTGGATTAGAAACACTAACAAATTCTCAGATGTACTTTTGGAGGGGGAATGGGCCAAGCCCTGGGATCTGACAGCCTTACTACATTCACCACTGACTTGTCTGCCCCACACCTTGAAAAATACGGTGATCTATAAAGATACGATAATTACATGGAAGGAGGTTAGGAAGAAATTCAAACTAGCATGGAGGGTCTCGAAACTACTTAACCCATGGAGATGCCCGTCGTTCCCATTGGGACGAGAAAATGCTCTATTCCAGGCTTGGAAAGATAAGGGAATTAGCAAGTTGGGAGACCTTATGAATCTAGAAGAAAAGAGGTGGATGACCGAGTCGGAGGTCTTGACTACCTACAATCTACCCCAGCATCAGGCTATGCAATATCGTCAACTGAAACATTATCTGCTTTCACACTTATGTGACATCACGGGGGAGGTTGAGAACTCTATGTGGTCCGAACTGACATCTATAACCAATACTGAGGTATCCATAACTTCACTGTACACCAAATTAAAACGGATTCTGAGACCACAGGGAAGGGGAGGGTCTTTTAACAAATGGCGTAAGCATTACACAGTTCCAGAACTTCCACAGAAGATCCTGGAGGGGTGGGGATTGGTAAGACGCCATATTATAAATGAGAGATGGAAGGATTCCCAATTTAGGATCATGCACGGAACCATCCAGGGCTTCAATATACCTCCATCTAAAACTAATCAGGAAAGATGGGTTCATTGCCCAAAGTGTAAGTCACACATGACTGATCTGGAACACGGCATGTGGTCCTGCCCAATGTCTCAGCAATATTGGAGAGCAGTCAATGCGTGGGCTAAAAAAATTTGTAGAGACACAGGAGAGCTAGATCCAATACGCTGGCTTTTTCACTATCACCCACTTTCCAATACTGTAGGACACCCTTGCATCCTATGGCATTATATTGCTCTAGTAGCAAAGAGACTCTTGTTACAGCACTGGCTCGATGACAGACCCCCTGATCTGGCCCATGTAAAAAATACATTACGCCACACATTGACACTTGAAGCTCTGGATACACTCCGTAATCCAAGTAAGTTAGCCAAAAAATTCTTTATCAAATGGAGACGCTTTATAGAAGGCGAATTTACAGATGTGGATATACAAAATTTCATGATACCCTTCCGAGCATCAACGTGGTACGCATTAGAAGAGCTGGGAGGAACATTAGGTAGGTTGAGATGTTAGGTACAGGAGGTGCAATAACTTCTGATATATTTCTAACAATAAAGTACAGCTTTCATTTATTATATTGATTTTTGTTAAATCTTGAATACAATTTTATATTGAGACTGGGGGTGGGAGGGAATCAGGGGATGCATTTTGTAACAGTTGATCGTTTACATTGGATATGCTTGGCTTTAACAGTTTTCTTGAATGGACATATTAATTTGGCGATATGATTCTCTGACTTTTGTACAACTGTTTATTTGATTAAAACTCAATAAAAATGATGATTCAAAAAAAAAAATGAATAAGATACCCTAAAAATCTCTCCCCTGCGTACCCTGCATGGTAGATGAACTCTTCTATAATAAATTGCCCATATATGTTGCACTTTGTAGATGGAAATGCTTTTCACCCCTTAAAACCCAATCCAAGATATAAGGCAAAGTCCAAAAAGAATCCCTAAGAGCACCTAAATGAAACCAGCCCCTCCTCATTGATCCAAAAGGATGTTAAGGAGATAATTTATAAACATGCATGATGACTATACCATGCTACCTATCTATATATAAAAAAAGTAAACCATTCTCATAATGAGGTCACCAGGTTGGCAAAATGATCCAACATTTAGATGAAAAAGTATGATCCAGATATGAGACAAAAAGAATTACACAAAGCCCCTTAATCTGAGATAGGTGTCCATTTTCTATAGCCTTAGTTATAACTCACAAAGTATGTTAGAAATATACCTCTGTTCCTTAAAACCTCCAGATCTATTGTCTGTGGGACTCAAATCACAGAACTAAACCTTCAATAATTACTGACCCAAATGCAGGCAAATGTCACCCATCTAAACATTTTCCCGAATCACTAAGGGAATCATTGCAGTTTACATGGGGCAGAGGACCTGTGCGCGTGCGCTTTACTGGCTCCCGCCCACCTTGTGATATACACGGAGCCGACGGAGAGACGTGTTGCTAAGGAGAGAGGCGGGCGCATGCGCAATAGAAAATCGTGCGTTCCAGCTGGAACGCACGCGCTGCGCACATGTCCAATGAACGCTGGGAGGAGACACATAGACCATGAGTGGGGCGGTACTATATTAACCCTACAGTCGGGCGGCGGCTCACATCTAACACTGAAGGTGGAGATGCTGACCGCGCAACAGACGCTTATCTGAGGCTGAACACCAGGCTGTGATTCCCCACAGGAAAGGTATTTGGAAACATGGGAGGACGGAACAGAGGTTAGAAAATTCACATACCGTATTTTTCGCTTTATAAGACGCACCTGATTATAAGACGCACCCCCAAGTTTGGTGAAGGAAAAGAGAAAAAAAATATTTTTTAATGTTAAATGGGGTCCGTCTTATAATGCCAGTGTCCGTCCAAGGCTGGTATCACACTGTCCGTGTGATATACAACTAGGTTGGACGTTTCACACATGATTAACTTTGAATGGCCTCCCCCCTGTCAGGACAAGAGTGTGGAGCTACTTAAAAACACAAGCAGCTGACGCTCGCATCCAGACGTCCAGAGAGGGAGAGGCCATTCCAGTTTAATCATCTATGACACGTCCAACTTGGTCGTATTTCACACTGACTAGTGAATAGGCAGAGCTGGGAGAGCAGTGCACTCTGCACTGTGCTGTAGTGTGATGCCCTGTAATATAGAGGCAGAGCTGGGGGAGCAGTGTACTTTGCACTGTGCTGTAGTGTGATGTCTTGTAATATAGAGGCAGAGCTGGGGGAGCAGTGCACTCTGCACTGTGATGTCCTGTAATATAGAGGCAGAGCTGGGGGAGCTGTGCACTCTGCACTGTGATGTCCTGTAATACAGAGGCAGAGCTGGGGGAGCTGTGCACTCTGCACTGTGATGTCCTGTTATACAGAGGCAGAGCTGGGGGAGCTGTGCACTCTGCACTGTGATGTCCTGTAATACAGAGGCAGAGCTGGGGGAGCTGTGCACTCTGCACTGTGATGTCCTGTAATACAGAGGCAGAGCTGGGGGAGCTGTGCACTCTGCACTGTGATGTCCTGTAATACAGAGGCAGAGCTGGGGGAGCTGTGCACTCTGCACTGTGATGTCCTGTAATACAGAGGCAGAGCTGGGGGAGCTGTGCACTCTGCACTGTGATGTCCTGTAATACAGAGGCAGAGCTGGGGGAGCTGTGCACTCTGCACTGTGATGTCCTATAATACAGAGGCAGAGCTGGGGGAGCTGTGCACTCTGCACTGTGATGTCCTGTAATACAGAGGCAGAGCTGGGGGAGCTGTGCACTCTGCACTGTGATGTCCTGTAATACAGAGGCAGAGCTGGGGGAGCTGTGCACTCTGCACTGTGATGTCCTGTAATACAGAGGCAGAGCTGGGGGAGCAGTGCACTCTGCACTGTGATGTCCTGTAATACAGAGGCAGAGCTGGGGGAGCTGTGCACTCTGCACTGTGATGTCCTGTAATACAGAGGCAGAGCTGGGGGAGCTGTGCAGTCTGCACTGTGATGTCCTGTAATACAGAGGCAGAGCTGGGGGAGCTGTGCACTCTGCACTGTGATGTCCTGTAATACAGAGGCAGAGCTGGGGGAGCTGTGCACTCTGCACTGTGATGTCCTGTAATACAGAGGCAGAGCTGGGGGAGCTGTGCACTCTGCACTGTGATGTCCTGTAATACAGAGGCAGAGCTGGGGGAGCTGTGCACTCTGCACTGTGATGTCCTGTAATACAGAGGCAGAGCTGGGGGAGCTGTGCAGTCTGCACTGTGCTGTAGTGCAATGTCCTGTAATATAGAGGCAGAGCTGGGGGAGCTGTGCACTCTGCACTGTGATGTCCTGTAATACAGAGGCAGAGCTGGGGGAGCTGTGCACTCTGCACTGTGCTGTAGTGCAATGTCCTGTAATATAGAGGCAGAGCTGAACCGGAGGAGCTGTGCTGTAGTGATGATGCTCGGCCTCCAGCCCTGCCAGCTTCAGATGAGTGCAGTGTGAATGAAGATCGGCCACTTCCTGGTTCTCAGCTCTGCGACACAGGCAAGGCTCAGCAAACAGAGCAGAGGGACCTTGGAATGCTGACACAAGGTACAGATCTGCCCTGCTCTGCCCCTGTCATCATGGCAGTGATTCAGCACAAGCTTAGTGCTGATTCACTTGCATCTGCTGCTACAACCCGCTCCTTCATTACTTTAATAGCCCGGGCACGATCTCCCCAGCAGCTGAAGGAAGCTGGGGAGCAGCCAAATGTGCCGGCTATTAGAGTAAAGGAGCGCTCCCTGCTCCCATGCCCAGCTCTGTGCGCTGTCTTCAGTGCGCATGGAGAAGTGAAGTGAATATTCATGTCGGTAATGAGCGGGGACACGTGGTTCTCCTGCCGCTTGATTCTTCAGCAGGGACCATTCCCTGCCACTTCTGACCCCACTTCACCGCTGCGCCCCCCCCCCAAGTAACCCAGGATGCCAGAATGTTATATTCCGATTATAAGACGCACCCCCACTTTCCTCCATAATTTGGAGGAAAAAAAGTGCGTCTTATAAAAGGAAAAATACGGTAAGTAGAGTAACAGGTTATTTATGTGTTGTCCACAGAGACAGAATCCAAGGGATCATAACATATAGAAGGACACAGGAGACAATTGTTCTCACAACAAGCTTCTATTTGATAGTGAGACTGTCCACACCTAACAAAAGACACACTATCCAGACAAGGTATTTGTGTTCTAATTCACTAACTAGAACCTATTTCAACATGTATAGAAATATACTATACGTGTGTATATGTATTTCAGGACCACAGAGCTTACAACTTTAGGGGCCCGGACGGTAGGGGAACCCTGGAACATCTGGAGGGTATGTTTTATCAATCTAAAATCATACATAAGGCTAATAATTTCCTTTCCTCCTTTTCCTTCCCCTATTTGTTCCCACCTGGTTGTCCTTCATATCTCCACCTTATATATTTACATATATATATATATATATATATATATATATATATATATATATATATAAAAAAACAAAAAAAAAAACCCTCTTCCATTCCTTCTTTTGTAGAGCTGCTTGTATAAAACACAACAAGAGCCAAAGTGACTATCTGGTCCTGGAAAAGTGAATTTTGTGACATCATAGGTATTTCAATACCCACTGTTGTATATCTTATACACCAACACAGTGGTGAATATGGATAGCTGAATATATTCACTCCTTCTTAATGGTGGAGGGTCTCATGACAAAAAACTATTAATAGTGGGGATATCTCCTGATATGACAACCATGGCTCTCTCATATATTTACAGAAAGAAATCCCTGTGGACGTGAGATTCCCATATACACATATAGGATCTTTATAATCTTCATCTGAGATAAGGAAATCAACCTGGGACCAGATCTCACAAAATGGGCTACCTGAGTATCATAAGGAACCCAACCATCATCTGATGTATTTTTATATCATATATCTTGATGCATGAGCCCCTGAAGAGCCTTTATACTATAAGAAAGGCGAAACGCGTCGGGCAGAAATAGGACCATAACTTATGGTCACATATATGTATACATCATCATTGTATTAGGTGGATGCGAAATGTATGATTAATCATTACCTATCCTAGGAGACCTGACAGTATAAACATATGTATTAAGGACTCCGCTTGTAATGTATCAAACAGTGACTGAAAAGTGACAGACAGATTAATACCTATATGGCTTAAGCCTGGAGCTCACACATCCAGACAAACCAATAGGTATTATATGGGACCTCAGCACTGTTCAGGTGACACATAGAATCACCATTTCATCCTCAATACAATTGAATTTGTGTTTTCGGGTGTGGGGGGAGGGTTTATTTATGTGTATGTAAAGCACTTAACACTGTAACACGGTCCACACTGGACAGTTTTAAAATGCAATAAAACTATCTAATAAGAGATAATCCTGTAGTAGTTGCGTACATTACATTGATGTCAGGTGAGGTAGCAAAAACCTGCTGACAGAATCCCATTTATAGTGTTCTAATACTATCCATTCACCTATCAAAAAGTGCAGGAAGAAGAGTGAAGGAAGTTTTTAATCCTCCCGACAGCCTTGGGCTTGTAGTCATAGGGGCACTGATGGTGCTGTTTCAGTCACCGTTTGGTGGGTATTGAACAGTGGATAAACTCACGTCCTGGCACTGACTAACAACTGGTTCTGTACAGATACAAAGCTGGCTTTCAGTCAGTGCTGGGGTGTAATTACAGCCATCGCTCATTACGCAAAGAGCAGTGACTGAAAGCCTAGGGCTGCCAGGATGAATAAAGTTCACTCCACCATCACTTAGGTTCTCAATGCGGCAGCCAAACACAGCTTCTGAATGCTATTAACCTGCAGACTGACTCCATACTGTATCTGCAGATTTATAGCGTTTTTACATGATAGGTTCCCCTTAACTAGATATCTGCGCATTGACAGGTTCTTGTTAATGTTACAGGTAGATAAATATGCAAACGATAAATTTCTGAAATTGTGTTAAAATCAATATCATGTTGTCATTTCAGTGGCTTATTATTATTATTATTATTATTATAACATTTCATTGATTGAAATCAATCACCCAGTGGGATCAAATAACTATCCCCTTAGGTATGTGCACATAATCCGTTGGCACTGCATGATGGACACAGTGCCTCCAGATGTGCGGGAACCTGCGGATGAATGCATGGAGAATGCAGCCTCCCTGTGCCCACAATCTGTGGTGGGTAAAGGGCAGCTTCTCCCTTCGTGCACCCGATGTAGATTGCCTTCGCGGAAGTTTGACAACCTGCACCACAGATGAAATAACGCTGCAGAAAGGATATCACAGTGAGCATGGGATTTCTACAAATCCCATCCACTATGCTGCTACTGTACAACGCAGTGCTGCATCCAAAACGCTGCAAATCCGGATAGTATGTATGCACCCTTTGTTCCTATGTCTGGAGATTTGAAAAAATGACTCTACTGATATAAACAACTTGCTAGGGTTTCTTTTATACCTGACTGCATTATCTGCACCTTCATTCGCTTCATTTGTCAATTTCTTCATTGATTTACTGGTGTGTGTATGACCAGTGTCATGTTGCAAGATCCATTTTCCGCTGAGCTTCAATATTCTGATGGTTTGACCATATCAATTGACTACCTTTGGTACAAAAAAAGAATTAATGGCTGATATTATGATGAGGAATAAACGATAACTTGATGCAACAAATCACGGTTAAATCACAATATTTTAAATGGTCTTCATTGAGTAATGTTCACACATCAGTATAAAAGCTGATTCAAGTTTCAGTCTATGAAATCAGAAGCAGACTTATCTGCAAAAGAATAATCTTGTTTTCATTAAGTCGAAACCTTTCCGTGCAGGATCTGCAGAAGCGTATTGTCATCATTTCATGGAGACAGATTGTCAGGTTATCGACCATTTTCTGTAAATAAGATTCTAAGTATTCTTGACCACTGACCCTTATATGAATCCTGAATTGATATCTTCTTTCCTCACAGGGTGCTTGGAGTCAGACTCCCTGGTTATTGATTTCTGTCTTGGCCATCTCTTTTTAACTCCTCTTTTTGATCCACTCTTTTATATTGATCCTTAAAAACTATAACAATTCATTCCCAGGACTTTTAATTAATCCATTGGATAATAAATTGTTAAAAAAGCAATGAGCAAACAATAACTTTCAACAGTCCCGAATGGTTTAGTTCTTCAGTGATTTCTATCCATACATTCTCATCTCCTGTATCACTGTAGACTTCCTTTTTTGTGTTTCTATATTCTGAAACCTACTTGTTGCAAAGTCAAACCTCCATCATCAGCTTTCTATTCCTCTCATGCTATCTTCTCAGTTCCAAGTACACTTTCTTGTGACCTCTGTCCTGAAGAAAGAAGAGCCAACACTTTGCAGCACCTCCGGGTTTTCTAATTCAAATAGTCTAATGATCTTTTTAACACCTAAAAATTCCTATTGAAAATGGTAATGTCTAGAGATGAGCGGTGTGATCAGCGGAATATTGTGTTTGAGGCAAATTTCCTGATGTTTCAGTTTTCCCTGATATCAATACTTTTTTCATATTGGGTTTGCAGTGTTGCATTAAAAATAGAACTTGACCGAAAACATGAAAGGGTGGGCTAACATAATATCGCATTGCCGTGCAGACCTCCTCATAATGCGTTGCAGCTATTACATGAAGCAGATTATCATACCTTCTACAGTGGTGCTCAGTACCTAGACCTTCACAAATCAGTGGATCACAGTTTTACAGCAGAGTCATTTTCCATTTCTAGAGTCACTTGGTAATGGTAGAGTCACACTGGCATATGATTCACAAGAGTGCAATGCAAGACAATCCCTTTTGACAATGGTAGTATCTAGAGATGAGCGGTTTGATCTGCGGACGATTAGACAACGATGCAGATCAGATCTCATGCTGTGATCATCAGGGAGTCTTGGCTCACCTGCATCCATACAGGTTTATGGGTGAGAGAGAAACATCAGTGCAATATACATTGAGGAAATGGAGATATTAATATGTCCCTCCTCTTAGTAAGGCTAGGGTCACACCTGGAGTGTAACCCACAATTACCGGATCCAGTAAATGTGGGTTACACTCCAGGTGTGACCCTACCCTAACATAGTTTTCAAGGTTGAAGGTAGGCATCTAGTTCAACCCATAACCTAACATGTTGATCCAGAGGAAGGCAAACAAAACCCCATGTGGCAACACTAAGCTCCACATTGGGGAAAAAAATTCCTTCCTGACTCCACATACGGTTATCAGACTAATTCCCTGGATCAATGTTCCACAAAGAATCTAGTATATATAACCGGTAATATTGTATTTTTCAAGAAAGGCATCCAGGCCCTTCTTCAATGTTAGCAGTGACTCACTCACTACAAAATCATGTGGCAGAGAGTTCCATAGCCTCAATGCTAATAGTTTCCATATAGCCACTCCTCCAGAGAGTTCCATAGCCTCAATGCTAATAGTTTCCATATAGCCACTCCTCCAGAGAGTTCCATAGCCTCAATGCTAATAGTTTCCATATAGTCTCCCTCCAAGAGTTCCATAGCCTCAATGCTAAATGTTTCCATATAGCCTCTCTCCAGAGAGTTCCATAGCCTCAATGCTAATAGTTTCCATATAGCCTCTCCTCCAGAGAGTTCCATAGCCTCAATGCTAATAGTTTCCATATAGCCACTCCTCCCGAGAGTTCCATAGCCTCAATGCTAATAGTTTCCATATAGCCTCTCCTCTAGAGAGTTCCATAGCTCAATGCTAATAGTTTCCATATAGCCTCTCCTCCAGAGAGTTCCATAGCCTCAATGCTAAATGTTTCCATATAACCTCTCCTCCAGAGAGTTCCATAGCCTCAATACTAAATGTTTCCATATAGCCTCTCCTCTAGAGAGTTCCATAGCCTCAATGCTAAATGTTTCCATATAGCCTCTCCTCCAGAGAGTTCCATAACCTCAATGCTAATAGTTTCGATATAACCTCTTCTCCAGACAGTTCCATAGCTTTTTGGCACCAGTGATCCGATCACAGTAGCAGGACACTCTTGCTCACAGCAGAGCCTGAACTGAGTGTTACTAGCAAATCGCATCCGCTGCTCTCACATCAGAGGCATATGTTACTGTTACCCTACCTTAAGTCTCTTTTTCCTGTAGAGTGTAAGATCTTATGTTCCTGGGGTTCCTCTCTTTCTTCCTAAAGGTCAATGTTGGCCAGCGGCAGGCATGGAGTTTCTACCAAGCATGAGAAGTTCTTGAAGAACTGAACTGTTGCTCTGAGGACCCAGCCAGGGCGCATGCTGCAAAACCAGGGCTGCCCTGCAGCCAAGGCGCTGCCTTGCCCACAACTGCAGGGTCACGTATGGCTTGCACCTCAACATGCACTTAACATATTTCACATTACATAACACGATTGGTGTCTTTGGGGAACGGAATGAAACAGCAACCGGACCACCTTCTTACACACACATGATACCGTAGATTACTTTAAAAAGACACCTTAATATAAAAGTATTCTTTAAAAAAAAGATAATAAGTAGAACTACAAAAAGTATGTGTGTAGCTTAGGGCTTATTTGCACTACCATATTTTATGGATGTGGTTGCGTCCACAGTTTGCGGCCCAACCACAGACGTGTATGATACGGTTCGGCAGGTCAGATTTACTTTCAAGCTTTGATTTTAAATTTTTTTATTTTATAAATTATGGCAAAGTTTGTTTCCATCATTCATGTTTATATTACATTTTTTTTTAACAGAGATTAAATATAGATGACCACAAATGTTCAAATAAAAAAGAAATACAAAATTGTGTACATACTTCTCTTCTTTAAAGACAAACAGATCTGTTGCTCTGTCCATATGACAAGCAGGTATATATTAATTGGCTTGGGAACGAATCATTAGATAGAAATTCAATTTACTTTTACAGATAGATGACCACTTTAACACAGTGATGGTTCGGTATGTAGCAACAAGGATAATTGGCTTTCAAGATAAGAGTTGAGTTTGATCCAAAACAATCTGGAACAGATGGAGATTGCAGGTGTTGTTAATTCTGATAACGCTGGTAGTATATTGCCTCTGGTGAACATCAAATTGGAGAAAATTTATAAATTTGACAGACTGAGTTTTCAGAATCTGGAAAGGGGATGGGGAATTGTAAAATGTGTCTTTGCAATGAGTGACAAGCCCCCTGGAGTCACGGAAGGAATGACAAGTGGATAAACAAAAATTCAAAGAGATAGATAAAAAATACATACGAACTGACATGAATTCAAGGTGGTTAATAATAAATTGGAGAGAAGGATGAGGGTAAGCAGGAGGTCAGCCGAGATGGAGAAGTGACCAATGGAAGAGACAGACGAAAAACATTCAATGAATGACAGAGTTTGCCGGTGATACAGCATCAGGTCAAAAGAGGTGAATGAGGAATTGGTGTCATCTATAAATGATATAAATGATAATGCAAAATAAAAAGTGCACCACCTAGCTTACAAGTAAATGCTCCCTCTTTTAAAGCAGTTACCTCAATATTGCATGTGTTTTAAATGTACAAATATATGAAGTATGATAATGCACTAAAATGCAGAATGCCCTACTGGAAAGGATATTCTCCAGATGTACCTCCTTTTAACCTGTTCATCTTATGTTACTCCTTCTCCTTCTGTCTCGCACAGTACAATCCCAACATTAAGCAAATGATACATATCAGGGTTTATACCAGAAAATTGATGTAAAACATGTTTTCAAATTTCCAAAATTTGAGTTTAACATGAAGATGTGCAAAAATGTTGTGCTTTCACGACAGTCTCAGGAGTCTGTCAGGATTCTGGATCTTCAGATTACCCTTTATGTCTCCTCACCCTTTTCCAAAATAGCATTTGCTATCTCGCTGCTGTCCATGTGTTCCTGCTTCCCTGCCTACATAAGTTCTGGTCCATCTTCCAGTCAAATCTTGAGTATTCTGCTTTGATCCCTTGCTCCTGTGTGCTTCTCAACTTTGTGCTCTTCCTCTTGCCATTCTGGTTTGGCTTTTCACAACTGGTGCACTCTGATGTCCAGCTAACCTCACCTGCTTCCAGTTTATATTCTGCATCTAGCTGCTCTGTGTGGTGTGTGTTCCTGCTAAAGCATCTGCCAGCCAGCCTCTCACCACGTAAGCTCTATTAGCTTTATAAACCTCCACTCTGCCTTTTCTGAAAGTTTGTTTGTTGCAATTGCATTGACCAGGACAGTTCAGGACTTTCTAGTTGTACTGCACTGTGACTGGTCCTGGATTTGTTCTCAAGAGACTTTACTGTTCACAGGCCTCTCTGGATGTGAACTGTTTCTTATAGACTGTTTGTAATCTGCATCTCCCAGTGGGAATTGTTACCGTACTAAAAGTCTTTTCCTATTTGCATCACTGTGGTTGATCTGTTTCTTAGATACTATAATGTTTGGCTTCAATAAGGACTATTTCTACATGATTCGTGAACTTTTCTTATTTTGCTGCACATTTGAACGTGTGTTTAATAGAGACTTTTTCATCATGATTAGGGATGGGCGAATCTACTCACTAGGACTCGTTACTCGGCGAGTAGTAAGGGACTCTCAGGACTCGGTACTCTGCGAGTTTCCCAGTGTTTACTCGCACGAGTCCAATCAATGGCAAACGCTGACAAAACAAGGATTGCCATTGTTTGCATTAGACTCGGCTACTGTGCCAGTGATAGCAGGGAAACTCGCAAATAACTGCTGTTACATTGCGAGCTGAGTCCAGCTGTCTTCTCTGTGCAGCTCCAGGGTCCTAGAGCCCGCCTGCTCACAGAGATGATGTAGCAGAACTGAGATTGTTCTCAGTCTGCTCATTCCCTGTGCATAGACATCTATATCTATGCACAGGGGATGTAGCAGAGAGGACATCGCGTTTTGGACTACGTCGGACGGAAAAGGATTTTTTTAATTAAAGATGGAGTCCCTAATGGCTTTTT
Source organism: Allobates femoralis (assembly GCA_033576535.1). NCBI lineage: Eukaryota > Metazoa > Chordata > Amphibia > Anura > Aromobatidae > Allobates > Allobates femoralis. The sequence goes on along the minus strand of JARQOC010000005.1, from coordinate 51,535,371 downwards.
TATTTCAAATAAAAAATTTTCTCTGTGTTGTGTTTTTTTAACCCTTTATTGGAGATTCTTAGTGGCTGGGTCAAACGTGGCCTGACATTAAGAATCTCGGGCTTACTACCAGCTTGTATAACAAAGCTGGTATTAACCCCTTTATTACCCAGCGTGCCACAGCCACCAGGGCCGCTGGAAGAGCGGGGTTCAGCGCCAGAGGATGGCGCTTCAATGAACGCGCCATCTTCTGGGGCGGCTGCGGGCTGCAATTTGCAGCGGGGGGTGCCCAGAAAGCTTGGGCATCCCTGCACTGCGTATTCCAGCCCCCAGCTGCTTAGCTGTACCTGGCTAGACATAGAAATTGCGCGGAGCCCCACGCATTTTTTTTTTAATTATTTCATGAATTTCAGAGTCAGAGTCTCAGAGTCAGAGTCTCAGAGTCAGAGTCTCAGAGTCAGAGTCTGACTCAGAGTCTCAGAGTCAGAGTCAGAGTCTCAGAGTCAGACTCAGAGTCTGAGTCTCAGAGTCAGAGTCTCAGAGTCTCAGAGTCTCAGAGTCAGAGTCTCAGAGTCAGAGTCTCAGAGTCAGAGTCTCAGAGTCAGAGTCAGAGTCTCAGAGTCAGAGTCTCAGAGTCAGAGTCTCAGAGTCAGAGTCTCAGAGTCAGAGTCTCAGAGTCTCAGAGTCAGAGTCTCAGAGTCAGAGTCTCAGAGTCTCAGAGTCAGAGTCTCAGAGTCAGAGTCTCAGAGTCAGAGTCTCAGAGTCAGAGCCTCAGAGTCAGAGTCTCAGATTCAGAGTCTCAGATTCAGAGTCTCACCCTCAGAGCCAGATTCAGAGTCTCACCCTCAGAGTCTCAGAGTCAGAGTCTCAGAGTCAGAGTCTCAGAGTCAGAGTCTCAGAGTCAGAGTCTCAGAATTTCATGAAATAATTTAAAAAAAATGCGTGGGGCTCCGCGCAATTTCTATGTCTAGCCAGGTACAGCTAAGCAGCTGGGGGCTGGAATCCGCAGCGCAGGGATGCCCAAGCTTTCTGGGCACCCCCCGCTGCAAATTGTAGCCCGCAGCCGCCCCAGAAGATGGCGCGTTCATTGAAGCGCCATCCTCTGGCGCTGAACCCCGCTCTTCCAGCGGCCCTGGTGGCGGTGGCACGCTGGGTAATAAAGGGGTTAATACCAGCTTTGTTATACAAGCTGGTATTAAGCCCGAGATTCTTAATGTCAGGCCACGTTTAACCCAGCCACTAAGAATCTCCAATAAAGGGTTAAAAAAACACAACACAGAGAAAAATTTTTATTTGAAATAAAAAAAAAAGCCATTAGGGACTCCATCTTTAATTTAAAAAATCCTCTTCCGTCCGACGCAGTCCAAAACGCGATGTTCTCTCTGCTCATCCCTGTGCATAGATATAGATGTCTATGCACAGGGAATGAGCAGACTGAGAACAATCTCAGCTCTGCTACATCATGTCTGTGCACAGACATTCATGTCTGTACACAGGGAATGAGCAGACTGAGAACAATCTCAGCTCTGCTACATCAGGCAGCAGGCGGGCTCTAGGACCCTGGAGCTGCGGCAGCCAGCACACAGAGCAGACAGGACTCTTATCTGTGGGAGTTTCCCAGCGATTACTTACAAAGTAAATGAGTCCAATGCAAATAAATGGCAAAACTAGGATTGCTTCAGGCTGGAGCTTCCGAGACACATCTGTGATTTGTAAATCTCACACTACTCGCTATTACTCACTTCCCCATTCATTAACATTGGACTCGCTAGACTCGCAACGAGTAGCGAGTCCTGTGCTCGGACTCGCTAGAGTCAAGTGATTCCGAGTAATTTAGGATTCGCCCATCACTAATCATGATACCTTGTCTCATTCATGTCTTTGCTCCCCACGCCATTAGATTTCTGAGTTATCTATACTAGTTATTACAGAGACTCTGATAAAGTGGGCTATCGTGGTACCTGCCTTACCAATATATGAAAGTTATACCATTTTGGTAGCATAATTCTGACCAAAAATTTTAATCCAATCTATACCAGGAGTAACGTTTTTGGTAAGGAAGAGATAAGGGGAAAGGAATGGGAATAGCTCACCGACAATGAGGTTCCTGGCTCCTAGGGATTGGGTTCGCATGGATCTGCCCTGCTTCTGGACTGTGAAGACAATAGAAGAAAGAAATCCAGCGAACCGATCTCCACAAATGAATTGTGGTATTTTTATTGCAAAAAAACTTCAAAAACAGGCAGGGCAGTGTGCATAATACAAGGGCCAAAGTATTTTGATGCTCAGGTCTTAATCATGGCTACAGAAAGGAAATCGAGGGTGAGGTTTTTATACCTGCCCTCCAATTAGTGCAAAGATGTGTAAAAAATTACAAACATAAAACAATTAAAAAAAAATCACAAAAAACCTACAGAAATATAATAATAATAATAATAACAGAGTGCACAAATGATTATAGTATACATAACCATAGCAGTGAAGAATTATCAGTGCTGTAAAATGACATCCTGTCTGATGTTAAGACCTATTGGGGCACGGGATCCGAGGCAAAATATCCAATGAGATTCTCTATGGATCTCCACCCCTGAAAGAGTTAACTATCCTTTCTATATCCTTAAAGTGGAGAGTTGAAGTATTGCCTCTATGTTATACTGCAGAAATATTAATGATGGTAGCGCTGTTGGAGTCTGAAATGTGTCTGCAAATTCTTCCTTTAATTCACCTGAAGTGTAGCCTATGTACTGGATCTTACAGGCAATGGGAGATAAGATTGTACTTAAAGTTGGTGCTTTTCTGGCACTGAAACAAACTGAGCAGTCTTGTAAGATTTGGGCAAGTTTCCTGATGTAAAATGGGGATGTATTTTTTAATTATACCAACAATCTTCCTATATTGGGGACTGTAAGTGTTAGAAAAAGTCAAAACACCCCCTTCATTACATGGTCGTCTGTTAATACATGGGTCAATCAGATTTTTTCTATCAATAAAACCCACTATGGCTACAGCACAATTCAAGATACTGTTAGAATAGCCCTACGCCACAGCCTCTCCATCAGCCTCAATTTTAAACTGTTCCGGATCATAACAATTCCGTTTGATCTGAATGAGTTCCCCCACGGGATTATTTTTAACCACATGTGCTGGATGGAATTGGTGGCAGTAGGTTTCCTGTAAGGGCTCACAACAACCTCTCCTGTGGAACAAACTCCAGTTAGAGTAATATGCAGAAAATTATTTATAGTGTGTAAACTGGAGATTGAAGGTAGATAACTTACAAAGTCACAGACCCAGCATGGTCACCCCCCCCCCCCACACACACACACACACCAGCAAATATCATCTATATATCTGGCATACCAGGAAATGCTGGTGTGGAAGGGGTTATTGGCATTGGAAATATATAGTTCTTCCCACACACCCATGACAATATTTGCCAGAGTGGGTACCTGATGAACGCAGCACTCTTGCTGCTGTAACGCATTGTGGCCTATGTAAGGGGTTAATAAACCGCTGTTAATAATATTGGTCCACTTCCTGCTTTCCTAATCCTAGCGCTCCAAAGACCATCACATTTTTTATACTAAGTTCCAATCCTCTTTGGGGAGACCCGCAGGAGCTGCTTTGGGTTTTGGAATCAAGTAAAAGTTTGGTTAGATAGGACCTGGCCAGACATACAGCGCTCAGACTGCTTACATGACCTGTGGTGAGGTCCTTCCAGTTTTCGCCCGGTCATGTGACTGAACAGGAAGTGCTCCAGGAGTGGCGGTGTTTGGCAGCCAGCAGCAACATATCACCTCCACGGAGGAGTCAATCTACCAGGCCCTCATACGAAGTTGTGCAGGGGTGCACAACCACCTTGGTGAGTGGCCATTTGGCCCCCTGCACTTCACATATAAAACAGCAGATCTTCACATTGCGCTCCCAATCTTCTCTTTCATATCCTCAAGTAACAGGCTGCACAAACTACTGTCTCCCTTATCTTTTACACAAGATACCATGAGTGCTAAGATAACAAGAGGCTGCTCACACTGGTGTCCTCCATCTCTTTCTGATTTAATACAGAAGTTCCAGGGGTGTTGAGGTAAGAAGTGGCTGCTCACACTGCTGTCCTCCATATAATTCTCATCTAATACAAACAATTCCTATGGTGTGGAGTTAAGAAGAGGCTGCTCACACTGCTGTCCTCAATACATTTCTATCTTTTTGATAAAATACAGAAGATACCAGGGGTATGGAGTTAAGAAGAGGCTGCTAACAATGCAGGACACTTGTATTTATTAATGCTGGGTGGTTGCTATGACCTGAAGATTACCTATGCTACATACTGTCACCATTATTTCTATTCCTATTCTTGGACAGGTTCTTTGCCGGGTGTTTGGTCAGGTGCTTGACATTAGTGATTTTAAGGTATTATAGTGATACCTTCACCAGACAAATTGAGCATCATTTGATAAAAGTATTTAAGTATGCTCATACAATGACATTTCCTTTCTTTATTTTTTCTTTTTAAATTTTGATATTCCTTAAAAAAAAATACGTGAATTAAAACAAACAAGTCGACTATCCAAATATCCATAAAGATTTGGAATACTGTTTTTGTCTTTGCTTCTTTACCATTTCTTTTATCCATAAAAGCTGAACTAATTCTTCTTGATGCATTGTAGCATTTGGTATATGTGAAATAATCCATAATATATTCAGCGAAGAAAATATGTTAACAGGATTATCACACATGAAAATATCAAGCAAATTATAGAAGGTGATAGCAAATACATTGAAATAAATTGCTTTCTTTTCCCCAAGAATCGGAAGTGTATATTCAAAGACAGTTTAAGGACTCTGAATTAATTAGATTACAAAATTGGGAACTGGCATTGCTGCCAAACAGATGCACTCAAATAAGTGGAAGAATGAATAGTACATTATGAGTTTGTAAGGGGAGCGCTTCGCGAGGACACAAGTGACTCTTTCAGTTCTGCAGGGATAATTTAAGAAAAAGAAAATTGTTGTTGTATTCTTAGTATAGGTCAACCAGTTTGGAGGAAAACACTATTTTTTTAATATCTACTTTGTATTGTAACTTTAACACTTAAAGTATTTGTTTTTCTGCTGATAGAATACATAAAGCTAAAATCTCTAGCTTTACGGAACTTTTTTCTCCTTATATTAATGAATGTATATCCTTGGAGTGAAATTTATGGCCAATTTTTATCATTAGTGAAATTACCCCATTACAACATATAAGGGGTATTAATATTTTCAAGATGCTTCTACAAGTTTAAGCAAATGTAATCAATGTGCTCAGTGCATTTTAGATTATATTAACCAGATCGTGAAAACTTTTAACCAATCTTAATAAAAATGATTTTTATCTACAGTTCGTTTCCACACACAAGGGTAAAGCCACAGTGGCATCAAACTCACACAAGTGCAATACCAAAGAATCTCCCAATGCTCTCAGACAAATCAGGCAACTCAGACGTGCAGGATTTTTCTATACGGGACAAGGAAAAAATCACAGCTTGCTGCAGTCTTGGATCACTGACAGCTATGGGTGTGAGAGAAACATCACACTGCACTGACACACATGCGAGAGCAGCACGATATATGCCAAGGGCGGCAATGGAGATGGGGAGATTAATCTCTCCCTCTCCTATGCAGCTGCAATCCAATCACAGGATTGGATCACAGCTGCATGACAGTCAACTGATGCTTGCAGCAGAGCCTGAGCCAAGTATCATTAGCATAATGCATCCGATCTTCTTGCATCGAATGCCTTACCCTAGTGTGCCTCTACACCAGTGTTTCCCAAACTCCAATCCTCATGGCACCAAACAAGACACGTTTCAGGATTTGCTTAGGATTGGACAAGGCATCACCTGTGCAATACTAAGGAAATCCTGAAAACATAACCTGTTGGAGGCCGTGAGGACTGGAGTTTGGGAAACACTGCTCTACACTAATTGTAAGTCACTTACCATATTTTTTGGATTGTAAGACACACTTTTTTTCTCCAAAATTGGAGGCAAAATGAGTGTGTTTTTTAATCCGAAAGTAGTTTACCAGGGATGGGTGGGGGACGTGGTGGAGCAGAGTCACAGGAGGCAGGGTCACCACAGAAAGAATTTGGAGTAGGACAAAGATGCAGGCCTAAAGCTGGGGAAAGGTGTGTCCTCCGTATTATCCTGAAATTAATCACGTCGGAAGTGGCGAATGCACAGATTGGGATCTCGGTTCTCCAACATCTCAATCTACACATGCACTGCCTCTGCAGCCATTTTCCTAAAGCCATTGCATCCACTGGCTGGAAAACAATGACATCCACCTTGCACCACTCCTCCCAGTCTTGGGCCCATTGCATTTAACATTATTTACCATAAAGAAACATAGATTTTTAATACTTTGCAGAGCAATGCTCCCCAAATGTCAACCTCAATACCCACTATTCTGATTCCTCCAGACAGTATGAGTCTCTAAATTCTTAGTCATCAATCCCTTAGATAAATGAATGATTATTGTACTCATATGCAAAGCATCCTCAGATAGTTCCAACTCAGCCACACTGACTTGTAATAAGAGTCCAGGAGAAACTATGTTGATGATTTCTCTGAAATTTTGCATTTAAGCACAATACAGTGGGTGCAAAGAGTAATCCAAGCAGAGCTGTAACAACATGTGCATCCAAAAATGGCTACAGAAAACTGATAATGGGGAAGAATGGATGAGCTAAGACTAAAACCATCAACTGCAGGAGGGAAGTAGGGACAAACTTCAAGACACAGGGATTCTACCTAGCAACAACAAAATGCAGTGCATGGCATAGAAACACACACAATGAGTTGTTCCCATTCATGGGATACAAAACCCATCAACAGCGCTCTTGAGAACTGAAGTTGGGGGAGACTGTTGTAGAGGATCTTTTCCATGCAATAACTGCCTGAAGTATAGAATCCATGGACATCACCAAATGCTGGGTTTCCATGCAAGATGCAGCTCAATGAGGTTGAGATTTGGTGCATCACATTGCAGAATATTCCACTTTTTAGCCTTAAAATACTCCTGGGTTGCTTCACCAGTATGTTTGGCATCTTTGTCCTTTTGTACTGTGAAGTGCCGTCCAATTAAGCTTGCTACATTTGGTTGAATATGAGCAGAAAATATGACCTTGTACACTTCACAATTCACCCAGCTGCTTTTTTTCTTCCCTCACAACATTAATAAGGGCCATTATAAGCCTTGCATGCCTTGCTACCACTCTGACTCCACCATATTTTACTGTTTTACAGAGGATGCGCTTTGCTTTGGATCAGGAGTGCTTCCAAAGCCTCCCCTGTACTTTCTTCTTCCCATGATTCTGGTACAGGTCGATGTTAGTTTTAGGCAAAGTCTAATCTGGTCTTTACAATATGTCAGGCTGATTCTTGGTTTACATCTTGTGTTGTTACTCTCTGTATTATCTCTCATAAAGTCTTCTCTATATGGTAAAAAATGGGAAAGGAAATGGTGTTCACCAGTCCGCGCTGCCAGGATCCACTTATTCCAGGGAAGAAACTCACGATCAGATGTGACACGATCAAAACCCTCTATTGCATCCAACGCGTTTCAACGCCTTTCCTGGCGTCTTCCTCAGGGTAACCCTGAGGAAGACGCCAGGAAAGGCGTTGAAACGCGTTGGATGCAATAGAGGGTTTTGATCGTGTCACATCTGATCGTGAGTTTCTTCCCTGGAATAAGTGGATCCTGGCAGCGCGGACTGGTGAACACCGTTTCCTTTCCCATTTTTTACTGTGTGATTCCACGTGCAAGTGGTCGGTGGGAGTCCAGCAGCAGCCATCCGGATTAAACACTACATGTCTGCATACCAGTTGTGGGTTGCACAACTGAAATAGGTGAGTGGTTCCTTTATACCACCGGATTGGCAGTGTCTAAGTGATAAGGCACTATTGCGCCTCTTGTTCCCCTTCCCCCTTTTTTCTTTCATTCTCTATATGGTAGAATTAGATACTGAAATACCTACTTTCTGTAAAGTTTTCTTCACTTATGTGGATGCTTTAAAGAGGTAGTTCTTCACCATAGAAAGGGTTCTGTGATCACCTACCACTATTGTCTTCCATGGATGTTCAGGCCTTTTCGGCTTTTCAGTGCGTCTTTTTTTTTACAAAATGTACAAAGCTATTGATTCAGCCACTCCTAACATTTATGCTACCTCTAATGGATACATTTTTATCTCAGCCTAATGATTGTCTGTTTCTCTTCCATTGAAAGCTCCTTTGACCAGATGTTGTGGGTTCAGAGCAACAACTAGATGCAAATGCCACATCTGGAATCAGCTACAGACCTTTAACCTGATTAAGTAATGATGGATCAATGAAGAGAATAGCCCATGCAGCTCATTAAAGAGAAACAATCAGCAGGATTGTGCCAGGTAAACTACAGTCATGGCCGTACTGTTTCTGTAATACTGATTAAAATGTAAAATCGACATAGGGTATTATTTTCATGCAGTATTGTTATTGTTTGATATTGGAATTATCAATAATAATTTTTCTAGATGTTGTTATTGTTCTATATTCTTGTTAGGTCATATTAATATTGTTTTGCGATAAAGAAATTTCTGACACCACTTTAAGGTCACAGTATGGTTGTAAACTATTGAGTATATATGGTAGGTGTTTTATGATTGTAGAATACATGTGTTCCAGACTCAAATACAAGCCTCTGAATGGTTCCAAGCTCCATGCATTGTTTCCTTCTTGTGCTGCAGCTGTGGTTCACACATTTAAAAGATGAATGATGACCAACCAAAACAAACGTCAACAAATTCACCAAGTACTATTTTCAAGAGTTAGTGAATAAATTCAAGTGGAATTGAATTTTTCTTGCATTTTACAAAAATCTTCTCTTGCCAAAATGCAGTTTTTTTATTTGCTTCTGCGTTGACTCAGCAAAATGGTCTCTGATGCCATATTACTAAACCATAGAAAATCATAAAAATGTTGTTCGCAGATTAGGCTTGACATCGTCAAAGACGTAATCCTCATGGTCTCAGTTGCTAGCTTTATGGTTCCAGGTTTGCTAGGCATGGAAAAACATAGCATATATGTCCGCAAACATTGAGGACCACGCCATGATGTCTTAGACAGTTGTGGCACTTCAGGGGTTAAGGTGCCACAATAACATTAACCAGGGTTAATTCCCCCACACAAAGCTGGATACTGCACTTGCACCTCTAGGCCAGAAGGGGGAGCTAAAGCAGCTACCCTATATATTCTGGTGTAGAGAGGAAGTGAGTAGTTCAGTGCGGTGCAGCACTGATGAAGAAAAGACTGTGGTTTAAAGGGGCTGCCTTAGGCTTCTCCACAGTCTGCTACTCAATTCCAGGCCTAGCCAGAGTCTGAAGAGAGGAGTTTAGGAAACAGAGGAACACATCTGGGAGACTGAGTTACCTCAAAACTCGCCCCAGAGGAGCGCAGAGACCGGATACCGGATTCGAATCTGTGACTGAAACACGCAGCACAGTAACACCGGAATAGTGATGGTTATATATCTACAAAGTACCACAGCGAAGCAACATGGCGGGGTCAGAAGCACTAAGACAAGACTCAAGTTGCCTAGCAAGTGGGTACCTATGAGGAGAAACAGGGCCACACAAACAGCACAGCAGTGGAAGCTGAGGACCCGTACAGGGTGGGAGCAGCCCGGCCCCGGTACAGACTCCGTGGACAGTACTCTGCTAACAACATCTGCAGTAAAGACTTGGAAAACATCAAAACCGTGAGTCTGTGTGATCCTTGTGTTCAGCCCCTGCGTTCCCTCACAAGCAGCTATCATCTCTACTACTACCCCTACTATCCTGCAACATCCATAGCATCAATCATAGACTGTAACTACCACTGTCCGGGGAACCAGGCTCTACCTGCGGAGAGCCGTTACATCACCGCCTGCCAAACATCATCCCTGGAGGTTCTGCAGCAGCGGTTGTCACCCTGACCACAACCCGTGGGTGGCGTCACGACAAACTCCCGTGTAAATATTCCCCCCTTTTACTTGTGGAACCCGGGACATGGTCCAGACTAAAACCGCCATGATATCCCCAGCAGTACCTCGGTCCGGTACCAAGTACCCCGTCCCAGTGGGCTCCACACAGTGGCCTGTTTAGGTTCATAAGCAGAACCCGCATGGGTCTTGCCAACTGAATCCTTAGCCTAGCAACCAAGGCCCTGGGGTTTTCAGCACAGCAGAAGATACAATGAGGACCGGACTGTTATCAGTAAGGAGCAGAGGGGGCAGATAGGTGAGCCCTGAGGTCAGCATAAGGTTTATTTCTCTTTTTACATATTATGTCAATGATGCTCTGGGACCTCACTTAAATTATTGCTGTCCTCGTCAATCTGAATCTGAAAATTAAAAAAGCATAGCAAAATAAAAACATTCACTGCTATAAAACTTTGGAACATCTGGGCACCTTCTTTATAAAGTGGTAGTCCTTGACGCAACTTTCCCCACAGTCATTCTAGGTTAATGACCTCAGAATGACAATCTAGAACATTTCCAACATAAAGTGGAATTGGATCCAGTCCTTCTCAGTTACGCAGCTTGGTACAGAATTACACAGTCCTTAGTGAGAGTGTAAAAATCTTCCAGTGACAGCAGGGCCCTTTAAACCAGAACAAAAGGGCACCACAGAAATAATAAAAAATAAAACAAAAATATAAGTCTAGCTTATCCGGCTTAGTCCAGGCCTACTCAGCCATGAGGGTAATCAGGAACAGTTTCTCCATAAAAAAAAAATCACATACAGGTCTTTACAGCCACGAGGATATCCTGGGGACCGCTATGCTCGGGTTGGCAGACGCGTTTTGCCAACTTCCTACCCATTAAATCCAGCTCTCCAGTGATCTCTATGCCCCAGCCTCACCCTTCCCAGTGACATATATGCTCCCAGCCTATCCTATGATGTGTATGGCTCTATCAAATCTGGAAAAGCAGTTGAAAAGCCCATGATCAATATCACCGAACATCAAGCAGCCCCAGCCACCACAGTAGGGGTGAGTTGATTGTTCAACCAAGTATAGCGGGTAATTTCAAGTTGATAATTTTGTATGGCCGCCGAAGGACGATAGACATTTCCAAATGGCCCCTGGCAGAAAAGGGTTCCCCGCCCCTGGTCTATGATGTTCTCTGAGTCAGGTTATGTGTGCAAAATTTCGTGATTGCAGATGCGACTTCTTTGTATATATGGAATGATAGGAGCAAGCTGCCATGACGGCATTATATAAACATATATTGTGTGTATGGCACTGGAATGTACCACAGGAATGTCAAACTAAACAGTAAAAAATGTGAAATACAGGATATTGTATATGAGAGGACTATTTGAATCCAGCAAGGCGGAGGGATACAGTGAAGGCAGGAGTGTGGCTGTTATGGTCACATGATCCTCCCACAATCTCTCCTGTTCATCGCAGCATGGAAGGGGAACAAGCACTCAAAAAACATAGAAAAAGGGATTTTTTATTCATGATATTCACTGTGAGCATTTTTTTGTGAATATTTTCACTTCTTTTCAAACTTTTGCCAAAAAGTCTGTCATGACACAACCCCTTTAAAAAGCAAATATACTTTTAAGATATATTTTTGTTGTATCTAAATATGTTTTTTTTGCTATGTGACTTACCGAGTTGATGATAGATTTGTTTCATGAACAAATATTAAGCTTTACCAGATTTAAGCCACAAATTGGCTTTTCTGCCTTTCGAGTCATCTCTAGTGGTTTCCAAAAGAAGTCTACACACATAACCTTTCTGCTCCTCTTGAATGTGATATAAGAAGTGAATTTCTGTCAGACTTCTCGTAATCCATTTGTTTCCTTTGTAGCATTATGACAGTTTTATTTACTTCTTGGCATTTCAAGCTGTGGAGCGTAAGCCATAATGAAAGTCGAGCCGTCGCTCTTTTTTTTATCCAGCGGAAATTCATGTTGAATTTAATGCAGTTGAGGCAACTGTAATCCATTAATATCAAATACAATAATGGTAAATAATTGAAGACATGGTATAATTAACCCTCTTAATGATGGAAACATTTTCTTTATTTTAACTTATCTGCAATACCTTTTAGTTTTTTCACTCGCATGGATGGATGAACTCGTTTTCCTGATAAATCGGATAAATATTCACACTTTTTTTCTCATTTCCTTTTTCACTATTAATTTAAAATTCAATTTATGCTTAGATTCATTTACTGTTGATTATTAACTAATATGTCCCTCAAAAAGTGTAAAAGTAAAGGTGTCTAACCCCTTTACGACCCAGGATGTATATATGCGTCCTTGGCCGTGTCCCTCCCCCTGATTCGAGCATATGTGTCTGTGGCGCCCCACCGGGTAGGCCGCCATCAGAGGTACTGCACTCCTGCAATTAAGGAGCGTTGTTCCTCTGCTTTCCAGGTGCTTAGATGGTGCAGTTGAACCCAAAGTACACACACAGCACACAAACCCTTAGGCCCCTGGGAAGGTGAGTGGACCAAAAGGGAGGACCCAGGTTCATGTAGGGGCACAGGGAAGTGTCTAGGAAGTAGTAGGAGCAGTCGTCAGGAGGAATAGCAACAGACAAGGAGGAGTGAGGAAGTTGGGTGTGTAGAGGCTGTGTGGTGTCCAATCCCGTGGGCAGGAGCACGACCACACTCGCCCACGTGAGGGAGAGACCGACAGGCGAAGGAAGAAAAGAGAGCCCTTGGGGTGCGGAAGAGACATCGATCACCCGTACGCCCGTATCTGGTGAGACAGAAGGGCTGGTGGATGACACAGAGACCTGGACCTGAACCGGCGGATGCTGTATGCCTAAACTGTTGAACCGGTGGCCCCGGGCTTCTAAAAGGAGCTGTGGCCAAACACCCAACACAACTTGGGGAAGGTAGCTGAACTAGAGAGCAGGTACTTTAGCTCTGTGCTGTGGAGGCGCTGAGAGCCTGGGGGGCCGAGCGGTGTCACGCTCGTCCCAAAAGAGAGCTGACCCTTATAGAGCTGGGAAGAGAACAAGAGACCACCAGAGACTGAGACACGTAGAGAGAAAGAAAGGGCACAAACCGTGGCTCGACAGCACTGTCCCAGTTCTGGAAACAATACTGAATCGAAGGTTGGCAAGGGATGTACCCGGCTGCCATGCTAAAAAAACTGAGTAAAAGTAACAGAGCTCCAGCTGTGGTGTGTGAGACTTTTATTAGCGGCGATCATTGGCCGCAGGGGCTGCATGCAACATCGGGGTACTGCCAACCCAGTGAACATCTGCCAAGGTATGAACTGACTACTCATCCTGGTGCTCTGGGGACAGCGCTCCACCTACGGGAAGTGGAACCATCCAAGCTGCTGGTCATCGTCCCCAGAGGATCTGAAGCAGCGGCGGCCTCCCTGGCCGCATACCGCAGGTGGCATCACGAATATACCTAATCCCCTCAGACTCTCCCTTCATCTTCCTCCGTTTATTAAAATGACACCGCCAGGGTCACGGGACCGGGTCTCGGCCCCCGTCTGTCCTCGTGAAAAGAACTGAGAAGGTAAAGAGAACAACTAGTAACTGCTCGGTTCCTGAGTCTTCCCCGGCCCAATAGGGTTTAATCTATTATATGCAATTTAAATCGAGTGACATTTTTGATTTGTGTGAAACACAACTACAATAGGCCGTCTATATCATAAGATAGCTGTTGCAGTCCCTGTATCAAAGATACATGAACATAAGAACAGAAGGGGTTAAACCGCGCTGCTATCTTCCAAAAATGAAATCTCCTGGTAATATTCAAAGTGTGATTTATTTTGATACATTTCAGAGAATGAGGGTATGTGCCCACATAGTGGTTTAACGTCGGTTTAGCAGCGAAAACCGCCGGCGGTTTAGCATAGGTTTTATTTAAATTTATGTAAATCCTAAGCAGCGTTAGGACTTACAAGTAACCCTATGTAATTTAGAAAACGCTGTGCACACATAGTGGGTTTATGTGAGCGGATCTGCCAGAGGTTGAGGTTTCCTAGCGGTTTAGGAGCATACAACATGTCAATTCTTCTCAGTGGTTTTTGATCGTTTTCATGAACAAAATCCTCCATAGAAAACCGCCGGAAAAACCGACTGAAAAACGCTGTGCACACGCTGAAAAAACCGCTGGGAAACAGCTGGAAACTTCAGAGCTCAGAACTCTAGGCTCCTGCAAATTTCCACCGGTTTACTGACGGTTTGAACGTCACTAAACCACTATGTGGGCACTTACCCTGAAGGGGAGATTTTCAAAAGCGCATCAAGTTTTTCTTTTTTGTTATGTGAGAGACCTGAGGTATTGCTCCATTCTCTTCCTGGATGTTCAGTGTGCCCACATATCCATATTTTTCTCATTTTCTTTCATGATCATTGATAATCTTTATTTCACATCACTAAATCTTTATTTCACAACACTAAAGAGATTCTCTTATGGACTGTTTATTGTATTGGGTGATACTATGACCACTGTTAAGTATTGACTCTGTGCTTGTTTCTCATGGTCTTTTCGACATCCTAACATTATTATGCTCATTTGTGTTCATTTTCATGTAGATATTTGCTTACACACATTCATGGTTAAAGGGAACCTTGTACCTTGTCAGTACACCCAAAACCATTAGCAGTTCTACATGCTTATCTAAAATCCCTCTCTGAAAGTCCCAGCATCTAGTATCACACATAAACTGATCATTGGAAAAAGTATTTCTAAAAACCGTTAGCGATATGCTAGAGATGGCAGTGACTAGTCACAGGGGCGTTAGGTACCTGGCTAATAGGACCAGTTTGCATGTTATCACGCCCATATGAGCATGATAACATGCTTTACAATGGGTACGGCTTTGTACCTCTTAGCATTGAGCGTATCAGGTCGCTGGAGTATGTGTACGAAGCTTCAAAAACTCTCACTGCCAATGATTGGAAGTCGTCCATACTTCCGGTCATGCACTCTACTCCTCTCTTTATCTGGGACGTACACCTGGCTTCTGAGTAGTGCACATGTCCAGAAGTGTGGACGGCTTCCAATAATGGATAGTGAGCATCTTTGAAGCTGGGTACAGTCTGAGACCCTCAATGCTAAAAGGTACAAAGATGTGAGCATTCGTGGCTTTGTATCATGCTGCTATGATGCTGGATGTTGTAAAGCATGTCATCACAAGCATAGAGGCATACCATGCAAGGTTTGCAAACTACCCATGGACATAATACTCTTGTGACTAGTGAGTCATTAGCTAAAAGATCATTTTTCTAAAGATCGTTTATGTGGGCTACTAGATCCTGAGACTGTTAGGGAGGGATTCTAGATATGCAGCCATAACTAATTATGGTAGTGATTGCACTAGAGACCTGACATTTTCCCTTTAAGGTGTTGATCATTGGAGCTGTTAGTCAACAACTTTTTACTTAGTGCAGCTATTTTCTTTTAAAGGGAGCCTGTCACCCCCCCTAACCAGGGGCTATTAAAGTAGAAGAGCCACCTTTAGCAGCACTAAGGTTGCATTCTGTGAAGATGGCTCTTATCTCTATATCCTCCAGGGACACCGAAATAAAGAGTTTTATAAATTTCCCGCCATGTATGCTAATACCTCTATTGGGTCCGGGTGGTATAATGATGAACTCACACTGCAGGGCTGGGAATCTAGAGCCAGCACAGTGAGAATCACTGTGCCTGTCCTCATCTTCCTCCACCTCTTTCCTCCCCACCCCGTAGTGTGAATACATAATAACACATTGCATCTGGGCCCCCCGCTATACGCAGGTGCGATCTCAGTGATCTAAGTTCTCGGGCAGTGCCTGAGAACTGAATGAAGAGCACAGGCGCCGATGACGTGCGAAGGAATAGAGGAGGCGGTGCCCGAAGGCCAGAGGAGTATGATGGACAGTAACAAGGCGAATGTACCTCCCGTACCTAATAGAGGTATTAGCAAACATGGCGGGAAATTTATAAAACTCTTTATTTCGGTGTTCCTGGGGGGTATAGAGATAAGAGCCACCTTTACAGAATGCAGCCTTAGTGCTGCTGAACGGGGTTCTTTTAGTTTAATAGGCCCTAGGGAGGTGACAGGTTCCCTTTAAATGTATCAATAAAAGTAATATTTCATATATCTCTCACTTCAGAGTTGTTATCACTTTAGATCGTTGTGAGTTATGTTTTGGCCTTCTTATTTTGGTCTTAACGGATGTTTTTCTTTCTTTTCTTGCTTTAAATTCACTTTGGTCTTTTATAAAGTTGAATTATTTTTTTTCCTTTTGTATTCTTTATTTTATGTCTTTTCTCCCAGATAATTTTGTTAAAACCATCTTTATCTTAGACACATATCCTTGGCCTGTGTGCAACATATCTAAGAGGTTTTTGCTATGGATGACATACTGAATCTTTTGTTTGTTTCCTGCATCCTTCATGCTGTTTTTGTACTTTGTCCGTAGATTTCTGCTTGTTAAAATCAAGAAAAAAACATTTCTGTTGACAAAATATATTCATTTACAAAGAACCTAACACAATGATCAAAATATAAATGCAAGGGCTTTTAGGTCAATACATCTCAGAAGAGCAAAAATTATTCATTTGTAATAGTGGAGAAATACAAGAAATTTGAAAATTATTAAATATTCTGCCTTAATATTCCGCTTTCCAATCTGTAGCAAAGCTCATAATGACATACCGGATATTTTTTAATTAATAGACACATTTTTTTCTCCCCAAATTGGGGGGGGGGGAAATGGGAGTGCATCTTATAATCTGAAAGCAGCTTCCTTAAAGGGGGAGACCGGCAGCAGCAGTGTAGTGGGGTCACAGATGGCAGGGATGTTGTGGCACCATGTTAGGCTGGCACCGTGCTGCCGAGTTTTGCCCTGGTCTGCCGTGGACCGGTTGGAGCTTGGGGGTTTTCCCGGGGGCACGTGGCAGTGGCGCTGTGCGGTTCGGGGGATGCTGCACCTGATTGCCAGGTGTGTGCTGTGGTTGCCGGCCATGCGCGGGGCTGCGTGAGCTGTGCTTTGAATGGGTGCACAAATGGCGTTTTCTGTGCGCTCGGCTGGGGTGAGGTGAGTGAGGTTTTGTGTGTGGCAGGTGGCTGTGGTGCACATCGGGTGGCTGGGGGCGGCATTCTCCCAGGTCGTGTGACATTGCCGCTGTGCGCTTCTGGGGGGGGCTTCTGGGTTTTGGCCGGATTGCCGTGGAATGCAGTGGGGCTGTCAGTGTGGCCCTAGCCTTAGGCTATGGGTTGAACTAGATGGACTTAAAGTCTTTGTTCGACCTTAAAAACTATGTTACTATATATTACAATGTTACCAGTGATGTGATGATGTAGACCGGAGCATGGAAGGAGGGTGGAGGAGGCATCATGGTGGAGTGATTTGCGCTGCATTGATTACACAACATTAACACAATGGATGAATGGAAGATAGCGCAAAGGCAGCACATGCATAGATCAAGATCTCAGCTGCCTGAGCTGCCTCCGACGTGATGGACTTTAGGAAAATAGCTGCAGATATGGAGGGTGTGCAGATTGTGAACTTACCTCTCCGAGATCTCAATCTGCAGATGCGCTGCTTCAGCAGCCATTTTCATTTCATCCATCACATCACTGCTGGGAGATCAAAGCCACTCAAACCTCTCCACAGTAACACTTCCATGCCCACAGCATCACCTCACTGGCACCACAGCGTTCCTGCCTACAAAACTGCTACAAACCTGACACTGGTGGGAAATTAATGCTGCCTAAACAGCTTCACCATGACACCCCTCCCTTCTGGGTCCTGCAGCATCACTGACCCTGCCTCCTGTGACTCCGCTCTACCAATGCCACCGCACCAGGTGAATTTAGATAATGATTGAAAAACAGTCATTGGCATTATAAGACAGAACCCAATGAAAATGAAAAAATATTTTTTTTCTCTTTTCCTCCTCTAAATTTGGGGTGCATTTTTTAATCCGTCAAATATGGTACTTACATATACATATACAGTTGTGACCAAAAGTATTGACACCCCTGCAATTCTGTCAGATAATACTCAGTTTCTTCCTGAAAATGATTGCAATCACAAATTCTTTGGTATTATTATCTTCATTTAATTTGTCTTCAATAAAAAAACACAAAAAGAATTGTCCTAATGCCAAATTGGATATAATTCCACACCAAACATAAAAAGGGGGTGGACAAAAGTATTGCCACTGTTAGAAAAATCATGTGATGCTTCTCTAATTTGTGTAATTAACAGCACCTGTAACTTACCTGTGGCACCTAACAGGTGTTGGCAATAACTAAATCACACTTGCAGCCAGTTGACATGGATTAAAGTTGACTCAGCCTTTGTCCTGTGTCCTTGTGTGTACCACATTGAGCATGGAGAAAAGAAAGAAGACCAAAGAACTGTCTGAGGACTTAAGAAACCAAATTGTGAGGAAGCATGAGCAATCTCAAGGCTACAAGTCCATCTCCAAAGACCTGAATGTTCCTGTGTCTACTGTGCGCAGTGTCATCAAGAAGTTTAAAGCCCATGGCACTGTGGCTAACCTCCCTACATGTGGACGGAAAAGAAAAATTGATGAGAGATTTCAACGCAAGATTGTGCAGATGGTGGATAAAGAACCTCGACTAACATCCAAACAAGTTCAAGCTGCCCTGCAGTCCAAGGGTACAACAGTGTCAACCCGTACTATTCGTCGGCGTCTGAATGAAAAGGGACTGTATGGTAGGAGACCCAGGAAGACCCCACTTCTTACCCCGAGACATAAAAAAGCCAGGCTGGAGTTTGCCAAAACTTACCTGAGAAAGCCTAAAACGTTTTGGAAGAATGTTCCCTGGTCAGATGAGACAAAAGTAGAGCTTTTTGGGCAAAGGCATCAACATACAGTTTACAGGAGAAAAAAAGAGGCATTCAAAGAAAAGAACACTGTCCCTACAGTCAAAGATGGCGGAGGTTCCCTGATGTTTTGGGGTTGCTTTGGTGCCTTTGGCACTGGACTGCTTGACCGTGTGCATGGCATTATGAAGTCTGAAGACTACCAACAAATTTTGCAGCATAATGTAGGGCCCAGTGTGAGAAAGCTGGGTCTCCCTCAGAGGTCATGGGTGTTCCAGCAGGACAATGACCCAAAACACACTTCAAAAAGCACTAGAAAATGGTTTGAGAGAAAGCACTGGAGACTTCTAAGGTGGCCAGCAATGAGTCCAGGCCTGAATCCCATAGAACACCTGTGGAGAGATCTAAAAATGGCAGTTTGGAGAAGGCACCCTTCAAATATCAGGGACCTGGAGCAGTTTGCCAAAGTAGAATGGTCTAAAATTCCAGCAGAGCATCGTAAGATACTCATTGATGGTTACCGGAAGCGGTTGATCACAGTTATTTTGGCTAAAGGTTGTGCAACCAAGTATTAGGCTGAGGGTGCCAATACTTTTGTCTGGCCCATTTTTGGAGTTTTATGTGAAATGATCAATGTTTTGCTTTTTGCTTCATTCTCTTTTGTGTTTTTTCATTGAAGACAAATTAAATGAAGATAATAATACCAAAGAATTTGTGATTGCAATCATTTTCAGGAAGAAACTGAGTATTATCTGACAGAATTGCAGGGGTGTCAATACTTTTGGCCACAACTCTATACTTTTTCTTCTTGTCTAATATATTTAACAAGGAATAACATATGAAAAACATCCCATACCTTTGTACGCCTAATACATTTACAGTGCTATATACTAGATATTTATGCAAAAAAAAATATGTTTTATGTCACAATTCTCTATGACCCAAAAGTCTTTTTTACTTCTCTATCCATGCTACTGTTTAAAGGCTTGTTGCGTGCTTCGACGGGTCGCAATGATTGCGACCCATCGAAGCACGAGACTGTGCGAAACGGCCCGTTGTTGCGACCCCCATCCTCCCTCCACTACCCCTGCAAAACCGCCTGTTTTTATGGATTTATCAATAAAGAAACACTGCTGAAACCTGCCCGGTGAGTTGCTGGAATTCTCTGGATGACTGTTTTATGTCTTGGTTCCTTGGCAGGTCATCGGCGCATGGAGCCGCCCTGGTTTCGGCATTGAGGAACTCCAGTATACAAGAAGTTATCGCTAGTGACCACAGGAGATATGGTTCTTAAAACTTTACGTTTATTTACAGCACAGCTGGAGTGAATAACGCGGACCCTGTAAGTATAATGAGGACTCTTTACTTGCTGCATCAGAGTCACCCCAGTCACAAACCCGAACAGTTTGCCCATCCCTAATAGTGATTATTGGGTCACAGATACAGGACAGAGACACTAGGAGGTGCCATGACATCTGGGTTACGTTATGTTTATTTGGAATGTATTTACTAACTATTGAAAGGCCTTTTGACTGTATAATAAAGTATCAAACAATATGTTCGAACCCATGTGAACTGTGTTATTGCCAATTAAAATTTATGTTATAAAAAATAATTAATAATGGCATGCAGAGGCCAAATCACCAAGATCCAAACACTGTCCAAATATTTCTGTACCCAACTGTAACTGTGATTAGGTTTCCCACGTGTATCTAGATGGTGACACATCACCCTCTATATTGTTTCAAGCAGGCTTACTTTCAGAGCACGCTCCATACACATGCACCCTGTAAAGAAGGGGGCAGAAAATATTCTTTAGAAGAGAGTTAGTTACCAGGATTTTGGGACTAACAAAACACATGACAGCAAAGTGCTGACCGCGGCAACCAATCAGCGAAGCAGCTCGCGACTTGGCGGGAGAATTGAATCCCACGCTGCTCAGCCAATGAGTGAAGCGGGTTTCAAAACTCCTGCCAAGAAGTGAGCCGCGAGCACTGATTGGTCATCGCCAACCACAGCGACCAATCAGTGCTCACAGCACGTGGTTTTAATGGTGCTTCATTGATTGGTCACCACTGACCACGGTGACCAATCAGCAAAGCAGCTCGCGCCTTGGCAGGAGATTTGAATCCTGCGCCGCTCAGCCAATCAGCAGCGCGAGATTCAAATCTTCTGCCAAGGCGCGAGCCGCTTCAGTGGTTAGCACTGTATGGTGGTTCAGTGGTTAGCATTGTATGGTGGCTCAGTGGTTAGCACTGTAAGGTGGCTCAGTGGTTAGCACTGTATATGGTGGCTCAGTGATTAGCATTGTATGGTAGCTCAGTGATTAGCACTGTACGGTGGCTCAGTGGTTAGCACTGTATGGTGGCTCAGTGGTTAGCACTGTATGGTGGCTCAGTGGTTAGCACTGTATGGTGGTTCAGTGGTTAACACTGTATGATGGCTAAGTGTTTAGGTGGCTCAGTGGTTAGCACTGTATGGTAGCTCAGTGGTTAGCACTGTATGGCGGCTCAGTGGTTAGCACTGTATGGTGACTCAGAGGTTAGCACTGTATGGTGGCTCAGTGGTTAGCACTATATTGTGGCTCAGGGGTTAGCACAGTATGGTGGCTCAGTGGTTAGCACTGTATATGGTAGCTCAGTACTTAGATGGCTTAGTGGTTAGCACGGAATGATGGCTCCGTTGTTAGCACTGTATGGTGGCTCATTGGTTAGCACTGTATGGTGGCTCAGTGGTTAGCACTGTATACGGTGACTCAGTGGTTAGCATTGTATGGTGGCTCAGTGGTTAGCACAGTATGGTGGTTCAGTGGTTAGCACTGTATGATGGCTCAGTGTTTAGGTGGCTCAGTGGTTAGCACTGTATGGTGGCACAGTGGTTAGCACTCTATGGTGGCTCAGTGGTTAGCACTGTATGGTGGTTCAGTGATTAGCACTGTATGGTGTCTCAGTGGTTAGTACTGTATATGGTGGCTCAGTGTTTAGCTGGCTCAGTGGTTAGCATGGATGGTGGCTCAGTGGTTAGCACTGTATGGTGGCTCAGTGGTGAGCACTGTATGGTGGCTCAGTGGTTACCACTGTATGGTGGCTCAGTGGTGAGCACTGTATGGTGGCTCAGTGGTTAGCGCTTTATGACGGCTTAGTGGTTAGCACGGTATATGGTGGCTCAATGGTGAGCATTGTATGGTGGATCAGTGATGGGAGGCAGGCACATGGGAGCAAGAAGGCACATAGGAGGCAGGGTCACAGGGGAGGGAGAAGACACAGAGGACGCAGAAGCCACAAGGGAGGCAGAATGCAGAGGGGAGGCAGAGTCACAGGGGGACGCAGAGTCATGGGAGAGACAGCGCACACAGGGAGAGACAGCGCACACAGGGGCTGAGAGCACACAGAGTGGAGAGAAAGGCACAAGTAAGACAGAGCGCACAGGGGGAGAGACAGCAGAGAGGAGAGAGCGCACAACAGGACACAGACACAGAGACTTCCCTCTCGATGCAATAGCATCTGGCCTATTTCTAGTAGTATTAATATTAACGCACAAACCTGTCTCAAGCATCTCGATAATTTCCCAACAGGAATTTTAAATGTTCCCTTTCAGAATAAAGACTAAAGACGAGATAATACATTTTAATGGAGTTGAATCCTACTCAAATTTTACAAAAGTCTGTATTCATCAAAATGCTGATTTTTTTTAGTGTAATTTGCTTCAGTGCAAATTTAGCGATGGTTCAAATTTTTCTGAACTATGAACGACCATCAAAATCTGCTACTGACCAGCAGTCATCCATCTTTGTTGCAACTTTGTATCATGTCGGCTGCAATGAATTCCCGAATCCCTTGGTAGCTAAGCCCCGACTTCCATGTTTTCAAGACCTTGGAAAGCCATGCACATATGTCCCAAAAATGTACATCCATGAATCAGGGATTCGCGACTTAGAACTCTTGGCAACTCTCTGGCCTAGAAAACCCAGAAACCTTACCCTTGCAACTGAGTTCCAAGGGATTTCAGTAATGTCAATTTCAGATGTGATGAGGACTGGCTGGGTAGTGATGAAGAGCACAGTGGCCAGTAAGGTAAGCGTTGGGGTGACTATAAAGAGTTTTATTATTTTTTACATATTAAAGTTATGGTTATTATGCTCTGGGATCTGAAGTGATACCACAACATAACAAGGCTACTAAATTGGCTGAGAATACCTCTGCAAATCAAATTTACCAGGTAAAAATCCACATTGGTGAATTAAGGTTTTGACTGTTTAGCTCAACTTTTATAAATGCCTAAGGAACAGAAATCCTGAAGATAGTACATAATAACTGGATTTCCCATAAGGATGAGCTAGGCCATGGCCTAGGTGAGAGGTTCCGAACCTTTCTGACATTGAGAGCAATATTTAGCCCTGAAAGAGTTTGGTGAGGAACATCAACTCGAAGAGAAGGTCATGAGCCACATCCAGCTCTCAGAGATGATTGTGAGCCACATACAGCTCTGAGAGAGGATCGCGAGCCACAATCAGCTCTGAGAGAGGGTCATAAACCATATACTGCCCTGAGAAAGGGTTGTAGCCACATACAGCTCTGAGAGAGGGTCATGAGCCATATACTGCCCTGAGAAAGGGTTGTAGCCACATACAGCTCTGAGAGAGGGTCATGAGCCATATACTGCCCTGAGAAAGGTGTAGCCAATACAGCTTGAGGATCGCGAGCCACAACACTAGAGTCATGAGCATTACTGCCTGAGAAGGTGTAGCACTACGCTTGAGAGGCGAGCTACATCCAGCTCTGAGATAGTGTTGCGAGCCACATCAGCTCTGAGAAGTGTGCGAGCCACATCCAGCTCTGAGAGAGGGATACAAGTAACATCCAACTGTTAGAGAGGGTCACAAGCCACAATTAGCTCTGAGAGAAGATTGCAAGCCACATTCAGTAATAACAGAGGGTAGTAAATCACATACAGCATCTGCCCCTTCACAGTAGTGGAACCCAAAGCCCCCATTTCTGGTATAATGACAAAGCTCTTACTCCTTACCTTACCCCTGTACCTTACTTTACCTCTTCTGTGTGGGCATAGCCAAAAAAGTCATCATCTGGAGACCTTTTCTTCAAAGCTTTTTGCTAGCCCTTGTGCTTATGCACCAAGCTGGAGGACAGTTGCAATCTAGACATTACGGACCTGTGAGCCACATGTGGCTCCCAAGACGAGGTAGGGGACACTGGCCTAGTGCTCAGTGGTCAAGGGGTCTATATGCAGAAGTACAGAATAATTAACAACTAAATATTTACAAATGTTTCACTATAACTTTGAAAATGCCATATAAAGTGCTGTATTAAAAATTTATATACAAATACAATGCATAAATTGAGAAGTATGTCCACAATGCCCATCTCTCCAGCTTGAGGTTTACTGTTCATCCACAGGAGGCAGCACTGCAGTTACTTACTACAGCTTCTTGCATTGCTGCCTCTCTGAAGATGATCCTATATTCTGGTTGACAGACAACGTCGGAGATGTCAGTGCAGCGCCGGCTCTCTGCTTTTATTACCCTCACCACCGAGACTTCTAAGTAACTAAGGCAAAAGATGTCACAAGGTGGTGAAGTTAGTAGCAATGAATAACACTAGCACCACGAGGGGGGGGGGGGGGGCCAGAATTATTGTACTTTGGCCAAGGGCACAGAATTGTAAATCCAGCCCTGAAGAGACAGGAATAAGCACTAGATGTTACTTCATAATGATTCTAAAAGGCAGCCTTACTAGCCAGGGTGATGAGTCTCATATATAGGTGAATCTCAATTAACTAGAATATCATCAGAAAGTTAATTTTTTAGTAATTCAATACAAAAAACATAATTTTCATTACATAGAGTCATTACAAACAGAGTGATCTACTTCAAGTGCTTATTTTTCTAAATGTTGATGATTATGGCTTACAGCCAATGGGCGGCACGGTAGCTCAGTGGTTAGCACTGCAGCCTTGAGCACTGGAGTTTGTATGTTTCCCCCCCCCTGTTTGTGTGAGTTTTCTCCGGGCACTCTGGTTTTCTCCCACAGTTGAAAGACATCACTGATGGGATTTTAGATTGTGACACCCCAATGGGGACAGTGTTGCAAATGTATGTAAAGGGCTATGGAATTAATAGCGCTATATAAATGAATAAATATTATTATAATGAAAACCCAAAGGCCATTATATCAGAAAATTAAAGGAAAGAGGATGAAGGGTGCTGTGCTGCCATATTCTACAAGACATCAAAGGGTGAATATTAAATTGATTAATTAGTCAACACATGTAAGGACTCCTTGGAACGACCCTGAAACATGGCAATATGATATTGATTTGTTCTGAGAAAGGGCCAGGGAGCCCTGAAATGTGTTAATTAATATATCAATAGTATAGTCACCCTTTGATGTCTCATAGAATACGTCAGCGCAGTTTTTAGTCTTTCATCCTCCCTACTCTGTTTGTACGATGCTGGTGACTGCTGCAGCCGTGATCTGCTTTTATAGTGGTTGTGACTCTCACAACCACACAAGGTAAGCCTCTAAAACCTATTTAGATCATATTTTATCTCTCAGACCCTTCATCCTCCCTACTTAAATTTTCTGAGATAATGACCTTTCGGTTTCCATAATCATCAACATTAAAGTCACTTGATTCCTCTCATAGCAGTGTAATATCCAATCATGTTGCTGTCATCTATTCTCACCCATTGTACCAGTGCATGTTAAATATACCTGTGACTGCTGCAATGATCTCCTTGTAACATCAGCTTGAATCATATAGTGTAATGGTAATATTCCAACACTGCTTGCTGTCATCTACTTTCTCAACCCATTGTACCAGTGCATGTTAAATATACCTGTGACTGCTGCAATGATCTCCTTGTAACATCAGCTTGAATCATATAGTGTAATGGTAATATTCCATCTCTGCACTTATTGCAATGTTTCCTGTGTCTTCTGTATGCCTGTATGCATTCCTCTCACCAGTATATGACAATTTGCCACATTTGTAAATGTTATCTCGTTGAAGGTGTTATAGTGTAGAGGAAGCCTTGCCTAATGTCTGTGGCCTTACATCCTTTCACCCCTGCTGTTTCTTGTAGATGTTAATTACCTGATACCATGTTCCCTCCCACATTCCCCTCACCTGAATCTGGTAGTGTGTCCCATGAATTTAGTTCAGTCTTAAGGTGTACACGTGTGGGGGGTCGTACACGTGTGGCATCTCATGCAAAGTGGCATTGAATGCTAAGTGGATGCAGTTATTTCATGGCAGTTAGTCAGGGCAGGAGTCAGGTAAGCCACTCTATTTAACAGGGAGAAAAAACAAAAAACAAAAAAATTAACTTCTTTTCCTTTCCCTATCACCATGTCCTTTACTTCAATATCTATTGTTTCTATGCGCTCTTGCTGGAAGACAATGACATAGAGGGACACTCAAACACTGTGTATAACTCCATTCACTACTAATCTTTACCATGTCTTGTATTTCACTGTTTGTTTTCTTATGTGCTCTCGCCACCAATTTTGATCACCCCATCCCCCTCCATCACCACTCATTCACATCAGCCCCTCTCTCCTGCCCTACTCTATCTACAGCTCCCATGCTATCTTCAGTTTACTGAAGACTCTCAGCCCATCATATTCCAAAGTTTGTCACAATAAATCATGTCCTAATTCCAAAAACTATCTGCTCTTTCTCTTTTTACTGCTGCTCCTCTCAGGTGATATCTCTCCAACCCTGGTCCACCCTCTGCTAACTTCAACCCCTCTCCCACCTCACACAGAAACCTCACTAACCTTATTAATATCACCTGCACACCTTCATCCCCCTCTTTTAATTGCGCTCTCTGGAATCCACAGTCTGTATGCAACAAACTTCCCTTCATTCACAATTACTTCCTTACCAACTCTCTTAACCTGCTGGCCCTCACAGAAACCTGTATCCAGGATTCAGACACTGCTTCCCCTGCTGCTATTTCTTACGGCGGCTTACACTTCTCTCACTCCCCTAGACCTGGGAACAGACGTGGCGGTGGAGTTGGCCTCCTCCTGTCCCCACAATTTACCTTCCAGGTCATTCCTCCAGCCCCATCACTCTCATTCCCTTCTTTTGAGGTCCATACCATTAGGCTATTCCATCCCCTCCCCCTCAAAGTAGCGGTGGTATACCGCCCCCCAGGGTCACCCACCCAGTTCCTCGACCATTTCTCCGCTTGGCTCCCGCATTTCATGTCCTCAGATTTACCAACCCTTATTCTGGGAGACTTTAACATTCCCATAAACAGCCCCATCTCCCCATCTGCATCCCAGCTCCTATCTCTAACTACCTCTCTTGGCCTATCACAGCTCTCAACCTCTAAGACACTTGACACTTGAAAACGGTAACACCCTTGACCTTGTCTTTACCCGGCTCTGCTCATCCTCCCCCTTGGATAACTCAACTCTACTCTCTGACCACAACATTCTCTCCTTCTCACTCACTAACCCTCGGCCAACACAGCCCAATCCTACCTACCACACATCCAGAAATCTACAGGCCATTAACCCTCAAGCACTCACAGACTCCCTCATCTCATCTCTGTCCCCAATCTCTTCAATCTCCTCTCCAGATCAGGCAGTAAATCACTACAATGACTCTCTCAGAAGCTCCCTGGACCAAGTAGCGCCCCTCACCGCAGAACCTCCAAACAGAGAACAAAACAACCCTGGCTCACACCACAAACTCGATTCCTCCAGCGATGCTCCAGGAGTGCTGAACGTCTATGGAGGAAAACTCGCTCACCAGGAGACTTTATCCACTATAAATTCATGCTAAAAACCTACAACTCTGCCCTTCACCTTGCCAAACAGACCTACTTCACCACCCTGGTCTCCTCACTATCCAACAATCCAAAAAAACTCTTTGACACCTTTCACTCTCTCCTCAGTCCGAAAGTGCAGGCCCCCATCACTGACCTCTGTGCTGATGACCTGGCTTCCTACTTCATGGAGAAAATAGACAACATCCGCCAGGAAATCAGCTCTCAGCCTCCAAGCGCTGACACCCCCATTCTTCCCCACATCTCCTCCGGTTCACTCTCCACATTTGACCCGGTCACAGAAGAAGAAGTCTCTAGGCTCCTTTCTTCCTCTCGTCCCCACATGCACTACTGACCCCATTCCCTCACACCTGCTCCAGTCCCACTCTCCAGTCGTCACCACTCATCTAACCAAAATCTTCAATCTCTCCCTCTCTTCTGGCATTTTCACCTCCTCCTTCAAACACTCGATCATTACTCCATTATTAAAGAAAACCACTCTCGACCCAACCTGCACAAATAACTACAGACCAGTCTCCAATCTCCCCTTCATCTTTAAACTCTTGGAGCGCCTGGTCTATTCCCGCCTCACCCGTTACCTCTCCGCTCACTCTCTTCTAGATCCATTACAGTCTGGTTTCTGCCCCCTTCACTCCACAGAAACTGCCCTCATCAAAGTGACCAATGACCTTCTGACAGCAAAACGTAATGGTGACCACTCTCTGCTTATTCTCCTTGATCTCTCTGCAGCTTTTGACACTGTCGACCATCAGCTCCTACTCTTTATGCTGCACTCCATTGGCATAAAGGACACTGCTCTCTCCTGGCTCTCCTCCTATCTTTCTGACCGCTCTTTCAGTGTATCTTTTGCTGGCTCCACTTCTTCCCCCCTTCCCCTCACTATTGGAGTCCCTCAGGGTTCAGTCCTTGGCCCTCTCCTCTTCTCTCTCTACACGGCCCCGATTGGACAGACCATCAGCAGATTTGGCTTTCAGTACCATCTTTATGCTGATGACACACAACTATACACTTCAGCCCCTGACCTTACCCCTGCGGTAGTAAAGAACACCAATGACTGTCTAGCTGCAGTTTACAATATCATGTCCACTCTCTACTTGAAACTAAACCTTTCCAAAACTGAACTTCTTCTGCTCCCCCCATCCACTAACCTTCCTAAATCGGACATCTCTCTCTCAGTATGCGGCACTACGATAACGCCTAGGCAGCAGGCTCGCTGTCTGGGTGTTATGTTTGACACCGATCTCTCCTTCTCCTCCCACACGCAATCTCTCGTCTGCTCCTGTCGCTTACACCTGAAGAATATCTCTAGAGTCCGCCCCTTTCTCACCCTGGAAACAACAAAAACCCTCACTGTGGCCCTAATCCATTCCCGCCTTGACTATTGCAACTCTCTATTAAGCGGCCCTCCCCTCACCAGACTTTCTCCTCTCCAGTCCATCCTTAATGCAGCAGCCAGGATCACCCATCT
This sequence comes from Allobates femoralis, assembly GCA_033576535.1. NCBI lineage: Eukaryota > Metazoa > Chordata > Amphibia > Anura > Aromobatidae > Allobates > Allobates femoralis. Next base: position 51,506,270 of record JARQOC010000005.1, on the reverse strand, counting down.
GGCCAATTGTTACTCAGATGCCTCTGCTCTGTGCCAGTCATTGCACTGGCTGCCCGTATATTACAGGATCAAATTCAAATTGCTTGTTCTCACCCACAAAGCTCTTCACAGTGCAGCTCCCCCTACCTCTCCTCCCTCATCTCTGTCTATCACCCCACCCGTTCTCTACGTTCCTCAAATGACCTTCGACTAACATCTGCACTAATCCGATCCTCCCACTCCCGGCTCCAAGACTTTTCCAGAGCTGCACCAAACCTCTGGAATGCTTTACCCAAAGAAATCAGGACTATCCACAACTTGCATGGCTTCAGACGATCACTAAAAACGCATCTTTTTAAGGCGGCCTATCATACTCCCTAATAAGTCCATTGTACTGTAGACAGTGAAGGGCTATCCCTCTGGACATTACTCTTCTACAAACTCCACCAAACCATAAAGGTCTACACAGACTGTATAATGACCATCCATGTAAGCTTAGCCCTATACCCCATTTCCTCAAGATGCCTGGACAGTGGCGTAACTACCGGCATAGCAGACGTAGCGGTCGCTTTGGGGCCCGGCGCTTGTGGGGGGCCCGGACCCAGTGCCGCTACACTGCTATACCAGCTGCGATACCTGTTGTGTGGCCGTCAGGTGGGTGGGTGGGGGCCCGGCAGGGGGCGCCCGCGCCCGACAGGACCCCCCGGCGAGGTGGATTCAGCTCCAATTCAAAGCGGCCGCAGGCGTCGCACACACAGATCAAAGGGGCTGCCGCCGCCAGACTGTAGCCTGCCTGTGTGTTCTCTGCGGAGTTGGTCTCCGCCCCCTGGCCGGCCTGTTACCTCCTTACTAACCGGCCGGTGACCGGTCACAGGACAAGCAGGAAGGAGCTGCACTGAGCCCGGAGCGAGGGTGAGAGGCGCTAATAACACTATTTATTGTACATTGAGCAGCGGCAGCATGGGGAGGCCTTACTGTGAGGGGGGCCTGTATACCCTGTGCTGGGGGAGCTGTATACCCTGTGTGTGCTGGGACTCTGGGAGCTGTATACCATGTGCTGGGAGCTGAACACCCTGTGCTGGGAGCTGTATACACTGTGCTGGCACTCTGGGAGCTGTATACCCTGTGCTGGGAGCTGTATACCCTGTGCTGGGAGCTGTATACCCTGTATGCTACCACTGGGGCCTGTATATACCACCCCTGGGGCCTGTATATACCACCCCTGGGGGCCTGAATATATACCACCACTGGGGCCTGTATATACCACCACTGGGGCCTGTATATACCACTGGGGCTGCTGTATATACCACTGGGGAGGCTGCTGTAATGCTGCTGGGGCCTGTATATACCACTGGGGAGGCTGCTGTATACCACTGGGGCTGCTGTATATACTGCTGGGGCCTGTATATACCACTGGGGAGGCTGCTGTATACCACTGGGGCTGCTGTATATACCACTGGGGAGGCTGCTGTAATACTGCTGGGGCCTGTATATACTGCTGGGGCCTGTATATACCACTGGGGAGGCTGCTGTATACCACTGGGGCTGCTGTATATACCACTGGGGAGGCTGCTGTATACCACCGGGGCTGCTGTATATACTGCTGGGGCCTGAATATACCACTGGGGAGGCTGCTGTATACCACTGGGGCTGCTGTATATACCACTGGGGAGGCTGCTGTATACCACTGGGGCTGCTGTATATACTGCTGGGGCCTGTATATACCACTGGGGAGGCTGCTGTATACTACCACTGGGGAGGCTGCTGTATACTACCACTGGGGAGGCTGCTGTATACTACCACTGGGGAGGCCTGTATACCACTGGGGGGGCCTGTATATCACACTGCTGGGGGCTTTATACCTGTGCTGGGGTCCACCCTCGGCTTATACACGAATCAATAGGTTTTCCCAGTTCTTGGGGGCAAAAGTAGGGGGGTCGGCTTATACACAGGTCGGCTTATACACGAGTATATACGGTAAACTGGGTGGCGTCAGACTGTTAACACCGATTCGGTAATGGGGTGTGTCTCGAAGGGGGTCCCGTTCAAAAGTTTGCTATGGGGCCCTGCCAGTTCTAGTTACACCCCTGTGCCTGGACCACCAGTGCAGTAAGCCCCGGCACCTTGTGCAAACCCTATCCCGTTGTAGATTGTAAGCTTTTTGAGCAGGGTCACCTTCATTTCTTGCTTTAGTTATTGTATTTTTTTTTCACATTGATTCTATACCTATTGTTTTGTATCCAATTATTGTACTTTATTTGTTCTCTATTGTAATTACTTACTGCATTTTCTGTACTCTAACCCTACATTGTAAAGTGCTGCGGAATATGTTGGCGCTATATAAATAAAGTATTATTATTATTATTATTATTATTATTATTATTATTATTAACAGAAGTAAACACTTGGAATAGATCCCTCTGTGTGTAATGACTCTATATAATATATGCGTGTCACTTTATGTATTGAATTACTGAAATAAGTTAACTTTTTGAGGATATTTTAATTTATTGAGATGTACCTGTATTTCAGGAAAATAACACCATGAGCTTAAAAGAAAATCTGAGAGTAAACATTTGCTACTGAATCATGCAGGAATTATTAAATCGCAGAAGTTAAATGGGTTTTGTAGCCACAAGACAAAAAATGATGCAGTTCTGATGCAGAATGCTCAAGGCCTAAGCCACAGCCAACACTTCCTATTGCAATGATGGAGAATATGGAAAGGAAAGCTCTGGAGGGGTAGATAGTTCATTATGTTTCTTAAAAGAGTTATGCATGTTACAATTAGCATAATACATAATTTCTTTAATGCACCACATGTTTTACATGAATAATAGAAGGCTTGCCAATTAGACCATTTCCATATGTTAGTAAGTTACCATCCTTGTGTCATCCCCACTGCATTTGTCAGCGGGTGGTCCAGCTCTACAGGCAGCCGCTATCCAGATAACCTTACAACTACGTAGCCTGACTCACCACTCTTCCCTCCTGCTGTAATATCTTCCCAGTGGTCTGAGCTCTGTGTTTTACCAACAAAGTCAGATTGTCATACAAAATTATGTCTTCTATTGATGTCAGACCTGGCAGCATATTTAATGGAGGATCACTGACTATTTTTTATCTGTATTGTAAAGCATAAAGGCAAGTTACTTATGTTTATATATCGGCTTGTCCTAACATTAATTTCAAACCAATCATTGATTTCTATAAAACTTAGAGAGAGTCCAAGAAATGTAGACAAAATTTATAAAATTAAAGTTTATTATATCATGGTTAGGGATGGGCGAGCATGCTCGCCGGTACTCGGTGCTCACCCTAGCAGCTCAGTACTCAAGATGCTCAGCGCTCGCCGAGTACTGGCGAGATGCTCAGGCACATGCTCGGCTCCCCCTCCCTGCATGTTGGTGCTCTTTACAGAGCCAGCTCACATGCAGGGATTTGCTGCCACACACTGTAATGCCACAGCCATGTTGGTTGTGGCATTACAGTGATTGGCTGGCTGCACAGCGTTATCAGACCTGATGACGCTGTGCTCGTCACTCTGCTCCACAGTCAGCTAGTGTAGGGAAAGATGCTGCTGAGCTAGGGACACATATAGTGTGTATCTTAGGTAGTGTAGTTACTAGGTAGTGTACACAACACAATTCATCTAAACAAATAGTCCTTTTCAGGACTAATACAGCTGTATACAGGCAGTGTATATAGGCAGTCAGGGTATATAGCAGACTGCGGTGCGTATAGCGGTGCTTATAGTGTATAAAGATTTATTTTTTTAAATTATGTGGATTCCTTCTAAGGAATAAGCAGCATTCCAATAGCAGCCATATTGTTCAAATGCTACCATATCTCACTCCAATGAAATAGCATTTGACCTGAGGCTAGTCATCTCCTGGAAGTGGAATGTGTTAATGAACCAAATTGCAACATACTAAAGCTCCTATGAAATGGAGATTAGGTGACAATGAACTCTCCCTGTCATTATCCAAAAGTTGACTGTTGTAAATTTATTGGAGCTCCCTCCGGTGGTTGTTGCTGGTGATGGTGCTGACTGTGTGGGCTTCACAGGTGAGGGTGATAATTGGCAATCTGGTTTTTGGAGCATATAATGGTTTGAAGGGATCAATCCTTGCCAGTTGTCTTTTGTTCCTGGAGGAGTTCACATTTCTCTGGTTTCTTCTGTTCTGTGGAGATTTTTGCAAGATAAGTAAATGGTTTTTTGATATTTTGTGGCTCACTTTGTGTGCTTAAGGTTCTGTTTATGTTTGGTCTTATTCTGAGCTGTAGGTTTGCTCTTTAGTTTGTATATTTGTTTATCTGCTCTCAGATAGAAAGTTTTCTTCCTAGGAATTTTGCCATTCAATATTAACTGTTATTTCCAGTTCTGCTGGCATTTGATTCATAGAAGTCTGCTGATATAGAGTTCCTCAAGTCTTAGTGACCCAGGGTAATTTTTGTAATATCAGCTGTTGGTGTTTTTTTTTTATAGTGTTTTATACTGACCACAATAGTATTCTGTCCAGTCTTTCCTATATAGCTAGTTTGGCCTCTTTTGCTAAACCTTTTACTCTGCCTGTGTTTGTTTTCCTTCTCTTGTTTCCCAGTTAATATCTGTGGGCGGCTTGCTATTGTTTTGGGGTTCTGCTCTGAGGCAAGATAGCTTTTCCTACATCCATCTTTAGGAGCAGTTAGTTCTCCGGCTGTGCAGAGGTGTCTAGGTCTAGTTATTTACATCCCATGGCTACTTCTAGTTGCTGTGTGTAGTCAGGGATTGCGGTCAGTACAGTTACCAACGACTTCTATGGAATCTGAATGTACTCCTGAGTCTTCGGTTCATAACAGTTGACCATCTGGGGATTTCCCAGCTAGGTGTGAGAATGAATTTCCTTCTATCTGCAGACCCAGTAGAAGAGTCAATTACTGCATAGACTTAGAGGCTCCAAGAGTATAACCCTTAATATCTCATGAGCCGTCGCTCTTATAAAAATGTCAAGCATAAATATTGTATCCAGAAATTCAGACAATCCTAGCACATATTTTATATAAGCGTGGGACCTCTGTAAGTACCCTAAGTTTGAGATTGGCCAGTGGGGTATCAGCAGAGTAATCATGTGTCATATCATTGCAAAGCTAAAATCATAACTGAAAATATGAGATCATTGTCTTTTGCCTACGACATTCTCATGCAAAGTTATAGCCAATAATATCTTTGTAAATCTCATATTTGAACTCAAGGGGTGGGAGTTATAAGACATCCAAGAGGCAGGTGATGGGTGTGGAGATGGGCAGAACAGAGGCAAGATTTGTACTGTATAAAAATAGTGCATATCCTGGTATTCTTCTGAAGAGGCATAATTACATCAAGCCAGAGTTTACCCAGGACCCAGGTTTGCGCATGCAGCCCTTGTGGTCCCACCAGCATTAAGGTAACTGATCTCATGTGTCTGTAATTCTATGTGTATTCCATTTATCTTTTATTTGCATAACTGACTGTAATATTTGTAATATCTTATAATAACTGTACATAATTAATATCTAGTGGGCGATAGGGCGATTAATCATATAAATTTAATCTTGAGTTGTCATTTTTAGGGATGAGTGAGTACCTTAAAATTTGTGCTCGCTATACTCGCAATGAGTAGGTAGCGGTACTCGCTACTCATTGTAAGTATAGCGAGTACGAATATGAAAGTAGCCTAAAAGTGAGTAAATGTTGTTAAAAAATAATAAACTTACATACTCACCTTCCGACGCCTGCAGCGGGACTGGCAGGGAAGCCATCCGATTGCTGGAAAACAACCTGTCACTACCAGCGAATCAGATGGCCGGTAGTGATCTGGCCAATCAGATGGCGCCACGTCACAACTACGTCATCGCTAGGGGCCACCTGATTGGCCAGTTTGCAAGGTCCTGAGAGTAGCTCCGGGTATAATGGCCACCCGGTCATGTGATGCAGCTGCCGGAATTGCGTCACCGCAGTTCCTCCAGCGCTTGTCTTTTGTTGCCAGGTTGAATTCACCTGATGAAGATAGCATTTCTATCGAAACGCGTTGTGGAGCTGTGGAGGGGAGGAAATAAAGGTCTGTTCAATATCATATGAGCTTCCTGAAGTCTGTGTCCAAAGCGCTTCTAATAGACCGCTTATATCCATATACAATGGTCAGAAAGCCAGGAAGACTTTTCACATCCACAGCTCATCTTTGCTGACTTCTTTGATGTAGAAAATTAAATTCTATGCTACAGCACATGCTGAATTTACAGGATATATGGTACATCCCCAATGTGAGGAGGATCTTTTAAGCAAGAAGCCTAAATGCACATAATTATTAACTTTAACAAAAAGAACGTTTGCACAGTGGTCATGACAGCCATATGTTGAACAACGAAGAGTCATGAAACCTGCACATATTATGTAACCGATACTGTCAATGTATATATTAAAAATATTCAATTGGGACAAGGTATGATATACAATGGCTGGTTGCCTTTGAAATACAAATGCAAGAGAGGACAGGATAATGTGGAGAATCTCCATGGGTAATCGTTTCAACTCTGCATCTGGAATAGCTCGCTAGTTCAGCACTGAGTAGAGTGCGGCTTAGTCTCATTTTACAGTGTCATGCTGTTTAAGAGCATTTGGACTGAAAGCCCTCTCTACAGTGACCAAACCTCTCATTAGCAGAAAGAATCAAAAAGATAGAATCACCTTTCGTGAGGAGCATGTTGTGTGGACAGAGGAGAAGTGGTCCACAGTTCATTTTAGTGATGAAAGCAAGTTTAATTTATTTGGGTCTGATGGGAAACATGAAGTTCACCGACAAACTGGAGAAAGACTGAACCCAAGGTGTTTAAAGAAGTCAGGTGGTGGAGGAAGTGTTGTTGTTTGTGGAATATTTTCTGCCGCAAGGGTTGGACATCTTATACAGCCACATGGCAAAGTAAATGCCAGTGTGTATTATTATTATTATTTTTATTTATTTATATAGCGCCATTAGGTTCCATGGTGCTTTGCATGAGGATAAGGGAGAAAAGAACAAGTACACTAAATCTAGGTGATCGGGCCATACAGGTACAGGAGGGGCAGGGACCCTGTCCACAAGGGCTCACAGTCTATGAGGTATCAGAACCTTCTTCAACATCTCGTGGTTCCTTAGTTTCGTTCAGCACTCAATCAGCAATTTTCATGCAGGACAATGCCCCCTGTTACACAGCAAAATAGGTAAAGCAGTTCCTTGAAATAGAAAACATTGAAACAAATGAAATGGTCGCCCAGAGTCCTGATCTAAACCCAATAGAAAACCTCTGAAAAATTTTTGGTGATAAAGTTATGACCAATTCAGAGGGAACATATACAGAAAATATGAGACAATACAGAGTAACAAAAAATGGAATAGATATCAAGAGGAGTGACGTTCCTGCTGGTAATCTATGAGGAAATAGGGGAGGCACAAAAGGTAAATGGTAAAAAGAACCTTCATATATGGTCCAGTCATCAATATAATAAATAGGGGATTGACATGAACTGATCACCAGCCAGGATCTGTACAAGTTCAGATAAAGTGCTATTAAGTGTATGGAGGGTGCAACCAGATGATACAAGAGGCCAGATTTGGAAAAGGGCTGAATGAGAATAGTTAAATAAGTGAGGTAAGGTGATTGGCTAATCTAAAGAAATGTGTTTTAAGGGCTTTCTTAAAACTATTGGTATTGGGAATTAATTAAATTGTTCTTGGTTGTAAAGTCCAGAGAATTGGCGCAGCTCGCAAGAAGTCTTGGAGTGGAAATATTGTGCATAGATATACTTAGAAAATGGCAAATGTGATGTTATGATTTATACTAGATCACAATATTTCAGAGGATCCAGAAGGGAAGTGTGACACTCACCCCAATGTACGTTTCGGTGGACCTTCGGAACTTCTGTTCTTGGTTGAAAAAAGCCAAAGATATGAGTGTCTACCCTCTCCCAAATTGTTTAATGCATCATTTGCGCTCCCCCTACTGGATTAAGGGACTGTGAGCTGTGAGAGCGTCCTACACCCTTCACCCTACACTCTGCCTCAATGGACTTTGTCCCTAAGCCTCTATCAACTGTAACAGCCCCATTATGGACTCTGCCTTTTTTGCCCAGGACTCTGCCCCTTATGGAATAGGACCCATTATGGAGGACCCATATTGAGGTAGAGGAGGGTCATGGAGATCTGCAAGTATCCACCAAGTTGGGTAGATGGACTGTGGTTGAGAGGGGACGGATGACCTGATGTGCCAGTTAACTGAAAAACTGAAAACATTCCCCATTGCAATGAAGGACTGTCACACACAAGCCTTTGCAGACTGCAGGCTGGTTTAACATTTAAGGACTTTGCCCTTATCTTGTGCTGGATGTGTGAGTTGGTGTAAAGCTAATCTGGGCACACCAAGAGAAAAAAAGGAATTGTCCACGTATGTTACTAGTGCAAAAAACGTGTTGTTTTATTAATGTCACACAGTACATACACCAACGTTTCGGCCATCGGCCTTCTTCAGGGTACTAGTACAGAAATATTACATGAAATTAATACAGAGATAAAAACATACATATAATGCTTCGTGACGGTGTAATCACCTCGTGTGATTGCTGGGAAGTGACACGGAAAAAACAACACTCTGTGTCCGTGTGAGGAACAAAAAGGTCACTACGAGGGCACTGTGGTGGGAAAACCTGAGAAATCCTATGTGATGTTGTGTGGCTAAGGTGATCTAAACATTACCAGGGAATCGTGACAGGTATATAAATATGTCAGAGGCGGACCTACCGGCTAGGGGGCCCCTCAAGCCTGCAGCCGACCCCCGTGACCCTGTGTCAGAGGAGAGAGGAGAGGAGGGTAACTGAGGGAAGCTTCCTGCTTCCCCTGGCTGATCCAGCCCCTCCTCTCCTCTGCCACCCCGGCTCCCAGGAATGCAAAGCAGCAGCAGGTAGGAGCCGCATCACCCACAGCAAACCCCCCCGCTCCTCACCGATGTCCACTAATGCATCCCCCCGCTCCTCACCGACATCCACTAGCGCAATCCCAACCCCCCCACCCCCACTCCTCGCCAATGTCCACTAACGCAATCATCCCCCCCGCTCCTCGCCGACGTCCACTAGCATCCCCCCCAACCCCACCCTCCCCGCTCCTCTCCAGCAGCTGCTGCACCAGGGCCCTCCAGGCTCAAGGTCCACCACTGTTTACACTGATCCTTGATGCATAGAGTATCTGCATAGTCTTTATTTTGCTTTCTAATAGTTACAGGTAAGGAGACACCTTGCTTTGGTAATGTATGTCCGCACTGCATTTTCCTTTGGCCACCACAGTTCAGCTGATGGGAGGTTAGTTTAAGTATTGTTTAATACCACTCTCAGGAAGATCAATATTTTAAAATTGTTATTTAGAGATTGTGAAAGAAATTTGTTTTCTGACTAGATTCGGGGGTGCCACTATTCAGGTTTGCATCACCGCTGTCTAAATTTTTCCTGATTTATTGGCTCAGAGGTTTAAAGATTACGGTGCATGAGTCCCAGTGGTAGCAATGTTGCAAACACTTGACGAAGCAAACGGTCTGTTCTAAGCATTCCTCTGGTGGCATAATTAATATAAAGTTTGTGTATTTGTGATCATTTGTAATACCCTTAGGTGCTTCAGTTCAGGTTTGTGTTACTGTTGGCTGGGTAATTATTACCTGCTTCAATGGTTCTAAAGTTATGGGTAATGAGTTTGTTGGTGCCATAACAGTCATGTAGTGCAGGTTCCATGGGAGGTAGCATGATAGAAGCTTATGTACTAGTATAAGACTTTATAAATAGTAATTGACGAGATGTCAGCTGACTGATGCATGAACATCTGTTAGATAATGGCCTTGTTCACACATACCAATCTGTTTTTTAAGCCCTTAGAAAAACGGATCCATTTTTCTAAGGGTGCCAATAGTGTCCCCTGAGGTCCTGAACGTTTTTGGCAAATTTTGGGACTTAGTCATTTTTTCATGAAAAACGCATATGCGTTAACACAGGTGCCTATATGTGCCATGCATTAACGCATGTGTTTCCCATCGGACCCCATGATAAAAAAACGCATGCATTTTTTGAAAGCACCCCAAAAATGCAGCTAGCAGCGTTTTTGGGCTGCTGCATAAAAACCATGTGTTTTTAAAAAAAAAAAAATGCACACAGATGTGTTAACGCATATGCGTTTTTGGACTTTGAAAAAAAATGTCCAAAATGTTCCCAAAAACGAATCTAAGGCAAAAACGGATGGTATGTGTGACCCTGGCCAATATATTGCTTATTTGCAAATGTGAAAGCATTGTAATTGTTGTACTAATAGTTTTGGTTAGTATTTTATAGCGTGGTTTTATTTTATTAAAAACTATTTATATTCAACTTAACAACTTGAGTTTTCATTTTTTCATAGCACTAAGTTTCATCTGGAAAAATAACTACACAATGTCTGGGTTTTGATTTCATAAGTGTAGTTACAGTGCCTGGTGAAAGTATTTGGCCCCCTTGAACTTTTCAACCTTTTGCCACATTTCAGGCTTCAAACATAAAGAAATAAATTCTATTTTTTTTTTGTGAAGAATCAACAACAAGTGGGACACAATCGTGAAGTGGAACCAAATTTATTGGATATTTTAAACTTTTTTAACAAATAAAAAACTGAAAAGTGGGGCGTGCAATATTATTCGGCCCCTTGAGTTAATACTTTGAAGCGCCACCTTTTGCTGTGATTACAGCTGCAATCTCTTAGGGTATGTCTCTATCAGTTTTGCACATCGAGAGACTGAAATTCTTGCCCATTCTTCCTTGCAGAACAGCTGGAGCTCAGTGAGGTTGGATGGAGAGCGTTTGTGAACAGCGGTTTTCAGCTCTTTCCACAGATTCTCCATTGGATTCAGGTCTGGATGTGACTTGGCCATTCTAACAAATGGATACGTTTATTTTTGAACCATTCCATTGTAGATTTTGCTTTATGTTTGGGATCATTGTCTTGTTAGCAGATAAATCTCCACCAAGTCTCAGGTCTTTTGCAGACTCCAACATGTTTTCTTCCAGAATGGTCCTGTGTTTGGCACCTTCCATCTTCCCATCAATTTTAACCATCTTCCCTGTCCCTGCTGAAGGAAAGCAGGCCCAAACCATGATGCTACCACCACCATGCTTGACAGTGGAGATGGTGTTTTGAGGGTGATGAGCTGTGTTGCTTTTACACTAAACATATCGTTTTGCATTGTGGCCAAAAAGTTTGATTTTGGTTTCATCTGACCAGAGCCCCTTATTCCACATGTTTGGTGTCTCCCAGGTGGCTTGTGGCAAACTTCAAACCAGACTTTGCATGGATATCTTTGAGAAATGGCTTTCTTCCTCCCACTCTTCCATAAAGGCCAGATTTGTGCAGTGTACAACTGATTTTTGTCCTATAAACAGACTCTCCCACCCAGCTGTAGATCTCTGCAGTTCATCCCGAGTGTTCATGGGCCTTTTGGCTGCATCTCTGATCAGTGTTCTCCTTGTTCGAGATGAACGTTTAGAGGGATGGCTGGGTCTTGGTAGATTTGCAGTGGTCTGATACTCCTTCTATTTCAATATGATCGCTTCCACAGTGCTCCTTGAGATGTTTAAAACTTGGGAAATCTTTTTGAATCCAAATCCGGCTTTAAACTTCACCACAACAGTATCTTGGACCTGCCTGGTGTGTTCCTTGGTCTTCATGATGCTCTCTGCACTTGAAACAGAACCCTGAGACTATCACAGAGCAGGGGCATTTATACAGAGACTTGATTATACACAGGTGGATTCTATTTATCATTACCAGTCATTTAGGACAATATTGGATCATTCAGAGATCCTCACTGAACATCTGGAGCGAGTTTGCTGCACTGAAAGTAAAGGGGCCGAATAATATTGCACGCCCCACTTTTTCAGTTTTTTATTTATTAAAAAAGTTTAAAATATGCAATAAATTTCGTTCCACTTCAGGATTGTGTCCCACTTGTTGATTCTTCACAAAAAAATTAGAATTTATATCTTTATGTTTAAAGCCTGAAATCTGGCAAAAGGTTGAAAAGTTCAAGGGAGCCAAATACTTTCACAATGCACTGTATAAGTTACCAGAGTGTTGATACTATACTCCTATACTTTTTCTTTTGATTTGATAACCTCTACCCTTTATGGTGTTATCATTATTTATTTTTTTCTAAATTGGTAATAAAAATAAGTAACTTGACAATGTCTGTTTTTTTTTTAATTTGGATAATTGCTTTATACATTGTCTGGTTTCGTAAGTGTAGTTATAAGTTACCAGATTGTTACCAGATATTCTTTTTCTGTTAACATGATGATGATTTTTTCCCCTTTATGGTATTATTGTTATTCAGCTTTCTCTAAATTGGTAATAAAAATCCACCTGTCTCCTCGTTGTTCCCCAGCCTCTCCTTTCTGCCGAGCCCTTCACTGGCTTCCCATTTCCCAGAGGCTCCAGTTTAAAACCCTAACAATGACATACAAAGCCATCCACAACCTGTCCCCTTCATACATCTGTGACATGGTCTCCTGATACCTACCTACATGCAACCGGCGATCCTCTCAAGATCTCCTTTCCTTCTCCCCTCTTATCTCTTTTTCCCACAACCACATACAAGAATTCTCTTGTGCCTACCCCATACTCTGGAACTTTCTGCCCCAACACATCAGGCTTTCGACTACCGTGGAAACCTTCAAAAAGAATCTGAAGACCCACCTCTTTCGACAAACCTACAACCTGCAGTGACCCTCAGTCCACCAAACCGCTGCACAACCAGCTCTACTGCCTCCTATTGTATCTTCACCCATCCCTTGTAGTCTGTGAGCCCTCGTGGGCAGGGTCCTCTCCCCACCTGTACATGTCTGTGCCTTGTATTGTTTATGATTATTGTACTTGTCTAAGTAAGCCCTTTTGCTTGAGCTTTCCATTGACTTCCATTCTAATCAGATACTCGAGTTGCGCCTATTTGAGCATCCAACTGCTCGTTACGAGTACCAAGCACCTGAGCACTGTGGTGCTCGCTCCCCATTATGGAAAACCCCAAAAGTTAGGGTCCCGTCACACTTGGCGACATTCCAGCGATCCCGACAACGTTATGACCTCGTAAGGATCGCTGGAACGCTGCTACGTGGTCGCTGGTTAGAAGTCAAACAGTCAGATCTACTGAATGACGAAGCAATGATATGGTGACCCGAATAACGACCTCGGTGGTTGTTGGGACCCTGTCACATAGCAGCTAGTCTGATGACGTGGCTGAGTTCAGAGTCGCCAACGAGGTTGTTGTTAAGGCATCAAACACACCACTGCATGCTGCCCAGCCGGAACCCGTGGATCAAAGAATGGTCCAGGCCTTTCCGACACAATCAGTGATGTCAGAGCGGGGCCCGGTCACTGCTATGTGTCAAAGATAGCGAGATCGCTGGCGAGGTCGCTGTTGCATCAGAAATCCTATGATGCAATGATGATCTCACTAGCGATCTTACTATGTGTGACTGGGGGCTTTAGATAAGAGGGATGTTTGTCGATGAATCATTGTGGTGTCACTCCTGAAAGAGAAAAAGTCTGAATAGTTTCTACAAAATGGAGAATTGTAGCTTGGTAAAATTTTGATGGGGGACAGTTATATGTAATATGATAGGCTGAGGAAGGTTGTTTTTAAAAGATTGAAAAGGAATCATGTAGAAAACAAGTACAAATGTTGGCATTAATTATTAAAACAGTTAGTTGTTTTAATGCTAAAGTTCAATGTTTTTATAAAATCAACTCTTCATCTAGAGAACAATCGTGTTGTAGAAAATGGCATTTACACCTCTACGTCAGTGCCCGGATAATGGACAGAATACCTCTTTGTTCCCTGAGGAATCGTTCACATCAACAGATGATTACACTATTATAGCAACAAAGTCTTATAAATGTTAATTACTTGCATTTATTGACAATTAACACTCTTCTTAACTAGTAGAATGAACTCTTTAAAATGTCAGTATTGCTCCCAATGTTTCTTTTCTAATCATGTTTGTTTGTGTTTCTTTTTAGGATCGAGGTTGTTTGTCGATCGCAACAGATCAAATATATACATTTTTTTGCTTTGTTCAACAGGTTATGCAACATAATGACAAAATGAACTCTCCATTTATGATTTGTAAGGAAAAAAAATGTTTTTATTGATTTGTTTAATTGGCTAATTTATGATTTTATTCCTTCACGACTTTTACGTATTGGTACGCCAAAGGTCGTGTCACCGCCTTTGATGTGGACTCGCATTATGTTCTGCACATATTCGCTGATTTAGTTAGCTGCAATGTGCTTCTAACAGCCACAGGTAGATCAGAGATCAGACCGCAGCTGTGAATCAGTGAAATACCGCTGTCAATCTCTGACAGCGTCATTTCACACTTGCCGGCAGGCTGGACACGTGGTTCTTGTTGTTTATAGGTGCACCCATTACCATCTTATGTTCTTGCTGGAAATGTACTATATGCTGTTGAATTTTGGTGACTCAATAGTCTTCCCAGAGCATGGTTCCCTCACCCTGTGCTGTCGTGTTCTGATCAGCAGAAGGAGTAAAGGTGTTTAGTGGGATGAGTCTTGATCTGTGCAGTCTTTCTAAAGACAAGACAAGAGCACCAACTGAGCTTAGTATCTCTACAGTCCTCATTCAGTGGAAACTCATTTTTTCCTTGTCTCTTGTACTCCCACATCGGATACTCTTTTACAATTGTCCAACGTTCCTTTTCTCCATACCCACAATATCTTGGTGAAATCTTTCATAGTGCTCGTCGCTCACTGCTCCACAGTTTGGTGGACAAAAATGTCTAGATGTGAACGAAAGAAATCGATCTTTACGGACATGCTACAACCAAGATCCTTATGTGTTTTGAAGAGATTTTCCACCAATTCTTAATAGTTAACCATTCTTGCATTTCCCAAGAAATGAATCACGACTAATGCAAATGCTACCCAGGCAGCCTTTCCTTGACCTGCAACAAATGGAGAAACTCTTCATCTTGAAGATGATTATGAGACTGAGATCCAATAAATACTTCTTCTTTTATCTTTGCTTTATTCAACCTTCAAAATATATCAATGAGATACCAGAATGCTTTCTTATCCATTGAATTTGCAAACATCTTAATTATGTGGGGCAGCAAGTGCTGGATTCATGACAGTTTTATTACCTGGCTGAAGTGAATGTTTAAGAGAACAGTCTCTTTTATTATTGTGTTAATTTCTTGCAAGACTATCCCACTCACATGTAAAGCAGCACTACTTTGTGTATCCAATCCAGAGATGAGTAAAAAGGCAACCATCTTTAAGTCACCAAAGAGTGGCAATAAATGTTGGTAATAGTTCAGGCACCTTAACAGTTGTTTCATGTTGATATAGGTTTCTTTCATGTGGACTGCATAACCAACTGGAATTGAAAGCAGCACATTGTAATTATGCAGCAAGACAGCCTTCAAGGCCACTTCACACGTGGCGACATTGCCGCCGATTACATAGGCGACGTAGGGGCGTGGCCTATCAACGGCGACATCGCCTAATTGTAAAGGGACAATGACGACGCCTTTTACTGGTCGCCTGGTTTCAGAGCAGTGCTCTGAATCCAGGCGGCCGATCTGGGGCGATGTGTCCACATCGCCCCATGTAAACAGCCCCCGGTGAGCTGAAAGGCGATGGGAGCCCTAGGCTCCCATTGTACTGCATCGCCACTGGGGTTTTGAGAAACCCCGGCGGCAATGTCGCCTCTCAGCTCGCCGGCCCATCGCCGGAGATGTCTCCCCGTGTAAATGGGGGGTGGCGACACTGGCGGGGCACCAAAAACGTGCGCGCTCCCGCCCGTCGCCGCCGACATCTCCAGGGCCGTCTCCGGGTGTGACGGTACCCTAAGGCTTGTTTTGGACTAATTGATAAGTAGTCTCTATTCCTCTTGATTATGACTTATCTTCAGGGCTTCCATTAAACTTTTGATATTGTTGAATGCCAAAACATTATCCTAATGAAAAAATATTGGACATGATATTTATCATGGATTCAGAACAAATAAATCCAAAAAATGCCTACTATAGATTCCACTGCTGGACTGGGGCGAGCACCGAGTGTACCCAAACACAACGTTGGTCACTCCAATGGTTTCCACTAGGGATGAGGGAGTGTAAAGGCCCCGTTACCTGGTACAAGATCGCGAACGATATCGCTCTAACGTCATGGGTTTGAAGTCGTTCAAACGACATCGTTAGTATGTTGTTGCATGTGACACCGAGATATGACTACGATAAATAGTTGGATCGTTGATCGCAGATTTGTAAACATGTTCTCAAATCAAATGATTCTCGATCAGCCAACCTGCTGCATCTGTGGAGCCCACTGGGACAGGGTACTCGGTACCGGATGGGGTACTCGATACTGGACCGGGGTATCACGGGGGTTATCACAGCGGTCTTGGTCCGGACCGTGTCCCAAGCCCACAAGTAAAGTTTGGGGGTTATGTACAGGGATAAAGTTGTGACGCCACCCGTGGTATGTGGTCAGGGTGACCACCGATGCTGCAGAACCTCCGGGGATGATGGATAGCAGTTTGTGAGGGAGAACAGGGTTTGCAAGGATTACACAGACTCACGGTTTTGTAGCTTTTCAAGTCTTTACTGAAGATGGTACATCAGCTGAGTACTGTCTACGGAGTCTGTACCTGGGCTGGGTTGCTTCCCACCCTGTCCGGGTCCTTGGCTTCCTACTCCTGCACTGTGTGTGTGTGTGTGTGTGTGTGTGTGTGGCCCTGCTGCCGCTTTAGCTAGGCTGTCGGTCCTGTCTCCCCTCATGGGTACCAACTTGCTAGGCAACTTGAGTCTTATCTTTATGTTCCTGACCCCGCCGTGTTGCTTCGCTATGGTACAGAGAAGATATATAATCTTCACTAATCCGTTGTTTTCTGTGCTGCTTGTGTCAGGCATAATTTTGGATCCGGTATCCGTTTTGTGCGCTCCTCCGGGGTGAGTTTATAGTAACTCGGTGTCCCGGGTGTGTTCCTCTGCTTCTCCTTTTCCTCAGACCCTGGCTCGGCCTGGAACTGGACAGCAGACTGTGTGAGGAGCCTAACACAGCTCTTTTACACCCAGGTCCTTTCTTCCCTCAGTGCCGCTCTGCACTGAACTAAATGCCACTTCATCTCCACACCAGAATATATAGGGAAGCAGCTTTCGCTCCCCATTCTGGCCTGGAGGCGCTAATGTAGTGTTGTGGGCTGTGTAGGGATTTAACCCTTTGTGGTGGTGTTACTGTGGCACATGAACCCTGGGGTGCCACACATCGTTGTGTGTGAGACCGCGATAACAATGTCATTAACGACTTCCCCTATTCACAACAGTGTACATGTATCGTTCGCTGGGTTGTGCGAACGATCGTTGCTCGCTGGATCGTTGGTACATCATCCACGATATCTAGACGCATAACATCTTACCAAAGTTCTCTAAACGATGTCCTAACGACAAAGCGCCCATGAGATCGTTGGTTATATCATTTCAACATTGAACCTTAATCCTTACTATTCGCTTCTTGCATGGATAGTACTGCTTTCGTATTACTCATTACAAGCATCGCTGGTGCTCATGAGTGATGTAACGATTGTTGGCGATCTGACGCAAATTGCCAGCTCCCTTCAGTAAACAAAGTGAGCTGGCACCTCAGTGAGAGCAGATTGAATGTTCGGTTCTCTCTGGGGGGAAGAGCAAGGGTTGTATGAAGTAAAAACGCAGAAAAGCCCACCCTGCCCTCGAAAGACTCGCTTTATAGCAAGATGCTTGTGGAAAGAGCCTATCCCTAATTGGCTAACATTGGGCTCTCTATTCGGACGAGTTCACGAGTATTCAAAAATACTTGATACGATTATAATGATTACAAATATTTCGCTACTCGCTCATCCCTAGTTTGTACAAGTAAAGCACCGCACCCAAAATCTCTGAAATTTTTTTTCTAAAGTCTCTGTGTTCAGTATGAACATCAAACTTCAAAGTCTGGTTCTCTCATCCCTATTCACAAATCTGCAGTCACATAAGATCAGCAAAGATTAGAGGTTTATTTTCCCCTATAAGGGTATGTGCACATCAGTCGTTTTGTGGGCTGTTTTGTACCGGTTTCCGTCGGCGTTTTCCGCTCAGTTTTATGTTAATTTATGTTAATCCTAGCCACCGGCTGGATTAACATGATACTCAATGGAGTTTAGAAAACGCTGTCTTCATTAGAACGGTTTTTTTCTGGTCGTTTTCAGTTTTTCCACCGGTTTTCCACCGGTTTTCAAAAATAGAGCAAGTGACTTCTTTTGGTCGTTTTTCCAGCGGTTCCAGCATAACAAGTGCACCAAAGACCAGTCTGAAAAAACGCCAAGAAAACCGCCGAGAAAAATGCTGTAAAACCGGGCGGAAAACGTGGAAAAAACGCTTGAAAAACGAGGAACAATGCTGAGCACAGAAAACTCAGTTTCTGCTAATCTACACCGGTTTTTGGACATTCTGCAGAGATGCACAAACGTCAGATGTGCACATACCCTTAGTGTGCACTATGAGAGTGCCTGTTTGCTGCAGCTAATACCAGAGTCCATCATTTATTCAGATGACAGTTTTGTAGCCTTATTTAACAGTTCATATTATAGTCTATTGCAATACTAATTCTCAGCAATACAATTTTTAAGGAAAAGTCAATATTACTGGAATACAATATACAGTTTACATTTTGAGAACCATAACATTACTCTACTACCAGTAATTATTTTTTCAATAGTTTTGATCTATTTAGCATCTGTAATTTATTATTATTGGAAGGTATTATTATCATCAAATAAAAGCAGTAGAAGAATATAATTATAAATGTACTGTAAGTAATAATATTGAGAGAGAACCATAAGAATTTATTTCCAGGTGACTTTTATTTGCTGTGTTATGGCAAGAAGCGTTTTTCTATGTTTTCCGGTGTATTTTCTTATAATTTCTCTACAGCACTATTTCAGATATTTGAAATCAAGGAAAGATATAGATAATCCTCCATTACTGCAATTGGTGACTTTTCAACATAAAATATTCTTCTGTTGTGTAATTAAGTGCAATAATACACGTTCTATATTCTATATTTACAAATGTGATCCCTTTTATTGTCCTAACTTTTTCTGTTTTCTAATATACTTCTTCTACTGCAGACCAGATTTGGACCATCTGAGCAGGGCACATAACTGTTGAGGGCTCAGAGGAGAATGGAGTGATGTTTTCATGTGTGCCTAGACTGTTGTAACTCACAAAGACGCAGCCCCACCATCACCAGTAATATGTCCTGCTCAGTTGGTCCAAATCCGGTCTGCAGCCTAGAAGGATGAAAGCTACAACAATAATAAAGGTATTTCTGAGTGTCTGAGGGCCGCTTCACACTGCGGCATGATCCGGTCTGGTTCTGTCCGGGATGCCCCTGACAGCCGCGGACCGGATCAGCACATAGGACTGGGGGCTATTATGCCCTCCGGTCCTGTGTGCAGCGCACGCAGTTCCCGCTGCTGATAAGTCAGGACCGCGGATGCCGCGGTCCTGACCTCTCAGCGGCTGCAGCTGCGTGCGCTGCACACCGGACGGGAGGGCATAATAGCCCCCCAGTCCTGTGTGCTGATCCGGTCTGCGGCTGTCAGGGGCATCCCGGACAGAACCAGACCGGATCATGCCACAGTGTAAAGCAGCCCTGATGGTACCTTTACACGCCGCGACGGCAGGCTGGATACAGCCCGCTACTTCACGTGCACGAGCACGCTCAAACGGCTACAAACGGCCAACGCACCCTCTTTACACGCCGCCATAAGGTGCGCTACGCCACGCTACATCTGTAGCTAGCTACATCGCCGGGTGTGTCAAGTAGCCAGCTGTAGCTTAGCGTACCACGTTTACACAGCGCTACAATAAGCTAATATGGGCGGACCTGGTACAGCAGGGACAGCACATAGGCGTGCCACAATCGTGGATTACGAGCCGTCCGTACGATGATAGGACAGCGCAATATCATCATGATTGGCCAGGCATCGCAGGAGGCTGAGACATCCAGCACGCTCGAGCGATTGTGTAGTGTGACTGGTCAGCTCCTTAAATATGCCGCCCTAGGCAGCGACTACCAATCGTCATGCAGGAGCTTCCTCCAATGATCGGTGATGGGGCGTGGTATCCCAGAGCCTGGGACACGCCTTAGCTACATTGCAGCTACAGCCCCGGGTGTCCAGAGTTCCCTTCCGTTGCCTCTTTACACGCCGATACGGCTCGCTACCATCGGCGATGTAGCCATCGGTTTTCGAGCAGAGCCCATAAACAGATGTATCTGTCGCCGGCTGTAGCGTCGCGTCTTCAGACGGGCTACATTGACGCTACAAGCTACATTTGTAGCCTGTAGCGGGCTGTATCCAGCCTGCCGTCGCGGCGTGTAAAGGTACCATTAGAGATACAATTACAGAAACAGAGTGTCACGCGCTTAGATTGCTTAGATTGCGCTGACTCTGTTGGAGGCTGCTGATAACATCACGCTTGAGCAAGGGAACAACCGACTACCGTGTGTGAGCGTGGCGCACAGGCCTCCCATATCCGGCACCCAACAGAACCATCCAACAGAGTCTGGGCAATCTAAGCGCGTGACACAGAGTAGGTGGTAGAGGTATACTAAGAAACTTTTAATTAGGAAGAGAAAGAATAATTGAAAGGGGATCAAATTAGTAGTTGAAAACATTTTTAACTACTTAACTTTAACTACTTAACACGGACAGTTTTCGTCTTTGCCCTTTTGTTTTTTTCTCCCGATCTTCGTACTCACATTGATTTTTTTTTGCTAAAATAGTTATAGTTTCAACTGATGTAATTCAATATGTTACTTACTAAAAATCAGGAAAAGTAAAATGAAGAAAAATAAAACTCAGATCTGCCATTGTTTTTTGCTTTTTTTTACAGTGTTTTTACAGATCAGTAAACTTGTATAGTTTAAAAACCTTGAGAGGTTGAAAAAATCAAAACCTTTGCGAAATAAAATTTGTTTTGTAATTTTCTATGGCAGTGGAGCTTTTTTTGTGTAGAAATAATGTTTTCATTTATACCGGTATCTGATACAAACTACACTTTGATGGCATATTCTATGGTCAATGCTGTAACTAAAAAGTGACAATTCTGGCATTTTGATCTTTTTTCTATTTAATGACATTAAATCATAGGTCAGAATTTTACAGACTTTTCCAGGTTTAAAGAGAACATGTCATCAGGATTTATCACTATAAAGTAAAGCCTCAGCCATAATGTCTCTGTGTTGCTGATTACACTGATACTTGCGGTGAAGGATCCGATCTGTGATTACTGAATCATTTTCCTTCATTATGACATCATCTGTGTATCGCTTGTGCATTGTGGCGGAAATTGGGGGGTTGGGTGATCTTTTGCTTCTTTGCCCCCCTGCCTACCTCCTCTGTTTCTTTTAGGGTTCCTTTACACGCTGCCACTGCGTTGTGGCAACTGCCTGGCAATGGGGATTTTTGTGCCTGTTGCCTTGAAATTGCTACGAAGTGGCAGCGTGTAATTTGGGAAAGTGATCGGGTTTCTCGCAGTTGCTTCGGGCAGCTGTTTCTAGCAGTGTTCAAAAATCCAAGGCAACACAAAGGGACAATTGCCATGGTAGTGGCGGTAAACGGGGGACAGGGATTGAATCTGCGTCGCCTAAAGATTTCCCCGGGGCGTGCCACAGCGTGCTGCATACCGCGCCCCATCAGCGATGATTGGTGAGGGCTACTGTCTTCCCATTGGCTGTCCCTTTGTAAGAGAGTAAACTAATAAGCTGCTAAAACCAAGCAGACTGCCATTTTGTAGTGGCCCAGGAAAGAGTAAACAGTCTCTGGTTGCCATGGTGATTGCTCTGTGTCTACGAAAGTGAAAGCACAGTCTCTGGTTGCCTGGGTGACGGCTCTGTCAGTTGCTCCTGTGGTTGTTGATCTCTCTCTGCAGTGGCCATTACTTGTGTAAGGATTACAGCAAATCCAGTGCAAGCTATATGGGCCTTTAAAGTTGTTTGCAAGCCCTGTTATGTGGACTAAACACTTTATCTTGAACTGAGCAAGTGTCCAGCATATGAGGAGAGGCTGAGGAGATGTTCCCCCTGATGGATCGAGTGATTGGCGTCCAGGAAGGAGAGCCGGCGTCTGATGCCATCCACATTGGGAGGATCCTGACAAGGTCCTGACAAGCCCTGGAAAAGAGTGCTCTACAGATTGCACCCCAAGCTTACAGAACTAAAGTGCTGGACATGTGAATCTGGCATTGGCTGGTAAGCTGCCAAATTCTGCTGTTTTACAATACGTTTTTCTTTTGCGCAAAACGTTTTTTTTTCTTTTTACTTTTTCTGGACTTGCTGCAGCCCACGTGGAATATACACCGGTGTAAAGCTACATTTGAGGTTGATGGTACCATAGTTTTGAGATACCCGGGTATCCCTGTGCTAAGTGTATAGCCAGCATTGATATAGTGTAATGTATTGTTATTAGCTGTGATAAGTTATACTCAGTGTGCCATCTCAGAGGTCCCATCAGACCGCCCACAGTTGATGTACATAGCCTTTAGTTAAGTTAAATCCTTGATAAGTCTAACGTGTAGGTAAATTTGCTCCTGGTTCTGAGTGTGATTTACATATCCTGGGAACTCTGAGATCGGTGCATTGATGTCGGCTAACGCTGAGTGTGTGAAACTGTTATTGGTAATATTTTGAGGGGATTTTGAGACTTATACATTCCATACTGAACCATACTTTGATCCCCATATCAGTAAAAATACTGTTGTTTATTTCTGCCTCTGTCTCAGTCTGTGACTCACTGGATCTTAATAGGACCTCCGGTCATTACACCTTCACAGGGCGCCATATTTAAAGAGCTGTCCATTCAAACTACACAATTGCAATGGCGTCAAATATTAACCAGCCTTCCTGCGCAGGCTGGCCAATCATGACGCTATTGCGTTGTCCAATCAGCGTGTTAGCGTCACGGAATACACAACTCTGTCACGCCTATGTACTTGCGGCGCGAAAGATGTACGCCCATATTCCTTTTTGGATAGCGGCGTGTGAAGAGGTGACGGTATTCAACAGCAAGTTGTCCGCAGGATCTGTGGGATCTTCCGGGGAACCACGATATCTTCAGTTGACAACACAATGGCAGCGTGTACATGCGGTATCTGCGATCGTTAGTGACTGTTAGAAAACGGTAAACCTGCTGACTGGGAACACTTGTTTTGGCCCCAAACATTAAGGGAAAGTTTAGGCCCATGGTAAATTTTAAATAGGGATGAGCGAGTAGTGAAATATTTGGACTCGCTGGAATCGTAACGACTAGGTTCTAATACTCGCATATTCGTTGCAAGTAGTGAGTACAATACAGTCAATGGGAAATGCAATAACTCTTCTGCTGGACCCTTCAAAGCGGTCTGGGGGCCTGAGGAAAAGGCTGAAATGGAGGCATAACAAATACCGTACTATTCTGCGAGAAGTGAATAGTATCGAGTATACCCGCTCATCCCTAATTTTAAACTTTCTTCTCGAACAAAGCCACATTTGCCGATTTTTTTGTGAATTTCCTGGGTTTCCGATCGCGATCAGAATCTGCAATGTTTATACCGAATTTGTGTAGTTTTATCCATTTGTGACACTATGGTTTTCTCCTTCTTTTGAAATCCTTTTTCAACATTGTTCCATTGTTTGATTCATCTGCATTGAAAAAAGTAAAAATGGTTGCAAAAATATAAATATCTTTTTCTCTGCTATAACTTTTTAAATAAATTGCATCCATTATATTTGTTTTCTTAATTTCAAAGCCTTATTCATTAGTCTGTACAGTGCAATAAGTTAATGCTACATCAATAAATAAAACATCACGCATGCTACTTAGAAGCTGTGTCCTGGCAGGTTTTGGGGTCGGGTGATAAACTTGATGGGAAAGTCATACATAATGATTTACTCTAAGAAATGACTTTATTCTATTGATATTTTGACTCTCTGTAGAAATAGAAAGATCTAAATCAAGGATTAGTCTGTGGAAGGTTTAATAATGCAACAATTCTTATTGACTGCTTCCACTCTGGAATCTTATCTTACAGTCTGCATTCATAGTAAAATCCAGGCTTATGAGCCACAGTATGGCAGTGAAGGCAGATGGGCTCCTGCTGGAAATGAATACTTTAGAAAGGAAACTTTTAAAAGTTTATTTTGCAAGGTTACTTTAGAAAATCACAGTCTTAGGTAACTCTTTGGATTTTCAGACCTCTTAAAGGATAAAAGAGAAGCATTGAAATTATGCCAGTTAAATGCTGAAAGTAGTTTATATATTAAACCGAATACTTTATATAAAAAGTTCCAGCACATTTTCAAGCTTAGTGCAGTAAAAGTATACTTAGGCTGGCTTCACACCACGGTGTGATCCAGTCCAGGGCTGTCCGGTGTAAACCAGGCAGCCCCAGACCGGTTTTGGATGGAGTTGGTTGGCTGCTCTCTGCCATCCGGTTTCATCTCTCCGGTGGAATCCGGGAGAATTCTGATTATTCTCTCCAGACACAAAAATTATGCTTGCATCATTTTTTTGTCCAGGGAGAAAAATCTCACCAATTCTCATCCCAGATTCTCCCGGATTCTCCCGAAGCCAGAGCAATCCGGCGCTCCCTAACATGGGAGCCTATGGTGCTGGATTGCCCCGGACCAGGAGGATCCGGGAACCGGATACCGACGGCTGCACGCCGCTGTTTCAGGACCGCGGCTAGCTCCATGCTAGCCACGGTCTTGAAAAATCAGCAGCTGCGGCTGCAATTACAGCCATCTGGCTGCACACAGGACCGGAGGGTACATTTGGCCCTCTGGTTCTGTGTGCTGATCCGGGTCATCCCGGACAGCCCCGGAACGGATCACACCGTGGTGTGAATCCAGCCTTCAATTATATATTTTTAGGACCCCAATCTTAAATTGTCCTCATCATATTGTTTGGAATTAGGGCTAGTGTTGAGCGAGCACTACCATGCTCAGGTGCTCAGTTCTCGTAACTAACATTTTGTAGGTAGGTCAGGCTTGACTCGTTTACAGAGTAATGGAAGTCAATGGGGAACTTGAGCCTTTTTTTGGAAAATGTTCAAGAAAAATGCTTGGGTTCGCCATTGATTTCCATTATACTTGGTAAGGGCTCGGACATAGGGATGGGCGAATCTACTCGCTAGGACTCGTTACTCGGCGAGTAGTAAGGGACTCGCAGGACTCGGTACTCTGCGAGTTTCCCAGTGATTACTCGCACAGCAACGAGTCCAATGCAAATCAATATCAATCCTAGTTTTGTCAGAGACGCTGACAAAACTAGGATTGCCTTTGACTTGCATTGGTCTGATTACTGTGCAAGTGATCCCAGGGAAACTCGCAAACAGCAGTTACTTTGCGAGCCGAGTCCAGCTGTCTGCTCTGTACAGGCTGCCGCAGCTCCAGGGTCCTAGAGCCCGCCTGCTCACAGAGATGATGTAGCAGAGCTGCGATTGTTCTCAGTCTGCTGATCCCTGTGCATAGACATCTATATCTATGCACAGGGGATGTAGCAGAGAGGACATCGTGTTTTGGATTACGTTGGACGGAAGAGGATTTTTTTAATTAAAGATGGAGTCCCTAATGGCTTTTTTTAAAAATTTCTAATAAAAAAATTTCTCTGTTGTGTTTTTTTAACCCTTTATTGGAGATTCATAGTGGCTGGGTCAAACGTGGCCTGACATTAAAAATCTCGGGCTTAATACCAGCTTGTATAACAAAACTGGTATTAACCCCTTTATTACCCAGCGTGCCACCGCCACCAGGGCCGCTGGAAGAGCGGGGTTCAGCGCCAGAGGATGGCGCTTCAATGAACGTGCCATCTTCTGGGGCGGCTGTGGGCTGCAATTTGCAGCGGGGGGTGCCCAGAAAGCTTGGGCCTCCCTGCGCTGCGGATTCCAGCCCCCAGCTGCTTAGCTGTACCTGGCTAGACATAGAAATTGCGCGGAGCCCACGCATTTTTTTTTTATTATTTCATGAAATTCATGAAATAATTAAAAAAAAGGGCTCCCCTATATTCTTGTGTCCGGCCAGGTACAAATAGGCACCTGGGGGTTGGGGGCAGCCTGTTGCTGCCTGCTGGATCCGGCTGGTTCCAGAAATAAGCCGGAAGACGCGGATTGAAGCCCGGGATCGTGTGTCGGCAAGCGGCGGGACAGCGCGACAGGACACTGATAAGTATGATTTTAAGGGGGGGGCCATGGAGCTTGATGGGGGGGCCTGTATACCTCTGGGGCTGCTGCTGTATACAGCTTTGGGGCTGCTGCTGTATACACCCCTGGGGCTGCTGCTGTAAACACCACTGGGGCTGCTGTATACTACCTAAGGGCTGCTGTATATACCTCTGGGGCTGCTGTATACACCAATAGGGCTGCTGTATATACCTCTGGGGCTGTATACTACCTCTGGTGCTGCTGTATACTACCTCTGGGGCTGCTGTATACTACCACTGGGGCTGCTGTATAGTACCACTGGGGCTGTATATACCTCTGGGGCTGCTGTATACTACCACTGGGGCTGCTGTATACTACCACTGGGGCTGCTGTATACTACCACTCGGGCTGCTGTATACTACCACTGGGGCTGCTGTACAGTACCACTGGGGCTGTATATACCTCTGGGGCTGCTGTATAGTACCACTGGGGCTGTATACACCTCTGGGGCTGCTGTATACTAACCACTGGGGCTGCTGCTGTATATACCACTGGGGCTGCTGCTGTATACTACCTCTGGGGCTGCTGTATACCACACTGCTGGGGGCTGTATACCTGTGCTGGGGTCCACCCTCGGCTTATACACGAGTCAATAGGTTTTCCCAGGTTTTGGGGGCAAAAGTAGGGGGTCGGCTTATACACGGGTCGGCTTATACACGAGTATATACGGTAACTCAGCAAATGTTAGCCAGCTGTAGCTGTCATTTTGCTAAACAGCAGAGGGCAAGGAGGTAAAAAAAAATAATGCACACCTCACTGCTCACCTTTCCCACATCCTGCGCAGCCAGATGTCCGGGCCTTGGAACCTTTTTTGCTTTTCTCCTATCGAATATATTCACTTCTAAAGATTTTCACCAGACCAGGTCTTTGAGTCAGAAATCACTATTAGGCTTGAAAAAAATAATCCAACAACACACCCAGGGGGTTGGTGCTCAAGTAAAAACTTGACACTTAATTGAATTGAAGTGAAGAGTTTTTTTTATGGTGACTATACAAGAATAGCATAAATGGTTCAGTCACTGTTAGAGCTGCCACGGTGAGGGTGATGATGTTACAACGTTACAACACGATTGACAATATGGCATGGAATGACATCAGTCAGCAAATTTTTTATGCTGGAACTTAAAAGACCTGTAGTTAAGAATAAGAGAATGTGCATAACAGGGGAAGGAAAAGAGAAGAAACCCTGAGAAACTCTTAATTAGGCTAGGGTCACACATGCCATGTGTTTTTTTAGGTGTTTTTTGGCCACTTGCCTTCTTGCCAGCGTTTTTGCTGTTAGGTGTGGGGGCCCCCTTAAAAAGCCCTTAAAAACGCATGCCTTTTGTCGGGCCCACTGGGACGGGGGTACTCGGTACCGGGACCGGTCTGCTGCTGGGGAAGTCACGGGTGGTCCTGGTCCGGACCTTGTCCCGGGCCCTGGCAAATAAAGGGGAATATTTACAGGGTATTGTCAGTCGTGACGCCAGCCACTTGATGCGGCCAGTGATGGGGGCCGCCCTGCTGCAGAACCTCCAGGGTTGATGTAATGGCAGCTTAGGTGGTATAGTTCCAGTGGGTAGAACTGTATTCCCCGGGGCAGTAAGGGTTAAGTCTATTGTGGAGTGTGTAGCACACTTACTTTGCAGACGCTGCAGGGATTTCTCCTCTTGGCTGGTGCTGACAGGCTGTATCCTGTATGGAGAGAATCACTTTCATGCAGAAACACAAGGGAAGCAGTTCCAGGGTTTTCCATGTTTACTCTCAGTTCTTCCAGTCACTTTACAGATCATTTACAGTTCTTACACAGTTCAAGTACAGTTCTTAGTACACGGGCACATTCTCCCTCTCCGGGTTACCTTTGCTCCCTGCAGCCATGCCTCTCTCTCTGTGACCCATCACACAGTCTGCAGTGTCCTTTCCGGGCTATAACGGTCTCCATCTCCACGGGTGTGCGTGAAACGCTGGACAGTATGGCGGTGACTCGGGCCCCTGTGAGTCCTTAGTTTGTCACTGAGCTGCCTGTCCTTTGGGTAGGGATCTCAATCTGGAACTAAGACCCCTCGTCGTGTTGTTTGGGGATGCCGGGTAAACTACAGTCCCCTCTAGAGCCGACACTCTACTTCAGCCCAGCCTCCAGCAGTCCTCAAGCCTGAGGCTCTACCAGGCTCCTTTCTCTCTGTGTCTCTTGGTATATAGGAGGGCTACTCCGCCTGCAGTCAGTTGCTTTAGCTGTAGTTCTAGGGCCCCGGTTATCACTGGGGCACTGCGACGGACATAAGGTCTCGAAAATCCTTTGTGTGCACCAGGCGGAAAGGCAGCATTTCTGTAGCCAACACCTTGCAGATGGTGAAATTCAACCTCTTGGCTTTGTCATGGCTAGAGTTATAGATATTCAAATATAGACAAGTGAGAGATAACCAAAGAGGACCCGTTACACAGGATCAATGCAAAATTTGAACAAGCTTTATTGAACACTGCAATATAAAAGACACACACTTAAAACACAAGTAAAAAGTAGTCCACAGACTACATGTGAGGTGTGTGGGTATCAACAATGCTGCAAAACAATGATCACAGGACATATAGATAAAGCACTAACTCACATCTAGATTGCACCTAATATAAACATAGCCTGATAATAAAGGCATGTACAAGCACTCAAAAATTGTACATTGGTAATTATATCCCTGTAAAGATAATGATTACAGAGACCCAAGGGTACACAGGTAATAGTGCATAGAAAGACGTGGCAGTATATACATATTTAGTAATGTGACCTGATAGACGTTTTTTCGTTTCTGTGCTCCATCCAATAAATCCCTTAAAGACTGAGGGGTTCCGAGGTCATCATTAACTAGTCCGGACCATGTGCAGCAAAGTTGAAAGATGGAATGAGCCCATTGGGATTTATTGGATGGAGCACAGAAACGAAAAAACGTCTATCAGGTCACATTACTAAATATGTATATACTGCCACGTCTTTCTATGCACTATTACCTGTGTACCCTTGGGTCTCTGTAATCATTATCTTTACAGGGATATATTTACCAATGTACAATTTTTGAGTGCTTGTACATGCCTTTATTATCAGGCTATGTTTATATTAGGTGCAATCTAGATGTGAGTTAGTGCTTTATCTATATGTCCTGTGATCATTGTTTTGCAGCATTGTTAATACACACACACCTCACATGTAGTCTGTGGACTACTTTTTACTTGTGTTTTAAGTGTGTGTCTTTTATATTGCAGTGTTCAATAAAGCTTGTTCAAATTTTGCATTGATCCTGTGTAACGGGTCCTCTTTGGTTATCTCTCACTTGTCTATATTTCAATATCTATAACTCTGGCGCCTTTAACACACACCAAAAAAAATCTTTCTTTTGTAAATCATCCATCACTTCACAGTCATACCGCTCACTGCCACCGGCGATGTGCTGCCTCCGGCGTGGGAAATTCAAGTCTCCTCCTCCTCCAGTCCTCACTCCTCCTTGTCCCTTCAGCTGCCTATGAAGTGAGCGATCCAAGATGCAGCAGCAGGCTGATGTGGGTGGACATAACTTTGAGTGCTGTAGTTACATGTTTCAGGATTTTTAGAAGATTTTGTTACCAGTTTTCTCAACAGAGCTCCTAAAAAAACCTCAGAGGACTAATAACTGGATACCCTGTTCATTTAAGATTTGGAGAGGTTCCACTTAATCCTTTATTCTTTTTGTTTTTCTTTAAAGAGGACCTGTCACCCCCCTGCTGCATGGCAATCTAAATGTAGCACTGAATGCAGCATGTCTGCTGCATTTAGGGAAGGGGTCCCCCATGTGTCTGTGTGCTGTGTACCCCGAGATACAGCCTTAGGCAAACTCACTGTTAGAAGCCATGAGGGCATTCCCTGGTGCAGGAGCCAGCTCGATTGACAGGGGCCATTCCCTCCCCCTCTGCCTCTCTGTGCCGCCTCCTGTTGTGCAGTCTGTCACTCATCCTGCCACACACAGCTTGTTAACAGCGCATGCAAATCATTTGTCCTGAGGTCAGTGCCAGATTCCCACCCTGTTTTTTGTTTCGTCCAGAGTGCATGTGAGTAAAAGGCCTCAGTCATAACAACAGGGTCTTCAAATTGAGAAACATTTTACTAGTAATATAGACATGGCTCTGACATAGATTGATCCCTTCTGTAATAACATTCAGATATGAAACCTGGATGATAAAGAAACAATACAGAAGTACAATCAACATCTTCAAAATATGGTGCTGGAGAAGGAGGTTATCAATACCATGGATGGCTAGAAGAACAAACAAAGCAATTTTGGATCAAATCAAGTCACTCGAAGGAAACTATGACTTGCCTACTTTGGACACATTATAGGAAGAGAGAAATCACTAGAGAAGGACATAATGGTCAAAAGAACAAGACCAACCAGCAACCCAAAGACTTGATACTACCAATAAAGCAGCTGAAAAGACCCTAGATGATCTTTCTAAACTTGCAAGGATCGATCTTTGTACAGGTCGTTCATCCATCAAGTCACCATGTCTCGAAATTGAGCTGAACTCCATTAAAGCAAAAAGATGGACCATTAAGAAAACACAAGCTAAAAATATGGATCTTTTATACTGTGTAGTTGAAAGTTACAAAAAAATTCTCCTTCACATTATATAAGATAAAGGGAATATGAGGTCGCTATGTTTCATCGTATTTCTCTTTCAATCTCTGATTCACAGAAGGAGAGGGCAATGTGGGCGTTCTTGGCAAGCAAATGAGAAGCAGAAAAGAGTTATAAAAGACTCCCACATACAATGTACAGATAGAAATGTATGTAAATTGTACATACAAATATTTCTTTGTAGATGCATTAAGGTAATTGTATAGCAACCACATTAATAATTACTTATGTTTTGTAGAATTTTAGATACATAGATAAAAGATTTAGATAAATAGAGAGAATTGAAGCAAATTAAGATAAAAATAAGTAAAAACAGTTACAAGATATAATGTGGAAATAATGGAATTCAGCTAAACAGAAAATATACTTGCTCCTTTGTGTGGGATAAAACATACTTGACTTATCCTCCATCATGTGAACATCTTTTAATATCTGAGTAGGAGGTGTAAGTATAGTGGGTGCAAGTGTTTCAGTCTTGGAGCTTAAGGGTGCCAAGAGTCACTTTGGTTCATAATAGACTAATATTATTAAAGCACATGATAGTTGTGGGTCATGTTCATGTCTTCAATCATTAATTTAGGCTAGGGCCACATTTGCGTTAGCAAATGCAGATCCTGTTCCGGTTTTGAGCTGTCAGAAAGCTCAAAACCGGATCAGGATCCGCAGCCGATAGGAGCCCATTATAAAACAGGATTGCTCTACATGCAATCTGGTACCGGCATCCGTTTCGTTGCCTGCGGTAAAAATCATGCAGGCAACGGTTTTATTACAGTTTTAACATCCGCATTCCGGTTTTGAAATGTAAACCGCAAATGTGAGTGGAGCCGGGTTGCGGCACCCGGATCGTAAAGCACAGCACACAAAACGGACAAAATCGGATTGTCCCAGATTGTGTGAATCCGGCACAATCCGGCACACAATAGCATAGGAGTCAATGAGCGCCGGTTTGATCCGGATCCGGGGGAATCCGATTTTAGCCGAATTCATTCCCCGCCTCAAAACCCATGCAGGAAAGCCGGGGAATAGTTGCAAAAATGCATTTTATAACTTACATTTTGTGATGGTAATGAGGCACCATGTAGTCTCATGGGGTGTTATCTCAGGGTCCATATTTGCCCTTGTTCTGAGGTTATCATACCTCGGTGGGCGTAGTAACCTAATTTCCTAGCCTGGTCTTCTTTTTAGAAGATTCTAAAATCTATGGGCTGCTTGCAGGTATGACGTGCTGGCTGCGTCATTTCGGGTCTGGTGCATTGCAGGTGAGTAATTGCTTGTACTTGCTGGGCATCAGAAAGGGCAGTGCACATGATCTGAAGCTGGCAAGTACACCCAATACTCCAAACAATGCGCACGACGGGAAGTGACACGGCCGATGCATCATACCTAGAGGAAGCAGTCCTGTCCCGATGGGTGTGATAACCTAATTTCCAAACACTCCCCCTTCTGTGTACATTCAAAAATCAGTGGAATGCTTCTTTTAGGTATGATGCATCGGCCATGTCATTTCCCATTCTGCACATTCTGATGCCCGGCAAGTACAAGCAATAGCTCACCCACAATGAACCGGACCAGAAATGATGCAGCCGGTACGTCGTACCTGTAAGCAGCCAATAGATTTTAAAATCGTCTAAGAAGAAAACCATGGAGATTAAGTTACTACGCCCACCGCGGTGTGACAACCTCAGAACAAGGGCAGACATGGACCCTGAGAGCACGCCTCATCAAACTAGACTGAGCCTCATTATCATAACAAAATGTAAGTTATAAAATGAATTTTTGCAACTATTAAACCACACTTTTAGCTCAGACCGGGATGCTTGGGGATGTACTAGGAAGCTGATAGTGATAGCTTATGGGGTCTAAAGTAGTTGACAGGTTCCTAAAATTTCTTTCTGATCACCAAAATATATTGGAATCTGAGAGTCCTCAGTGGTTGATACCTTTTAATGGCTAACTGAAAAGCTGGTAAACATAGCAAGCTTTCCGGACACTGAGTTCCCTTCTTCAGGCTGGTAATGACCCAAATTCTGAAGACACATACATATATACATAAGCAATAGAAAAAAAAAAGGGAAAGAAGAGAAAAGAAAGAAAAAAAAAGGCAAAACAGTGTTATATGCTCTGGTGGATATGACAGGTGACGCAAAGCAGAGTTCGGGTAGGGAGGTTTCTGATCACCAATACTTGCATTGGCATTGTTGCATAAATCTGAATTAAAGATTGAAGACATGAACATGACCCACAGCTATCAAGTGTTTCTATAGTGTTAGTTTGGGCACCCAAGCAAATGTTTTGGTTTACTGGCAGAAATTATAATTATTGTGAACAGTTCAGTAACTTGAAATAAAAGTATTTATCAAAGGCATACCTTTAAAGATGACACCTTTCTTTCATATTTTAGGGGAAAAAAATAAATTTTCATCTTTAAAAGTTTAAAATTACAAAAAAGAAAATGGGCTGATGCAAAGTTTCTGCAATCTTCAAGATATGTGTGATCAGATAACTTTGCCCAATTTGTCTGTTAGGGTTATGTCTTGTTCATTATCATTGTTAGGAAAGGCCAGGTGATGCAAATTTCACAGTTATATAATAAACAGACTTCCCTAACCTTATACCAAAAAGCAGCAGCCATGGGTTCTTCTAATCTGCTGCCTAGCACTCTGAAAATGTGAATGGTGAAGGCCTACAAAGTTCCAATACCTATAAAGCCCTGTTTTTTATATCGGTTCCTACCATTCTATTTCTTATATGTGTTGTCTTGTACTTTAAAGGAATTGTCCAGTAATTGGTAACCCCTTCTCATTCCCCATGTGCACCCCATAGTAATAAAAAAAAGACAATACTTCCCTCTGGTACCACATGATGTTGATATGACAAGCAAGGCCCGTGACCAGTTTCCCCAGCTTCCTTCTCCTTTTTAGACAGTTAAATAATTAACAGGAAGTGAGGGCTGGAGTTTCCACTCACTTCCTGTGAATTGCTCCTGTGTTTGAAGGCAGGGAGAAGAGCTGGCAATGATTGGTCCCAGGACTTGCATG
Organism: Allobates femoralis; assembly: GCA_033576535.1. Classification (NCBI taxonomy): domain Eukaryota; kingdom Metazoa; phylum Chordata; class Amphibia; order Anura; family Aromobatidae; genus Allobates; species Allobates femoralis. The sequence goes on along the minus strand of JARQOC010000005.1, from coordinate 51,472,281 downwards.
TCATAAAGATGTTATGTGGGCCCTAGGAACATGAGTTCTCACATCTCTGGAACCATGCTGGCACCAAAGGTGAGCATAGGATTTTTTATGTATATGGGGTGCACATGTGGAAGGAGAAGAGGTTGTCCAAGTAGTTGAAATTAGGTGGGTGTGAAGAGACAAGGACTGCTGGCCATTTGATAGAGGCACTTGTCAGCCAAATCATGGATAAAGTCGATAATCATGTTGATTCTTTGTTTGACATGAAACCTGAGAACCAGACATTGGTGACAAGTAGTAGAGGTAATCAGACTATGAGGTTGCTGGCATTGGTGATACAAAGCACAGGTGCCATGCATAGAAAACGTCTTCTAGGACCAAATCAGCTTTTCCTGTAGTCAGTTCTGGAGCAGGTAATGCCAAAAATGCTGTTGGTGGAGGAGGCTCTACAGCTAATACAAATGTCTGGTCATTATGGTGTTGAGGCACATGTGAGGGCTTCTAATGTTTGGGAGTTCTTTTTTACATTGCTGCCAGATAATTCTCTCACACTCTGCAGGTTTTTCAAGAGGAAAATAACCAGCGAGCATCCCAATTCATATAAATTAGAAACTATTGGTCTCCATCATCACATGAAGTGAGTTCTCCTGCTCATATGGCAAAGTCATACTAACCAGCAATTAGAGTAAGCCTCACCATGCTCATTTTCTGTCAGCAAGGCTGCACTCTTAGGAGGCACTTGTTCAATGTCATCCTTTTTACCATCATTATTATCATCATCTGCTGCATGTGGTACTCCAAGTCCACCTTTATCCTCTCGATGGAAATGGCAAATATTCATTGCCAATTGTGTGGAGAGGAAACAACCATATGCCCCCATTCATTTGCTGATTTACTAATTAAACTTGCATGTAGGGATGGGCGAATCTACTCGCTAGGACTCGTTACTCGGCGAGTAGTAAGGGACTCGCAGGACTCGGTACTCTGCGAGTTTCCCAGTGATTACTCGCAAAGAGTCCAATGCAAATCAATATCAATCCTAGTTTTGTCAGTAACGCTGACAAAACTAGGATTGTCATTGTCTAGCATTAGACTCGCTACTGTGTCAGTGATTTGCAGGAAACTCGCAAAGTAACTGCTGTTACATTGCGAGCCGAGTCCAGCTGTCTGCTCTGTGCAGCTCACAGGGTCCTAGAGCCCGCCTGCTCACAGAATGATGTAGTAGTGCTGAGATTGTTCTCAGTCTGCTCATTTCCCTGTGCATAGACATCTATCTATGCACAGGGGATGTAGCAGAGAGGACATCGCGTTTTGGACTACGTTGGACCGAAGAGGATTTTTTTAATTAAAGATGGAGTCCCTAATGGCTTTTTTTTTATTTCAAACAAAAAATTTTTCTCTGTGTTGTGTTTTTTTAACTCCTTTATTGGAAGATTCTTAGTGGCTGGGTCAAACGTGGCCTGACATTAAGAATCTCGGGCTTAATACCAGCTTGTATAACAAAGCTGGTATTAACCCCCTTATTACCCAGCGTGCTACCGCCACCAGGGCCGCTGGAAGAGCAGGGTTCAGCACCAGAGGATGGCGCTTCAATGAACGCGCCATCTTCTGGGCGGCTGCGGGCTGCAATTTGCAGCGGGGGGTGCCCAGAAAGCTTGGGCATCCCTGCGCTGCGGATTCCAGCCCCCAGCTGCTTAGCTGTACCTGGCTAGACATAGAAATTGCGCAGAGCCCCACGCATTTTTTTTTTTATTATTTCATGAATTTCAGAGTCTCAGAGTCAGAGTCTCAGAGTCAGAGTCTCAGAGTCAGAGTCAGAATCTCAGAATTTCATGAAATAATTTTAAAAAAATGCGTGGGGCTCCGCGCAATTTCTATGTCTAGCCAGGTACAGCTAAGCAGCTGGGGGCTGGAATCTGCAGCGCAGGGATGCCCAAGCTTTCTGGGCACCCCCCGCTGCAAATTGCAGCCCGCAGCCGCCCCAGAAGATGGTGCGTTCATTGAAGCGCCATCCTCTGGCGCTGAACCCCGCTCTTCCAGCGGCCCTGGTAGCGGTGGCACGCTGGGTAATAAAGAGGTTAGGGCCAGCTTTGTATTATTAGCTGGCCCTAAGCCCGAAATTTATGGCGGTCACGCCAATATTAGACATGACCGCCATGAATTTCTATTAAATTGTTTTAAAAAAAACACAACACAAAGAACATTTTTTATTAGAAATAAAAAAAAAAGCCATTAGGGACTCCATCTTTAATTAAAAAAATCCTCTTCCGTCCGACGCAGTCCAAAACGCGATGTCCTCTCTGCTACATCCGCTGTGCATAGATATAGATGTATATGCACAGGGAATGAGCAGACTGAGAACAATCTCAGCTCTGCTACATCATCTCTGTGCACAGACATTCATGTCTGTACACAGGGAATGAGCAGACTGAGAACAATCTCAGCTCTGCTACATCAGGCAGCAGGCAGGCTCTAGGACCCTGGAGCTGGCAGCCAGCACACAGAGAAGACAGGACTCTTATCTGTGCGAGTTTCCCAGCGATTACAGTTGCAAAGTAAACGAGTCCAATGCAAATAAATGACAAAACTAGGATTGCTTCAGGCTGAAGCTTCCGAGACACATCTGCGATTTGTAAATCTCACACTACTCGCTATTACTCGCTTCCCCATTCATTAACATTGGACTCGCTAGACTCGCAACGAGTAGCGAGTCCTGTGCTCGGACTCGCTAGAGTCAAGCGATTTCCGAGTAATTTAGGATTCGCCCATCACTACTTTGCATGTTGTCAAGTTGCTGGTGGTACAGTCGCTGCCTTACCAGCTTGTGGATTTTGCTTTATTTCTAGACTCCCTGGAAGATACCAAGTTGCCAATTATCTGGCATGTTTAGTGCTGCTGGTGCAATCACTGCCATCGCAACTTGTGTATTTTGCTTTCTTTCTGGTCCTCTTGGAAAATACCAAATCACAATTTCTTTCAGAAAGGGTTTTTTCACATGCAAGAGAATGTAGGCAGATATGAAGGCTTTTGTTTGAGCTACAAAACTGAAAAGTAAAGTAATGACTATTGGATAGCCACACTTTTAGGCCTTTGGTATATAATCAAAATGGGTGATTTTTTCCAGCTTCTAAAAGGGAGTCCAATCTGGCTTACTACAAATATAAACTCTGTTACCTACTTTGTGAAGCTTCTGTTAAACAAATATCAGCTATCTTCACAGCTGACCAGCAGACTCCTCTGTGATCCTTGCAGACACAACATTACCCCACTTGTACCAGTGCTAGGGCTACAAGTAGGCAAGGTAGCAGTTGCAACACCTATAGTATATATAGTAAATTTGACACGATGGACCAGATACTTTTTTTCTGCCATTGCAACCACCTGGTGCATATCCACTATCACAGATGAAATATCTGAAAACTCCAGTTCAATTGCATATTGAATGTGTCCTTTATTTAGGCAGATACCCTTAGCCCCTATTCATTGGATTTCTGGATCAGCAATTTGGACAAGTGGCAATAACTGGCACAGTTTTCTGTGGGAATACTGTCCAGTCTCCACTGTCATGTCAGAGAGGTTTAGTACAGCCATTAGAGATGTCATACCAAAGTGGTCAAGGATTTCTGCCACAAGCATGGAAAACATAACATTTGTCGAAATTAATTAGGCATGGATCAGTACAGATTTTTGTGTATTGACGGCTGATGCTAATGATTAAATTAGCCATATTATCTGCCTGTAAGTGTATTGTCATCTACACTCTTCAGGACATATATAGACAGTCCATCATGTCATCGATACTATAATACTGCTACTCGCAGGGCTGCTATTTCCAGCATTAAACTTCCCAACATCTCCTTGCGAGCCCCATCTTATCTCTATTCCATGCTGCTCTTTCCTCAACCCCTGCACACCCGTGTCAGTCACACACCTTCTGGAGGCCCAATGTGCTTCATAATGTTTGAAACTACGAAACTCATTTTTTTGTACACTTCAGACACAGCTCTGAAAATAGGACTCATTTTTTAAAGGCTTGATGACTACAAGCCAGAACGTGTTCATGTTAAAAACAGCATTACAGTTTTGTTTCCAGAAAAAAAGGGGATAATTTTATGATAGCTTACTAAGAAGCTTTTATAATTACCTAATGATTGTATTATTAGCATACCAGTTTTGGACCACAAAAAAAGAGATCTTTTTTCACTTCTTATGGTACCTTTACACGCCGCTACAGGATGGTGGAAACAACCGGGTAGATGAGAGAAATGTATCTTGCACCGCTAAATCAACCCGAGGTAGCGGCGTGTGAAGACGGTTGTTTCCACCCGTCACTTGAGGCACCTGTTTCAGAGCAGAGCTCAAAAACAGTTCATTTTAAGGCGATGGTTACGGCCTGTATCGGCGTGTAAATAAGGAACAAGAGGGTTGTTTCGACACCTTGCTATCTACCTGGGGCGTGACACAGGCTCCAGGAAACCACCCCCCTTCAGCGATCATTGGAGGAAGCTCCTGCGTTACGATAGGTAGTCGCTGCATAGGGCGGCATATTTAAGAAGCTGACCAGTGACACTACACAATTGCTCGAGCGTCATGTATTAGTCAGCCTCCTGCGCTGGCTGGCCAATCATGATGCTATTGCGTTGTCCTATCAGCGTACTAAATTCTTGTAAATCCACAATTCTGGCACGCCTATGTGTTGTCCCTGCTGCACCAGGTCCGCCCATATTACCCTCTGTAGTGGCGTGTAAATGAGGTAAGGTGAGCTGCAGAACGTAACTTGTGGCACCCGGCGGTGTATCCAGAGATAGATGTAACCTACTGTAGCGCACCTTGTTGCGGCGTGTAAAGGTGGTGCGGGTACCGTTTTCAACCGTTTGTGCGTGCTCGTGCACGTGAAGCACCCGGTTGTTTCCACCATCCTGTAGCGGTGTGTAAAGGTACCATTATTGATAGGTCATTACTTCTTCATATTCAAAACAGTATACGTCACCTGTTTTGTCTCCCTATTAAAGGGATAATTTTTGGATCATTTTTTTAAGTTATTGCTTCTTCATTAATATAGAACACAGCTCTTTTTATTTCTGAAACATAGATAAATGTAGCATCCAACCATGTGAACATACCATATCTTTTTCCATTTGCACCACCTGTATAGGAAAGGAAAAAGAGCAATGCATGCATCAACCCTCCAAATGGGATAATTTTTAGTTCATTTATACAATTTAGGTAGCATAATAAGTTGAATACACCGTTAGTTAGGCTAGGGTCACACTTGCAGATTTTTCATGCTTTTTTTGAGACCTGCGTTTTTAAAAACACATGTAAAAACGCTCCCATAGGCCCCCATGCAAAAAACGCATGCCCCAGTAGCAAAAATGCATGCCCTAATAGCAAAAATGCATGCCTAAAGTGCCATCCATTTTTGGCATGCGTTTTTGCACTTATGTGAGGAGCTACCTTTAAAAACGCATGCAAAAACGCATGGTACATTAGTACGATTTAGTACCATCCAAAAACACATGCGTTTTCCATAGGGGCCCATGTTAAAAAACGCATGCGTTTTTAAATCAGCACCAAAACATACCGCATATACTCGTGTATAAGCCGAGTTTTTCAGCCCAAAATTTGGGCTGAAAAGTCCCCCCCTCGGCTTATACACGGGTCTATACGTAGACCCGTGTGGTGGGGGCTGTGGGGCCGGGGCTGTGGAGGCTGGAGGAGGCGGGGGAAGGCTGCTGTAATGAGCGGCCCCATCACGTGGGGCCGCTCATTATATATGCACTGCCTCCCCCTGTCAATCAGCGCAGGGGGAAGCAGTTCATATATTCCCCCAAAAGCTGGCACTCACCCCCCTTGTAAGGCCCCCCCCATCGCTGCTTATACATTACCATTCCGGTGTTCTGATCCGCGCCGCTCCTCGGTGCTTCTTCATGCTCCGTCCGCGCTGGCTGCATCCGGGGATCTCCGGCTGTCGCAGCGATATGACGTCATCGCGCGACGGCCGGAGAATGGAGATCCCGGATGCAGTCAGCGAGGACGGAGCATGAAGAAGCAGCGAGGAGCGGCGCGGATCAGAACACCGGAATGGTAATGTATAAGCAGCGGGGGGGGGGAAGCCTTACAAGGGGGGCCGAGTGCCAGCATTTGGGGGCTGTTGGTACCCCCAGGGGGCTGCTGGGTACCCCCTGGGGGCTGTTGGTACCCCCAGGGGGCTGCTGGGTACCCCCTGGGGGCTGCTGGGTACCCCAGGGGGCTGTTGGTACCCCCAGGGGGCTGCTGGGTACCCCCTGGGGGCTGCTTGGTACCCCCAGGGGGCTGTTGGTACCCCCAGGGGGCTGCTGGGTACCCCCTGGGGCTGTTGGTACCCCAGGGGGCTGTTGATACCCCCAGGGGGCTGCTGGGTACCCCCTGGGGGCTGTTGGTACCCCAGGGGGCTGTTGGTACCCCAGGGGGCTGTTGGTACCCCCAGGGGGCTGCTGGGTACCTCCAGGGGGCTGCTGGGTACCCCCTGGGGGCTGTTGGTACTCCAGGGGGCTGCTGGGTACCCCCAGGGGGCTGTTGGTACCCCCAGGGGGCTGCTGGGTACCCCCTGGGGGCTGTTGGTACCCCCTGGGGCTGTTGGTACCCCCTGGGGGCTGTTGGTACCCCCAGGGGGCTGCTGGGTACCCCCTGGGGGCTGCTTGGTACCCCCAGGGGGCTGTTGGTACCCCCAGGGGCTGCTGGGTACCCCCTGGGGGCTGTTGGTACCCCCTGGGGGCTGTTGGTACCCCCAGGGGGCTGCTGGGTACCCCCTGGGGCTGTTGGTACCCCAGGGGGCTGTTGGGTACCCCCAGGGGGCTGCTGGGTACCCCCTGGGGCTGTTGGTACCCCAGGGGGCTGTTGATACCCCCAGGGGGCTGCTGGGTACCCCTTGGGGGCTGTTGGTACCCCAGGGGGCTGTTGGTACCCCAGGGGGCTGTTGGTACCCCCAGGGGGCTGCTGGGTACCTCCAGGGGGCTGCTGGGTACCCCCTGGGGGCTGTTGGTACTCCAGGGGGCTGCTGGGTACCCCCAGGGGGCTGTTGGTACCCCCAGGGGGCTGCTGGGTACCCCCTGGGGGCTGTTGGTACTCCAGGGGCTGTTGGTACCCCCAGGGGGCAGCTGGGTACCCCCTGGGGGCTGTTAGTACCCCCTGGGGGCTGTTGGTACCCCCAGGGGGCTTCTGGGTACCCCCTGGGGCTGTTGGTACCCCAGGGGGCTGTTGGGTACCCCCAGGGGCTGCTGGGTACCCCCTGGGGGCCGCTGGGTACCCCCTGGGGGTCGCTGTATAACCCCTGGGGTGCTGTATAACCCCTGGGGGGTGCTGTATAACCCCTGGGGGCTGCTGTATATACTGCTGAGGCCTGTATACCACTGGGGCTGCTGTATATACCACTGGGGCTGCTGTATATACCACTGGGGCTGCTGTATATACCACTGGGGCTGCTGTATATACCACTGGGCTTCTGTATATACCACTGGGGCTGCTGTATATACTGGTGGGGTCTGTATATACCACTGAGGAGGCTGCTGTATACCACTGGGGTTGCTGTATATACTACTGGGGCTGCCTGTATACTACCACTGGGGCTGCATATACTACTGGGCTGCCTGTATACTACCACTGGGGCTGTATATACTACTGGGGCTGCTGCTGTATACAGCACTGGGGCTGCTGCTGTATACGACCACTGGGGCTGCTGTATACTACCACTGGGGAGGCCTGTATACCACTGGGGGGGGCCTGTATACCACACTGCTGGGGGCTGTATACCTCTGCTGAGGTCCACCCTCGGCTTATACACGAGTCAATAGGTTTTTCCAGATTTTTGGGGCAAAAGTAGGGGGGTCGGCTTATACACGGGTCGGCTTATACACGAGTATATACGGTAGTTCATTAACTTTTTTTGGGTGCTGATTCATGCATGCGTTTTTGCATGTGTTTTTGAAGGCAGCTCCTCACATAAGTGCAAAAACGCATGCCAAAAACACGGCTCTTTAGGCATGTGTTATTGCTATTGGGGCATGCGTTTTTGCTATTAGGGTGTTTTTTAAGGTGCTTTTTCCCAGCATGCGTTTTTGCTGATTGGTGTGGGGCACTCTTAAAAAACACATGCAAAAATGCATGTGGAAATGCATGGTACCATTTAGTGCCATGTAAAAATGCATGCATTTCCCATAGGGCCTCATGTTAAAAAAACGCATTCGTTTTTGAAAAAGCCCAAAAAAACGCTGCATGCAGTATTTTTTGGTGCTGAGCAAAAAACGCATCCCAAAAACGCATTGTACATTCAGACATGCATTTTTGCTATTGGGGGATGCGTTTTTTGCATGGGGGCCTATGGATGCGTTTTTGCATGCGTTTTAAGAAAACGCAAGTCTTAAAAACGCATATAAAATCTGCAAGTGTGACCCTAGCCTGTGCTCTCCTTGTATCTGGCCTAAATGTTTGACTATTCTACTTCTTTTTGTCCGTCTGGTGGCTAGCATCAAAGTCGTCAATTGTATTGATCCCAAGCTGTCATAGCAACTTAGCTTCAATGAAAAACTAAAATAAATTAAAAATGTAATTAATTGTCTTACAATAATTATCATGACATGGAGCAGAAATTAAAAACACTTAAAATGAATTATTAATTTTATTTTGTATACATTGCACTGAAAATTTACATAATTTTACAAATGTATTTTTTTCATAAAAATATATTTCTTTACAAAAGTGTATGCATTGATATAAGAGGAGTAGCCAGATGTCAAGGAAACATATTTGTCATTTTCGAAACTTTTTTTTTCCATTTTATTTTTTATTTTTTATTGTGAATACTTATATTTATTGCAGTCATTCTATTAAATAAATAGTAACTTTTGAAGAAAAATCCCAAGGGAACAGGTGCTCGAGTTATCAAAATAAGGGGAATGCAACATTTTCTGAAACTGAAGCAGCATTTTTTTAGGATGCAACCAATTATCCCGATAGGCACTCTGTTTTTAGGTAAGTATTTTATTATTTTTTATAGATTACGTATATCCTGTGGAAAAGAAAACAAATGTATATAAAATCCATGGCAAAAAAAAATTCCAATTTTTAATTATTTAATAAAATTAGATTACAAATATTCTGTATCCTAGAAGAAGACAATCAGTGTTTCGCTTGCACCGATAGTATCATGTTAAATCGGTACATTACGAGAAATAAACGCCAAAACTGGTTCTGTTACATTTCTGTAAATACTTTCCTCCGCTTTACCAAATAAGCTTAAAAAAATAAAAAATAAATATTTTACAGAATTAAGCTTCATTTACATTGCAGAAGAAATAATGATGAAATTCTAGGAAGATAATATCTGTAAGATTTGCATTCTTCGCTATAAACCCTCTGTGTACAAATACGATTTCGTTGATAAACTTTTATAGATAAATACTTTATGCTTCATTTTTTATATATATATTTTACTCAATATATTTAAACCCACCGTTCGTTTTACTTAAATTATTTGTCATTTAGTAAATAGAAAATGCAGAATTTTGGAGGACTTTATAACTGTAAAAAAGTTGTGTTTAAATAAATCTTAAAATTCTTTTCCTAAATCGTGTAATTATATCCTGTATTTGTTACTTGGTCTATTAATTTACTCAAACTATAAAGATTGACAAAAATAATATATGGAATATTTTTTTCTTATCTTACGTGCTAAGCAATGATTTAGAATTTAATACAAAATATATTACTTATTCATAACTTGTACTGTATGCATTAATTACCCACAGTGTCCTTACAAAATGTGTATTTAGTTACTTTGTATTGTGATTATCAGGCATTGAGGGATATTGACATATCATTCAAGATGGTTACAGAAGTTTGGAAAAAGTAATATAAAAAAAAAATAATAGAAAACAAAATTTGTATATATACATACAGTATATATATATATATCCATACTGGCCATAAGAAGGAAAACACCGGGCACTATCACTACTTGCAGTCAGTCCGTGTCACCCTTGTGACTTGAAGCTGCAGGTAAACCAGGTGGTGCTGACAATAATCAGGTAACTGAGCATTCAAACACCAAAGAGAAAAATGATGCCGCAGTCACCAAGGTTGAGTTTTTCTTCTTTTATTCAATTGTGCAATCCATGCAATTGAACAACACAGCAGGGAGGGGGTGCATGGAGGCGGACGACGGTTCACCATTTCGCGGTCGTGTACCGCTTCTACGGGTCCTCTAGAGGACCCATAGAAGCGGTACACGACCGCGAAACGGTGAACCGTCGTCCGCCTCCATGCACCCCCTCCCTGCTGTGTTGTTCAATCGCATGGATTGCACAATTGAATAAAAGAAGAAAAACTCAACCTTGGTGAGTGCGGCATCATTTTTCTCTTTGGTGTTTGATATATATATATCCTAGATGGAGACCCAATGCTATCTCATTGGGAGGCCCCCCCCTGCACCATTTGCTTCACCCCTCCACACCATCAGCCTATCCCCGCATCATCAGTTCCCCCCTCCTGCCCAGTGTTACAGCTAGATGCTCTCAGGATGGCAAGGACCTGAATGATGTCATGGGTTCAGGTGACGCGCAGGATCTCATTATCCCGCCGGCATCCTGAGAGTGGCCAGCGGTAACACTGTGCTGATGATGCGGGGAGAGGTTGATGGGGAGAGGTGATCACCATATTACCCATGACTTGGGTCTTCCAATATGGTGTCCGGCGCAGTTCCGTTCGAAGCGGTAGATTATGGGATATCGTTACAACCAGATGGAAGCAGAAGTCACAAGGCCATTATGTATGTAGATATATAATATATATATTTTTTTTTTTTCAATAAGAAGCTGCTGTTTTTCAGATGGTATAATATGACATTTGGAAACATTTCCATAGTTTGTAGAATATCATAAATCAACATTTGTGAGCACTATTGGTTGTATGACACTGCTTGAGGAAGGCTGTGTGCCAAAACGTCACAGTCCTAGGACCAAATAAACCCACATAACTTGAATTGGAGGAAGTGCTGCCTTTCATTTTTCATCTATTTTGTATTGCCAGAGATCGTGGTAAGAGGGCTTTGCACCCGACCAAAAGAAGTTGTGCTGTTTCGTGTTTTTTCTAGATAGATAGATAGATAGATAGATAGATAGATAGATAGATAGATAGATAGAACAATAAAAATGAACAGCAGCATACCCAAATAAGCCAAAGATAGTAGGTTTTATTTGCGCATGTAGCATGGCTGCCACACCACATGGGCGATTAAAGTTTACTAATATTTGGTTTATTTGGGAGTGCTGGCATTCTTTTTTGTATTATATTGTTTATTCCACTAGATTTATGGTTATTAAAGGCCAATGATTTGTTTTCTTTTGAAAGGCGATCTTTCGATTATTTCTAAGATAGATAGAAACTTTTCACAAGCAGTGTATTATTATATGTAGAAGTCTATGGGCATGTGCAGAAATTACATTACTTATCATCAGTACAGGGTGGAACAAAAAGAAAAAATATTTTAATCCTAAATGCCTATTTAATGTCTTAATCTACTTTCATTCTAATATAATTGAATTAAAAAGTCCCTACCATCCTCTCACTACACTACCTGTCTACTTTATTCTATATTTTTTTACTTGCTCTTTGATGACGCTTTGTTTGATTATCTTAGGATAGTCACACAAGTCATCATCAAGGACCAGAGTCCCCTCCCTGGAATGAAGCATCATTAGTGACTTTCATTTCAGGGGCTGGGTTAGATCTTCCTCTTCTGAGCATGTGTCGGTTTTCAATTCTGATTTACGCATAATAGATTGTTGTGTGCACAGTGACAGTGCGCTCACTCACCAGCTCTCATCAGAGGTTAAGAGGAAGGAGGGTACAGTAGTGACTTGTTAATTAATGTACATTAGAAAAAGGTTAGGTTATGATGTTAAATAGCAATTTAAAATGAAAATAAATTTTAGTTTCTGACCACTACTTTAATCACAATTATTTTTACTTACCAAGCATCTAAAGGGCATTGTGCTTAAACCATGTTTGTGGTTATAGAGTACAAACGAAGTACATCTGATTTATAAAAGAATATTAATTCCATATATAATTTTATTTATTCCAATTACTATGTAAATGGGGTCTAATAGCTACTCATCAATCTAAAATCATCACTGGCAGCAATGAGTTCAATTTCGTAATAGGATCCTAATATGCACAATACACTTTGGGTACTTTATATGTCACAAAAAATTGTTAATTGACATTAGTGTAATTAATTCACAATGATGTATATGTAACACACTATGAGAGATGAGTCCCTGTGTGTGGGTTGTATATGTATAAATAGAGATGTAACTTTTATTAAAATTGTAAAGATCTCACAATGAGAAAGATATCGGGACAGAGAAGAAAATTATAACTCATCAACACCAATTCAGTTGTGTTAAGGGTTTATAAAGACTTTTCACAAAATTTTTCACGTTCAACCAGTCACAAGAAGTAATAGTGGCTGCAAAATGTAATAAAGCGTTTGTTTGTTTCCTTAAATTTCACCTCTCCATCGCAATCATACTACTGGTTGTTCACAAAGTGACTATGCAGTGGTTAACACTTGCCGGTAGGTGATGTGGAAGCTAGAGGAGATGCTGGAAGTGCTGCCCTTGGACGTGGAGACTCAGTTTCACACGTTTCTGTTTTCCATAGTCCTCACAACTGTTCTTCAACCTAACCAGACCGGTTGGCAAATATACTGTGTATTAGTACTTATAACAGCACCACACTGCACTGCACAGTTACTTTATGAACACCCTGTATTTAACATGTTATGTTAACTGTTTTAATTCCAAATGAGTGTTATCAAATAGCATCTCATACACGAGAAGAAATACAGACCTCCGAGTGAAAACTCTTTAATATTACCCACATGGACGTACCAAAAGTTAATTCCTTAGTTGCTCAATATATTCACTGCTAATATTGCAAAATTAATTCAAATTGGAAGTACTATTATATTGTGTATCCTTTCCAACATAAAAAATTTGGTGAAAGATCCTTTTAAAGACCTAAAGAGATATTCTCAAGCTTAAACGTTATCCCCTATCCACATGCCAGGGAATACCTTTCCAATAACTAGAGGTCTAATGTTCATGAGAACCAGTTCTGAAAAGTTACAGGGGTTGATCATGCAGACTGCTACTCCATTCTCAATGAGAGAGCCAGAGATTGCAGACCACACAGCTCGACTGATATTAAGCACTCCTACTGGATAGAATGGAGCAAAAATGCACGTATTTGATCTTCACTCCTTTCATATGGGGCTCTTCAGAGCCATTATTCTCAGATTTGTTAGGAGTCTTAGTGGAATTACCTTGAATGATCGAAAACTTATTCCCTAACCAACATACTGGGGATAATTTTTTAAACTTGAGAATAACCCTTTTAAGGCTAGAGTCTCACTATTGTAGAAATTGCATGATGATTGCATCACAATGCCTGGACTGGCCAGTGGCTGTCCTGACCTGAGCATGGCAGCTTAATGTATTACTAGGTAGCTGTCACTCTCAGGTCAGGAGAGCTGACGGCCAGTCCAGGCATTTTGATGCGATCCTCACTCAAGTCATACGGTAGTGGGACTCCAGCCTAAAACATAAACTTTGTGATTTGTAATATCTTTCATGCGCATTAGTTTAATAAAGGCTATATCTAAGTATTTGAAAGGTAAATGCCTCAGTGTAGTATTTTACCATCCTCACTGTACAGGCATCTTAACTCTCTCAATACCCAATTACACTGCGTCTTTAATTTTCCAAAGGGCTTCTTGTATATGGATGTTAAAATCTGGTTGTCTGCTTCTATCAAAAGTACACGTTTCTCAAACTAGTTTTAAACATATATCCATCATTGTTTGGACCCATAAAAACTGAAATTTATTCACTTTGCCTTATAAAAGCCGTAAGATACCACCTAAATATAACTTTCACTTTTGAAAACCCTATAGTAACAAAAAATGAGATATTTATTGAAGAAAAATAGTCGGAATAATTTGTATTACTTTAAGAAACTTTCTCTTTACTAAATATATGGGAAAACTTACTTCTGGGTATGTCATCTAGAAAGCAGCTGTCAAAGTCAATATATTCCCTTAGGCTGGTTTCACATTGTCACATCATAGCACCCAACACTACAGCTGTAACCTCTAGACACCTACTAAATATTAATAAGCGGACTTGTGGATTTCAAGTTCAGCCAGACTTTTTAAAAAGTTCTGTTTTGGACCCAAACTTGACCTGAACCTCAATGAAAGTCATTGATTGAGCAGGTCTGCTCTCCGCCCACATACAGCCAGTGATAAACAAAGCACCTCCAGGGAAGGGTGGGGTTTTGTCATATTTTGCTTGGTATTCACTATATCTGATAATGCTGATTTTATACCCAGTATGAGCCATTCAAACACTGCAACCAGCTCGCACTGGGTTGAGCACCAAACGTACCACAGTGCAGTGATACTTAAAGCACTCGAACTCCGAACCCGAACACTAAGGCTGTGTGCCCACATAGTGGTTTAGTGACGTTCAAATCGTCAGTAACCGCTGGAAAATTCAAGGAGCCTAGACTCCTGAGCTCAGAAGTCTCCAGCTGTTTTCCGGCGTTTTCCGCGGTTTTTCTCAGCGTGTGCACAGCGGTTTTCCGGCGGTTTTTCCAGCGGTTTTTCCGGCGGTTTTCTATGGAGGATTTTTTCATGGAACCGATCAAAAACCGCTGAAAAGAATTGACATGCTGTATGCTGCTAAACCGCTGGAAAACGCTCAACGCTGGCGGATCCGCTCACATAAACCCACTATGTGTGCACAGAGTTTTCTAAATTACATAGGTTACTTGTAAGTCCTAAAGCTGCTAAAAATTTACATAGATTTAAATAAAACCTATGCTAAACCGCCGGCGGTTTTCGCTGCTAAACCGACGTAAAACCACTATGTGGGCACACACCCTAAAAGTCTTGTAAAGTCTATGTTCCGTATGAACTCCAAACTGTAAAGTCTGGTTCCGGCTCATCCCTACGACTAAGCCAATCTCAGCTCAACATATATTTCCATGGATGCCTAATGTAAGAACAGTATAATTCAGGGCTATAGACTGTTTAACAATTCTACAGACAAATGAAAAACCGGCTATGTAATACTGTCTAAGTAAGAATCATAATTGAAAGTTCAGTGGTTGGTTTTCCAGAAATAGTGTGACTCCAAGTAAATCTCTGCATAAGCATTGAAAAAAATGTAATATTAAAATGTTTTCCATGAAGAGGACATATTTCAATGTATTTCTAATCTTCATAATCTTTCATAGTATATAAAGTATAACATAAATATCTTTGGGAAAAATAAATAAATCCACCCCTTTCCAAATGAAAAAAAAAATAAAAAAATAAAAATTAAATAATTACCTGACTAAGGAGAAAGGTTTTTGTTTAATATTTATCATAAGCTCTTCAAAAAAGAAATAAAAACACTTTATTTTACTGCCTAATTCACACTCAATGGATCTGATGTATTCATAAATGAAAGGTTTTCTGTGCTTAAAAATTCTAAAAAGTTGGCTTAATATATCCAGGTTCTCTGGCTTCACCTCTACTATTCATACTATTTACCTCATACTATTCATTCTTGCCTTTGTTTTATAAGTTCTTCTGCGCAAAAAATAAATTTTCTTTACATAAATAGTTAATTGCTTACAATTAGAAATTTACATTTTCTTATATTTAATATTTTATAATATCTTTCAAGAATATAGTGAAAATAGTGAAAACATGTCTGATTGAGATATAAAAGAAAAAAACACATATATGTAGTAGTTCCATTATTCTTTTCGGAGAAGTATGCTTGAATATTTTAATATTTTATAGTGACTAAAGGCAGCGAAAAGAAGCATTACTATTAGGATAAACCCACATGGAGTTTTCTTAATGTATGTATATATATATATATATATATATATATATATATATATAAAATTTAATTATGTAAAGTTTGCTATTAATTGCCATGAGTTTGGTTAATTCCTTTTTATAATATTTGTAATTATGAAGATTTTACAATTTAGTATAGTTACTATAAGTGCTCTTCTACATTGGTCAAATTAAGTAAGATTGTAAAATGAGTAAATTTAGGCTTGGACTGGTCCACAAGGGAACCAGTGAATCTACAGGTAGGCCCACCTGCAGGAGTAAGCCACTTACCCCCCAACATGGGCAGTAGTTGTTCCAATGCATTTGATTCTCTATGTATAGATAGAAGTAGTATCACATTATTGATCCACAATCTGTCTCCTCTGTGACCTGGTCTTCCAGTACTTATCTACGCTCAACCTTCGATCCTCACAAGATCTCAAATTCTATTTCCCTGTTGTCTTCACTTCCCACAACTGCATACAAGAATTCTCCCGAGCATCCCCCATACTCTGGAACTGTCTGTCCCAACATATAAGACTCTCTACTACTGTGGAAACCTTCAAAAGGAAATCAAAGACCAACCTCTTCTGAAAAGCCAGCAACCTGCAGTAACCCAATTTTACTGTACCACCTCATGACCATCTCTACCCTCATCTATTGTATCCTCAACCAACCCTTGTAGACTATGAACCCTCATGGGCAGGGTCCTCTCTCTTACCTACTGTATCCTCACTTATCCCTTGGACACTGTGAGCCTTCATGGCCAGAGTAATAAAATAATGGTTGGTGGCCACTTATACTGCTCCTATCTGTTCCCATCTCCTCAAGTTGACTATACCAATAAGCGCCTGTACTTTATGTCACCCCCACCTCTTTGCTAGACTATACCATCATTGTAAATAAGCACCTGTACTTTGTTACCCCCACCTCATTGTTAGATTGTAAGCTCTTATGAGCAGGGCTGCCATTTTTTTGCTCTAATTATTGTATTATATTATGCTTTGTATTGTATTGTATTTTCTAATTGTTTCTTATGATTGCTTAAATGTGAACTTTGTATTGTGAAGCGCTGCGGAATATGTTGGCGTTGTATAAATAAAAATGATTATTATTATTATTATTATTCTCTCCTAGTATATCCTAATCCTTTCCTAGTAGACTGTAAACCCTTGTGGGCAGGGTCCTACTCCTCACTGTCCTTTGTAGACTGTGAGCTCTTGCGGGCCTCACCTACTCTGTCTTCACCCATTCCTTGTAGACTTTGAGCCCTTCTCTTCTCCTGTACCTGTCTGTGCCTTGTGTTGTTCTTGATTAATGTACTTGTTTTAATTATGTATGTCCCTTTTCACATGTAAAGCGCCATGGAATATATGGTGCTATATTAATAAATAATAATACTAATTTATCAAAGAAACTTCCTACTTTAACAATATATAGAAGCAAAATAAATTTGTGAAAGAGAGAAAAGTTAATAATACTGGTGCGCCCTTACTACTCCAGTATAACCCCGAGCATACTGAAGGCATGTATGGACTAAAAATAATATCTAAGAAAAGAGTCATGAAATGTTAAGTCTAGATAAATAACTTTTTTATGGGGCTGGTAAAATCATGTACTACAAATAGATTTTAAAGCATATATGGACCCCCATTATGAGCCTAGTATCCACATTTTACGGAAGAAGGAAATAAACAAACATAACTTTATCTGCAATCAGTCCTACTATTAAATATTAAAATCTGCCAAAAATCACATAAAACTAAAAACAAAATTTGCTAAAAGTATAAAAGACATTGAAAATAAGGATAAAACAACAGTGAAGAAAAATGGTGATTTTCCAGCAAAGGGTAATTTTCTTCTCTTACTCAATGATGGTGACTGACATATGCAGTCCAATTTCACTATTTTATCTACTGTTGCCTTATATGCCAGAAATTCAGTTTCACGATAGGAAAGCTTAATTAACTGAAAAAAGTCAGCAGAGAAAAATTTTACTACTTTATTAATTTATTGGACAGAACGTAAAGTATGTAATTCTAAGGGATTATATATTTTAGCAGACATGAGGATAAGCCTCTGAGCCCTGTGATAGGTTGCAGCACTACATGACTTGACATAACCACTTAAGCCTGTTTGCAATCAAAGGAACAGATATGGAAGACTCGGTGCCGAACTTGGAAAGGGTAAGTGACAGATGATTTTATTCATTTGAGTTTGGCCATCATGACTTAGAAAAAAAATCAACAGGGAAAACTGCTTTAGGCTAGGGCCACGTTAGCGTTTTGCCTCCGTCATTGGGAGTCCACCAAAGACGCAAATTCCCGCATAGTGTAACTCTGCCTTAACACTGCCAATAGAATTCTATAGGTGATGGACTCCATAGCGCATGCAAACGCTGGTACATAAGTTCCGGATGCCCCTCCTCTATTACTCATTAATACTCGAATATACCCAACAACAGTTGAAACAGTTGAAACATCCTTTCATTGCCGCTTGCTGTAAGGTTCACATATGTGCTTCTTTGCCCCAGCTGGAATTTCTTTTAATATCAAATCTATATAATATTTCATCTATTGCATGAGGATCCTAAAATATGTGTACGATTGTGCCTACTATGCCTAATTGGCAATTCGGCACAGATACCAACTTTTTGCTGTCTGTGGACCTCTTGGCTCTTTAGTCTTGTATGTGTGATTTTTATCCAGGAGTCTGATCAGAAACAGATCACATGTTCACAGAGAAACACTGACTTGTATATAGCACCATACATTACAATGGGTACAGGTTCCATCTTTGAAAATCATGGAAAGTACATGTAGGTGAAAAATAAACGTCTCAATGAGGCTTGAAAGGAATTATCAGCTCAAATTCCACAAGTACACAAGTAAGAATACAATTACATTGATGAGACCTCCCCAATATGGCCAGATTTGGTCCGGGAGTATGCAAACACCATCCCTGGCTCTGACACGGTGATTCTACACTGTGCACATTGCATGTGATGTGAGAATGCTCAAATCTGCAGTCATACAGAGGACATATAGAGTGACTGCAGACTTGTGGATTGAGACTGGACAACCTCTTTATGGTTTGAAGCAATAATAATCTGTAGAGAATATTTTTACTTTATTTTGGAATATTTATAAGCCCCAGTGAAGGAACATCTTATATTTATACTAGAATAAAATACATTTTATCTTTATTTCTTTCAGAAACCCTCTAAGCTCTACCACAATGTTCCATAAAATGCTTTGTCTAGTTTCCACAGAATCCATGCAAACATCAGTTATGGAATTACTCACTAATCTCATATAAATTACTATTTGGTCAAATTATATTTGTGATATAAGGACACCATGAAAATGTTTAAGTTCCATTTGAGGTACACATACCCCGTATTGGTAATACAATACCTGTAGGACTAACTCTCACTACGGTAGCTCTCTTTTATTTGAAAGTATTTTTTATTAGGAACTAGCTAAAAAATATTTAATAATAACAATAACTTATCAATCTAACTGAACATGGTGCCTGATCTACAAGCAGCATGTTAAAGAACAGATCGACATTGAGATGCTCTAGAACTTGTATTTTATTCGTTTTGATTACTTTGCCTTCTATAGTGAGGAGTCCAGTGGACAACCTATTGAGTCAGAGTCACAGATAGTCTTCCATGTATGACTGGGTATAGAGAGATAACCGTCAACCACCGAGCCACCAAGAAGAACCATCTTCTAGACTTCCAAGGAAGATTAAGTATTTAAATGAATAAAATACAAGATAAAAGAACTTTTAACAAAACTCTTTATGCTCTGCACAGGTGGGCTTTTTTTTTTTTGCATCGATAGAATGTTTCTTGATAGATGCCGATGAAACAAAATATAATACGTCTACAGACAAAATCTTCATAATAGTCTTCGTGGATGAAGATGATATCATTGGGTTACAATGTGTAAAACCTGGAAGTATAAGCTTACAGAAAACATACGATGTGGACTCTAAAATGAAATCTGTTTGCAAAAAGACTATCAGTAAAGCTCGCTATTAAATCATTAAAACTCACCTGTTACCATGGCAGCCACATTGCACCGGAGTGGTCCACTCAGCAAATGTCTATAATGCTCACTAATATTGATCAATCGTATAGTTTAGATCTAAATATAGAAGAAACTGAGCTGTATATCTCAATGTATGAACAATAAGTCATCATGTAGTGTAATACATTGCTATGTCAGTAATTGCCGATAGATTTTTCATGTCAACCGGGAAAACTATGGTTCATACTTTGAGTGGCAGGAATAAAGATTGTCTTTCGTTAGAAGGAAATATATATATATATGTATATATAATATATATATATTTTACACACACCCACAATACAACTTTTGCCTAAGATCCACTGAGTCAATGATGCAAGAGAGAATATTATGTGGTTTAGGGCTAACACACCACTTGTGTAACTCAGACGAATGTTATCCAAAGTTATTCTATGAGGAAGTGCCCATCAGCAGTTTTTTCTCATGATTATTAGAAAAAATGCGCAGTATTCTGTGATTTGCAGAATGAATCATATGGCTCGCACCCAGACAAGTCTCTGGGTGAATGGAAATCATTAGACTGCCATCTTCTCCTGATAATGTGCTCTCATGCACATGAGAGAATCAGATCACACTAAGCTTACACTCTGATCACACTCCGGTCAGAGTTTGATTGGAGTGTCATTACCATACTTAGGCTGGGGTCACACATAGAAGTCCGTTTTTGGAAGTGATTTTCATCACCAATCCGCTTTTTATAGGGTGCTTTTTGAGCCTCCTGTACCCCTGAACGTTTTTGGACTTAGTCATTTTTTCATTAAAAACGCATATGCGTTAACGCATGCGTTAACGCAGGTGCCTAGATGTGCCATGAGTTAACGCATGCGTTTCCCATAGGGCCCCATGTTAAAAAAACGCATGCGTTTTTTAACTGATGCCAAAAACGTTGCTAGCAACGTTTTTGGCTCAAAAACGGACAGAGCAATGTTTTGAGGTCCAGAAAAAAACGGACAGGGTGTTTATTACATCCAATCCGTTTTTCTGTCAGTTTTTGGACTTAGAAAAAAAAATGACAAAAATGAAGCCAAAAACGGACCAAGGGCTTATGTGTGACCCTAGCCTTAAGCTGATTCCCTTGCATGGATCAATGCTAGTGTAACCCCAGCCTTACAGGGATGCTCCAATATCAAACTAAGCTCTCTTCCAATATATCATTCTTTAACTACACTATGTAACTGCAATTCTATTTTTTATTTGTCTTATTTCCTGTGTGACAACACTTCCTTTGAGAAATCCAGTACATGCTGGAATACTCAAACAAAGCACCATTATGGCTAAAGGCAGAGTCTGCAGTCACTGTCACAGTCCCTGTGCCCTCCCTGAAAAAAAGCATTATCAGCGATGCTCATTTCAGGGGCTCATCCCAACTGTGTCCTTCCCTGGTTGTTCTGCACTGTACGATCTGCTTAGTGACAGCATCCACTCCGTTGTCATCTCGGGTCAGTAATAATCTTTCAGACACTGAGATGTGTCAAAACCTTGCATTCAGGAGACTAGTGAGATCATTAGCGGATTCGGTGGTAATCTTCTACATGCTGGGTATTGGCATTTCCCTTTTGCCAGCAGATTACAATGTACAGGTAGCAGGGAGGGACATAGCAGGGATGAGTACAGCCCCTGTGAGCGCCACTGATGACACTTCATTCCAAGGAGGAGGCAGAGTCTGTGACAGTGACCACACCCTCTGCTCCAAGCTCTGATGATGCTTTGTTTGAGTATGATAGCATTCACTGAAATTTTAAAATGAAGCGTCATTACACAGCAAATAGGAAAAAGAATTGAATAGCAGTGAGTGTAGTTAGGGAATTGTAGGGAAGTTTTAATATAAGTGTATTAGAAAAGAGAGTAAATTACGGCGCTAAACAGAAAGGGGTTTTGATGGAAACGTAGTTTATCTCCAGATCAACCCTTTAAGGAAAGTATTTTACCATTAAATGGCTATTGAAACCAAGAGCAGGTGCATGGTGCACCCTTTACGATGGCTAGCAGTTTAGTGCACCTTCCCACCTTCTTGTTTTACAGAATGGGCAATAGTTTGCTTGGAACCAATTTGTGTTCTTTATATCGACAATTTTTACACCAATGGACAGCAATGCCAATGAAGACGTGCTTATTATGCTAAATCTCAAATTAAACAGTTATCTAGAAATTCACTACAGTGTTGCACCTTTTTGTTTGCTCTTTCACCTCTTTCTACCTCCTTAGCCAGATTATTTTTTGAAAGCTACAGACACAAGCATGCAACATAACTTTTGGCAGCTATTTCAACAAGGCACAATAACATTGTATTCCATCAGTCCACCTGGCCACATAGGTAAGCAAAATAACTTCTATGTATGCACAAATCTTAAACTTATGTAGATAAAGATTTTTTGTAGAATGTACACATTTCCTGAAGCTGGTCATCGTGAGGGCTTCACATCATATGCGATAGATGTGTGTGCCCAAGTTGCACAGGCTATTACACATCATTGTGGAGCTCCAGTCTAGTTTGAGTAAGGTGATTTATCAAATGTTTGGTCAGGAACAAGTTAGAATGGTCATACTAGGACCTAGAAGTTAAATGCAGCTAAATGTTGGAGACACCAAAGACTGTACTTAATTTTAAGAGTAGGTTCCTACCAAGATGGAGACATCATCATCTACCTCCATTTTCATCTTCGCATTGTTGTATGGTTGAAGATCTCTTACTGTTTGGTTATAAGAACCCTGAAAGTCAACCTATAACCTGATTCATGGTGCCCAAACCACAGGCAGCATAAATCGGACCATGGATGCACGATTACAGCCAAGTACAACCCCCTCTAAAGTTCTCCAGTGATTCAGAGAAAATACAATTTAAAGAGGACCTGTCACCCCCCCTGCTGCATGGCAATCTACATGCAGCACTGAATGCAGCATGTCTGCAGCATTCAGAGAAGGGGTCCCCCAGGTGTCTGTCTGCTGTCTACCCCGAGATATAGTCGTTTTAAAACTTACAGTTAGAAGCCATGGAGGCAGTCACTGTGGCTGGAGCGAGCTTGATTGACGGTGGCCATTCCATCCCCCACTGCCTCTCTGTGCTGCTTCTGCTGTGCTGGCTCTGCCCTCCTCCTTTCCTCCTCTCTGTCACTCACAGCATGCAAATATTTGTCCTGACATCAGCTCCAAATTCCTGCCCTGACAAAGCATAAACAACACAGCAGGAGACAGCACACAGAGAGGCAGAGGGGGAGGGAATGGCCACTGTCAATCAAGCTCCCTCCAGCCACAGTGAATGCCTCCATGGCTTCTAACTGTAAGTTTTACAAAGCCTATATCTCAGGTTACACAGCACACAGACATGTGGAGCACCCCTTCCCTGAATGCACCAGACATGCTGCATTCAGTGCTGCATTTAGATTGCCATGCAGCAGGGGGGTAACAGGTACTCTTTAAAGATCCAGTTGTGGACCTCAACTGGAGTTGGGACTAGTTCAGCCCCACCAATGGCTGGCTTTTCCCAGCAATACTGCAAGTGATTGAAATGTTTCTTTCTTTGATATTTAACTGTTTCTGGTGAAATAATAATAATTTGAAAGAAAAATAATTTTTTTTATCAAATCCTTGATTATTCACCTAAACATATCAAGAAAAAAATTCACAACAGTCTACATTTTATGAATCCAGGAAATAAGATTAGCAGTTTGATTGGATGCTACAACATAGTGCATTTTTGGAGCAAAAAAGTTAAAGAAAAGGGTGTCTTATTTTCGGGGAAACAGGGTAGGTAGTACAGTAGTAATTATTCTTTTACAACATCCTTCTTTAATCT
The DNA here is from genome assembly GCA_033576535.1 of Allobates femoralis. Classification (NCBI taxonomy): domain Eukaryota; kingdom Metazoa; phylum Chordata; class Amphibia; order Anura; family Aromobatidae; genus Allobates; species Allobates femoralis. Next base: position 51,448,469 of record JARQOC010000005.1, on the reverse strand, counting down.
TGCACAAGCTTCACAACGCATTTCAGTGAAATCAGGCGCCACCTGCTGAAACGAGTTGTGAAGATTGTGCAACATTAAAGAAGAATGCTGTAAAAGAATCATTACTACTGTACTACCTAGCATCCAATCAGACCTCTAACCTTTTTATTTTCTGGACTTTGATTCCTCCAGTGGGCATAGCAGCTGGTGCTGCAAGGGTTCAGCAATGTACTTCATTCTATAGGACCTGTATGAGGACCTGCTATGACATCATTGGACATGTGACCGGCTGTTCCTCGGCTTCCACAAGCAGGAGCTGAGCGTGTGGTGGACGTTAGACTCTAAAGTCATTCCTACACAGTTGTTCAGGGTTGGCACAACTTGCAAAGATTAGTCCCCTGAAATTATTTCTTTCCACTTCACTAGACCACCAGGTATTATCCTAGAGTGCCCTTCTTTCTCTTCTTATTATCCATATTCTATATGTTATGAATTGGCTTATTTTCAAAACCTATCGGAATTTATATTTGAAATATACTGAAAAAAACTGCTCAGTTTACATAGTTACTTGTGATGGTTGCATGCACCACTAGAAACTAGGTATACCTTTGATTATCATGTAGCCTTTGGAATATATGTACATCAATCACACATCTCTGTAGTTTGGTTTCTTATCTCTAATAGAGAGCTGTTAGTTTTTCCCTGGTTCGTGAGCGGGGTTGCTCTGTTAATGCAAGTAAAGAGTTAATAATCATCCTCATTATACCTTACTGCGTCCTCGTTATTTGTTCCTGATGTGCAGCGGCATTGCATCACTTCTGGGCGTCCGGGGAATAGTTATAGGACTTGCTCCAACAGCCAATCACATATGTACAGAAGTATGGATGAGTGAGTCTACTCATTACTATTCGTTACTCGCCGAATAGTAGGGTATTGGGGCTGCTTGTTACTCTGCGAGTTTCCTAGCGATTACTCACACAGTAATGAGTCCAATGTAAATCAAGGGAAATGCAATTCCTCTGCTGCAGGACCCTATAAAAAGGTCTGGCAGCAGAGTAAAAACCTGCAATTCCCTAATTCATTGTTTAGAAGCTGGCAGTAAAAAGCTGTAAGCTGTAAATTCAATCCAGATTCTCCCGGATTGCACCGGTCCTGATGCAATCCGGTACCATAGAGTCCCATGTTACGGGGCACCGGATTGCTCCGGACCAGGGCAATCAGGGAGAATCCGGTGTGATCCAGTTATAAAAATCGGACAAAACTCGGTCCCACAGGTCAATCCCGGCTGGCAACATCTTTACAATGCGGTGTTCGCTAACTCTGTATATGTACCGGATTGCCCCAGACCGGGGCAATCCGGGAGAATCCGGTTTGAATTTACAGCTTACCGCTTTTTACCGCCGGCTTCTAAACAATGAATCAGGAATTGCACGTTTTTCCTCTGCTGCCAGACCTCGTTATAGGGTCCTGCAACAGAGGAATTAATCGCAATACTCGCTTCACCATTGACTTAAAAAGGACTCACTATACTCGTAAACGAGTACCTAGTATCGGGACCTACTCGTTACGAGTCTAGAGAGTCTGCATATTTCAGTACTTGCTCATCCCTATCCAGAAGGTAAGGGGTGGCCTGGAAGTGACGCAGCTCACGTCACACCAGGAAGAGAGAACACGGACCCGTTAAGTATATCAGGTGTATTAACTCTTTGATTGCTTTAACAGGGCAACCCCGAACACGAACCGGAGAAAACAAGTGGTTCGCCCATTCCTAATCTCTAACCCAAATCCATTGTTTAAAGGCAGTCATGCATCTTGACTTATCTAATTATGGTATAGATCACAGAGCAAATCTAGTCGAATACAAAAATTATTCATAAGTTCAGATCAATATTGTCTATAGAAGGGAAGAGGGAATCTGATTGAATACATTTGCTTTTACTAATTTAACATGTGTATAAGTTTGAAACTGACAACCATCTTCTGAACCAGATGTTTTCATTCCTCTGCTTTTTTTCTTTAGCCTTCCATGTAAACTATATAACTCAATAAGGGAGCCGAATGGTAAATAAGGTTGAATCCAGCACTTAGCAATAAAAACTTCAAATAACATTTAATATTTCTCTATAACTTAGGACAGGACATTATTGTCCGAAACGTTTCAGGGGATTGATTATGATGTCTTGGATATTCCCTAAAGGACTTGTTTTCTTACATGATTTTTATTTTATTTTTTTTAAATGTTTTTCTTAATACACCTTAATACACCTCAATAAATTTGTAGTTTTTATTAATAAGTGTTCAACTCTACCTTCTTTACCATTTGAATTCATATTGAAAATCAAGATCAAGCAATCTTTTGCCCTTTTGATCCATGGTAGGTTTCTAGCCTCTCTGAGCTCACCTTAGAACACTTGCGTTATGGTTTGACAGGTGTACCGCCCATCTCACGATAGTCTTCTTTACCATTTGCCTAACCTGAGGATGCCAATTTCATTGATCCATGCACCCAAAGTATTTTTTTATTTGACTTTTCTGCCATTGGAAAGCTGATATTTTTCCTTTTATTCTATTTTTTAGTATGGGAGATACTGAGCATGGCGGCAGTTATGGCTATGTAGGCTAAATTTACATATGCATTAGACTTTCTGCTATACCACTGGATCTATAAAGGGAAATTTAGACCAGCCATGGATACATCACTTCATGGGCATCTACAGTTTCCAATGGGATCTATTGAATTTATTAGAATCCACCTGGTTTTCACCATGGACTATCATTTTACCGCAAACAAGTAGAACTACCATTTAATGACATTTGAGATGGAGCCTTTAACACAAAGGTGACATTAGCCTTACGACAGAGACACACAGAGATCCTTACATGTGTCTCACATGAGTCACCTGGAATGGCCCCTGCCTCTCTGGATGGGTTTGTGGCTCTGCATAGAAACACAAGCAGCTGACCTGCTCCCATTCAGGGAGGAAGGGGCCGTTCCGGGTGATTCATGCGAGACTCATGTGAGGATCTCATATACAGCTTGCCTAGTGTGTCTTTACCCTTAAAAGAGCCTTAAAGAATTGAATAGGATTCTGAGAAAAATAAATATTTTATATTTTAGACAAAGTACCACTCTAGTTCATGAGTTGCATCTAGTATTATAGTTTAAACCTATTGAAGTCAATAGAAATAGATAAGATTAGCATTGCTTTTTTCCCAGAACAACTTCTGTACTTTATCTTGATGTATAATTGGAACAAAATGTCAAATATCAAATATATTAGCACAGTTATCATAAAAAGAAAGGCTCTGTAAATCCACTTTGAAGCAATTTTAGGTTAGTAACGAATTGCTGAAATGCAACCAAAATCATCGCCCAGACCATGCTAAAATATGCTACAGAGAGCTGTCTAAGGCTGGGGTTCCACATAAGCCCTCAGTCCGTTTTTGGCTTCAGTTTTCTCATTTTTTTTTTCTAAGTCCAAAAACTGACAGAAAACGGATTGGATGTAATAAACACCCTGTCCGTTTTTCTCTGGAGCTCCAAACATTGCCCTGTCCGTTTTTGAGTCAAAAACGTTGCTAGCAACGTTTTTGGCATCAGTTAGAAAACGCATGCGTTTTCATGCGTTTTTTTTAACATGGGGCCCTATGGGAAACGCATGCGCGAACGCATGCATATGCGCACTTGCGTTTGCGCATGCGTTCGCGCATGCATTTTTTTAATGAAAAGTCCAAAAACGTTCAGGAGTGCAGGAGGCTCAAAAAGCACCCAGAAAAAAACGGATTGGTGATGAAAATCACTTCCAAAAACGGATTTCTATGTGGAACCACAGCCTTACATGTCTCAGTTTAAGACTGACAAAGCAACATGAGTAAAACTCCTAACCAGTCTGAATATCACTTTGCACTTCACCGCAGGTAATCCTCTTTGGTTTAAAATAAATATTTGACACATTGGAACTGGTCAGCACTTACATAATGTAACCGACTGATAGAACTGGTCACTGTCTCAACACCTCAACCTTTGAAATCAAGGAAAAAAAAGGAAAAATAACAAACAAATTTCAAATAAATTCAAAAACTAAATAAAAACATTTGATTGTTGACTACTCCAGTCGACGGATTAAAACAATTTATTAAAAAATTCTTATTACAGATTTTTTTCTTTTTTTATTTTCAGAATAAACCAAATTTTTTAACATTTTAGATTAAAAAAAGGGGCAGAGTTATGAAAACCCGTAGTCCTCCCTTACCCCATTTCTCATTTGCAATAGAGACACCCCAAGCCCAAATACCATCTGCTTCCCATTCACATATATCCACCTAATATGCATATATATATATATCATGTACATATATATATATATACCATATCCACAGAGCAGTTAATACATTTTTGCATGGTGGATCCCCTACCGATTCCGGAAGCGGGGTCCAAAACGTCTCATCTCTACAGAATAGAGGCAACACTTGCGAGACGGTGATAATATCAATCCATTGGTGGAGAAAGCCAAGGTCTTTGCTCGGCCATCTCTGGCAGTCCCACAAATAATGAGAGGAGCGCTAGCCACAATATTTCAGAGCCTCGGCATCGGCAGGGACTTGCACCAATTAGCAATTTTTCAACTCTACTTGGGATAGGTTGTAACTAGTGATGAGTAAATAGTGAAATATTTGAGTTCGGATTATTCTAACCAACTACTTTTTACTATTTGGGAATTGTCTCGAATACTGAACCTTTTACAAGTCAATGTGAAACTCGAATAGTTTTCTGGAATAGTCCCTAGAAAAATATTTGAGTTCCGTGACCACTTGCATTAGGTTCAGTATTCAAGACAAATACTTGGATAGTCAAAAGTATTTAGTTACAATAATCCGAACCTAAATATTTTACTATTTGCTCATCACTAGTTATAAACTTCAATGTTGGGAATAACTCTTCAAATTTGGTAACGTCCTTTACAAATGTTGGGATAAGAAAGGTAGGAAGCCAAGTAGAATTAGACGCATATTAGGATATTCAGGATCATTTAATTATCTAGACATCATAAAATAAGTTCCCTTTAAATATATTGTTAACCATAACATGCATAGCATGGGATATTTCAGTTAACATTATTCAATGAGCAAGGCTCACTAATGGCGAGTCATATAGTGTAGAAAACAAAAACTTCCGGGAAAATACATAAAGATTTAGGCGAAAGAACTGGCTAGCACCCTATTGTCATCGATACGGTGGCTCGCGAAAGATGAACTTATAAAACATGTTTAAATCCTTTTATAATTCCATTGGGTCTGTTGATAGAAAATAAATAATACCTGTATTTCATAGGCTTTAGAAAAACAATCGATGCAAAAACATTTAAATCAACAAGGGCCTTCTTCAATGTTGCCAAAGCACGTAAATGTAATATACCTAATGCCTGTAATTAATCTTATTTTCTCCAGTGATTATAGCAATTTTCTACCATATATTGGTTTGCTTGTTTTATGTTGTTTGAGACCTTCTAATATAGTTTATAAAGCACAGTAAATACTGATAATGGATGCTCCTCCAATAAATGCAAAGTTTCGCGTTTAGATTAATCTCCTTTTTAAAAAAAAGAAAATAAATTGTAATTAAGCACTCATAGAGTGCAATGGATATGCTGGAAAACTTCCCATGTTGCACACGAAGAGTTGTTTTAGTTCTTTTCTGTACGGTTCCTCCAAGATTTTGTTTCACCTCCAAGACCCCGTGATTTTCTTTTTCTTTTTTTTTTAAAAATGTGCTTTAATAGTAGCGGTGAACCAAGTAGTGCACAGCTTTACGTTTCAGTTTCCCAATTTTCTGAAGTGAAAAAAAGTCTTCCAGCATTATACCATTGTGCAGACTGTGTTCAAATTTGGGTCAAATCGTACTGCTTTTCCTTCCACAGATTTTGCATTAGTGTCATACATTGGGTTTTCGAAAGCTGCTTGTCCATTGTTATTTTCATGTACAGAGCATCCTGTGTACTGTGTTTTCGGTGCAGTCCTGTAATAAAAATAATAATAATGGAAATACCCGTAATAGATATATGTATACAATTTTAAAAACATGTAAAGAAATATAACATAATGCAACATATTCTACATAAACTAAAATTAGGTTAAGTAAAATATATAAGATAAAATACTAATATAACAAACTTAAAGAGGTTTCTCACTCCTAATAGGATCCCTTTCTCTTCCTAACTAACACTTTCCCACTATACTTTTGCTATCTACTCTGCTCCTGTAAGCTCATCTCTAAGGCTGCTTTCACATCAGCGGTAATCGCTGATCGCGGCAGTTGCGGTGAAAAAAACGCAACTGCCGCGATTACTGCATAGCGGCCGCACTTGCGGTACACCTGCAGCAAGCCCCATGCAATGTCTATGGGGCTTGCGGTAAGTGTGCGGCAGGTGCGGCAAGTGCGGTTTCGGCACCTGCGGCAGATGCGGCCATGAGAAAACCGCGGCTGACTGCGTTTTTTTCGCGACCGCATCTGCCGCAAGTGCCGAAACCATAACTGTACTGCCTTTGCCGCACCTGCGCAAGCCCCATAGACATTGCATGCAGCTGAACCGCAAGTGCGGCCGTTAAGCGGCAGTTGCGTTATTTTCACCGCAACTGCCGCGATCAGCGATTACCGCTGATGTGAAAGCAGCCTAAGATGTTTATAAATATCTTTCTTGTTGTACTTCATTTCATCCTTATGGGCGGCTGACCGGAATCAGACTAACTGAGCAGGGCACATCACTGCTGGGGGGCTCAAAGCATAGTTACAGTAAGTGTGATCTGGGCATGTAAGCCCAGACTGCTTTCACTCACAAAGATCCAAAGGGTTAACAGAAAGTGCTGAGTTTCATAGATCCACCGCGCTGACCTCCAGTGAAGACAAACAGAGTGATGTATAAAACTCTGTTTAATGGGTAATTTGCCTACCGGTTTCGTGATTTCAGTTATCACTTCATCAGGGTGCCCTGATGAAGTGATAACTGAAATCACGAAACCGGTAGGCAAATTACCCATTAAACAGAGTTTTATACATCACTCTGTTTGTCTTCACTGGAGGTCAGCGCGGTGGATCTATGAAACTCAGCACTTTCTGTTAACCCTTTGGATCCTTACTTTTGCTGGGCACCTGCTGCGACCATAAGAGAGAGCGGAGTTAGTTGGTTGTGACTTGCACAACCAAATCAGGTGAGTCCTTCCACTAAAGGGGGGCACTGAGGATAATTGTACAAAAGGAAATTACTCTATGTGCGCTCCATTTCCCTTTTCACTCACAAAGAGGCAGCCCCACTCCCACCAATGACATGCCCAGCTCAGTTGGACCGATTCCAGTCTGCAGCCTAGAATTATCGAAGCTAGGACAACAGTAAAAGTATATATGAGTGTAATAGAGATAAGCTTACAGTAGCAGAGTAGACAGGAAAAGTATAATAGGAAAGTGTTAGGAAGAGTTAGGAGAAAAGAAAGGGGATCACATTAGCAGTAGAAAACCTCTTTACCCCAATTAATATGAATGAAGTAATTTGTATTAAAAATAGCTCATGAAATAAAATCATAATAGTCTACTTACTGTTATCAATAAACCTGTCACTTTGGATAATGCTACTAATCCACAGATATAGAGTTAATCTGCAAGTTAATAGTGTTAGGAAGGTGCCCAACTGCTTTACTGAAAGTGTGGAAGTTGGGAGTAGATTAAGTTTTTCCCTCCTGGAATCTGCCGCTTTTCATTTATGTAGGCACGCCAATGTGGCTACAAGTCACTGTTTACTGTGGCTGTAAGCAAACTCAAGCACTTTGACTGACAGCTTAGTTATCATAAAATATTAAAAGAATTACATTTATTTAGTCTTGAGAAGATGTGTCTAAGGGGAAATATAATTAACTTTTACAACGCCATACATGGCCCAAACAAAAAGAAGAATTTGGTCAAATGTTTTTTTATGTAAAACCCCCTCAAATAAATGTGGGCAGTCCCTCCACCTAGAAAAGAGAATCGCCATAGAAGACATGACTTCTTCAACATGAGAACTTTAATTCTGTGGCACAGTTGGCCCGAGGAGCTACTCACAGAGGGAACCAGCTATGGCTTCAAAAAAGCTTAGATAATTACTTAGACCAGAATCACATAAATGCTTCTGAATATGCATACAATACTTGTTCTCGATGCTGTTTAAATCAATTGACACTCATGAACAGGAAGAGAAATTAGCTTCTTTAGGGCAGATATTTAGTCAAATCCAGCCAACTAAGGAAACGGACAGAACTCACCGGATCACAGACAAAACTTAATTTATTAGAGATGGCTAAACCACAAGGACACAGGAACAGGAGAGAGGATGACAGCAAAATGAACAACGGCTGTTTCACAATACAGGTTCATGTTGAAGTGCAGTGTACTGTGAAACGGCAGTTGTTCATTTTGCTGCATTCCTCCCTCCTTTTCCCCGTACTTGTGGTTTTAGCCGTGTCAAATAAATTAAGTTTTGCCAGTCATATGGTGAGTGCTGTCCATTTCCTTCAGTGACTGGATTTGACTAAAGGCTACTATATCAAGGAATGTGCACCTGGAAACATAAGTGCAAATTCTGGGGGCTGAATCTGGCAGTATCTGTTGATCCCATCGATCCCAAGGATTAAGACCGTGCTATAAGGTAGTGACCGACCTTCTATATTTTTACAGGGCAGATTTTAACATGTGTCAAAATTGGATCCCTTCACATGATACAATATTTTTTCCCGACCCTTGGTAGAATTAGATACAAATACTATGTAATTATAACAAATGATATGTACATAGAAAATGCCTCTAGTTGATATGCCAAAAATTTCCTCTATAACGGTTAGGTCATGTTCACACATCTCCACTGTTAGTATTTAGTGGGTCTCCACTAAATACTTAGCTTTGTTCAGCGAAGCAGAGATGCGTGAGCGCCACCGCTTCCTGGTGACGCAGCATCAACATCGGGTAACCAGGGGCTGCGTCATCAGGAAGCGGTGGCGCTCACGCATCTCCGCTTCACTGAAAAAGCTAAGTATTTAGCGGAGACCCGCTAAATACTAGCAGCGGAGATGTGTGAACATGGCCTTACCCTTATAATTTAGCACAACGTCCATAGAATATGTACAATAATATAGTAAAGGTTTCTCTGACTGCCCTGCATGCCTAGAGAATACATTCAATTTATTTTTCTTCTATTGTCAAGGAAAGATTAACCCAGTAGTGGAAAAAAATGGTGGAGACAAGCTGTGGCAAAATGCATGCACACTGCTGAGGGATGCAGTCCTTCATAATGCACAAGCAATGTAATAGCTTTTATCCAAAACCTAATGGCCTCATGTACAGAGCCGCAGTACGGACATGTGTTGTAGACGGCTGTGTGTCTATACAGAACAAATCATGTGCAACTAATGCAAAGTGTTTTAGTGAATGCTTTATTTCATGCTGCAGCAGTTGCTTTGTGCAAAATGTCAAAGGCTCAGCTAATAAGTCAAGTGTTTAATGCTTCTTTAGGGACCAAATAACCTTAAAGGTATTTTCAAGTTAGGAATTTGTTTATTTCATGAGTTTGCACTAAGTTGAAATAAAACCAAAGGACATTACTTTCCCTCTCTGATTCCACCTGTGCTGCAGTTGATTTCTGGATGCAGTAGTGATATCACACTACAGGGCAGATCACTGCTACAACAAATAGCTGAGCTCAGCGCTGATGTAAATGCATACGCAGCGGAGATCAGTGCTGGGTTGCAGAGGTGATGTGCACTGCAGTCATCATGACATTGCTGCTACAGCCAGTAAACACTCATCTAGAGCACCGGCGGAGAGGCATTGCTAAACTCAGACATGGTGAGTAATGTCTTCCGGTATGATTTTATTCTAGCGATGGCTCATAAAGTAAAAAAATTATAATCAGAAAATCCTATGATCAGGTGGCCTGGCGGGGCACCCACTGATCAGGAGAACAAGAGCTATCTAAGCTTTTCAATGGAGCGGCGGTAATGTATGAGCAGCACTGCTCCATTTGATGGCTATCAAAAATGTGTGCGAAGAAATGAAAAGAGTATAATAAACCTGCGTTGCTGTTTGCCGAAGATCAATGTCAGATAGTCCAGGGTTGATAATGATAATTATTTATTGGTCAACATATTTCAAAGCCTCAATACGCTTCTTCCTTAGGACACATCGTAATTATTGTTATCAACCTGGACTATCTGACATTGAGCTTCAGCAAACAGCAGCGCAGGTTTACACCCTACTAATTTCTTCGTACACATTTCAGATTCCACGTGGGTCCACTAAGGCTGTTTAAGAGTGTAGAGTGGTTGTGACTCACAACCCCACAAGGGGAGTCTTATATATGTGTCCATGCTATGTACTGTGTAATGGATGTGTCTGACTATACAGGGACATGATCTGATCATACCACATCTCCTTTGCTGAGATTATCTTATATATGTCCCCCTGGTATGTACTGTGTAATGGATGTGTCTGACCATACAGGGACATGGTCTGATCATACCACATCTCCTGTGCTGAGTTAATCTTATATATGTGTCCCTGCTATGTACTGTGTAATGGATGTCTGACCATACAGGGACATGATCTGATCATACCACATCTCCTGTGCTGAGATTATCTTATATATATGTCTCCCTGCTATGTACTGTGTAATGGATGTGTCTGACTGTACAAGGACATGGTCTGATCATACCACATCTCCTGTGCTGAGATTATCTTATATATGTCCCCCTACTATGTATTGTGTAATGGATGTGTCTGACTGTACAAGGACATGGTCTGATCATACCACATCTCCTGTGCTGAGATAGGCTAGGGTCACTCTGGGTGTATTGCAAGTTTCCAGCGGTGTCCACTGAAAACTTAGAATCTTTTCCCGAGACACAGCCTGAACACAGGCTGCGAAGCGGTAGAACGCGGCCCCTAGCAACCCGCTGTGTTCCCTGGATACCAGCTACACAGTGGGTTGCGGGGAGTGCGATTTGCGCCACGCACAGGGAAATGCATCATTCCCTGTGCGTGGTGCGTGTGTGGTGCAAATTCTAAGATTTTAGTGCTTGCATCAGCCGTAAGGGCTGATTAAAGGGAACCTGTCACCAGGCTTTTGCAACCTAATCTGAGAATAGCATAATATAGGACCCGAGATCCTGATTCCAGCAATGTGTCACTTACTGAGCTGCTCAGTGTAGTTTTGATAATCTCCAGCTGTTTAAACAGTGATTTTATCATTAGCAGTCCTCTTGGTCTGCTGCCAAGTGGACTGGTATATTCACAGACTGCTAAATCTGCAACAGAGAAAACAGTAATTTTATCAAAATCACAGCATGCAGCTCAGTAAATGACACATCACTGAAATCAGGGTCTCTGTCTCTACATTATGCTGCTCTCAGATAAGATGGCAAAAACCAGGTGACAGGTTCCCTTTAAGTGTGATCCTAGCCATAATCTTATATATGTGTCCCTGCTATGTACTGTGTAATGACCATGTCTGATCTTAAAGGCAAATTGTCACGTCACTGAGGAATTAGATGAACTCTAGCACCTCCTCTTGATGGTAGCAATCATAAAAGTCATAATAGACTCTTTAATAAGCCTTTTAAGTCAGTTATGACTTTTAGGATTGCTAGAGTTTGTCTACTTTCTCATCGAAGTGAGAATTTGCATATTTCCCAGAGGAGCACAGTGGCTAAAAGACTCCTCACTGCTGACCGTGCAACCATACAGGAACATGGTCTGATCATACCACGCCTCTTGAGCTGGGGTGGGGGTGGAAAGCAACAGAGAATACAGACATATAGCAGGGGATCACAGTTGATTCTTTCTGTGTTGTAAAACATTCCCTTCCATTCTTTAAACATGTTTTACATCACAGAAAGAGGCAGTTGTGATCCTATGTTGTATTAGCTCCATACTCTATTGTATAACATTATCTCAGCACAGGAACATTTTTTTTTTATTCATTGTGGAACTTATTTCTATTTCTAGGTCTACTGAGTAAAATGCACTTTTGATAATCGAAAAACCATTTTAATGCTAAAATCTTTGATTAATATGACAAATGGAAGAGATGTGCTTTGCCTTTCTATTATTAAACCTACCAGCCAAAATATATCAAAGGTGTAAAGAAAATACTGGCCTGACGATCTCGCCCTTCATAGGAAAAGTGAACATTATGGATTATGGATGACAAACAATAGGGTTATCAATAACAGTAGTATATTGCATACGTTTGATTACTTTTTGTAAATGAAGGCAATCACATTATAGACAGGAAATCTTTACTTAACAATTTTCCAACTATGGCTTCGTTAATCAGTTGGATACATTTGTCAGCCCTAATGGAGAATGATATTGGCATCTCACCTTTGTTTATACAGATAGAAGCCGAAACCTGCGAATATTAGAGCGAAGAAAGGCACCAGGATCGCGATTGCAACGGAGCTGCTGTTTGTCCCAAGTGACTGGTTTGACGAATTATCCTCTGACATGTTAATTCCTGTCAACGGTAGACAAGATAAGAATGTGACTTATTTGCAGCGCCTCGTAATTAGTACATCATGAAATCTTATTTTTCTGTAATAATTTCGGCATTATCACATGAGGCTTTCTGACCATAAACAAACAGTGGGAAATGACAGGAGGTGGGGAAGAGTTAATTGAGTCTGCCACTTCTCAATTTCAAGCAGTGAAAAGACAATTCATGGAAAATTATCTTTTAATGGGACTTTACATTTTAATAGAACAGTTTGTGCATCGACGCCTGAAAGCAAAAAGTTTCCAAAATGTTGTAGTTTACGTGGATTTGAAGCAACTACTGTACAGGTACATTATATAATATTTATATAGCGCTATTACATCCATAGCGCTTTATATACATTTGCAACACTGTCCCCATTGGGGTTCACAATCTAAACATCCCATCAGTGTGTCTTTGAAAAGTGGGAGAACCCAGAGGAAACCCTCACAAACACAGGGAGCATGTACAAACTCCTAACAGATGTTTCCTTGGGGGATTTGAACCCAGGACCCCAGGGTTGCAGACTGGAGTGCTAACCACTGAGCTACCTAATTGCTTAATAAATAATTAACAAGAAGGAGTGGCACTCGACGTGATTGCTGTGAATCTTTTTATTCCATTTCAGGGGTTACAGGTGCAGAGAGGGAGGGTGCGAGTGACAACGGCTAACCGCGTCGCCGTCCCCCATTTACATGGGATGACATCTCCGGCGAGCTGACAGGCGGCATCGCTGTGGGGTGTCGGAAAACCCCAGCGGCGATGCAGGACAATGGGAGCCTATGACTCCCATCGCCTGACAAGTCGCCGGCGGCCGGTTACATGAGGCGATGTGTGCACATCGCCCCAGATCGGTCGCCTGGTTTCAGAGCCGATGGGCCACGCCCCTATGTATGGCGGCGATGTCGCCCTTGTGACGGGTCCTATAGAGTTGTATTCAGTTGTGACCTCTTGCATGCTCCATGAAACACTGGAGCTGCCGGTAGGTCAAAAGTCCCCACAGACCGACCCAGCGACACAGGAAAAAGGGGAAGGTAAGTATCAAACAGGAGGTAGCGGACTTAGATGTAAAGCATCACTACAGCAACGCAATATGAAATAAACACTGGAGTGGAGCTTTAAGATGAGACAATCTCATTTTTATTTATATCAGACATTCCTTCGCTGTGAAAAATAACTTCAAAAATCAAATGCATATTTTACTCCAATAAATATGGTTTCTATGCATTGAAATTACCGCATTCATGTAACAATCTCTGCCATATTTCATGGAATATTATGAAAACATAATAAAAACAACATCTGGGTGGTGACACAATATATTCTGCCATAAAATCCCTACATCTTCGTTAAGCCGGGTAATATATATCTATCTTTCTCTCTACATGCAATATAAATAGTGTACGTGTAGCATTCTGTTCCATATCTGTCCCAAAAGAAAGAAAAGGATTGGAGCAATTTATAGTTTAATAATTCCTCTTTTTTAATGAAGTGACAATTTTGGTACTTCATCAGCCCAACGTTCACAAGGGAATGTAATATTTTCATTGTCGTAGTGAATAATTAGATTGTAAATATGAAGCTCCGGTTTATGGTAAATCTATAAAAACTAACAGGTGTTTTTTCTTTACTGTAGGCAAAATTGCTCTCAATAACACTGACACAAATTGGCCAAAAGAACAGTCTATGAATCATTTATTATACGAACTGATGCAATAAAGTGCTTTACCTATAGAGCTGGTGACTCGCTAATAAATATCATTTATTCTGCAGCAAAGGGTAATTGACCAAGTGGCCACCAGGGACCATGCATTGCAAATATCTAGGCTTTTAGGCTTGCGTATTATTGGATTTTGTTTTATTATCGAAGCTCATTGACTAAGGGTTAAAAGTACAATAGTACACTGCAGAATAAGAAGAATAGTTGAAACGTCCTATAGACGACCTATGCCCATCATGGATGTTGAGCCCAAGTGTGAGCAGATTCAAGGATAGCACGGAAATTGGAAAACCAGACCATTATTAGTAAAAAGAAATCATTGAGCACTCTCAATACGTGCCAATATTGGTTATTATAGTCCAGCTGCTTTCCTGAACATTCCGTCTCTTATTATTTTTTAAATCCACCATAAGTCTCCCGTAATATGATTTTTTATCTTAATGCTTATTTTTGTTGTCTTTACAAGGTGGCTCTTAGTGTAATAATGCAGCATAGCCTAAAAACACATCCCCAAAGAATCACTTCATTGTATAGAGCATATACATTAGCTCAAAATATAAAGGCACATATTTGTAGAACCATATGGCGAATAACAGTGTCAAGAGTGCTGCGGACTGATGAGGTCTCAGGGGTCAGGGTCAATTTGATTCTTTTGCCCCCTGTCAGACTTTCCTGTAAGCCTGTCCCACCTTGCACTTTGGCTTTAATGGATGCACTGATGTACTTTCTATAGAAGGTTAACATCTACACTTAGCTGTCACCCTAATATAACTAGTGCGCTGCTTTTGGCAACATTTGGCTTTTGTTAATTTAGGCTTGGGGGTTAGTGCAATATTTAGCTGACCTCACTTTTTGTGATTGTCTTATATGTATATCTTTTGAATAGGGATGAGTAGTATACTCAAAACTATTCGGTACTCGCCGAATAGTACGGTATTTCGGACTACTTCGCTACTCCGTGAGTTCCTTGTGATTACTTCATTGGGAGTGTGAGTAGTACATTCACTTTCACAGTGTATCTATATACACTGCGAAAGTGAAATAACAGTTAATAAAATGTGTTAAAAATAAAAAAATAACATGCTCATCTATCCAACGGCTGTCATGGGACCCAAAAGAACACACCCGATGAGCTGTTAGGACCTTAAGTCTGATGGCCAATCAGATGTCTGGCAGTGATCAAGTGATGTGTGATGTCACACACCACCTGATCGCTACGGCCATCTGATTGCCATCAGTCTTAAGGTTCTGGCAGCCCATCGGATGTGTTCTTTTCGGTCCCGGGACAGCCGTTGGATAGATGAGTATGTTATTTTTGTATTTCTAACACCTTTAAGTTTTATTTCACTTTCGCAGTGTACAGTATATAGATACACTGCGAAAGTACTCGCATTTCCCATTGACTTACATTGGACTCCTACTTTAATGAGTACCTGAGTATTAGGACCTACTTGTTACGAGTATAGCGAGTCAGAATATTTCACTACTCGCTCATCCCTACTTTTGAATAAAAATATTATTTGCATCTTTAAAATCAAATTGGGCTCTCTTTTAATGTTATATTGTGTTGACTTGGATGATGCTTCTCCTCTTATGGTGGCTGTTGCATATTGTCACCATTTGTTGTGGGAATTATATGACCAATGAATTTTTCTAAAATTAAGCCCTCGCCTAAAGTGCGTGACCAGTTTTCATTCAATCCCTCAGTTCCAGCATACGTTATTTTACAGTTACTTGTCCCAAAATTGGTAGATAGGAAATGTAATTGATTGCAGCTGTAGAAAGTGACATAATTTGGATCTAAAAGGATATAAATAATCATAACATAAAAGTTTCATAACATGACACGAAATGATCACATACCTATACTTCTTAATCCAAATTGTCCATAGTCCTTCCCATGAATAGACCCTTGAAAAACATATGTTGCTCCATCTGGTTCAGCCGAGACCTTGCAAACATAACATAATGTCATTTTTATTTATAACTGATAGAATTTTTAGTTTTCACTCAAGTGGTTGAGAACAAAAACATGTGATTCGTACTCTAAACTTGCAAAGGAATAATACACGGTCCAGTCAATTTATGGAAAAATAAAAGCCATTAATACGTTAGTTCTACTATAAGATGCAGTAGTCAAGGTGAGAGACTGGTATGATAAAATATAACAATGGCTTTTATGGGTTGTATAATGTTGCGAGAGGAACATTAGGTAAAGCCATGACCTTCATGATGTGACTTGGGCTTACAAACAATTATAAGGGCTATTCAGAACATCCATAGGACATATTCACTTATGACGTCTTATTGCTATCATTGTGCATGAAGTAGTATACATAAAGTTTTTTCAGCTTCCTTTGTATAAATATCCCCTACAGCTGACAATGTAAGACAATCAATAAAAATAACCTGTACTTAACCCCTGACACTCAACACTCAATCACTAATGCTGTAATGGTCCTTGCCGTTCTTTGTTTACAACATGTTCAACCTCGTGACAGCTTTCAGCCATTGGTTTTAGCATTCTCCTACTAAGGTCAGTTATATGGATGATTGAGCACTAAATTGATGCAGCCAAGGTAGGAAAGACCAGTAAGGACCAGTAAAGATGCCGTTATCAATAGACATGAGTGAATTCATTCAAGAGGAATTTAATTCTTGAATATTACAAAAATTTGTATTTTTTAGACTATTGATTTTTTTCCCAATACCCTCCGCGGGAATTCACCATAACGGCAGACAGCTGCAGCTGCCATTTTGCTGAATCATAGAACAATAAAGGTAAAAAAAAAAAAATAATACTAATACTAACCTCATTGTTCACCAATACCGCAGCCCACCACCTGCACCTCTTCTTTTTGTTTTCCTCTGCATCCTCTTCAGCTTGCTTCATGCTATTCCAGGGTTTCTGATGCCGACTAGGCCTCTGACATCAGTGCTGTGCTGATGCGGTGCACATCATGACATGCATTGCCCAACCATTATACCATGCTTCAGGGAAAGCAGGGTGTGACATCTCAACATGCAATAAAATTAGAGCCTACTCAGTGTCAGATGTTCAGTTATATATTTAGGCAGGTTGAAGAGGATGTGAGCAATGAGGAAAGACTGTAGAGTATACTAAGGAACTGTCATATCTCAATGCGAAAATTTAATCCAGTGACTTCTTTCTGTGTGGTCAGTTCCTCTGTCTTCTGAGCTATGGTACTTTTCTTCTTGGTCTTTAATGCTGATGATTCCTATTCCCTTCACATTTCCTTTGTATGCTTTATCCTCTTAAGGTGTTGTTCATTGTCCCATTTTGCTTTGTCCTATTGCAGTTCGGATGGGGATATATGTTGTCCCTTACCTACATTTCCTTGCTGGCTATACTTCAAGGTGGATTAGGCTGCGTGCACAAGTTAAGGATTTGATGAGCTTTTACCTTAGTATTTTTAGGCAAAATCATGAGTGGGTGAAAAATACAGTAGTGGTGATGTGTTTCTATTATACGTTTTCCTCTGAATGTTCCACTCCTGGTTTTGTCTTACAAATACTAAGCTGGAAAACTCACCTATTACTCAAAATGTGCATGTGGCCTTATTGCTAAGGAGATCCAGCCCTTCAGCAAAGGGAGTTTCCCTGCAATAGACTCCTTTGCATTTCTGCTGTGCATTTGTATGTCTGACTACCCAACACCATCCTCTGTTAGTTAGTTCTTGTTCAATTCATTATTCTTCTTTTCCTCCTTTGTGAACATGTTCTAAGTTTCTTCACCTTGACTCCATATACCTCTGTACAATTTCCCTCTCCAGTTAGATGTCCATAGTAGTAATCTCTCTGGTTCCCCAGGAGATACATGAAATCCTTAGACGGACTTTTACGGAGCCCGGTAGAAAGTGGTATTTTTAGTTGCGCGCATAGGCAGTTTCTAGTCTATACTTTGCACCGATGTGGAGCAAACACTCCGAAACACAGCATCTGCAGATTGAGATTATGATTTGGCTTATTTCCTTGCCCATATGATAAGACTCATTAAAGGGTCAATATTGACTTTTAGGATTGCTACTTGCAATAGACGGTGCTAGAGTTCAAGTCCTCCTTAAAGAGGCAATTTGTGTCTTGGTCTAGACAGGGACCAGTAGGGTGTGGGTGCTGCTTCTTTGCATTGTAAGTGTTACACCATTCATTACTCATGTATGGGTGAGGAATATGCATAACAGGAACAATTCTCTTAAATTGCATAACTTCACTACAATTTTAATCTCCCTGTTAAATTCACATGATTTGCCAAATTTGAGTTTTGATAAATTTGATCATCTCTAACTGCTGGTAGGAAAACTTCTTTTAGTCTTGGACCTCTTCTTTTATAGGTTCTAAACCCAGATTATTTTAGAATTTTCTTTTAACAGGGAAGTAAAAATTGCAAATGCAAACCCGACGCCATGAAGGGTCCTCTTGTAATCTGAAGGGCCAATCAGATCTTTCATGTTGGTATTGACACAATGGAGTTATGTGACAGCTTGCGCTCCCTCCAATGACTCGGTGTATCAATTTATTTGAATGATATAAAATAACACTGACCATAGCGAGCTTATTAGTCACCAAGCCTAAATCTATTCTGGGCCGAGAGGATTCTATTTTAGGTTCAGGAAGAGTTCCTAGAAACGCTGCTTTTTCCTCATACTCTACTCTATTTATACCATGTTAATTCATCTTGATTCACAGAAGCAATTTCTTATCCACTCAAGCATGATAAACAGGTTATAATTGATTTATGCTTACAAATCCGTCCATTGCCCATTTCTCATCTTTCATTTTGCTCAAGGAGGTGTGAGCTGATGATTTTACTGAATTGATGTGCAGGATCAAGCGAGCTTCTTGGCTTTTGTAAATTCCTGAAAAATAAAATTATTATTATTGAAACACGAAGCCTAAAATAACTTAAAATATAACATTTTAATCCAACAATTTACACAATTTTCTCATAAACTGGACTTCTGTTAAAAGGGCATTTCCATGTTTGGCCTCATTTAGACGTCAGTGATTTTTCTTCAGTGTTTTTGAACAGAATTATGGTTGAGAAGATCAGGCAAACTTCAGATTAGCCGGTTTGCATTCTTGTGGATTTTCTTAAGAATTTTAATTTACAGAGAAGTTATTCTCCGTGAATTGAAGATCCCAAAGCAGAACAAACATATAGTGGATGCTGAATCCTTGGGCCACTTCACGGTAGGCTTGGACCTTCGGCTCGTATAAGGTCCAGGAAGGTTCTGCCAAGGGCATAAAAGGTTACGACATGAAGTCACCACAACTTGCACCATGAACCTACGCATGTTAACACATTGTTTTCTGGCTCAGACCTGGACCAGAACAATTGGCTAGTTTTTTAAAGCCTGGAGATTCAGCACTTGTGGCAGGCTTAACAACATGCAAGAGGATTGGTTTGATGATGGTGAGAAATAGAGGGTTATAGAATTGAGCAAAATGGTTATAAGTATTGTTTTATCATTTAGCTATTCAGTAAAATAGGATAATTTGCTGAATCAGTGAGAAAGCAAATTACCAGACATATGCATTTTTGCCAAGATTTGTTTTATTTACCTGTGACCAATCATTTTTGTAGCTCTGATCACAACATAATGTACTAGTTTTGAAAGATCATTTCAAATCGCAGAGAGGCAGAAGTGTTTGGAAATATAAACTTATGTTCACCTTTGACACATTCAGAGCGGAAATTAATGTGTTGCTTGGATTTATGTCTTTTTTACATTAATTGAGGAATCTCCAAATCTTGAAGAAACAACTAATCAAAGGACATATCTGCTTCTTATCTCTAGACTCTTATGTTTACTACCCTAGATGCTCTCAATCCCCCTCCCAACTCTGACCAAGGCTTGTGGTATGTTTCACCTCACTTGGTTTATTTTCTGCATTATCCAACCCTCTGTATGTGTATATACATGTGTGTGTGTGTGTGTGAAGAAGTTTTGCCATTATTAAGCCTGATGAAGAGACCATAGGGTCTTGAAAGCTTGTTTTGCTTTTTCTTACCTTCTTGTCAGTTAGCCATTAATAAGTATCAACCACTGAGGAATCTCAGATTCTAATATATATATTTGGCAAGATTCTTGTAATGTTTGATAAGAATTCCATCCTAATCAAAAGTATTTGCTTATCTTTAGTTAACATATCAGAGTTTCCGCATTTTTTCTCTGATTGAATTAGGACATGTCTCCATGACTTCTTGTAGTTCCAGAAAAACACAGGGCCATGAAAACAGCTCCAAAGACTAATATGGGTAAATATTCTATCCAGGAAAATTATGAATAGAACATGTACAAGAAAAACATCTGAATGATCCCACAGACATTTATAGTGTAATGTCAGAAAATTATCATTTACTTAAGGAAATTGTCCAGCCTTAGGATGCACGTCTGCATTCATTCTATGAGACTGCAGGCTTGCAAATCCTTACATGACTTGCACTGAGCACTCTGAAAATTCTCTAGTGCCAACAATGGAAGCGGTGGAAGAGTGACCTCAAAAATATGATTTACATATACAGTATGTGGTCATTTGCTGACTAGATAGGTGTGAACTTGCTCAATGCAAGTTAATTAAGCGAGGGCGGATTTAGTGTAGTCAGCACATGGCCAGAACTATGCAAATCATTTACTTGAGGTCATATGACCACTCGCTCCTAGCGCCAGTGCCAGAGAATCCTCAAACAGTGTGCAAGATGTGAAGATTCACAAGTCTGCAGTCACAAAGAGAGACTTCAAACTTGTAGGCTGGGAAACCCCTTTAATATAATTCATATAACATCATATATGTATGGTTTATATTGTGTTATATTTTTTCCAACTTGATTTCAGTTTGTCACAAATTAAAGCGAACCTGTCACCCCCTCCAGGCATCTAAAGATAACATAGCCACCTTCTGCAGCACTAAGGCTGCATTCTGACAAGGTGTCTATAGCATTTATGCTCCCTTGATTCACTGAAATAAAGACTTTTATAAGATCTGTTTCAAACCAGACCCAAGACCGGGAGGCGGGTTTTCAAGCGTCTATCTCCTTCCTCTGTGGTGTCAGTCATCCCTCTCTGCTCTCTGTGCACCTCCTCCAGGGCCACCTCCCTGCACTACAGATCTTTGTCAGCTCTGCTACACCATAGAGCTGCTGTTATAGGAGATCCCACAGTAAATATAGCAGGAGGATCCTGAGCAGACAAAGCACTGCCTGCTACATAGCAGCCCTTGAGCTGAGCAGTTTTCACTTTCAGTTTCTTGTACCCAGCAGCATTGCTCCGTCCTCAGCCCCTGATCTAAAGCACAAACTCAACTCTGCTGCACTGCTGACAGCTCAGCTCAAGGGCTGCTATGTAGCAGGCAGAGCTTTGTCTGCTCAGGATCCTCCTGCTAGATTTACTACTGTGGGGTCTCCTATAACAGCAGCTCTATGTTGTAGCAGAGCTGACAAAGCTCTGTAGTGCAGGGAGGTGGCCCTGGAGGAGGTGCACAGAGAGCAGAGAGGGATGACTGAACCACAGAGGAGGGAGATAGAA
Organism: Allobates femoralis; assembly: GCA_033576535.1. Lineage (NCBI taxonomy): Eukaryota > Metazoa > Chordata > Amphibia > Anura > Aromobatidae > Allobates > Allobates femoralis. The sequence goes on along the minus strand of JARQOC010000005.1, from coordinate 51,426,672 downwards.
GCTTGAAAACCCGCCTCCCGGTCTTGGGACTGGTTTGAAACAGATTTTATATAAGTCTTTATTTCAGTGAATCAAGGGAGCATAAATGCTATAGACACCTTGTCAGAATGCAGCCTTAGTGCTGCAGAAGGTGGCTATGTTATTTTTAGATGCCTGGAGGGGGTGACAGGTTCGCTTTAATACATTATTTTTACTGCATTATATAGATCAAACGTCTAATGCTCAATGCTCTGTGGATAAGATCCCAACTATAACTCTCGAACAAATCTTTTGGTCTAAACTGTTCTTTGCTGCATCTCTGATTTTACTTTTAATTCTTTTCTAGGAACAATCAGGTATAGCAACTGGTGGGATGAATGTCTGTGAAAGATACCATAAACAAATGCATAGTAAGTTTTGGTATCAGTTTCTTTCCAATGTTTCAATAGCACACATGGAAATAGCATCTTTGTAATAAATCTTATAAAAAAAAATCTGCTTCTTTCTCTCCCAGAAATGATCAGTATTCAGTGAAGACTTTCCCATTACTGAGATAGGAGATGGCAGCTGTTACTGATGAGATTCTATGAAGTTAGAAGAGGTAAAAGCCAGAGGTAGAGGGAAGAGCTAGACATACAGTGAGGAGATAGAAGCAGAGGTAGGACCTAGAGGCAGAGGGAGGGGCTACAGGCAGAAGGAGAAGCTAGAGGCAGAGAGAAGAGCTATAGGCAGAGGGAGGAGCTAGAGGCAGAAGGAAAGGAGCTAGAGGTAGAGAGAGGAGCTAGAGGCAGAGGGAAGAGTTAGAGGCAGAGGGAGGAGCTAGAGGCAGAAGGATGAGCTACAGGTAGAGAGAGGAGGTAGAGGCAGAGTAAAGAGTTAGAGGCAAAGGGAGGAGCTTGATGCACAGGGAGGAGCTAGAGGGAGAGGAAGAATCTAGAGACAGAGGGAGAAGCTAGAGGCAGAGGGAGGTGCTAGAGGACAAGGGAAGAGTTAGAGGCAGAGGAAGGATCTTGATGCACAAGGAGGACTTAGAGGCTCAGGGAGGAGCTAGAGGCAGTAGGAATGGAGCTAGAGGCAGAGAGAGGAGCTAGAAGCAGAGGGAAGAGTTAGAGGCAGAGGGAGGAGCTAGAGGCAGAAGGAGGACCTAAAGTCAGAGGGAGGAGCTGGAGTTAGAGGAAGGAGCTAAAGGAAGTGGGAGGAGCTCATCAGTAACATCTGTCATCTCCTATCTCAGTAATGGGAAAGTCTTCACCTAATTCATATTTTATCTCAGAATTGAGATTTTTTTTATAGTGGTTTATCAATCCTGGCAGAGAAAGAAGCAAATCTGTCTGATAAGATATATTAGAAAGATGGAAATTAAAATGACATTTACACTTATCCAGTGGGTTTAATTCCTCCTTTTTAATTTTTATGAAATAACACTGAATCCTTTTGACAATAATTGTTTTTAGATGTAATTAAAAAATATTTGTGTTCATTTGGCAAATAAATCAAAATAAAACAAAATATTTTTAAAATTTCCATTTTACCTACTGAAAACTCTCACCCTAAAGCTGAGTGTCCATGAAACTTATGTAGAAGCTTTTCTGACCCAAATGCACCGAGCACTAATGTAGAGTAGAGTGTATGGTAGAGCAAACCGGGATTATCAGTGGAAACACAAGGCTAGTAATGTATTCCACTGATACCAAAAATGCGATTTTCCAAAAGGAAATATGTGAACAATTTAATTATTTTGCAGGGACATTTTTATTGCAGACAGCACAGCTCAGCTTGCAAATTCAAGTCTGATAGGTTTAACTGGAAAACGTTTTCTATAAATGTCACTGAACAGAGATCCATTCTCTTCTCTCTACCCCAAAATGAGCCTATTTCACATAGGTAAATGACTTGAAATCAGATGAAAAAAAAAGAATGAGATCATTAGCTACAAAGTTTCATGGGTCCTTTACAAGTTTCTAAACTTGTGTCTAAAAATGACTCAAGAAGAGAAATGCAACCTTAGCATTCCGCGAGAGCAGCCGGTCTGTGCTTCCTCGCATGTGCTATATAATTAGGAAACAATTCAAAGTTCACAAAGACCATCGAAGAAAAAGGAATATAGCAGTGAAAATGTTTTATAAAACATATCCGGTACCATGTATTATCTGGAATAACAATTATTACCTGACAGAAGGAACTCTGTGTTACTATTGATAAGTGTCGCGTTCACCTTCCCTGTTGATACATTGTAACTATTAACTGTCAAATTCATTGGCTGATTCTTTCCTTTTAAGTTGTAAAAGCCTTTCCATATGTAATTACGTGAAAAAACATCATCGGGAACTGGAAAGAAGGGAAGAAAATTATCAGAATACGTAGGAAACTGTGAATGAATTTATTGATTATTTACTATTAGCGATGACCGAGCATGATCGCCACAGCTCGTAACTCGATCGAGCATTGACCATCGGAGTTTAAAAATGCTCAATTTTCCTATTGATTTTCATTATACTCAGTACTCGATCCCAACCCAAACACCCCGAGGTTCAATCAAGTAACGAGCCATGGTGAGAACGCTCACTCATCATTATGTATTTAATAGCGCCATCATATTCCCTAGCACTTTACAGACATTATCACTGTCCCCATTAGAGCTAACAATCTTAATTCCTATCAGTATGTATTCTGAAGTGTGGGAGGTAGGTAGAGAATCCAGAGGAAACTCAAGACAATGGAGAGAAATAATTCAATTGGATGAAGTTTACAATCCATTGATTTTGCTTTAAGTAAATGAGCCTTGGTTATTTCAAGGCTGTGGTTATCCTGGTTGATTGTGCACCTTCTTCTATCACAAAATTTCCTTCCACTCAACTTTCCATTGATATACTTGCATACAGCACATTGAGAAAAGCCAGCTTCTTTATCAATGACCTTTTGTGGCTTACCCTCCTTGTGGGGTGTGTCTGCATTTGGGACATGTGTCAGGTCAGCAGTTTTCCCCATGATTGTGTAGCCTACTAAACCAGACTGAGGAACCATTTTAAATGCTTAGTAAGCTTTTGCAGGTCTTTTTTGTGTTAAAATCATGATCAGACCATGTTTCTGTATAGTCAGACACAGCCATGACACACTACATAGCAGGGACACATATATAAGATTCTCTCAGCACAGTATATGTGGTATGATCAAACCCTGTCCCTGTACAGTCAGACACATCCATTACACAGTACATAGCAGGGACACATATAAGATTATCTCAGCACAGGGATGTTGTATGATCAGATCATGTCCCTGTACTTTCAGACACATCCATTACACAGTACATAGCAGGGACACATATATAAGATTATCTCAGCACAGGAGATGTGGTATGATCAGACCATGCCCCTATATGATTAGATACGTCCATTACACAGTACATAGCAGGGACACATATATAAGATTATCTCGGCACAGGAGATGTGGTATGATCAGACCATGTCCTGTACAGTCAGACACATCCATTACACAGTACATACCAGGGACACATATATAAGATTATCTCAGCACAGGAGATGTGGTATGATCAGACCATGTCCCTGTACAGTCAGACACATCCATTACACAGTACATAGCAGGGACACATATATAGGATTATCTCAGCACAGGAGATGTGGTATGATCAGACCATGTCCCTGTATGATCAGACACATCCATTACACAGTACACAGCAGGGACACAAATATAAGATTATCCTAGCACAAGAAACCCTTTGAGTGCTGACAAATACAGTCGAAAGATGAAACGAGGATCGGTGGAATAACAGTAAGGAGCACAGGGGCTGAAGAGGTGAGCAGTAAGGTGAGCATAATCATATCTTAATAACCTTTTAGTGTAACATTATAGGTCAGTAAATTGGCCGGCAGCTGTTGCATTTGGCTGAGTCCACGTGAAGGAAGAATTCAAAAATGTGTGTGCTTGTCGAATTTGGAATCTAGTTCAGTTCCACTCGAATGTATTCAGTCCTCTCTATATCTGAGCTATTATAAGTCCCCGCAGTTCATCACAGATGATAGATGATTAATGAGTAAACATGTATCTACAATCATTGCTGTAGGGAATTTAGCTTTTTTTTGGTATTCAATTTTTTCTGTTCACAAAGAGTGACTGAGAAAGCGCGATGGTGTGAAGAGAAGCCGGTTTATGATCTGCTGGTACGTAATGTTACCATAACAAGTGTAATAAAGCAATGGCTCCTTTTCTACAGGGCTAAATGAAGCACTTTTATTTTTAAAGTAGCGACTAAAAGATTTATGATGAAAAGTCTAAATTCGAGAAAAAGTAACTACTGATGTCTTCTCATTCATTCAAGGTTCAGCTTTACGATTTTGATAGCTTTTTTACATACAGAAAGAAAAATGAGCATTTCTAACAGAGGAATATTTGGTCCTACTTAATATGTCACCATTTTTAATAGTTTAATAAAGTTGTAATGAAGTAAATACAAAAAAAAATCCGAACTTATTAACAATTTAGAAATTCTGTGAAGATCAATTATGGAAGATTCAATGTGGATATTTGTTTAAGGAAGAAATGGGGCATTATAAAGTGCTTAAAAGGAATCTGTCACCAGGTTTTTGTCAACTGATTTCAGCAATGTGTCCTTTACTGGGCTGCTTCATGTAGTTTTGATAAACTCACTGCTTTATCAGCAGAAGATTATCATTAGAGGACTCCTTGTTCTGCTGCCAGGTAGTCAAACATATTCCCGAGTTGTGTATAACCCATCTCCACCTTTGATTGGCTGCTTTCTCTGTGCACTATGTATGTGCATGAAGCTGCCAATCAGTGGTGCAGGCGGGGTTATAATTGCTAGACCTTCAGCAGATAAAACAGGGATTTAAGGCCGGCTTCACAATGCGGCGTGACCCGGTCCGGTTCTGTCCGGGAGGACCAAGACAGCCGCGGACCGGATCAGCACACAGGACCGGAGGGCATAATAGCCCCCCAGTCCAGTTGCTGATCCGGTCCACGGCTGTCTGGGTCCTCCCGGACAGAACCAGACCGGATCACGCCACAGTGTGAATCCGGCCTTATCATAATGACAGCAAGAAGCCAAGTAAGTGATACATTGCTGGAATCAGTGTTTCTGCCTCAATATTATGCTGCTTTTATATGGGACAGCAATCTCTTCATGACAAATTCCCTTTAAAAATAGCAAACTAAGCATTATCATCCATTGTTCTGGCCACACAGCTGCATATTCATCTTTACTCTGATCCCTGAAGAACTTTTCTGATAGGGCTGCAGTGGCGACATAAGGTATAAAGCATGCAACCACTTCTGAATTCAGTATTTCTACTGAGGTAGATAGTGATTGGCTGCCTGTAATGCCAGTGACTGTTAGATATCAGGGACAGTCTGCACGTGAACTGTTATTCAAGCTAGGTGTACGTAGGCTAATCCCTGTCCCCAAGATTTCCCTCAAAGGTGGGCATTGTCTGGATCTCGTACTTTGCTAAGCTCCTGGATATGATTCACCTACATTTCCCAACCCCAAGGGAGTAAAGGGGATGGAGAGCTAGGGAACACATAGGGAAATCAGTAAAGGCAAAATATATAAAAGGTTTCCAAGATCCTTTCCAATTGGTAGCTTTACTTCTGAATGAACAAATACTTCTGATTAACAGAAAAAATCTCCATGTGTATTCAGAATAGAAATTCTATATCTGGCATGGAGTGAGGCCAGGCGCAGGTAGATATAGCAGAAGGGAGAGATACTTACAATCTGCAGCTGGAATGAAGGCTAAGAGAATTGTCAGCCAGCTGGGAAGGGGTTCTTAACTCATTTAGCATAGAAAGGAAAGTACATCAGCAAGACAACAGTCAAGTGATTGATGAGTCAAGTGATCGCAGAGGGTCTGTGATCGATATAAATGCTGAGACCTCATGACCGTAGGTCCCAGAGATGACAACAGGATACTACACACTCTTGACACTACAGTAGTCTTGTATTGTAGATATGACATCATTGCTGACAAACGTCTGGAACAAGCAGACATATGGCACGGGAATAACAATGGGTAATATTTAGCTTGTTATTTTTAAGGGGTTATCCGGGATTGTTATAAAAAAGAGTCAAAGCACTGACAGGTTGGTAGCTGTCACCTACCTGCCTATTATGCCCAGCACCGTTCACCTCCGTTCATCCCCATCATAGAGTGGGCACAGACCGCTCCTCCAGGAACAGCATAGTGGGGTAAAGAGAGAGGCAGTGGCTTTCCGCTCTATTCTGTGTGAAGGAGTGGGACAGCGACTTCTTGTGATTGATATACAGCTCCCTGATTCTGATTGGGGGAACTAACTGTCAATTAGTATGATGTTGGCTGAGATGCCCGTTGACAGAGGGGAGAAGCCACCTCTTTGTAGACATGACATAAGCTGAAAGTGGCAGAATGGCTGACAGGAACAGTTTCAGATCACTCTATGTAGGCGGAGAATAATGGTGAATGGGGATGGACACACAGGCAGGTTGGTGACAACTACCTGCCTGTTAGTCATTAGGCACGTTTTTTTTTTGGATAAATCCAGGATAACACCTTTAAGGATTTTCTACCATGGCCCATTTATTTTTTAATAGGCGATTCAAAACATTTGACTATGGGTGTGACCTGGGAGCTTGAGCTAGGAGCTCCCGTGGGCAGACCCTGTAACCAGCGCTTACCGGTAGATAAATGTATCTCTCACCAGTCCAAGCAACCTGGGAACCAGTCAAGGACTTCATCATGCTGAGAGCCCCCTCCAAAAAGCGTGGTGAGGCCCAGAAGGTAATGGACTTTTTTGCGGTGGAGAAGCCGCCAGTGCCCTCCTCCCACAGGCGCCAGCCCAGAGTCCCCCTTGGCTTCCTCGCACACCTCCCAGAGCCCTGCAAAACACTCTGACAGGGAGGATGACATGGTCCCGGTCACCCAGCATTACTTGTGTGGTGTCTCCTGGGCTTCCGAGGAGACCCTGCAGGAGGACCTCCGGGGTTGCTTGGAGAGATTAGAAGTGATATAGCCCCACTGGGGGAGCGTACTCATCCTATTGAAGTTGGACAATTATGCTGCAATGGAGAGGGATGAAAGCCAAATGCAGTACAAATTGTGGGACATGGAGGATAAGCTGACACGCTGCAATATACGTGTTCGTGGTATCGCTGAATCGGTGGGAGATGCAGACTTGCCAGATACAGTGACATCCTTTCTGCAGCATGTTTTACCTTAGGCCCCTGTAAGTGATTTGGGCATTGAAAAGCTGTACAGAATTCCCAAACCATCCCAAAAAAACCAAGCTCTCCCTAGAGATGTACATGTTTGCTTATTGAACTTCAGAATCAAGGAACCTGTTATGCAAGCTATGAGATGGAATCCCAACCTCCCTGGGTCTTTAACTGATCTTGCAGTATACCCTGATGTCTCTGCTGGAACTCTAGCCAAACGTAGAGAGTTTGCTCACTACTGTAAGATTTTGAGAGAAAAGGGGATCCTTTAGAGCTGGGGCTCCCCAGTGAGAGTTAAAGTCCATTATAAAGGGACTAACTACACTTTTCAGTCTCCTAAACAGTTGGGGAAGGCTCTGAAATCTTGGAATCTACTTCATGAGGCTGAAATATCTCCCACACCAAGCTAAATCTGTTGTTGCGAACTGGGAAGAAGTGGGCTGAATGTCGCCCAGATATGTCTTTCTTGGGTCTCTTCTGGAACTCTCTTCAGGAGTATCATTTAGTCTCCACCTGGGTGCCTTGGCACACCTAGATTTTGCCTGAAGGATCTACGCTCTGTCCGTCTGTGACTTTACATCTTCCCAGGCGGTATCCTCGCGCTCATGTCGTGAGATGTCAGTTTGACCCCCCACTTTAGGTTGTGGCCATGTATTGGGATTACAAATTTGTTCTTAGTTGCTGTTTTTTCCTCCCTCTTCCCCTCCTGCTTCCTTCTCTTTCTCTTCTCCCCTTTCCTCTCTCAACCTGTCCTGACATATTTTCTCACTCATGTCTGTCTTATAGATCTGTGCTCCCTCAAGTTAAGTGTGAAAGTAGTTTTGTTTAAGGGGCTTAAACTCCCCTGCAAAACGTTCATTGTTTTGGAGTGAAGTGAGCAAGACCAAGGCGTTTATTTTGTGCGTTCAAGAGACTCACTTGCTCCAAGAGGATAACCATAGATTGAACCACCGCCTGTTTACCATTGTGTTTTTTGTTAACCACTCCACCAAAAACACAGGAATGTGTGTATTAATCAAAACTCAGTTCCCTTTCAGTTGATTAATCTATCTGTAGACCCCTCTGGTAGATGTATTATTTTGACTTGTTCTCTTTCAGGTGTTTTGGTAGCCATTGCTAATGTTTATGTGCCAAATAATTCTCAATTGAAATTCCTAAATACTTTTCGTAAAAAAGCCCTAGAGGAGACCCAAGGTATAAAAATTATTTGTGGTGATTTTAACCTCGTCCTTGATTGGGACTTGGACTGTTTGGCTCTATCTCCACGTAGGGGACGAGAGTTGGGGCCTTTGTGCCGTGAGTTGCACATACATGATGTCTGAGATATCTTCAGGTGTCAGAAAGGGATTACTCCTTCTCGCACAGACACAGGTCCTACTACAGAATTGATTATTTTCTGGTGAATAGTAGCTCTCTTTCTGCTTGTGTCTGAGCGAAAGTGGGAGGACTGTGCTCTCCTGTAGGAGCAGACTTGCCCTTATCCTGACCAGGACTAGAGTAGTGTGTGCCGGAGTGTCCCGATACCAGTTTCTGCTCCCCTACCAGAGAGTTGGGTATTACACCTCAACAGGGTTGCAGTACCGCTGTGGAGACTGGATCCGCAGGGGCACCACAAATACATTTCTAAATTTGTTTTTTTTCCTTAAATATCACTGACCAATAGAACCCCTATTTTTTTTTCAATAACAACCATAAGCTATCAGCGCATGGAAATTGTAAGTGTCAATCAGTTGATGATTAACCCTTTGGGCAGCATCAGCCACATTACCAGACACTGATCAGAGTGATGACTGTTTTACTACATCATAAATTTCCTAATAAGGAAGGACCCACAGATTCTCAATAGGGTCATAGATCAGATGAGCAAAGAGTGGGTCATTGTTTTTTTATCTGTAACACCTTTACTGCAACCGAGCAGTGGAGACTTTGTTTTTATCTTCCATAAAAATCATTGTCTTCTTGAAAGATGTAGACTCTTTCCTGTACAGCATCCTGAAGAAAGTGTCTTATAAAATCTGTCAGTGGGTTTGGGAGTTGACTTTGAGTCCATCTTCAACCCAAAAAGGTCCAACTAGCTCATGTTTAATAAAACAAGTCCGTACATGTGCCCCATTTCCACCTTGCTGATATCTGAGTGGAAGTGAGGTCTGTGCCTCCTACTGATCCCACCATGGCCAAACGTCTGGCCTGTCAACACTCTCATCTTATCAGTCGTTAAAACCTTTGAGAAATCAGTCTACAGTATTTTTTGGCCCAGTTTTTACATTTCCACTTCAGTGTCTTCAGTGGTGGTCGGATTCAGCCTCCTCAACTAGACCATGTCTCTGAGCACTGAACATCTTGTACTTCGGGGCCTCCAGGGAGGCTGTGGTTCCAGAATAAGACAGGACTGGAGGATAATGGTTTCCTGTCTTTTCATCAACATGTTTCCTGGGACCTTGTTGACTATATGAAACAAAGCTTTTGATGGTCATTGGATCACCCAAACATCTTAGTGATTTTTAGAGTGCTGTATCCTCTGTAAGACTTTTAAAAACGTTTGACTCTTCAGAGTCAGTTAAATCTCTTTTTTGTCACGTTTCACCTGAAAAAAACAAGCTGCCCGAAAATTCTGCACACTTTGATAAAGGGTGTTGTATCGTTAGGCCACACTGTCCTCCATCACACAAATACAAATCACTTGACAGGTTTAAAACCAATACGCATTCACATTTATACAGCTTGGAGTTGGAAAATCTGCATGTGAGAAATTTTCCATAGAACCTGGCAGCTCTCTAGTGTCCCTCTTATACTCAGGACAGTTAAGGAACTGACTAAGGTATGTGCACACTACGTCGGCTTTGTGCCGGTGGGCGGCTGGGCGGACCCGACAGGAAGCTCCGGAGCCGTCCACCGGCTTCCTGTCGGGTCCGTGCTGCGGGAGACGGGCGGGTGTGCGGCGGGTGCACAGCGGGTTAGCGCCGGCGGTTCTTCAGCGGCTGGAAGCAGCACATGATTCTGCTTGCAGCCGCTGCAGAACCGGCCAGATTATAGAACATGCTCATTCTTTGCTAACCCGCTGGGAACCCAGCGGGTTAGCAACGGATGAGCATGTGGAAACCGCCGGTGTGTGCACACCGGGGGTCGGTTTCCATAGGTTTATATGTTAACCCAAAAGCCGCTTTTGGATTAACATAAATTTACATAAACCTCATGGAAACCGACCGGCGGTTTCCGCGGCTAAACCTACACAAACCCGGCCAGTGTGCACATAGCCTTAGGATAAAAAGGGACTGCAGCTATTCTGTCAGTGCTGGTTTATTAAGACACTAGTGAGTGTGGTATATGCCTTCCAGTCCAAGGCCAGAAGTACATAAAATAACCGCTACCCAATCACTGATAGAGGTCCTGAATAATAGAAACACCAATTGCTGACACCAGTTTCTCCTTTGATATAAGCCAGGTCTGTGAACAGGCTTATAGCGGGTCAGAAAATAATCCCGGTCGCATATAATGTTAAACGAGCACACGAAGGTGGGAATTTCTAGATCAAGATAAAAGAGCAACCCAACATTAAATGTATATATTTAAATGCTGTAAGGGCACACTAGATAATATTTATATACAGGTATTACAGATTTTACAGTCAGTTTTTCAAACAAAAGTTAAATAGAATACACACAAATATACAGACAAAAGTAGTTCAGTTACTGGTTTCCTTGCTGCTGGTGGCAACACGGAGGCAGTGTTGAGCCACCGGGCTCCCTTGGGTGTACTCTGGCACGTAATGTAATGGGGTCCTCCTCAAAGATATACACTGACGAGATCTGGCAGTGTTTTTTTTTAACCTCCGCACCAACCTTCCCCTGATGATCTCATGTGGGCTGGTTTTATTCATACCTAAAGATGGCTGTGAACGGCAGCCTTACCCATAACTCTGCCTGGGAGCATCATAGGTGGAAGCTAATGCTCTCATATTTTTGCTTATGATTTTAGCTTTCCAATGACAGGACACATTAAATATCTGAGGTCATTCCACTGGCCAATATTAACTTTGGGGTAGTTAGGAATGTTGCAGTGTTAGGTAGAAATATATCTTACAATCCTACACCTCTATTGATGTTATATTTAGGATTGTCATATGTATGTGTAGTATAATATTAATGTTTCTTTTCCTGGCTCCTGGGTGTCTGGTGACTCAAGGGGTTCATTCTTTTCTCGTGTGGTTGCTCACAAAAGGGCGTTACTGGCCTCTTTGTTTGTGGAACCATTTGGCAAGGAAGGTAATATCCTGAGGTTAAAGGGAACCTGACGCCTAAAAATCAGTCTCCAGACAATTTATACCTGTCCCTGCACCTCCAGGAATGCATTGTAGGCATCCCTTTGCTTAAAAAAATGGTAGTCGTAAAGTATCTAAGAGTGCTTTTATTGCCTTGCTTTCTGCGGCTTCTCAGTGCTTGAAGTCACACTCAGCGCCGCATGCAGATAAATTATTCACGCCCAAATGGGCGTACTAATGTATTATGAGCTCCGTCGCCCCCCTCCATGGGCGGTATAGGCTGTATGACGCAAATCGCATCATATCCACATCAGGACTTCACGCTGCGCATTGCACATGCGCGAGTTTGCTCTACGGCAGCTAGTCTGGGATTAGCTGCCACAGAGCCAACTCGCACATGTGCAATGAGCAGCGTGAAGTCCTATGGTATGGATATGACGCGAATAGCGTCATACAGCCTATACAGCCCATGGATGAGGTGAGAGAGCTCACAATACATTAGCACGCCCATCTGGGCGTGAATAATTGATCTTCAGGGGACGCCCTGTGTGACTTCTCAAACACTGAGAAGCCGCAGAAAGCAAGGCAATAAAAGCACTCTTAGATACTTTACAAATACCATTTCTTTATACAAAGGGATGCCTACAATGCTTTCCTGGAGGTGCAGGGACAGGTATAAATGGTCTGGGGGTTGATTTTAAGGGTCAGGTTCCCTTTAATAAACAGACCCAGGAGATAAATTAGCCCTCAGGGCAAAAAGAAGGGCATCTTTTTGTAAGGGAAATGAGAGGACAACCTAAACAATATGGCAGCTATAGGGATGTTGGGAGTATGGCTTGATTAACTATGAATATATCCCTTATTCCTTACACTGCATAAAAATGATATAAACAAAATGTGCAGACTGGGCAGCATGGTGGTTCAGTGGTTAGCACTGCTGTCTTGCTGCGCTGAGGTCTTGGGTTCAATTCCCACCAAGGATAATGGCCACTTTACACGTTTCAATATTGTTACGATATCGCAGTGCAATGGCGCAGGAGTGCGCATTTCATGCCTGTTTCTCCCGCATCGCATTGGAGGTTTAGACGTTGCGATTTCTGAATCCAACGTCCGTGCGATGTCTATGCCCCCCAACCCAGGAACGACCATTTCACGTGGGAGTGAATGGGTGACGTAGAACTTACATCGGAATTGGGCTGTCACACAGCACGATCCGGCTCCAATCTCCATTCAATATCGGAGCATTGAATAGCACGCTCATTCAATCCCCGATATCGCATTGACATCGTTCCTGCATCATAGTGGACGTTCACACCATACAACGCAGGAACGATATCGCTCCAACGATCGAACCACGTGACTTTTGATTGAAATTGGACTCCGATATCGCAACGTGTAAACCCGCCATAACATCTTCAAGGAGTTTGTATGTTCTCCCCATGTTTATGTGGGTTTCCTCCCACATTTCAAAGACATACTGATTACTGATAGAATGTTTAGATTGTGAGCCCCAATGGGGACAGTGTTGCAAATGTATGTAAAGCCCTATGGAATCAATAGCACTATATAAATGACAAAGGGTTTTAATATTAGACTGTGTACACATAAAGTACAATACACTGAAAATAGATTCCTTTAACAAAAATATTCATGTTATTCCTCCCTTACCACCAGATAATATACTACCATATATAGGATGGTTTCTTTTTTTTTGAGTACACAACAACTAACATTCATAGTAACTCTAAATGTAAAAAATTCTGCACAAATTCATTATTTTCGTGTTTATAAGAGAACGACTTATACCGTAATTATCGTATTTTAAATTGGAAGAATCTTTTCTTATTTTAGAACAATAAACGTGGTATTTTTAATGAGGAAAACAATTAACCCATCTTGTGACTAATTAATGTGAGGTCTTGTGGGTGAATGATATTTGCATTCCACAGCTTTTACAAAAGATTCAGAGAGTTTTTAGTACAATTGAAATGACGATGAACACCATCGAGAGCGTTACACTTCATAAAAATAGAAAAATGGAAAAATAGATACATGAAATAAACAAAAATGGCAAAACTTTGAAAAAAATATCTTTTTTTTTAACTTTGAAATTTTAACTTTTTATGTCAAAAATACTAAAATTGTATTTTACTTACCATTTAGTTTGGGTCCCGGAGTCCCCATAACTGGCTTTGTTTTATTCTCAAAGGGTTTGAGCCAGCTACAAAAACACAAATTATTTTATTAGGTTAATCAACTGTAGAATGCATAATTCAATATATACATTAAAAATTAGATAATCATTAAAGGAACCTGTCACATGTAAAAACACTATTAAACTGCAGATATGGGGTTAATCTGCAAGTTAACAGCGTTCCTGCATATTGAACCTCAATGCCAGTAGGAAATTAAATGTAACCCCCCCCCCCGGCAGCTGTCTGGTTTCAGTCATGCGGGAGTTGCTGGGTGAGTTCAGTCATCGATCTGTGTATCGAGAGCGGCAGCTGTAATTGCCCACCCCTGCACTGACTAATGACCGCTCAGGATTAGAGGAGGATATTAATCAGTGCTTGAGTCTGGTTACAGACGCCGCTTTCGATACACAGAGCACTGAGGGAACCCACACTACTCCTGTGACTAAAAACCTGATTGCTGGTGGGAATATTAAAGGTGAACTTTTTTTTGTATGGTCCCTACTCTCCTAGACTATAAGACTAAGCTGCCTGTTACATTTGTATAATGTTTAGAATATAAATCAGTTATTCACTAACTGCTTCTTACCAGTCACCACTCCCATAGGGGTCATTACATTATGCCTGCTTGAGCAGCTCTCCCCCCTTCCTCTCAGAAAGCTTCAGTGCCATCTGAGAACAAACTCTTCCTCCTTCAATCACATGGGCGAGATGTCACAGAGGTCCTATTGACACAATTCACCCGTCCTGCTCTCTGTCCAGAAAGCTTCAAACTCCCAGCTTAGTCTAGGACCTGTTGTGATGTCACGCCCACATGACTGAATGAGGAATGAGGGAGTGTTGGACAGCGTTGAAGGTTTCTGAGAGGGTGGGGAGAGCTGCTCTCTAAGGAGTGGTGACTGGTAATAATTAGTTAGTGAATAACTGATTTATATTAACTCTAAATATTATACCAATGTAACAGGCAGCTCAGCATTATAGTCTAGGAGTACAAGACTGTATACTTTTTTTTTTATCTCCCCAGAGTTCCTCCTGGCCAGGGGGGTTCAAGGTCAGACACAGGGCAGGTTTGAAATGCTATTAACCTCCAGATTAACCTCATATCTACAGGATAATAGTGTTTTTATACATGTCGGGTTCCCTGTTATTTTTCTTTTAATTCCCTTTTGAACCCCAAGAAAAAAGCTTTTTGGATTGCCTACTCCTGCCTTATTTTACTTTGAAACATTAATCTGCCTACTTTTTTTCCTAATTCAACACCTCTAAATGTCTTCTAAGAGCGTTTTCTCATCAGCCCTTTTCTGCACTTGCCTTTTAATTTCGCTTGCATTACGTTAGGGTACCTTCACACGTGGCAATATTGCTAGGTAATTTCACTGGCAATTTGCTGTTGCAGTGAAATCATGGACATATTGTTCCATTTGTACACAGCAACAAAATAGAACAATGTGTCCATGATTTCACTGCAAACAGCAAATTGCCAGTGAAATTGCCTAGCAATATTGCCACGTGTGAAGTTACCCTTAGCGCATTGAAACAAAAAATAGACCCAGTTTAGGTGAGATGGGGGTGAAGAAGTAGTTGCTCTATTGGTTATAGTTCAATTTACTGATCAGGGTATCTAAACCAGAGCTCTGTGAATCTCCTGCTATCTACTGACTTCCCCAATTCTTCTTCAGATTTGTTGGCCAAATGCTAAGTCATCTATGCATCATACCAAGATGATGCGGTCACAACAGGCATACCAATCAGAATAGGAACTAGTGACACCAGTAGGTAGGGTAAGATGGCTACCGGGTACATTGTGAATAGCTGGTATGCATAACAGAGGTGGTTGTCGTCTATGATGTAAGCCTGGATGTCTACTCTTGAACGAGTAGTGCCATGAGACTTATTAAAGCATTCAGGGCCAGGTTTTAGTGATAGCTGGAGAGAGAGTGGGGTATGGCTATCCACATACCTCCACCTATGGGTGTATTTCATAGGTTATCATTATATTTGTTTGTGAGTGCAGGCTGAGATACGTCACTTGGATACTTCTGCATATAAATGGTATTTGAACCTGTTCAGGAATACCCACAAATGAAACGAACTGTGTAAGTGTGTTTTGGTCTCATGTGAACCTAAAGGCAGACTCTTGTTTTGTTATGAGGAGTGCAGTTTATGTGAAGTTGAATAAACTATCTGTACTTTGAAATAGAAATTGCTTGTGAAGCAAGCAGAGTGAATAACATCACAGTAGGAAGAAGCAGGCACGGCTTTGCTCTCAAAAACATGGGCTACCATGGTGGCCGCCATGCCCAGATCCCGCAAATTTTTTTACTCATCTTTTATAGATAAAATAAAATATTCTAAGATAATAATATGCTAAATTTGTATTTTTCCATGGTTAATGCAGTTGTAGGTCATCCCAGTCTTAAGCCATATCACGAGTTGTAGCATTAATGATGGCAAACTGACTTCAGCCTGATCATAGATGCTTTCAATGAAAAAGCAGAGCAGTCAAAAATTCTTGGCCAAGAAAAAAAAATAGGAACTTTTACTGCTGGTTTACACTTCTCTATCCATACCCAGATAGAAACCCTTTTCCAGAAAACATTTTTAGTAACAGGTAAAAAAACTACCGTACTGTATTTAGGACTCATTGTGACCCAAGTTTACTAGCTACAACCAGACTAAATAAAAGTACAAATTACATGAAAAATATTTACACTGAAAAAAAAATAGTCTACTTTGTGTTTATAAATTTGACATTTCAAAATCTAATTCTAAATAAATGATAATTAAAAATGTAATGTAAACACCAATATTTAAATACTTGATACAATAATATACTGTATTTTTTGGATTATAAGACTCATTTTTTTCCCCTCAAATTGGGGGAAAATTGGGGATGCATCTTGTAATTTGAGTCTTGTCTTTTAAAAAAAGCAACTTACCAAGGGGGGTTGTAGTGGTGGAGCAGGGGTGCAGGAGGCAGGTTTGTAGGGCTCATGGAGGGTGGGGACAAAGCTGCGGGCCCAAAGCTGCGGGGGTGTTGCTGCAGTGTGCTTTGGGGGCAGCCATTTATCATGTGCCTGCATACATTGTCAAGCTGTGACTCGGCCTCTACCATCTAGAATCCAGAAAATGGATGCGGATCTCAATCTACTCATGCGCCGCCTCCGAAGCTATTTTCTGGAAATCTGGACGGTTGAGGTTGAGTTGCAGCTTGCCAATGCATGCAGGCACATGGAAAATGGCTGCCTAAACTGCACACCGCCTTTGACACCCCCCACAGCTCAGGGCCTGCAGCTTTTCCCCCACACTCCATTGACCCTGCAAACCTGCCTCCTGCACCCCCACTCCACAACTGCAACCCCCCTTGCTAGGCCATGGTGGGTTGAGAATCAGGGAGCCATGTACCAGGATGGGGGATAGATATACCAGGATGGGGGGCCATGTACCAGGATGGGGGACATATATACCAAGATGGTGTTACATATATTCCAAGATAGGGGGGCCATGTGCAAGGATGGGCGGCCATGTACTAGTATGGGGGGCTGTGTACAGGATGAGGGCCATGTACCAGAATGTGGGACATATATGCCAAGATGGAGGACATATTTACCAAGATGGGGGGTCATGTACAAGGATGGGGGACATATATACTGATTGTAAGATGGACACAGGCATTATAAGATGGATCTCATTTAACGTCAAAAATTACTTTTTTCTCTTTTCCTTCATCAAATTTGGGGGTGCGTCTTATAATCTGGTGGATCTTATAAAGTGAAAAAAATGACGATATTATAAAACTGATTTTTTTTTTTAAATAAGTGTTTTATTAAGATCCAGGAATTTCTATTTCTTTCACATAGAGAATGATCTGATGAATAAAGCCATTAAAAAAACAAAAGTCTTGCATTTCATTTTCCTGCCAAGTACAAATAATTCAAATGTTTCAAGACAAGTAATATTATATTACATTACCTGTGCAAACTGGAACTTTTCCGCTCCATGTGTTATCTGGCTGGCAAATTCTGTGCTCAGTCCCTCCCGAGAGAAGATATCCCGTCTGGCAAGTGTAAATTAATGTATAACCAAGTGACGGAAGATCTATTCCAACAACATTTGAATGTAATGGAGATTCTGGCTGCTTGCAGCTGTGGGCTGTAGAATAAACAACTGGTAAGCGACAGAGCTAAAACTCATTACTATCATTTATCTATGAGATTGGAACAATGTTTTAAAGTTTGTGCAAGCACTTTTTTAATTTGGATTCAACGTGAAATACACCTGCATATAGTAGAAGAAAGTAAAGGTAAGTAAAGAACATAATGCCATTGGCATTGGCCAGTGCTGTATAGATAGATTTGCATGGTGAAACTATTTGCACAGCACGTACACAGTTATACAAAGCAAATGTGCGAGTTGATACTCTGGGTCATTTGACTTGCGTCTGCCCCTGAGACTGCAGGATCCGGCAGAAACTTAGTTTCTGGCCGGAGTAGCGCATAGTGTTACCAGCAGGTAACGTTATGCGCCATCTGTCTATTGATCCCTATGGCAACCGGACACTTGCCGTAGCTGCCAGCTCTACAGTGATCTCCAGGATATGCGCAGAAAACTTAGTTTCTAGCCAGAGTAGCACATAGCATTACCAGCAGGTAACGCTATGCGCCAACTGTCTATTGAACCTATAGCAACCGGAGGCTTACCACAGCCGACGGCTCCACAGGATATGTGCTTTTGCAGAGTGCACAGGAAACGCTGTTTGCAGAGTTTTTCCTGTGCGCTCTGCAAAAGCTCATATCCTGGAGATCACTGTAGAGCTGGCAGTTGCGGCAAGAGTCCGGTTGCCATAGGCATCAATAGACAGATGAGCATAACGTTACCTGCTGGTCCGCTATGCGCTACTCCGAACAGAAACTGCATACTAGGCATGTAAAATATGCATGAAATACATGCTCATCTGAATGAAGCCTTAGGCTAGGGTCAGACTTGCGTCTGCCCCTGAGCCTACAGGATCCGGAAGAAACTTAGTTTCTGTTCGGAGTAGCGCATAGCGTTACCAGCAGGTAACATTATGCGCCATTTGTCTATTGATCCCTATGACAACCAGACACTTGCCACAGCTGCCAGCTCTACAGGTGCCGGCTTCAATAAGCGCATTGCGCATCGCGGAGCCGGGGCCGATCACGTGATCAAGCCCATAATGCACTGGGGCTGATCACGTGATCGGCCCCATAATGCACTAGGGCCGATCACGTGACGGCCCATAATGCACCGCGCCGGATGTGATGCCCGGTTGGTGCAAAGAGGTGTAGAGGGCGGGAGATTCCAATTAATAGGGCAGAGAGGACCCAGAATAATGCCGCCCAGCGGGGCGTGCATTTTAACACGGAGGTGTGAGGAAGGCAGCGTAGGCACGCCTACCCAGTCCCCTAACCACGGGGACTGCAGTAAGTTTATACTTATTTTACACATGTTTCATAGGGACACTTTAGATAAGAAAGGGATAGATAGGGAGCTGATAGGAAGGTGTAGGGACAGCTAGAGATAGTGTAGGGCCTTAAAATCGGGTGACAGGTTCCCTTTAAGAGAAAAGTAAAAAACCATAGGTCCTAAGAAATAGTCACATAAAACCAATTATTGTAAAAAAAAATTAGATTTTTGTCACCAGTTAAAAAAAAAATTGCACAAGTTTGGTATTGCTGATTGCAACTCACATTCTGATTACAACTTACCATTAATACTGTAAAAATAACTATTTTTTCGTAAATCTGCAGCGTATGTAATTTTTTTTCAGTACATTGTAGGTTCAAATGGTCGGTTTTATTCAAAACTACAAGCCCTCCGGCTGTTATAAGGAAAATAAAGCAAGGGCTCTTAAACACAGGGGAGGAACAAACATACAAAAATGTAAATTGTCTGCAGCAAGGAAGGGCTAAATCCACGACTTGTGTTACATGTATTTTTAAAAAAAATATTTTTGGCATTGTTATTAAACCATACTAAAAAACTAAATTATTAATCTTGCGGTTTTTACACTCACCACTAGGTACAATTTATATTCAAACTTAAGTTATTGTTCTGTAATTCAAAAATAATGACATAAAAACGAAAACTTTCTCCAAACTTACGAATGCATTCTGTAGGCAGGCCACTCCAGGTCAAGTCCGGTAGACAAGAACGACTGGTGGATCCATGCAAGAGATATCCCTTTTTGCATGAGAATTGAACAACTCTTCCAACCTAACAGATAGAAAAAAAAAGACAAGCCTGCAAGACTGTTTTGGATTTTCAGCCAAAGTTATCAAAAATAAGCATCTCAACAAGACAAGCCCAGTTCCCTTTTACTGCAAATGAAAAAATGGGTTACGATTTCCTATTGATGATTCCCATTATGAACCAGGCTGAAATAAACAACTCTTGTAAGGGCAAAGTTAGACTGATGTATATTCTCTCATTCTAGACAATTAGGATGATTTGCAAATCAAAATTTGATCAGAGATTGATTAGGGTGTGAGTGTAGTGTGATCTGGTTTTCTCAGATGATGAGAAGACGGAGAAAAAAAATTCTACATCTTCTCCATTGTGAAAATCGGACTGCACTCAAATTTCATCATAGTGCAGTTTGATGTTTCCCATGAGCTCATTGACTTGCATGGCCATGTGGTATCTGATTGATCAAACTTGGAGACACTACAATTTTTTCCCCTGGACCGACTCGGTCCGGTGAACAAATCGGACATATGCGAATAACATTGGACCAAATTCAATTCAATGTTTTGTTGGATTGCACTTGGACAGAAATTACAGTGGTTTGAGTGAGCCCTAAGGGTGTCGTCACACCTGGCGACGGCGCTGGAGATGTCGGCGGCGACTGGCGGGAGCGTGCACGTTTTTGGCGCCCACGCCAGCGTCGCCGTCCCTCATTTTCATGGGGCGACAACTCCAGTGACGTGCCGGTGATCTGACAGGCGGCATCCCAGGGTGTCTCAAAACCCCAGCGGCGATGCAGTACAATGGGAGCCTATGGCTCCCATCGCCTGTCAGGTCGCCGGCGGCCGTTTACATGGGGCGATGTGGACACATCGCCCCTAGATCAGCCGCCTGGTTTCACATCGCTGATGTGAAAACAGGCGACCACTCAGAGGCATCGACATCACCCCTTTACATTAGGTGACGCAGGGGCGATATCACCTAATACATCGACGGCACCCTTAAGAGTTTTTCTCTATCTGGAAGTTTCGGCCAACCCAAGCATCGCATAGCAAATCATTGATTTAAATTGTGGACCTCAAACTCCAGGACTCAAGGGCCGCCAACAGTGCATGTTTTCAAGATTTTCTTAGTATTGCCCAGGTGATAATTGTTAAAGAAGTCAGACCCATAATGACTATCCAATTTTTATCAACCTTTTATTTTTATAAAGTTGTTTTTATAAAATTAAAAATCTTTCATTTAGTCACCCCAAACAATTAAGAATGTGTCACCCAATAAATTGCATTTTAATCCTTTAAACTCTTATTTCAAAATTTTACCTGATAACCATAAGTATTATTTTGGAAGCCATGACGGGGTGTCCCTGGGTTTCCACAAGATGTCAACGTAGGTTCTGAAAAAGAAACAAATAGTTATTTTTTGTCACCATTCTGACACCATTAATTCACACTGCTTTATAGACATCATCATCACTGTCCCCCTATTGGCTCACAATCTAAATTAAGTATTTGTGGAACAATTTCTAAAACCAACAAATACCTAAAAGTATGTTTTCCTAGAATTGCACTTTTAACTGAAGATCTTGTCTTTAGAGTTGTTTACAAAGCCTCCTGAGTATGTCTCTTTGTTCTTCGGTACATCTACTATATAGGACGGATGGACATTTAAGTGTACTTTTCAAGACATCTGACATGTCCTATTGAGATGCCCAAAATGTAGCCCTCTATGTCTGTTTGTGTGGTGCTCGGATTTATTGGTAGTCTATGAGTTAGTGGCAATAGCATCCACAACCCATGGACAAAGGGGTTGGTATTCGCATACAAAATATGTAATTAATTTTTAGGTTGAAGTCCTTATATTTTACTAATATCTTTTGAAATATATTTTCTATGCCACAACAGAACTTTCTAGGTTGCTTTTACCTATACAACGTGGAGGGGAACCACTCCAGCTTCCATCTGCTTGACATACCCTTGTGACCGGAACCAACAAGAATAAAGGATGGATTGCAAACAAATGAAACTTCTGACTGGAAGATAAAGCTTTTGCCTTCTCGTTTGCCTTTTGCTGGTATCCCGGGATCACCACAAAATTTTGCTGTAGGGAAAGATGAATAATGTTAGGGCGAAACAGACTGTTAGGAAATCTTGATATTTATAATATTGATTGCATTTATGATATCCAAAAGTTTGGGTTAATTCAATAAAATCTTTAAAATCTTTCAGATAGCTGCTTTTCTAATATATCCATTCATCTTATAATTTTCTGATGCCAGTGTAACTTGTACTCAGATTTTAACTTAAAGGCGTTTTCCAGTTAAATTTTTTGTCATCTAAAGGCTAGCAGTTAAAGGGAACCTGTCACCCCAAATAACCTTTCTAACCTATTAATACCTGTCCCTGCAGCCTTACAATACATTCTAACACATCCCTGTCTGACCTTTTTTACTAATCTACGAGTACAATAATGTAGTTAGCAAAGTTACGAAATTCTTGTCACAGGGGCGCTCCTCCAAGCCATTTTGCCCGGTAGGCGGGTCCCCTGTGCCGCGCTACCCCTGCCTCGTTGCTTTAATACACCCTAATGGGTGTCATTATACAAATGCAGAGCTCGGGCACGATTTCAATATCGCGCCTGCAACGTCACCGCTGCGACGCGGTCATGTGAATCGGGACGCGTTCACTTCCGGTCGCAGGTCTCACAGGCAGACAGCTTCGAGCATGCGCAGATTGCATGCTGAAGTCTGCCTGTGTGTGACCGGAAGTGACACGGTGATCCCGGTGTCATATGACCGTGTCGCAGCAGTGACATTGCGGCGCGATATTGAAATCGTACCCGCGCTCTGCATTTGTATAATGACGCCCTATAGGGCGTATTAAAGCAACGAGGCAGGGGTAGCGCAGCACAGGGGACCCGTCTACCGGTCAAAATGGCTTGAGGAACGCTCCTCTGACAAGAATTTCGTAAGTTTGCTAACTACATTATTGTACTCGTAGATTAGTAAAAAAGGTGAGACAGGGATATGTTAGAACTGTATTGTAAGACTGCAGGGACAGGTATTAAAGGTTAGAAAAGTTATTTGGGGTGACAGGTTCCCTTTAAATAAAATAAACTGAACCAGTATTCACCTTCTCCGAGTTCAGCATCGCCTCTCTGCTGCTGCTCAAGTGATTGTTAACAGGTGGCAATGGGGAAGGAAGGACTACACCACTGCAGCCAATCACCCGGCTCTCCGACTCATGCAATTGACACTGCAATTAAATGGTGAGTGCCAGCAAAGTTTGTTATATTGTACCCTACAAGACTATGGAGGATAAGGCTTGGAAACTGGGAAACCCCTTTAAACTTAACCCCTTAATGATTACTGTTGCATATTTACATCATGCCAGTTCAGTTCATTTGTATGCATAGGCAATAAGGGATTAAAGCATATTTAAGGTTTTTCCCATGAATTAAAGGAGAAACACAGATTAGCTGGTCAACCATGCACTTGACAGCTAATCCTGTAGAAATACTCTTCTAATAATCTTGCAGGTGTGATACCTTTCGATGGCAAACAAAAATAAAGCAATGATGTTACAAAGCAGCAAGCTTTCGAGACTGCTTAGGTATTGAGTTTAGAAAGATAATCCTTAATTATTTTAGATTAGTGGTTTGAAAGGTTTTGGTCACAATATGCATGTGAGATCAGTGGACTGGTGGTGCCTCTACTGACTCTGTGGGAGTGATTGTTGAGATTTGGAAGTGCCATGAATTTTCCGAAAAGATTTAGTCCTGTCTGAACAGATTCAAACATTGTAATGGATTTATAGTCCCAGACCCTTTGATGTTTCTTTGATTTGAAGTGGCCTTTCAATATTTCATGTTGTCCATGTTGTGTCTTGGACCACTGAAATGTTTGGCTACAGGTAAATGGATTTTTCTTTTTGCAATTGTTAGACAATGCGACCTCATGCTTGCTCAAAGTGTCTGTCCTATTTATCCAAGATAGGAAATCCCCCACAGGACAAATAGTGCACAGAATTAAGTATCCCACATTGGAAGAGGAACATGTGAATATCCTGTGAATCTTATAGCCCTAGTGTGTGTTCACAATTTTGATCTTGTCTATGGTCTCTGTATGAGATGAGGTTTTGCAGCTCCTCTCATTGCAAAAATAAGTTCCCCTTGGATTCATAAGCCAGGTAACTAAGGTAGAAAATAGATACGAAACACCGGTGTGAATCTTCTTTCAATCCTTTATTCTTCAAAATCAAATTCAAATATTAAAAACATTCAGCGTACTAGCGGAGCGCTAGCTGAGTTTCGGAAAAACTCTTTCCTTAATCATTCATAAGCCAGGTAACTAAGGGAGGTCAATCAACTCAGAGGTGGGATCACTTACTGAAAAAATCTCAGGGAGGGTAGAAAATGTCCTCAATCCACTGGTAAGGGAGATAGACAGCAATATATAGGACACTAAAAACCTTTTAAATAAGCTATCTACAATAGTTTCCCAGTCCAACAGCAACATCTTAGCCTCCTTGGATGTGGAATCCCTATATTCTAACATTCAATATGAAGCTGGACTAACTACTTGCCAAATGTGATCCCTTCTGAGTCTGTATTATCACTCACCAGATTTATCCTCATGCACAACTTTTTCTCTTTTGATGAGAAACTATATTTGTAACGCACCAGAACTGCTATGGGAAGCAAAATAGAACCCCGGTATGCCAAACATTTCATGGTTAGACTGGAAAATTACTTTTTAGCATCCTGGTTCATTAAACCCTATGCCTATTTATGTTACATCGATGACATCGCAATGAATGATTTTGTTCACTAAAGACTAAATCTGTCAGAAGGATTTATGGTACAATACCAAATCTGAGCAATGTCTTCTAGTGAGACAGTGAAGGCACCACCAATCCTCTGATCTCAAATGTACTGTATATTGGGACCATAAGCTTTCACACCAGCAATCTTAGATTATTAAGGATTCTCTTTCTAAACTCAGTGTTTGTTTACTTATTTATCACACCATGCTTGTGCTCCTTTTGTGTATATATTTGTGTGACTTCATATATTTTGTCATACCATGCCTGATGAAGACACCCAAGTAGTCTCAAAAGCTTGCTTTGTAAAATCTTTATTGATTTTTTTTAGCCATTGAAAGGTCTCAAACCTTTAAAGATTATTAGGAGATTATCACTATTGGACTATGTTGCCAGTGCAAGGTGGACCAGCTAATCTGTGTAACCACAACCCCATCACTGATTGGCAGTTTGCTCACAACACACAATGTACATAGGAAGATGCCAATCCGGTGTGTTGGTGGGGATATATACCGTTTAAAAATTTGAAACTGCTACATTTACAGAGAAAACAAGAATTAGAGCAGAACAGCACCAAGCAGTCAGTAAGTGATGCATCACTGTAATCAGGGTCTCAGTCCCAACATTATGCTGCTCTCAGATTACATAGCAAACAGCTGACAGATTTCTTTTAAACACCTTGTGCTAGTGATTAAAAAAATATGCCGACAAAATAGTTGTAAACAATTCTTAGTCTGGCTTCACACCACGGTTTTGAGCTGTCAGGCTGTGTCCGGTGTTTTGCTGGATGCACCGGATACAGCCTGACAGCTCCGGGACAGAACAGAACTGGAGGACAAATATGCCCTCCGGTCCTGTTTTCTGCCGGAATCGGTAGTCTGCAGCTGCAGGAGCTGTCCCTTGCTGACATTTCAGGATGACTGCTTGCGGAAGCTAGCCTGGTCCTGAAATCGCAGCAGGGAGCTCTCCAGGTGCTGAAGTTCAGCGCCAGCCGATGCTGAGCTTCAACACCCGGCATATGGGAACCAGACAGATTTTTCCGGTGCCCATAGACTCCCATGTTATTGGGCGTCGGATCCGGGTGGATCCAGGTGGATCTGGTTTTGATTGTTTTTTGCCCCGGACATAAAAAATGCTGCATGCTCCATATTGTGTCCGCGGACAAAAAACGAAAGCTGCCGGATCCTCCCAGACAGCACAAGACCGGATGGTAAAACAATGCCATCCGGCCCCATCTGACTCCATAGGGATACTATGGGGCCAAAATCGGATTCGGAGCTGTCCAGTTCACACTGGTCAGCCCCGGATCTCTAAAGACATAGTGTGAAAGCAGTCTTACTTTAGATAAAAAATATTTTCCAATTTGGTAAATAGGATAATGAGTTCTAGTAGCTTTACAAGAAAATAGGTTATTCATTTCTTTTATCAAGCTATTGGCCATAGGACACAGAATTTAGTTTTATGCTGAGATTAAGAGTAATTCAATGTTCACTTTTTGTTTTAATTTCTACATTAACAATAAAGAATAAACCTGCCTGAATTAAATAATGCAATTAGTCTGGTTGGTCCTGTAAGATTGAAGGGTGACATGTGGATATCTCTATGCAGATGAGTCATCTTATATCACTGAGTTAGCACAAATGCCTGCTGAGAGTAATATATTAGGACACATTTTAATAAGACGGGGCAGGGGAGATGGGTCATTTGTTTTTGTCTGTTGTCAAACTCTAGTTTTCTTTAATGGCGTCCTGCCGAGATTGTCCTAGGAATATGAATAAGCTGGAGTGTAATTTGCAATTATTTCATTTACTAATGTTTCTAGACTTTTGCTGTAACAAACCTATGCCGGGATGTAAAAAGTTTCACACTAAAAATAAAAAATTAAAAGAAAAAAAATGCGGTAATTTTATGTTCCTTAGTAAAGTTTAGAATAAAAAAATATATATTGTTTATTTTTTTCCCTGAAAATCACTATCACAGCTTTTCACAGGTTTTAGTATTTTCACCAGTATTACCGCCAATCACATACATGAGGGGGTAAGCGGATGGGGAATAGTTTTCCTTGACCTATTTGTAATTACCAGCCAAGGTAAACCTAGGCAGCTGGGCTGGTATTCTCAGCAGTATGAGGGCCCATGTTATTGAGCTACCCCAATGCTATAGAATAGAAGCCTGCAGCCGCACCAGACATTGGTGCATTAATAAGAAGGGCCAATTCCTGGCAATTTACCCAGCTCATCCAGTTGCCCTGGTGCAGTGGCAAACTGGGTAATAAGGAATTAATCCAAGCTTTGCATTGCCACCTGGCATTAGGCCCAAGATTTACAATGTCAGGCCAATGTTAGACCCAGCCATTAGGAATCTCAAGTAAATAGTAAAGAATAGACAACACAGAGAGAAAACATTTTATTAGAGATAAAAACACAAACACATTTTTTGATTCTATCTTTATTACTCCCTCATCAAACCCTTCCTCGATCCTCTGCGATGTCTTCTATCGGCTGGTCATGTCACACTCTCACCTTTGCTTCATTGGAGACCAGGGAGAAGAGCACAGTGTCTTATCACCACTACCTCTAAACATTGAATGAGAGCATGGATCGCGGAGGCCGGGTAAGCGGAGGCAGGGTAAGCGGTGACTCACTGAAGTCACACAAGGACAGCTCAGGGTCCATAGTAATCAATATGGTTGGTGTCCTCCATGGTTATTGTGTCTTGTGTCCTCTGGTGTGTCCTCAGGTGACTTAGGTGAGTCACCACTTACTGGACAACAGCTCTTAGTGACTGACGCATGCTTCGGCCAGCTGATGATATGTCATGTCAGGTGATCTGGTCACCATAGTAATTGCATCACCTGACCAGATCAACTGACCCAATCTAGCCAGGTGACGCGATTACTATGGTGACCGGATCACCTGACTTGGCAATTGCATCATCTGACTGCAATCTGCATCAGTCACCCAGAGCTGTGGTCTGTAAGTGAGTGGGAGAGCTGAAGAGTTGGAGTCTGTGAGCAGTCCCAGAAGCAAGCAGCAGGAGACTGGTAAGATCAAGCTTTTTGATACCTTTGAATGTGTTTTCTGTGCTTTTGATGTTGCCTGCCATTGATTTCAATGGAGTTTAGGGGTTTCGGCGAACTGTTCAGTGAACAATTCGGAGAACATTTGACTATTCGATTAACTGAACCGAATACGAACAGTCAGGCATTCGCTCATCTCTAATTGCAATCTCTTAGGAGATATAATTGGCAGTAGTATTTGCCACATGCAGGTACATGTTAAGGGGGTTTTCATAGTAAAGAGACATATAATTACCTCAGTATGATGCACTGACTTATACATTTCCTAATAGTAATAATAAATAAATAATATTGTGCTAAATGTTTTCAATTTCTAATTAGGCTGGTGGAAAATAGCTTTTCACTCTTTCCTTCAAGGAGTTCATTCAGCTATAATAATAATAATAATAATAATAATAAAGCTTTATTTATATAGCGCCAACATATTCCGCAGCGCTTTACAATGTAGGGTTAGAGTACAGAAAATATAATACAGTAAGTAATTACAGTAGAGAACAAAAGCAGTACAATAATTGGATACAAAACAATAGGCATAGAATCAATGTAAAAAGAAAATACAATAAATAAAGCAAGAAATGAAGGTGACCCTGCTCAAAAGAGCTTACAATCTACAACGGGATAGGAGTTACACAAGGTACAGGGGCTTATTGCACTGATGGTCCAGGCATCTTAAGGAAATGGGGCATAGAGATAAGCTTACATGGATGGTCATTGTACAATCTGTGTAGACCTTTTTTGGTTTGGTTGAGTTTATAGAAGAGTAATATCCAGAGGGATAGCCCATTCACTGTCTACAGTACAAAGGACTTCTATTAGGGAGTATGATAGGCTGCCTTAAAAAGATACGTTTTTAGGGATCGTCTGAAGCCATGCAAGTTGTGGATAGTCCTGATTTCTTGGGGTAAAGCATTCCAGAGTTTTGGTGCAGCTCTAGAGAAGTCTTGGAGCCGGGAGTGGGAGAATCGGATTAGTACAGGATGTCAGTCGAAGGTCATTTGAGGAACGTAGAGAACGGGTGGGGTGATAGACAGAGATGAGAGAGGAGAGGTAGGGGGGTGCTGCATTGTGAAGAGCTTTGTGGGTGAGAACAAGCAATTTGAATTTGATCCTGTAGTATGCGGGCAGCCAGTGCAATGACTGGCACAGAGCAGAGGCATCTGAGTAACGATTGGCCAGGTGGGTGATCCTGGCTGCTGCATTAAGGATGGACTGGATAGGAGAAAGTCTGGTGAGGGGAAGACCGCTTAATAGAGAATTGCAATAGTCAAGGCGGGAATGGATGAGGGCCACGGTGAGGGTTTTTGTTGTTTCCAGGGTGAGAAAGGGGCGGACTCTAGAGATATTCTTCAGGTGTAAGCGACAGGAGCGGACGAGACATTGTGTGTGTGGGAGGAGAAGGAGAGATCGGTGTCAAACATAACACCCAGACAGCGAGCCTGCTGCCTAGGCGTTATCGTGGTGCCACAAACTGAGAGAGAGATGTCCGATTTAGGGAGGTTAGTGGATGGGGGAGCAGAAGAAGTTCAGTTTTGGAAAGGTTTAGTTTCAAATAGAGAGCGGACATGATGTTGGAAACTGCAGCTAGACAGTCATTGGTGTTCTTTAATACCGCAGGGGTAAGGTCAGGGGCTGAAGTGTATAGTTGTGTGTCATCAGCATAAAGATGGTACTGGAAGCCAAATCTGCTGATGGTCTATCCGATCGGGGCTGTGTAGAGAGAGAAGAGGAGAGGGCCAAGGACTGAACCCTGAGGGACCCCAATAGTGAGGGGAAGAGGGGAAGAAGTGGAGCCAGCAAAAGATACACTGAAAGAGCGGTCAGAAAGATAGGAGGAGAGCCAGGAGAGAACAGTGTCCTTTATGCCAATGGAGTGCAGCATAGAGAGTAGGAGCTGATGGTCGACAGTGTCAAAAGCTGCAGAGAGATCAAGGAGAATAAGCAGAGAGTGGTCACCATTACGTTTTGCTGTCAGAAGGTCATTGGTCACTTTGATGAGGGCGGTTTCTGTAGAGTGAAGGGGGCGGAAACCAGACTGTAATGGGTCTAGCAGAGTGTGAGCGGAGAGGTAACGGGTGAGGCGGGAATAGACCAGGCGCTCCAGGAGTTTAGAGATGAAGGGGAGATTGGAGACTGGTCTGTAGTTATTTGTGCATGATGGGTCGAGAGTGGTTTTCTTTAATAATGGAGTAATGATCGAGTGTTTGAAAGAGGAGGGGAAGATGCCAGAAGAGAGGGAGAGATTGAAGATTGTGGCTAAGTGAGTGGTGACGACTGGAGAGAGGGACTGGAGCAGGTGTGAGGGAATGGGGTCAGTAGTGCATGTGGTGGGACGAGAGGACGAGAGGAAGAAAGGAGCCTGGAGACTTCTTCTTCTGTGACTGGGTCAAATGTGGAGAGTGAGCCGGAGGAGATGTGGGGAAGAATGGGGGTGGCAGTGCTTGGAGGCTGAGAGCTGATTTCCTGGCGGATGTTGTCTATTTTCTCCATGAAGTAGGAAGCCAGGTCATCAGCACAGAGGTCAGTGATGGGGGCCTGCACTTTAGGGCTGAGGAGAGAGTGAAAGGTGTCAAAGAGTTTTTTTGGATTGTTGGATAGTGAGGAGACCAGGGTGGTGAAGTAGGTCTGTTTAGCAAGGTGAAGGGCGGAGTTGTAGGTTTTGAGCATGAATTTATAGTGGATAAAGTCTCCTGGTGAGCGAGTTTTCCTCCATAAACGTTCAGCACTCCTCGAGCATCGCTGGAGGAATCGAGTTTGTGGTGTGAGCCAGGGCTGTTTTGTTCTCTGTTTGGAGGTTCTGAGGGTGAGGGGCGCTACTTGGTCCAGGGAGCTTCTGAGAGAGTCATTGTAGTGATTTACTGCCTGATCTGGAGAGGAGATTGAAGAGATTGGGGACAGAGATGAGATGAGGGAGTCTGTGAGAGCTTGAGGGTTAATGGCCTGTAGATTTCTGGATGTGTGATAGGTAGGATTGGGCTGTGTTGGCCGAGGGTTAGTGAGTGAGAAGGAGAGAATGTTGTGGTCAGAGAGTAGAGTTGAGTTATCCAAGAGGGAGGATGAGCAGAGACGGCTAAAGACCAGGTCAAGGGTGTTACCGTTTTCGTGCGTCTCAGAGGTTGAGAGCTGTGATAGGCCAAGAGAGGTAGTTAGTGATAGGAGCTGGGATGCAGATGGGGAGATGGGGCTGTTTATAGGAATGTTAAAGTCTCCCAGAATAAGGGTTGGTAAATCTGAGGACATGAAATGCGGGAGCCAAGCGGAGACATGGTCGAGGAACTGGGTGGGTGACCCTGGGGGGCGGTATACCACTGCTACTTTGAGGGGAGGGGATGGAATAGCCTAATGGTATGGACCTCAAAAGAAGGGAATGAGAGTGATGGGGCTGGAGGAATGACCTGGAAAGTTCATTGTGGGGACAGGAGGAGGCCAACTCCACCGCCACGTCTGTTCCCAGGTCTAGGGGAGTGAGAGAAATGTAGGCCGCCGTGAGAAATGGCGGCCGGGGAAGCAGTGTCTGAATCCTGGATCCAGGTTTCTGTGAGGGCCAGCAGGTTTAGAGAGTTGGAAAGGAAGTAATTGTGGATGAAGGGAAGTTTGTTGCATACAGATCGTGGATTCCAGAGAGCGCAGTTAAAAGAGGGAGATGAAGGAGTGCAAGTGATGGTAATGAGGTTAGTGGGGTTTCTATGTGTGGTGGGAGAGGGGTTGAAGTTAGAGGGTGGACCAGGGTTGGGGGAGATATCACCTGAGAGGAGCAGCAGCAAAAAGAGGAAGAGCAAATAGTTTTTGGATTTAGGACTTTGTTTATGACGACAAATGTTAGAATATTGTGGGCTGAGAATCTTCAGTAAACTGAAGATGGCATGGGAGCTGTACATAGGGTAGGGCAGGAGAGAGGGGCTGATGTGGATGAGTGGTGATGGAGGGGGGATGGGGCGGTGAAGGTAGAGAGCAAGAGCGCATAGAACAATAGATATTGAAGTAAAGGACATGGTGATGGGGCAAAGAAAAGAAGTTAAAAAGTTTTTTTTTTTAAATAGAGTGGCTTACCTGACTTCTGCCCTGACTAACTGCCATGAAATAACTGCATCCACTTAGCATTCAATGCCACTTTGCATGAGATGCCACACGTGTACGACCCCCCACACGTGTACCCCTTAAGAGTGAACTACATTTATAGGGCACACTACCAGATTCAGGTGAAGGGGATTGTGGGAGGGAACATGGTATCAGGTAATTAACAACTACAAGGAACAGCAGGGGTGAAATAGGATGAAGGCAACAGACATTAGGCAAGACTCCCTCCACACTATAACACCTCCTACGAGATAACATTTACAACTGTGGCAAATTGTCATATACTTTTGGGTGAGGAATGCATAAACATACAGATGACACAGGAAACATTGCAATAAGTGCAGTGTTGGAATATTACCATTACACTATGATTCAAGCTGAAGTTACAAGGAGATCATTGCAGCAGTCACAGGTATATTCAACATGCACTGGTACAATGGGTTGAGAAAGTAGATGACAGCAAGCAGTGTTGGAATATTACCATTACACTATGATTCAAGCTGAAGTTACAAGGAGATCATTGCAGCAGTCACAGGTATATTCAACATGCACTGGTACAATGGGTTGAGAAAGTAGATGACAGCAAGCAGTGTTGGAATATTACCATTACACTATGATTCAAGCTGAAGTTACAAGGAGATCATTTCAGCAGTCACAGGTCTATATGTTAGACCTGAGAAGGATTTAATGACACTTTCCAGCAGTTCTTAGTCAAAAGAGCCTTGCGTTTCAGTGTCAGACTTACATTTTGTAGGATCGATCAGTAGGTGAAATTGTAGCACAACTGTTTACCATGCATAAATAAAACAATTAAAGCGGATCATGCCATTCTCACCAGGGTCTCCAAACTGTCCCCATATCTGAGAAGGATTTAATGACACTTTCCAGCAGTTCTTAGTCAAAAGAGCCTTGCGTTTCAGTGTCAGACTTACATTTTGTAGGATCGATCAGTAGGTGAAATTGTAGCACAACTGTTTACCATGCATAAATAAAACAATTAAAGCGGATCATGCCATTCTCACCAGGGTCTCCAAACTGTCCCCATATCTTTATTCAATGCTTAAAGGGGTCTGTCAGGTGATTTTCTAGTACAATACTAATAGCACCGTACAAAAGGGCTTGGGCAGTGCTTTCAGGATCAGTAACTTTTATTGCTCTGTCTTCGTCTGTTGTCTTGATGTAAGCCCTGAAGTATGATGTGTTGTGCGCCGGCTACTCAAGCATAAGTAAATCCAAATTGAATATGCACTGCTCCCCACCTCCATAATCCTGCCCACCTCTTGGTAATGATAGAAAATTTAAGTGAAAATTTTTACTAACACTGATGCCAGCATGGTAGAGGTGAGGGGCTTATGGGTGTGGGTAGCAGTGCATATTTAGTTTTGATTAACGTATGCTTGACTAGCCGGCACACAACACTTAACTCTCTGGGGCATACACAAGATAACGGAAGAAGGTAAAGCAAAAAAAGTTACTGATCCTGAAAGGGCTGACCAAGACCTATTCCAGGATACCATTAGTATTTACCTAAAAAAATCACCTGAAAGATTTCCTTTACATACTTTCACACAAACCACTATTGATTGCTTATTCCTTGTTAGTCCATCCAAAAAAACATAGCCAATGATATCCAGATTAGTAAGTGACTAATTGTGGAGGAGTTGCTTTCCTAGGACTAATTGTTCCACTAATCATGTTATCATGCCCTCTGTGACAAGTTTTGAACAAGTGGTGTCACTGCTATCTCTTTATAAAATGTTGCCACCCTGACAAACCACAGTGAGCTGAGTGCATGCTCTCGCAGGGAGTGTGCGGTGAAATAGGTCACAGCTAAGCAAATGGTAAAGGAATGGGCAACATTGCAGTAAAGGTTTTTGTGCTTCCTAGGAAAGGACAGTGGTTCTGTATGGCCAGG
Organism: Allobates femoralis; assembly: GCA_033576535.1. Taxonomy (NCBI): domain Eukaryota; kingdom Metazoa; phylum Chordata; class Amphibia; order Anura; family Aromobatidae; genus Allobates; species Allobates femoralis. The sequence continues at coordinate 51,392,923 of JARQOC010000005.1, read as the reverse complement.
GTCAGACTAGCGTTTTTAGCAGATGTCATGGACATCCGCTAAAAACGTAGTAATTTTCTCGGCAGTGCATATGCGCTCTCCAGCGCTGCTGCCGCTCAACGCTGCCCCTAGGTTGTTGATCTTGGTAACCGGCCAGACTTCAAGCAGAATAGTGGCCGCTTTAGCAAAGCGGACAGGGAAATGCTGCATGCAGCATTTCCCTGTGCGCTGAGGAAAAGTGGCCGCTATTCATCTGGATGTCTGGCCAGTTACCAAGATCAACATCGGGTAACTAGGGGCAGAGTTGAGTGGCAGCGGCACTGGAAAGCACATATGCACTGCTGAAAAAATGACTAAGTGTTTAGCGGATGTCCATGACATCTGCTAAAAACACTAGTCTGACCCTGACTATGTGTCGGTGGGAGGGTTTTTATGCCTTTTTGTTCCTAAACAGTGTTTACTAAGTCCCCTGTTTTATTGATATGTACTATTACTATTTACTTACTTACTTTAAGTAAGGTATATGTTCACTTTATGTTTGTCTTAGGTTTCGGAGTGTTGATATGTCTCATATACTAAGCATTAGGATATATTATTGGAGATATACATTAAAAAAATAATGACTTTTTTTGTGGCACAAAATGCATAAAATACACACAAAAGGTATAGGAATAATATAAACCAGCAAATAGAAAAGTACAATAATGTTGCCCAAGATATCATCCCCAGATAAAATGTTCTGGTCTGTCGCATAGTGAAGCTCCATCCCCCAGTCTGAGACACATAATATCTTTTTTTTCTACTTTATTAGAAAAGACTAGATTTTTTTCTATGCCTTTTCTGTAATTCTTAGTCCTCATTAATCGTTCCTTCATACCAAAGCTTTAAATGTTTTAAAAATCCCTCAGGATTTAAAGAAGAAAAAAGAAAAGTAGTTAATGCCCAAACCCACTACAAAGAATTCTTTTGATGAAAAATGAAACCGTAATCTTTCATTAATGTAACATTTTGAAAATAAGGGTTATAAGGCAGAGGTGCTTGTCAAGCTGCCATCATACCATTGAACACTTGAAACATCTTTCTCGAGATGAGCTGCACCAGAATAAATTACCATTCCCATCCATTGACAGTAACTAGGAAACTGGAGACGATGCTGCCATTCACGTCCTTCACAATGCCATACAAGAAGCAAACGTCAACCTTAGTGTTTTAGGCTTATTTATGATCATGAACTGGGCTATTTTGAGAATTTTCTAAATATAAAAAATCATTAGGGAATGGAAACCTTGATTGTCTTCTCTCAAGTCAGGGGCTTAACGTCTGCCATGGGGGTGGTGTGAATAAAAAAGAAATGGGAATGGTGTGTGGTTGGCTACCAAGACGTAACTTGACGTTCATTGGCCTTGATGCAATATCTATAAAATGGCTTCAATCTACAGTACCATGTGTATTTATGATACTGGTCAGCTTACTGTATGTGATGACGGGGCCATTTATTCCCTTTGGAAATTTTTGGGTTTTTCAGAAATCTCGTAAAGCCGAGATTTGCTCAGTATGAGAGTTTCGATGCGGCTATTTTTCTTGTTTATTTTTTGGCATAAATCTTAAAATATTCTTGAAAAATAACATTTATTTTTACCATTTTTTTTATTTAAGAGAAATCTCTCTTTGATTACGACTAATTTTTATATCAAAACTGTTCTAAACTGAAGTCTTAAACCTTCCAATGCAAAGTTTACAATCAGATGTATTCTGTAAGGGTATGTGCACATGATGGGGGTTTTTCAGCGTTATGGATGCAGCATCCATAACGCTGCTTTGTGCATTACCAGCACAGTGGATTAGTTTTCTAGAAAACCCATGCCCACTGTGCTTCTCCCAACACAGCGGTATTTCAGCTGTGGTGCGGGTTGCCATGCTTCTGCTTCTCCACAGCATGTTAATTTCATGCAGCGGAGTTGAGTGTGTTCTCCAGCGGGTGAATGCAGGTAAAAGCCGCCCTGCACTGAACGCAGACCGTGGGTACAGGACAGCCTGTGTTCAACTGTGGCTTCCCTCAGGTCCAGAGGCACTGTGTCCTTGATGCAGTGCCTCCGGATCATCCACAGATAGAAACATAGAAACATTTTTTTAGACTATCTTACAGCTGAGGCTGAAATCAATGCTAAGCCTAATGATTATTTTGCTGAATTTATGAAAAACCTAAAGGTGCTGAGATAGGTGAAAACATATTGATCGATGAGAGTCTGATTGCTGAGACCTTCACCAATTAGAAGGTAAACAAACTGTAAGCAGTCTAATTGGAGGTGCTCAGGCACAAAGGCAGCAGGCACTGGGATGGTTTTTCAACAGACCTTTATTCAGACTCCCCTCCTACTCCACAACATGTTTCGATAGATTCTCTATCTTCCTCAGGCGGAGCTTTAAGTGAAGGACCTGCGGTGACGTGACTGGATGCTCGGAGCCCCCGGAGCACGCGGTGTGCGGAGGATCTGGAGCCTGTGAAGGACACCTTATCAAGTGTATTACCAGGTTGTGCAGGGACAGCACAACCCGATAAGGTGAGTGGCCACCAATTAATACGCCACGCTTAATAAAGCCCCCCAGGTAACCGCACTATTGCGCCCTTCTCTCTCTTTTTTCTCTTGCTTCACCAATCAGAGGAACAAGGCATTTTTATTCCAAAGGGGAACTTTTATCTCCATTGCAAAATGGTTTTGTAGCATGAATATGCAAATGCCACCCCATTCATTCTCTATGGAGCTGATGGAAAAAGTTGAGTGCAATGTTTGCTGGCCACAGTGGCCAGATAATAATAATAATTGTTTTTTCATAGCACCAGCTTATTCTGCAGCACTTTACAATTTAGCAGGCACTTTTTTAGACAAAAAGGACATTACAAAGCAGCACAAGGTTCATTAGTTACTGGAGGAGTGAGGTTCCTGCTTGCAAGATTACAATTTATAAGGAAATATGGAAACACAATAAGTAGAAAGGGCTGGTCATGTATGGTCCTGCCATGTTATAATAAATAGGGATTATGAAATACAGCTGCATGAGCCGTCATCCACCAATATCCATCTGAGTGGGCAGCCTGGTGGCTCAGTAGTTTGCACTGTTGCTTTGCACAGCTGGAGTCCTGGGTTCACATCCCACCAAGCCCAACATTTGCAAGGAGTTTGCATGTTCTGTCTGTGATAGCATGGGTTTCTTCCATGTTCTCCGGTTTCCTCCCACACTGATACATACTGATAGGGAACTTAGATTGTAGAGACAGTGATAATAATCTCTGTAAAGATGCTGTAGAGTGAGAGAAGGAGGGGAGCGATGGACATGTAAGTTACACTGTCTATTATTTTTGTGTGTGCATTAGCAGGGGGACCATATCCACGATGGGGGGTGCTGTATCCAGGATTGGGGACCACAACCGGGATGGGGTTGCCATATCCAGGATGGGGGGTGCCATATTCAGGAGGGGGTGTCATATCCATAATATGGTTGTCATATCCAGAATGGGGTTGCCATATCCAGGATAGAGGGTGCATATCCAGGATAGGGGGGGCCATATTCAGAATGTGGGGTGCCATATACATAATGGGGGGTGCCATATCCAGGATGGGGCCATATCCAGGATGTGGTGCCATATCCAGGATGGGGGTTGCCGTATCCAGGATGAAAGGTGCTTTATCCAGGATGATGGGGTGGTGCCATATCCAGGATGTAGAGTGATATATCCAGGATGGGGAGTGCTACATCCAGGATGGGGGAGGCTATATCTAGGATGAGAGAGGCTATATCCAGGATGAGGAGGCTATATCCTGGATGGAGTGCTATATTAGGATGGGCTATATCAAGGATGAGGGGCCAAATCCAGGATGAGGGACATTACCCCCTAACAGTGTCAACAGCAGATCTTTCTCCCCCTCCCCCATAACAGTGTATTATAACCCCTTTTTTTGCTTATTTTTCCCCCTATTTTCCTCCTCTAAAATCTGGGTGCATCTTATAGTCTGAAAAATACTGTACTTGTTTTTACTGGCCCTTTAACTACGGTAATATCTTCTTTTATATTCCTGGATTCCAATTTGGCAATGTGGCCTTTTGGCCCCCCCACGCAACTATTTTTTGCACCTCCTTTATATAGTATAACACATGTTGAACAAAAAACGTATGCCTAATTGTGCCTTTACATGTGTTCTCATGATCCTCATGATCAGTTTACCCATAATACTAATGAGCTGTACTCTAGAGAGTTGCATTGTAGAAGATATATCTGTCTAAACACAAGACTATTGCACAGTATTTACAGTAACCCCTATACAATATCTGTCACAACACAGCACAACAAAGCATGCTCTTCACACACAGGGAACGAGCAAAGATCTGCCGCCAGATGCGAGGTCATGCATCCTGGGTATTAACAGGAAATCAGTAAACTATGGAAAACCACTCAGAAACAGAGTAAAAGACAAGAATACCCAAGGGTACTGAATAAGTAGAGTAGAATATCGGCAAAGTTACTTAAGAGAATAATGTTTTCAACTAACGCTTTAATTGTAGCATTCAACTTTGCATGCATGCGTAGGAGGCAACAGAATAGGTAAAGATTTAGCATTTTATTGTTTTTTTTTCTATTATTATTATGCTATTCTAGTAAATATGACCTTCTATTATCAGGAGGTTGAATAGAATAAAAGAATTGTATGTGTGACAGCACAATGCCTTGCGCATTTCAATGTTGATTATATGTTTGTCTCTGACGACAATCAGTATGCAGAGCGAAAAAAGTCATTTAGCCGTATTCACACGAAACAGCAGGAATTATTTCCAAGTTTGTTTATTGACTTGATACATTTATTTACATGGAGATTACACGCGAATATCAGGGCCGTCGTTACTATTCATCTCATGTCCCAGATACCATTGCATTTCTAAAAGTAAATCACATAATCTCCTCACACTGAATAATAGATCACAGAGCAGCTGGCAAGAAGTCATAGCTGGAAAGTAATGTCTTGGTTAACTGACCATTGCATACCGGGACTCGCAGTGGGATGCCAATCGCAGATCTAGAAGGACTCACACGGACCGGTGTCACATACAGACCTGTATTAGCGGCAGCTTCAAGTCAAATTCTTATTTACTTATAGAGATCAATTCTGAATTGAAATGTGAATAAACATTTTTATTGTGAGAAAATAAATGAACTTGTTTTACTTGAGTAGAAGAAACTGCATTACAACGTGCACCCGTGGTTATAATATTCTTCGCCTAAGGCTCTAGTCATATTTGCAATTACAGCTTCCGTTGAGATGCATGTAACCTTTTTCTGTATTTTTAAGGAAAATGTTGTCAACGGCACCGGAATACATGAATACAGGATTTTAATTGATATAAAAGAAAATAGGGCAAAAGAATTTGGCATTGACCTCGTTATGTGTTGTGCAATACGTCCACCACTGGTATCCAACGAAGCTAAACTGAAGCCATCGCAGATGCACAATCCAAGATCCCAGCAAAGGGGCAATCCAGATCAGCAATAAGAAAGAAAGGGCAGCACTCCCCAATGGTGAGATCTTCAGTTTAATTCAAATAAAGTGCTTCATCAAAAAGGTAGGGGTCATGGGGCCAACAGTGAGGGGAGGGACAGGTTGGCAGGGCACCAAGGGGATTGATGACGATTGTTTACTTCAAATGAACTTCAACTGGACCTGTTGATATTCATTTGAATGACCCGATTATCATCTGTCCCCTTGGCTCCCTGCCGTCCTCTCCCTCCCCTCACTGTTGGCCCCACAGCCCTACCTGTTTGATGAAGCACTTTACAGGAATTTTAATGGACTCCATTAGAACTGAGCAAAAAGATTTTTTATGACTCCAGTCCACCACCTTTTTCAATAATCCGCATGTAATACTGTAGTGAGGGAATTTCTGGAGTGTAACAGGAAAGGGAACACTAGGAAGAAGGTAAAAAGAAGGCCTCTTGACAATTACCTGCATCTGAACCCTGCATAGTCTATCGTCCCTAGATGGGTCCTTCCCCTCATGTGCGATCCTAAGTCCTAGCTGACCATGGACAACCAATAGCTGGTGTGTAGGGCACCAAGATGCTAGTCTTATTCCTAAATAGGAGAACACTGGGAGAGAGCCTATAAAGCAGGAAAAAAACAAACAAAGAAACTTCAAGGCTTCTCCAGAAATTGATTTTGAAGCTTCAACTGAAAAGAACTCCACAGCTTCAACTTGACTAACTTCCCCAGAGTAGTCAGCATAAAAGATCTCTAACCAGCATAATAGAGAGCTAGGAGTGAATTTAAATAGAGAAAGGGAAGGGCTATAAGGATAGCAGCTTAGATTTAAAGCTACAAGGATTCTCAGCCAGGAAAGAATGGAACTCCTAACTACTTGAGCACTGAATGGAAAAATTTCCAGTCCTTTGCAGCTAATCCGAGGGTAGGTCTAAAGAGGACCTGTGATCAGCCAAACGCCATAATCATCCAAGATAGGAGTAGTGTCTGTAACACCGAGGAAAGTGCAAGGTTAGAACCGAAACGTGTTGGTGTGAGGAGGAATAAAGGAGCAGCAGATACAAGTGTTGGCTCCCTGTGTATCATTTATCAAGCAGCAGCACGGACCAGAGACACTATTCCTATCTTGGATGATTCTGGATCTTTTCCCACGGTGCAGGTGGCGGTGTGGGTCCTGCGGCAGCTTTCATCACAAGCATACAAGCCGGTTGTGGGTGAACACAACCGAACCAGGTGAGCAAGGTCCATCTGGGGTCACCATTTGGTAAAACGAGTGATGAGGCACAATCTGCGCCTCTTTGTCTCTCTTGATTTTTTAGTTCAGCCAAACGTCATGACCTTCTGATATCTGATCCAGATATCGCAGAGGTTACAGCAGGGCATAGTACACTCATAACACCGTATTCTCCAGGTCAAAGAACCAAAAACCTTCTGCTACTTGAGACATTGATAGGGCCCTTCTAATTAGTAGCCTTATGTTACAGAACGACATATGCTTGCTGCTCAGAAGATATCAGAGATAGTTGGAGGCTCCGAATAATCTTCTCTGACTGCATCAGAATACAGTCGTGGTCAGCATAATTTTAATCTTCTTAGTTAATTCTCTCATTTAGTTACATTAATATATGTCCTGGTAATTCTCTACAACATGAATAAAATTGACTAAATAAAGTAAATGGCATAAAATAACCAAAGACTTAAAGCCCTTATACACATTAAAGTTTTGTTGGGAAACGCTCAAATATCTTCAGTTTTGGCAGTCTATTGTGTATGGGTGCTCAGGACAACTGATCCTCAGGGATACATATTGCTTTGGCATGTGCTATTTTAGACTGCCAGTCACTTTGCTCCCTGAAATAAGCCATCACCAGACATGTCTTTGGACAGCTTTTTCATAGAGAACACAGTGGAGCTCTGCCAAATGAGCAATACTGTATACTGAAGAGTCAACCAAGATGGCTGTCAGCTGAATAATTCACCAAAGCTTTGATTGACCAGCAGCATCAATGCCTGGCACCAGTTATCAGTGCAGATACATATGAGCTATCCCTTAAGTAAAAATGGATGCAGAAGTCATGTAACCAAAATCAGTCTTAATATTAATTACTTAGCTGTTTTTTTCGAATCTCTATAGTGCTGGTATAAGACTTTATCAATATCTATTGTTATTCTTCATTGGTATTAGTTTAGGAAAAGTGAAATATCCTGGATTTCAAAATTGATGGCCTATCAAAATGACATACAGTAAATTTAAACATTTCATCCTGGACTCATCTTTGCGAGCATTGCGTCTCCTTCAGGGGCATAACTATCATCATCATCATGGTCGCAGAGTTTATAACTGCACCCAAGTCCTGGAGCCTAGAGATCACAAAAGGTCCCTTTGGTCTATAAGAAAAGACTATTACTAATAAAGACCTGGAATAGTTGGGGACCTTGTTTGAAATACTGCATTTTTGGGCCACAAGCTTCTTGTTACGTCACTGGTCTTCTTCATTGTTTACATAGGCCCAAGACAAGTGCTTGTGCCTCATGCTGCATTTCTATCAATTTTCAATCACTTTGTTGATCGCACTGGAGTCAAACAAGCAATTATTAATAGCCAATTTCAAATTGGTTAGCCAGGACTTTGACATTAATAGCTTATCCTTAGAACAGGCCATAAATATTAGATATGTGGGAATCTAACACTTGAAATCCCTACCAATCAACTGTTAATAAGTCCCACAACTATAAAAGTAAACATTATACTAAAGCAGTACACCATAGCTCCATACTCAGTGTAGTAACCCACAGCTCCAAACTCAGAGTGGTACACTATAGCTCCATACTCAGTGTGGTACACAATAGCTCCATACTCAGTGTGGTACACCATAGCTCCATACCCAGTGTGGTACACAATAGCTCCATCCTCAGTGTGCTAAACCATAGCTCCATACCCAGTGTGGTACACAATAGCTCCATACCCAGTGTGCTACACCATAGCTCCATACCCAGTGTGCTACACCATAGGTCCATACTCAGTGTGGTACACTGCAGCTTCATACCCAGTGTGGTACACCATAGCTCAATACTCAGTGTGGTACACCATAGCTTCATACTCACTGTGGTATACACCATTGCTCCATTCCCTATGTGGTAAACAATAGCTCCATACCCAGTGTGCTACACCATAGCTCCATACCCAGTGTGGTACACAATAGCTCCATACCCAGTGTGCTACACCATAGCTCCATACCCAGTGTGCTACACCATAGCTCCATACCCAGTGTGCTATACCATAGGTCCATACTCAGTGTGGTACACTGCAGCTTCATACCCAGTGTGGTACACCATAGCTCAATACTCAGTGTGGTACACCATAGCTTCATACTCACTGTGGTATACACCATTGCTCTATTCCCTATGTGGTACACCATAGCTCCATACCCAGTGCGGTACACCATAGCTCTGTACTCAGTGTGGTACACCATAGCTCCATGCTCAGTGTGATACACCATATCTCCATACCCAGTGTGATACACCATAGCTCCATACTCAGTGTAGAGGCTGTTTTTGGTACTGCAGCTCAGCTTACATTCACTTCCAATGTTGCCAGAGAACAGCGGTGTGATGTTCTAGCTCCATACACTGTTTAATTTGGGTCGCCACAGTATATGGGACCATCTAAATGATGAGACATTGGGCATCAAACCCACAAACATTTGATAACAATAACTTAGGCTAAGGATGCACCATCAATATCAATTTGCTGGACAACCCCATTAAGTGTAGTCTGTCAATGTTAAAGTCCAAGACAACATTTTTAAACTGTTTTCCTATGTATCCTCTTACCAGATCTCATGGTCCTTTCTACTGACCACTGAAGCAGCATTTTGTTTCCATTATGTGGAGCATAAATTAAACTATTAATAAGTATTTTATCCTCTTAATTGGATCTTTATTAACAGCTGAGTGGGATGAATGTACAAAAAAGCCTTGCTAGACTTCCAGCTCATACAATTAATTTATATAATGGTTTTCCAAGAATGAAAACTATTTTAACAGCAATTAATTGTATTACTCTGATTTATTGCTGGAAATAATTTGACAGTCATGTATGCTTTGATGTTTTAAAATTTCGTATAGCTTCATTACAGGGCGTGAAGCATTGTGGGTTAATGATCGCGATAACGTCTGCACACTGTAGGATGCATTGCTAAATATTGGCTTTTTATCCTTTAAGTGCCAATTTAATAAATAGTACTATTATTATGTCTTATATCATTTAGCTGTAAAAAGTACGTTCTTCCTAAATGCTTTACAATTCCCAGGGTTCATTAAATAGCTATATTTTAACTCCTTATGGTAAGATGTAATTACTTTTTCAATGCCCCCGATAATTAACAAGGAATTTAAAGACTATAGTGTTGGTGGCCCATCCATAGGCTAAGTCATTAATATTTTGTTGGTAGCGATATTTTCGGAGGTGTAGTATCCTCAATATTGTTTACCTACACCGTATATACACTTTCAGTTACGCCATGTAGTAATTCAGTTGACTGAAGGATGATGTATCCAGCAAAATGCATAAAAGGTCCTCATCCACTTAGGGTGCACACGATCCGGAGGCACTACATGTTGAACATAGTGTCCCCAGGCCTGAGGGAACCCGCGGGTGAATGCAGGATGAGCGCAATCGCCCTGTGCCCACAATTTGCATTCAGTGCCGGGCAGCTTTTTCCTGCCTTCACCCTTTAGAGCTTGCCTCTTACTCCGCAGAATTAAATTAACATGCTGCAGAGATGCGGAAGCCAAGCAATCCACACCGTTGTTGATATGACGATGCGGTGGGAAGAAGCACAGTGAGCATGGGATTTCTAGAAATCCCATCCACTGTGCTTGCATGCACAATGCGGTGCTATGGACACAGCGCAAACAAGCTGTGTCCATAACACTGCAAACCCTGATCATGTGCACTCAGCCTTAGTGACTAAACAAAAAGTAGGGTTTATTATCGAGGACATTAAATCAGGTTCAACTAATAGTGTTCGCCTCATACTTGTCATAATTGAGTTGTAAGAAAGATCTGGGAGATTCTTGCTCCATCAAAGTCTTATACAAAAGCTGCTTAGTGATGAGGTGCTTGCTACTCCAATTCTGGTCTCTGTTAAGCACTTTATACACTGCAACATCAAGCGCAGGTTTGTAACCATGCACAGACCAAATGTCTCTCTGGCATCACAATACTTCCCACAGTATCAGCAGTTAGTGAAGGAAGGGATGCAAGCAGGAGACAAAGACATTGTATTCAATGAAAAAAATGGCAGGGCCCATCGTACTGGGATGTAACAGGATGGACAGCAGGATGTCATCACACTCTTCACGAGTGCTGATTGTAACAAAAACTATCTATTGAACACATACAGTATATCTATCAAATGTATCATGGGATAAGTATTGGAACATTTGCTACTTCAACACAAAGAATACATAGACAAATAATTAAATTACATTTCAAAAAGGGGTCTTTAAACTCCGTGTTGCAACTGTGACTACTGGTTTTCAAAGTGACCAAGTGTATTGTGTCAACTACAGCTCATATGTGGAATGAAGGGGTCATATCTGCTCAAGGGCCTACTGGGAAACTGTCTGTGGGCCAGTCCTAGCCTGTATATGTGACTATATGTGGCCACTAGAGATGAGTGGACCTCATCAGGTTCTGTGGGTTCAACCAAACTCTTTTTAATGTTCTGTTCTGGACCAAAACTTGTCCTGAACCTCATTGGAAGTCACCGATTGGGCAGTTTGGCTCTCCATCCACATAAAGCCAGTCATAAACAAAGCACTTCTGGGGGAAGGAGGCGGGGTTTTGGAATTTTATTGGTAGACACACATCCAATAATGTTGATTTTTTCCCCAGTGCAATTTTGTTCAAGTCTGTATTTGGTGTGAACTCCAAGCTTCAAAGCCCAATTCGCGCATCTCCGCAGGCCACCTTATTGATATATGAGTTCTAGTTTGTCAAGGGTTTTGCAAACATGTTGATATTAATGTATTAGATTTTTATAGAAAGAAATTGAAGCCCTTAACGAAATTAGAGGAGAGTTAATGTCAGACACATCTGTAATTTAGGCTCTAGATAAATGATTGTCATTATGTAATTTAATAGTGAAATACCCTTTGATCAGCTATTTAGCTGTGATCAGATCTCCAGTCTCGAGTACATAAAGATGATGCTTTACTTTAATTGAACTGATAATTATACATAAAAATTCATTCCCAGATTAGGTCACAGGGCAGGGTATTAACTTTCTGCATAAATTTACCTTCCAACTCTTTTTCTCTCTCTCGGTAATCTAAAGTTACTAATTAATGCAGTTACCCTGAGGTCTTTTATGCTGCGGTCATTAATGGAGAGATGGGCTGTCATGGGAACATCCGCTTTACATTTGAGGATAATTAACAGTAAATCTTCAACGTAAAGTCATAATATGAGGCATTTCACACATAATTATTGAAATCTGCAACAGATATTTTTCTGTCCATTGTGATTGGAGTCGTAATGAATCTAGAAAAAAAATATACCATAAATAAGTGAACCGGTCTCACATTCTATCAAGGGTTTAGGTTCTCTACAGTACTTGCAATCTGTTCATCGGTCATTGATCTAAAATGTGGTAGAAATATTTTTAACGAATTAGATATACACCTGTGTTGCAGGTAAACATATGACCTCCGAGAATCAAAATAATCTATAATAGAATCATTGCCAAGACGTGTTAAAAAGGGAAACGGGGCAGAAAAACAGCCCTGATGACAGCAAATATGATTAACAAACATGCTTGACTGCCACTATATCAAAATATAAATGTTAGCTTAACAAAGACCAAAGACATAGGCTCAGATACAGCATTTTAGGTCTTTTCGAACTCGGTTTCCCTGCCAGTTTTGGTGCCTAAATCTTTGATGGATTTGGCACAATGTCTTGAACTGTTTTGGCACGCTTGCTACTAAAATAATGTGGATCTTCCAATGGTTTGATAATAAAAGTCTTATGTCTATTAGGACATTTAAAGCCCTCAATACACATCCAACTGACATTGCCCAAACTTGCGGATATGTATATGGAGAAGTCACGAGAGTTATCTATCGGCCAAGTTATTGACCGAACCCTTGGCCAAAAGCTGTCTATTTTATATGGATTTTGTTAAACGTTTTGGATCTAAACAAAATAATGGAATAAAAATGTAATCAAAATACTGTCGGAATCAAAACCACACGGGGGTGGGGGAGCTTTAGTTGAGGAACATCAAATATTGTGTCTTTCTAAACAGTCACAATTGAGGAATCAGGCAAAGTATCTGGAAAAGCTAAACTCTGCTCACAAGTGGAAAAAAAAAACGGAGTAGACATATAAAATAGACTGCAGGTACAAAAAGAATAATTAATTGGGTACGAAAAAAAATTGAGCAAAACACACATACAGCATCTAGACAAAATAACAGGCTCAAAGTCAATGATAAATCAGAGCCATAGTAAATTTGTCTGGGCATTTCGGATGTAGGACCCATTCATAGTACTGTTATGGGGCTCTATGGTAAGTACTCTACTGGCCTGATAATCATATATTGTTGGTATTTTTATTGTACTTCTTTTAGCGCTTGAATGGCACTTTAAATATAAGTCCCCTACCCTTTGCCATATTATCACCTTCCAGCAGCCTCACCATTTTTGGTACAGCTTCCGTCCTGTGGCACCATCATGTACCCAATACTTCCGACTGTCCGGAAGTCAGAAGTTACATCACAAAGTCTAAGTGCAACTCTATGAGAGCCAGAGCGAGGCCAGAATGAGGGTCTTACAGATGCTGGAAAAAGATAAAGTTGGAATGTGAGTATAAAACAAGGGCCAGGAACTTATATTTAAAGCGCCACTGTGGTGGCACAATAGAAAAAAGTGCTGTAGTGGTGCTTTAAAAAATCCATTCTATTTTCACCCTAATCGTCTGTAAAGTTTATACAATAAAAATTCTATAAGAGCTCCTAAAATTGAAGTTCAAATGAAGAATATTTTGAATTAAGTCATCCAACGCAGATATTGGATTTTTATTACTTCTAACTTATTTGAATTTTATGGCTCCAAAACAAACGGCACAAATGATTTGCTCCTGGATACAACATAACAAATGACAATCCCATTTTATCGATTTTTATATTTTCTTGTTGAGACAAATTGTATATGTTTTTGCTCCGTGTAATGGCAGTACCAAACGTCTATTGATACAGAAGTCACCAAGTTACATTTACTCAATGGTAAATTTACTGTTATTTCAGTCTCGGCACAGACAAAATAATTTCTTTCTCTCTAACCTTGGGAAATTTGTGAATTGATTGTTATGAAGACTAAAGAAAATGCACCCGTTTTGATTGCTTTCTATAAAACCTATACTAAAAGATTCGATATGTAGGGTTCTTTTATTAGATTTTCAAGAAGTGCCTATTGTTAAGAAATACAAAGGCAGCTGCAGATGAGAATTAGCTGGAGTTGAGTCAGACATTTTTGTGCTACCTGCAAAATTTACAGCTATTTTCTTTCCCGTTGGCTTCTGTATATTTATCCTTTTTTGATCCTAATGTATATTGAGTGGGTGTGCTCTTCTTAGTGTGATTTCATTGATGTGTTTTGTGCTTTGAAGGATATGACACCGTTGAGGCATTTTTCTACAATGCATATGTTTTTTAAGCTCAAAATAATTTTTCATAATGGGTTTCGTTAAATAAGTTTTCTTTCCGTAGCCTTCACATTGCATGGAATATTTCTGGCTGCAGAATGATTTAACTAAGGCCTGTTTCACATCTATGCGCTCACTGCGTTAGGCTGCCCTGCCTGCCTGTACCAGCGCAAATGCAAGCGCAGGGGCATTTAGGGCCTGGGGCAGCCTAGCGCAGTGAGCGCTTACATGCCCTGCAGTTGTGCTCAGCTGCGTTCGGTGCCCCCATTTTTCCTATGGCCGAACACAGCTGAGCGCGCGCTCTGCCAGTGAGAAGCGCAAGTGAAACTGGCAGAGCGCACGGCGCATGCGCCTGGTCTTGACGCACCCGGAAACGCCTCAGTAGAGCGTTTCCGGGTGCGTCAAGACCACGCGCATTTGCCATGTGCTCTGCCAGTTTCACTTGCGCTTCTCACTGGCAGAGCGCGCGCTCAGCTGTGCTCGGCCATAGGACATAATGGGGGCACCGAGCGCAGCTGAGCGCATAGGGGGTAGTAGGTATGCGTTTACAAAAGCTGTAAATGCGGCCCACATCACCTCTGCGCCTGCACCTGCACCAGCGCGACCAGGCTGGTGCAGGTGATGTGGCAAGGCGCAGAGGTGTGAAACAGGCCTAAGGTTCTGTAAGTGAACTTCTTCTGACTACACATTACTGATTGAGTTAACTGTCTTCTTCTTAACGTCTTTCAGTCTATTTATGGTTGTAATTATAGACCACATCAAAGTTGAGTTTAATGTTGTGAACATGAATCAGTCTAATTTCCCAAGTGTCTCCCATGAAAACAAAGAGCCCTCTCTCACCTTGGGTTCCGGCTTGGTTTCAGAAATGAAACTTGGGTTCCCAGGACCTCTCATGACATTATTATGATACACAAGACACGCAACCAATCGGTGTCAGCTTCCTTCTCCCTGCCTTTGGACGGTTAAGTAATTGACATGAACCGAACGTTGTGGCTGCCACTCACTTCCTGTAAATTGCTCTTTCATTTGAATGTGGGGAGACAGAAGCTGGCACTGATTGCTCGCGAGGATTGCATATCATAACAATGTCACATAGAGTCACAAGAGTTCTGACATTGCTCGGACCACATAGGCACCATAGGTGAGTATAAACTTTTTGATTATCATGGGGGCACACAGGCATAATGAAAAGGGGTTGTCGTAGTGGACAACCGCTTTAAGTGCAGTGACAGAATCATGTGCAAGTCAGTAGACCCCAGAGAAGAAGATAGTTTTATTGTGGCTAATGGTGAAGATAAGAATTATCAATACGAATATTAATATTTCAGCATCCTTAAAGGAAACCTGACACCTGATTCATGCTGTCGAAACCAGACATAGCATTAATAAGGAAAAAGAAGTATATTTTAGTCTGAAACAATGCAGCAGTACTTTGAAAATCGGGTAAGGTACTATAAATCATGGATCCCTATGTAAATTGTTATGATATGCAAGACCCGCGACCAATCAGTGCCAGCTCCCTTAGTCTGAAATGCTGCAGCCGGTAGGGTACTGTGAATTACAGATTACTACTTCAAATCTGGTCCCCCGTAGCTTCTCCACTCCCTAATCTCCTAGACTATATTTGTATGTTATGAGACCTGGCAGTCATGGTGGGGTGTGGGATGAAGAAAAGCAAAGGGAACAAGCCTCAGACTAATCAGCCGAGACTCACAGCCCCCAGTTGACATTTCAAAATATGTTTTAAGTTTTGCTTTAGTTCCTTGTGCTCTGTATATGTGGGCTCCCCCCCCCACCTTCTCTTTGGGCTGTGCACTTTGTCTTTTTAGCTTTCCACAGGCGAGTGCAAAAAAAGTCAGGCTTAAGCCCAGCTCTTCCCCATCTATTTGTAGGGACCATCCTGGGTTCAACTTATTGAGGGGGATAGCTTTTATGCTTCTTTAACCAAATGTGTGGCAACCAAGTATCATATATTTTTTACATGACTCTTTACTTATTTACTTTATTAGTGACTCTTTACTTATTGCATAGTATCTATTTATTGTTTTTAGTCTAGATTTCTAAGTTGCATTTGCTTTTGGTGGACATAGTGTGAGTGTGCACCTACACATTACATTTATACCAATAGATGTTGTGGCCCATGTTTTCAGTTTTGCTTAAGTTCCTTGTACTCTTTACATATGGGGATGTACAGTGGCTTAACTTGAGGCTCATTGGCCCCCCTCTGAAAGCTCCAATGGGGCCCCCAATTTCGGTAAATCTTTATTAGGATTAGCCTTTTTAAGAGAAAGTAACATTTGGAGACCCCTTTGCTCCAGGGCCCAGGTGTGATTGCAACCCCTGCACTTATTGTAATTACTCTCCTGGGGATGTGGCCACTGACCCTTTGGGCTGTCCACTTTGTCTATTTAGCAGGTGTAAAACATTAAGGCCAAGGTCCTTCTCTGTCATCATCTTTTTTGAGTTCTGTTGAGGTCTGTTTGAGGTCTGTTGTAACATAGTGATTTGAGAAACTAGTTAGGTACCATCCTGATTGGGTACACCTTTTTGTGGTGGGATAGAGTCTATGATTCTTTGATCAAACCAGTGTAAACTAAATACCCTTTGATTTTTACAATTTCTACTGATTATTTATTAAGTACAGTGTGCCTATTTATTGTTTTTATTGTAGGTTGTAAAAGTATGTTATTGTCTAAAATACCACAGCACTTTAGAGTGCAATATATGTGGCTGGAATGAATTGGCTTGGATAACTGACAGATTCCCTTTATTGGTACTAATTAGTAAATAATTTCATCATTTAACACATACAATTAACACGATAACATGAACCTAGCTTAGAAGCTATATACAAATCAGGCTGGGAGTGCAATGAAGGTGGGTCAATGCACTTAGCTTCTTCCAAGTGCTTTAACACGCCCCCAATGCACTTCCAACCTTATTTGCATACAGCTTTTACAGTAGACTTCCATATCTGATTTCTACAAAAAAGGATCATGTTGTGAGACAAACGCCTGCTCACTCATACACTACTTCCATTTGTTAAAAGGCCCATCCAATTTCCCTTTAATTAAAAAGGTCACATGATACAATCAATATCTTTCACTTTACTTTATCCAGGTAAAAATAATAACAATGCAAAATGTATTATTCTAGCATTTGTTTCTGAGACTTAAGCCCCTTTCACACATAGCGAGATCGCTTTTGCGTCACAGGTATTGTGACACAACAGCGACCTCGCCAGTGATCTCGCTATGTTTGACACGTAGCAGCGACCGGGCCCCCGCTGTGACAACTCCAATTGTGTCGGAATGGCCTGGACCATTTTTTGATAGTCGGGCTCCTGTGGGCAGCAATCGGTGTGTTTGACGCATTAACAACGACCTCGTTGGTGAGTCAGAACTCAGCCACGTAGGCCTGAGTCGTCAGACTAGCTGCAGTGTGACAGGGTCCCAACGACCTCCGAGGTCGTTATACGGGTCGCCATATCATTGCAGCGCTGTTGAGTAGATCTGACTGTTTGGCATCTCACCAGCGACCACTTAGCAACGTTCCAGCGATCCTCACCAGGTCACGTCGCCAAGTGTGACGGCACCATTACTGTAAGTTTTGTAAAGCCAGGAACGGAGCAAAAATAGGCTGTATTATATTAAAAGGATTATGCTAATTACATCTGGAGACATATATACATATTTTTGTTGGGCTGTATGTTTTTATAGAGCATCAACTCGGTTAACATAATTCAAACTAGTTGGATATAATCCCATCTCATGCATTTGTTAATATTGTTTAAATGTATGAGATGGGGATATCCATTCATCTGGCTTCTATTGGTACTGCTAATTACCTGGAAAGGTTAATAGTACTCATTTTATTCTATTGATGCTGGATTAAAGGAATGTTTTTGAATCCTATCTTTAATTTGAAAAAAAAAAGAAGAAAACGTGCCAAATATGTAGAAAACCAGCAAACTCTGAAATGTTACAGTGAAAGATCAGTAATTAGATTGATCATGGTTGCCACTCATCTGCCTCCATGTATGAAGCCAATCCAGTTCTCAAAAGTCCTTTTGAAACATGCAACGTTTATGTCAATGTAAGTCTCCAACGAATCCCGTAGTGATTACATAACATTGAAACTGAAGCTTTTTTTGCAAGTTGTCTTAATTAAAAACAAATCACGTTGGTGCCTACATCTTCTCCACAGACTCATATGTTCCTGGGGAGACTGTATTCCAAGGCTACATTCAGGTATTTCCCCTCCCTCTGCATTTTTTGTTACTGTACAGACACAAGAAATGAAGATTAGGAAGGAGTAAGATGTTGCAGGATCTGACTAGTGATCAGTCCAAGGGCAGTGGAAGACGGACAAATTTTTGGTCTGAGCATAATCCGATAAAACAACTGTTTGCACTTGGACCTATATTATTATGTCCACGAGCTTTGGAAATAGGTCCAGCAAGTAAGACTGCCTTCAAAGAAGTTTTATTTTCTGCCATCCTGCATGCTATTAGGTACAGGAGGCTGCTCTGTGGTGTTGATGTATAAGGTCCTCGCCGCCCCCTGGGCTGCAAAACCCGCCCTGCATTTTTTAAATTCCCGCCCTCCTGTTGCCCCGTGCGGTGAATGACAGCCGCACTCACGCCTGCGCAGTGGAGCTGGTCACCATGCTCCATTGAAGCTAGTACCGAATCTTGCGAGACTTGCACAGAAGTGGCCTCATGGCCAGTGAAGGACAATGGGTGACCTGATAGAGAGTTGGAGAACGTCTAGAAGTGTGAGGGTCTCGGTCAGGTATAGAACTACTAGACCTGGCCATGAGGCGTGGGGTGTTGCCTCCGAAGCGCTGAGCTACTAGTGCAGGCTCAGGCTGGGAGGCAAGATGCCAACACTCCCAGTGATTACCATAGTCAGGGGCCCCAGGACGCCAGGTCCCATAGTTTGTGCACTGAGTGGAGCCGTCAATTTGCGTCAGATCGATCATGATTGACACATCACTCACGAGCACAGCTATACTCACTGAGTAATGAGTATTGCGAATACCGTACTATCCATGCGAGAAGCGAAAAGTAACGAATGCACTCCTCATCACTACCAAGTGATCTCTGAGAGAAATATTTAAACCCACCATATCCTCTGTGTTGTGCCTATTATTTCAGTTTTTTAGGGCAGTAAGGTTAGTAGTTGGTGTGCTTATCTTGGTTTGCTCTTTTGCTCTATCTGTTAGGTTGGGGCTCTGTCCCTAACTTACCTTTCTTGGTTTTGTACTACAATGCTTTATGTGGTCTTCTGGTGAGTTTTATTCTGGCTCTGGCCTATTTGCTTGGCCACCAGCACCATGTAAGGGCTCTGCCAAAATTTCCCCACTGGGATGTGAAAGTGGGTGAAAAGTGCCTTAAGGGTGCATGATACTGGGATGGCTAGCGCAAAGTGTTACTGGCACACTGTACCTGCTGGCCTGCAGTCCAGTCATTCAACCACTAGCCTAGCATTACAGTACATGAGAAATTACTTCTTAATGGGGCCTTAATTGTAAAGTGATGTTACTTAATATTTGTATACATGTTCAAATTGATCCAACACACTAGAAAAAAATAATCAATTTTTCTTGTAAGGGAAAAAAGAGGGAAATCAGCTATAATGTCAACGAGGTCGCTAAAGTACTCTTTGTATGTAGCACTGCAGTAGGGGCTCAAAATTACATTTATTAATGGAATATTTGCTGATATTTTGCAATTTTTTTTTAGCTTTCATTTTTCAGTTGAATTTTAGTGACAAAGACATAAGCTGGAGGTTAGAGGAAGTAATTTGTAATTTGGGGTTTGTTGCATAAATTAGTTACTAAATAGAAGGGAACCCTTTGGAATCAGATCAATAGGCATACCACTAAAGCTGTGCAAAATTCCCTGTAAAAGCAAGAGGTGACATCTCAGCTGTAAAGGCTTCTTTTTGGACTAATGATATGTGACTAGAAGAGACAATACTGAAACCTTGGATTCCACAACTGCTGCTTTCCATGGAAACATTAATGGTGTGTGTAATTAGGATATTCCCTAGCAACAGCTCGGAGATTGCTAACTCGATACATTAAAGTAATGTGCCTTTCTATATATGAAGGACCAAAATGTCAATGTAACTATGCCATGCATTAATGAGACTCTCAAAGGGCATTGTATGAAAGAAATGTAATTGGCACTAGATGCTTTATAACAAAAAAAAGCATAAATAGATAAATTTAAGATAATATAATAAATGTACACATGTCTGGACTGGAACATTGAACATAAGGATAAATGAGAGATGTATTTTGATTAGAATAATTTTTATGCTGCCATTTTTGTTCTACATAATGAGCAGTTGGTATCCCCCGGCTTGTCCTATTACTGTAATTACTGTGTAGTATTGTGTACTATTTTGTTCTAACTCACTATAAGTCCCTACAGATAACTCCAGAGAATTAAAAAGAAACTAGTGATCAATCGTCAGGGGAAATGTACATGATTCTGAGTTTGCATCCAACAAGTACAATTTCAGGCTCCTTCAAACATCAGTTCTTTTGCATACGAGTTCCATCTGCATTTTACACGGATAGAAGTCATACTCATCGTCAACTATTGATCTGTTCACATGCGCAAGTATTTTTCCAGAAGGAGTGATTGCACAAAACCGTGGAAATGTCCATTCTCCATGCAACATCATGATCCTCACAAGATCTCCTTCTCTCCTCCCCTGTTATTACCTCTTCCCACAATCAAATATAAGAATTCTCCTGTGCTTCCTCCATACTCTGAAACTCTCTCCCCCAACACATCAGACTCTCATCTACCAAGGAAACCTTCAAAAGGAATCTGAAGACTCACCTATTCCAGTAAGCCTACACCCGGCAGTAATCATCAGTCTACTATACGCCACACCACCAGCTTTACCTTCATCTACTTTATCCTCATCTGTCCCTCGCTCACGGCAGGGTCTTCTCTCCTAACCCACTGTATCCTCACCCATTCCTTGTAGACTGTGAGCCCTTGCAAGCAGGGCCCTCTCTCCTCACCTGCTGTATCCTCACCCATCCCTTGTACACTGTGAGCCCTCGCGGCAGGGTCCTCTCTCCTAACCCACTGTATCCTCACCCATCCCTTGGAAGCCCTCCCAGGCTACATTCTCTGCCCTCACCTACTGGATTCTCATCTATCCCTTATAGACCATGAGCCCTCATAAGCAGCGTCCTCTGCCCTTACCTACTGTATCTTCCCCCATCCTTTCTAGACTGTGAGCCCTCGCTTACTGTATCTTCACCCATCTTTTGTAGACTGTGAGCCCTCACATGCAGGTTCCTCTCTCCTCACCTTCTGTATCCTCACCAATCTCTTGTAGACTGTGAGCCCTCGCGTGCAGGTTCATCTCTCCTCACCTTCTGTATCCTCACCCATCTCTTGTAGACTGTGAACCCTCACGTGCAGGTTCATCTCTCCTCACCTTCTGCATCCTCACCCATCCCTTGTAGACTGTGAGCCCTCGCGGGCAGGTTCCTCTCTCCTCACCTGCTGTATCCTCACCCATCTCTTGTAGACTGTGAGCCCTCGCGGGCAGGTTCCTCTCTCCTCACCTTCTGTATCCTCACCCATCTCTTGTAGACTGTGAGCCCTCGCGGCAGGTTCTCTTCTCACTTCTATCCTCACCCATCTGTAACTGAGCCTCGGCAGTCCTCTTCCTCACTTCTATACCTCACCCATTTCTTGTAGAATGTGAACCCTTGCAAGCAGGATCCTGTATCTTCCTGTATCTATATGTGGCTTGTAGTGTTCATGATTATTCTACTTGTCTACATATGCCCCTTTTTCACATATAAAACAACACAGAATAAATGGGGCTACAATAATAAATAATAATTTTTATGTAATTCTTGGATCAATATCAACAAAGCCAGTCTAGGGTTTGTATTTTTATGGACTAATTGATATGAGGAAAAATGAAGAAAGTTTGACAAAACTCTGATGAAAAATTGACACTGGCCAAACTAATGATGAAACTCAGACCATTGTTTGAATACAAGATAAAACACTGGTGTCTGATTGAGCCCTTGAAGATATGCATTACTTTGGTCTCTATTTTGAATCAAAGTCTCTGATAATAAATTGCTTAATAATGGAACACATATGGGTGACCTGCCCTATGTCATTCATTTTTAATGGATACATTGCAATTGTAAAGATAGGCAACTGTATTTGACCTGCATTAAATTTACTTCTTATGCCTTGCTTATATAGTGCCATCATATTCTGCAGCAGTTTTCAGACTTTCCATCACTATCTCCATTGGGGCTCATAGTCAAAATTCCTTATCATATGTCTTTGCAGTGTGAAAGGAAACTGGGGTAACTGGAGGAACCCACCAAATGCAGAGAAAACATACAAACTCATTGCAAATTATTACCTTAAAAAGAAACACAAAAGGGAAGACCAGCACAATAGGTCTTATCTTGGAGAAAATCATTTTCAGACAATACCCTGAGGATAGGGATTAACAAAGGGGACAGTGCCCGCCAGGATGTAAATGCAGTTTAAAAGATTAGAGATTAAAAGTACTGAGCTGATCCATTTACCCAGTTTAGGCTGGAAGAAACAGCATATTGACCCTGGAAGGAGATCCCAACCCAAAGGGCCCTAGTTGTTTCGGTCCTGCTGCACTGCACTGTGCAAGAAGCCATCCTCAATCGTCCACAGGTTAGTATGAAGAGATATAAAAAAAACAGTCTATTGCTGGCACTCCCAAAAATCATATGATGTGCTATATAAGCTTATTTAGAAAAATGAAACATACAAGGTAAAAACAACGCGTTTCGGCTTGAGAAGAGCAAAGCCTTCATCAGGCAAATTATACATCTGATGAAGGCTTTTGCTCTTTTCAAGCCGAAACGCGTTGTTTTACCTTTATGTGTAAATTAATAAAAACTTTTTTTCTAAAAAACTTATATAGAACATCATATGATTTTCGGGAGCACCGCCAACAGACAGTTTTTTTATATTTCTTGGAGAAAATCAGTAATGCTGAATTGCGGAGTGCTCATCTAGTGGGGAATGTTTAGTCACAATCACAGGAATTTGCTCAAAGATGTGACTTTTGTTTCCCCTTGGACATGCGGAGATCATTAACGGGAGATGAAGGGTACCGACACTACCGATGGGCAAGACGTACAGGATGTAAAGAAGACAAGCAAGGTAGGTATATACCAAGTAGTTTACTAGGTCTGTGCATTTCGAAGTAATACAAAATTCTTCATCTGGAGAGAAACTACTAAAACTACTTGAGTTTTAGTAGTTTCTGTCCTGAAGAAGAAGCATTTACATCGAAACACTTCGACCTAATTACCTGATTGAAATATACCTACTTGCTTGTCCCTTTTCACAGACCGAGTGTCTTGCCCATTGGCAGAAGGGATTTTAACCCTTCATCTCCTGTTTTCTATCCTTGGTGGGACTTGAACACTGGACCTCAACGCTGCAAAAAGCAATAGTGCTGTCGTGCACTCTTTCATTATTTATTAAATGATTAAACCAAAATACGGAAGGTAAAAAAACTAGGCATATGCACGACATACAGATAACAAACAGACACCGATGTGATAGGGATGACAATGTGATGAAAATCGTCGTTTTTTTCTGGACGTAAAACAAACAATTTTTTGCAGACAATTGACGACACAGCCTAATAATAACAAATCTTTCATGCTGCCTATATGCACTATTTATTTAGAAAGAAATATAATTTTGGATTTTATTATTAGTCAATTTCTCAGAATTGTTCCATTTTAATAACATTTTTAATTAAGAAATTTCTAAAAAAATGTGTAGATATGTTTCAGAATGTTAAGATTTTCAAATATTCAAACTTTACATCAATTGGGTTGTAAGTCAAGGAGTTGTGTTTCTATTATACTTTAAACAGAACCAACCACTAGGATTTAGCCACCGGTAAATCAGTGCAGCAGGTGATTGATGTGTGCAGCATAACATCACTATTTGTTTTTTTTTCTTATTTTCACCTGTTGACTTGTCTTTCAGCCTCCCCACTGAAATCTATCCAGACTTATCCGGGGGTAGGGTTTCGGCTTACAGCAGAGAAACAAGTCCACAGGGGAAAATAAACCGAGACCGTGGTCTTACGAGCGCTCCAAATGCATAACAAATGGCAGTATGACTGGACATCCAAATAAGAATATCAGAAGCCTGAACATCGGAGCTATAGCTAGGCTAAGACCTGCAGTGACGTGGTAACTACATAGTAGCTAAAGGACCTGCAATGACATAAACATCAATACCCCCATCTACAGTCACGTGATCCATTCAGAAACCGCTAAACAGTGGCGCTCTCCAGGATTTCCTCATCCACGCGGATCCTTGCCTCCACTCTCTAACTGGGGTGAGCAGGGATGCACAACCCCAAGAGGTGAGTTACCACTTGCCACTCAAATTAATTAACCCCCTTAGACCACCAGGTCCGGCTAAGGCCCTTCTTGTCTTTTGTGTCTACAAGCCCATAGGAAGGAATAAAGCAAAAAACAAATAGTGATGTTATGCTGCACACAACAATCACTTGTTGCACTGATTTACAGATGGTTAAATCCTGGTGGTTGGTTCCCTTTAAGAAGTCCCTGTCAATAACATGATGTTATCACCGCTACTCAAAATGTTACCTTATGAATTATATTAGGGGTTTTGCCCCTGTGCAGTCTTCATACAGGACATATGCAGAAGGCAGATTAGTTGGGGAAGTGTTTTGCCCCTATCCTCCTATTCAACTGAACAGAATTTGGAGAAATCATGCCTTTACCACCAAAACACCATTTACCGTATATTAATTAAACTGATATCCAATCACACGAAATGTATCACCGTGACAGCTAAAGTCCAATCTATCAACATATAACATTAATTAACCTGAATAGCAAAATCGCTAAAGAAAAAGTAGAACATGAATACCCATAAATTATATGCTTTTTGGTTGCTACACATCATTAACAAATTGCAATAACAAGTATCAAATCATTACATGTGCCATGAATTAGTTTCAATAAACATAAGAGTTTACCATGCAAACAAAGCAATTAGAAAGCCCCATCAATGGAAAAATAACATTATTGCTCTGAGAAAATTACACATTATTAGGCAAAATGAATAGCATGACTAAACCAATTTATGACCTTTGACATAATGATATATCAAAGGTCGTGTTGCTGCCTTTGAAGCTAGTTCGCATGTAGAGCTTGCATTTTTCACTGCACATGATGGCTAATTTTATCAGCCATCATGTGCCTCTAACAGTTGATTGGAGATATGCTCATGGGTGTTACCCTGTAAAATCCCACTGTAAATCTCTAACAGCAGTATTTAACATTTGCCGGAAGGGGGGCATCATTCCTTGTGAGTATTGGCGTGCCTGTGACATGATTGTGCCATTCTGATGGATTGTCAAGACAGCCATGGGTTTGCGATTACCCTCTGTCTGTCATTATGATCCTTCTGTGAATGACGGCTGGGACCTGGCACATAGGGGATGATTACTTCTGCTATACAAGGCAGCAATGCTCTGTGTAACACAAGCCGTCGGATGATCATAGCTTTAGGTCCCCAAAGGGGATGATAAAAACATAAAAAGTGGAAAAAAGTTTTTCAAAATATAAAAATTTAAAAAACACAAGTTCAAATCATCCCCTTTTGCCCCATTTAAGAGAAAACAATAAAGAATACTCATATTTGGTATCACTGCATTTGTAAAAGTGTGCTCTATCAAAATATAAAATAATTATCCAATCGTAAAAGCGTAAGAAAAAATAAATGAAAAACCCCTGAATTATGTTTTCCTTGGCAGCCGCAACATTGCCATAAAAGTTGAAGAAAACCTTATATTTACTCCAAAGTGGTGTCACTAAAACATTGGCTCAGGGCACAAATAATAAGTCATAACTTAGCCCCAAATCCCCAAAAATGAGACATTATGGGTTACAGAATATGATGACAAACGCAAACACAAAAAATTCTTACAAATTTCTGAAGTATTTTTCCCCACTTAAATAGAAAAAACTATACATGTTTGG
Organism: Allobates femoralis; assembly: GCA_033576535.1. Lineage (NCBI taxonomy): Eukaryota > Metazoa > Chordata > Amphibia > Anura > Aromobatidae > Allobates > Allobates femoralis. The sequence continues at coordinate 51,366,613 of JARQOC010000005.1, read as the reverse complement.
TATGTGCATATTTGTACTGACTCGGAGAATCATATTTTCAGGTAATTTTTCCTATTTAGGAAACATGGTAATTAAAAACTAAAATAAAACATTTGTGGAATGGCACTTTTGGGGAATTTCAACACACTTGGAATATTTTTCCTACACTATATGGTAAAATGAATGATGTTGTTCAAAAGTACAACTCTTCCAACAAAATACAAGACCTCATATGTCTATATTGATGGAAAAATAAAAAAAAGTCATGGCTCTTGGAAGAAGAGGTGGGTAAAACAAAAACAGGAAAAGTGGAAATTCCCAGGTCATGAAAGGGTTAAACGCTACTACGGTTGGGCGGACAGCATGTTTTTCCCCTGTTTGGGTTTGGGGATGCTGCGCCAAAGGACTGATTTGGTTATGTCATGTCAATTATTTACCCGCCCACCCCCAGGTGTACTGATGCTCCGCGCCGGGCTTCTGGGTTTAAGCTTCATGTGACCAGCTGCCATAGCCAATCACTTTCAGCCGTAAGCTAAGGGGGGCCCAGAAGTACGCAGTGACGCATCACACCAGGAAGAGAAATCTTCCTGGTGTGACATCTCGCTGTGTCACTTCCGGGCCGCCCCTTAGCTTACAGCTGAAAGTGATTGGCTATGGCAGCTGGTCACATGAAGCTTAAACCCGGAAGCCCGGCACGGACATCGGCACACCTGGGGGAGATAAAGCAGACCTACCAGGTATAACAATTGCACATAACATTAACCAAATCAGTCCTTTGGCGCAGCATCCCCGAATACGGGGAAAAACATGCTGTTTCGCCCAACCCTAAACACTACAACTCAACCTAGATAAAAATTGAACTCCTACGACTATGGTGATGGAAGAATCAAAAAGTTGTAACCTTTGAAAAACGAAGTGCATTAATAGAATTTTTTAAAAATTATTCCTTTTCATCATGTCTTTTAAATATAATTGTTTATTTGGTTATTTTTTTTAATAATTGTAATCTTTATTGGAAGATGATAATTTTTTTTAACCTGAAATAAGCTTCTAGAAAAATGTGTCAATGCATGCAAATCATTATTGTGAGAAAAATGCATCAAATCACTTTGGTATCCAAAATTCTTATAAGCTTAATAAATTCTTATAAAGTTATTTTTTAAGAAAATGTTTGCATCATTTTGATGGTCTGTTAACCCTGAGAATAAGTTAATAACATTTTTCAAACATACATACTACATAGTCCTGTAGTCATAGCTAGACTTTATTACTTTTGCTCGATCACTTTTTTTAACGTCCCCAACCCAACTCTACAGTTCCGGTGGGAGACATTTTTTGTTGGCATCCCCAGGACACAGACTCCCCTTCCCAGCTAATCACCAGGTTTTTATTGTTAGTAACTGGAGGAACTATGTAAACAATTAAACAAAGAAAAACAAATATTGGACTTTGTTCTATGAGCAGTGTTTTGGGATGATCTCTATTCTCTGGCATTTACTTTGCATGAATGTAATAGTTCCGTTTTACAAAGGTAAGAAAAACATTGAATTTAGTCTTAAAATGGATGTTATTTTCATGCAGTTTTACAATTCTCAGTAGACCTTAAAGGCTCTTTGTGAAGATCACATTTCATAATGCAGAGAAAATATTTTGAGAAAAAAAATAGAAGTCCATAAACCCTTAGAATATTACTCACGTAAACACTGCGGAACTTCTCCACTCCAGGTGCCGTTGCCAACGCAGGTCAGCACTGCCGGGAAGGACAGTTCATAACCCGGAGAGCAGGCATAGCTGATACTAAAACCCCAATCAAAATTTGTTCCTTCAAGTCTTCCATTAGAAAGTTGAGGAGGATATTGGCAAGTGACAGCTGCAAGAGAAGGTAGAATAGGAAAAGTTAATTTTTTTGCATTAATAAATCCTAGTCTTAGACGTAATGATCAACGATGAGCGAGTAGAGTAATATTCGCACTCGCTATACTCGTAATGAGTACTTTTTAATACTCGCATATTCGTCCGAATAGTGAGTCCAATGTTAGTCAATATCTGGCCATAAAACGAGTCTTTCCGAGACAGGGTGGGAGAGTGTTTTTTTTTGTGTTTTCACTGCATAAAACACCTTGCTGTGCCCCCTAGAGAGAGCCTAACATTCAATCTGCCCTCACTTAGATGCCAGCTCACTTTGTGTACTGAAGGGAGCTGACAATTTGTGACAGATCGACAACAATCAGGAGCACCAGCGATATTCACCAAGTAATAAGTATTGCGAATACCGTACTATCCGTGCGAGTAACGAATAGTAATGATTACACTCGCTCATCACTACTAATGATACTTAGAGGACTACTCTCTCTTCTAATGTCCTGAATGATGTTTTCCCACCAAAAGACAATAATACTGGTAGGACATTGTTAATCAGTGGTGGTTACTCTACTTGGATCACCAATTTTAACTACAGTCAAAAGACTGCTGATTCACTCCATTAAATTTAAGTGTGCAGCTCAGGGTTTAGCACTGTTGCCAAGGTTCTAAGTTCAAATCCCACTATGGACATAATCTGTAATGTGTTTGTATGTCCTCCCCGTCTTTAGGTGGGTTTCCTCCCAAACACAAAGATATACGAATAGGGGATTTAGATTGTGAGCCCCAATGGAGATGGTGATGCAGATTCTTGTAAAGTGATATTGAATTAGTGGTGCTACTACATATAAGCAAGTGAAGGAAATAAATACAATTGAAATGGAAATATTACCATTAACACGCATTCTTAAGGTGGTTTTCTGGGAAGTTAACATTGATGGCCTATTTATAGGATAAGTCAGCAATGACTGATTGATGAGTGTGTGACACCCATCACCCCTGTCAATCAGGTTTTCCAGATGCCACACCATGTCAATTTAAATTTGCAGAGTTGCGAGTATTTTCAGCAGGAGAGCACAGCAAAAATACTCTGCGCCCAGAGTCCTGATTGTGGGTATGGATGATGCACCCTCTTGCATAGAACATTCACGTTTCTGCAAAAGGAAGCACTCTGCATCTACGTAGAATGCAGCATGTCCTGATCGTGGGCACTTAGCCTAACACAGTGCTACTCGTAATATTGGTCTTTTAACTTTTGATTATGTTACAATAATTTCCAGCATGCTGTTAAGTAGCTGTTTTGTTCGATAAAAGCAAAGTGCATGTATTCCCTTGATTATTAGGATGCATGAGGGCAGGGGTATAGTGATCGCAGTCGCTGTGGTTGTGACTGGGCCCAGAGTCAAGGAGCCTGCCAACCTTAGCTCCTGCTTTAGCTGGATGTACATTTCTGAAGACTATGGTGTTATATTATAATATATGGCGGTGCATTATAATAATTGGAGGACTATGGTGGAGGAGGACTATATATACCAGAAGGAGAACCATATGTACCAGGATGGGGGATGTATATCAGAATATGGGACATATTACAGGAAGTGGACCATAAATACCAGTAGGAAAACCATATATAGCAGGATGGAGACCATATATACTAGGATGGACACATATAGCATGATGGAGACCATATATAGCAGGATGGACCCATATGTAGCAGGATGGAGACCATATATAGAAGGGTTGGTCAATATATAGCAGGATGGATACCTTATATAGCAAGATGGGCCTACATATAGCAGGATTGGTCCATACTTTATATATAGTCCAATGGAGACCATATATATCAGGGGGGCACATATATAGTAGGATGGAGACTATACATACCAGGATTGGCCCATATATAGAAGGATGTGCCCATATATGGCAGGATGGGGACATATATACTGGGATGAGGAACACTAATACATAATTAATGGAGAGAGTGGGCAATTTGTAAGTCTTTACAGGATTCTGAACTCTACATGGGCCCTTACATCTGGCCAATATGCCTGGGGGATGGCAACACACACAATCAGGACAGGTCCAATTTGTGTACCGGGGCACATCAAACTCTAATTACACCACTGTGTGAGGGTCAATGTTGGGAAAACTCTTAAAATTATTTATTCATTATAACAGTTGGGAACCACCAGACTCTCCCTAGAGAAGGGAGTGGTGGTTTATTTTATCTTTGCCTTACTGTTTGATCTATACAAAGTTCTGACTATATATTGTGTATAAAGTTTTGTGAGCTGAAACAGTTCTTCCTTCTTCTTGCAACTGTGTGATTTCGATGTGACAGTAGGGAGTCGGGAGCAGCTGGATCTTAGCAGAACCAGCAGAAACCCCACTGATCAGCAGAACATCTAATCAATGGTGGTGCCAGGTGTTTAATTTCCATTGATCTGATATTGATGTCTTATGGAAAGGATAAGCCTTTAATATCAATATACAGTGCGTACAGAAAGTATTCAGACTCCTTAAATTTTTCACTCTTTGTTTCATTGCAGCCATTTGGTAAATTCAAAACAGTTCATTTTTTCTCATTAATGTACACTGTGCACCCCATCTTGACTGAAAAAAATAGAAATGTTTGCAAATTTATTAAAAAAAAAGTATCACATGGACATAAGTATTCAGACCCTTTGCTCAGTGTTGAGTATTTGCACCTTTTGAGCAAGTACAGCCATGGGTTTTCTTGGGAATGATGCAACAAGTTTTTCACACCTGGATTTGGGATCCTCTGCCATTCTTCATGGCAGATCCTCTCCAGTTCCGTCAGGTTGGATGGTGAACGTTGGTGGACAGCCATTTTCAGGTCTCTCCAGAGATGATTAATTGAGTTTAAGTGAGTGCTCTGGCTGGACCTGTCAAGAATGGTAATAGAATAGTTCTGAAGCCACTCCTTGTTATTTTAGCTGTGTGTTTAGGGTCAGTGTTTTGTTGGAAGGTGAACCTTTGGCTAAGTTTGAGGTCCAGAGCACTCTGGAAGAGGTTTACATCAAGGATATCTCTATATTTGGCCACATTCATGTTTCATTCAATTGCAACCAGTCGTCCTGTCTCTGAAGCTTAAAAACACCCCCATAGCATGATGCTGCCACCACCATGTTTCACTGTTGGGATTGTATTGGGCAGGTGATGAGCAGTACCTGTCTTTCTCCACACATACCGCTTAGAATTATCACCAAGAAGTTCTATCTTAATATCATCATACCAAAGAATCTGGTTTCTCATAGTCTGGGAGACCTTCATGTGTTTTTTTACCAAACTCTTTCATATGTCTTGCATTGAGAGAGACTTCCATCGGGTCACTTTGTCATAAAAACCCAAATGGTGGAGGGACAAAGTGATAGTTGACTTTGTGGAACTTTCTCCCATGTCCCTACTGCATCTCTGGAGCTCAATCAAAGAAACATGAGGCTTTTCTTTACCTGTCTCACCAAGGCTTTTCTCCTACGATTACTCAGTTGGGCTGGACAGCCAGGTCTAGGAAGACTTCTGGTGGTCCCAAAATGTTTCCATTTAAGATTATGGAGGCCACTGTGCTCTTAGGAACCTTGAGTACTGCAGAAATGTTTTGTAACCTTGGCCAGATCTGTGCCTTGCCAGAATTCTGTGTCTGAGCTCCTTGGGCAGTTCCCATGACCTCATGATTCTCATTTGGTCTGTGCACTGTGAGCTGTGAGGTCTTATATTCCAAATCAAGTCCTATCCGTTTAATTAAACACAACTGGACCCCAATAAAGAAGTAGAACCACCTATAGGAGGATCACAAGGAAATGGACAGCATGTGAGTTAAATATGAGTGTCTGAGCAAAGGTTTGAATACTTAAGACCAATATTTCAGTTTTTCTTTTTTAATAAATTTGCAAAAATGTTTAGATTTCTGAAATTTCTGTTGTTTCTCAGTCAAGATTTTACATTAATGAAAAATTAGTGTACATTAATGAAAAAAAAATATATTTCTTTGAATTTACCAAATGGCTGCAATGAAACGAAGAGTGACAAATTTAAAGGGGTTTGAATACTTTCTGCACCTACTGTAAGAGTCCTGGACAACTCCTTTAACTAAAATTACCGTAAAATCCTACACTTTCTTTTTTTTGCTAACCTACAGACTGTAGACAGGGGATTAGTATGTAATCAACGCATCAAACTGCAGACTGTTTTGTTTATCTGTGGTAACTATAGGAATTTATCAGCCTGAATCAAATCAACATAAATTGTAGGCTCTTTCTGTATTACCAACACTTGTGTCTACTATGGTATTAATACATTTTCCATAGTGTCATGAAATAGATGAATTGAAGCAGGGAAATAAAGGTGTTATAGATTGATTAAATTAATTCACCAGACCCTGTACTGTGGCTATTTCACTAAACTGTGGCTGTCAGACCGGAGTCTTGCAAACCATTTCCTACCTGGCAGCATCTCCGATGTCCTCCTTTGATTTGCAAGTCTGGCACAGCCACATCATTGCTGATTTCACGCAAGGCTGGCTAATGACAAGGAAAGCCAAGAATGCCCGTTGGTCGGAGGTAGTTCTTGTGGCTCTTGGCTGACGGCCACAGACTCTTGATTCGACCACTGGACTGGGTTTGGTGAACTGATTTACATAATCTCTAAAAGATATATCTGTATTAGTGATAAAACATTACCTTTACAAAGTGGAATAACTCCGCTCCAAGTCCCATTGCTTGTACATGTACGTGTAGTTGAGCTCTTAGGATCCATCGTGAATCCAGGTTGACAAATATATGTAACATTCTGTCCAACGATGAAATCTTCTCCATATTTGATACCATTGGCCGGGACACCAGGATCTCCACAGCTGATTACTGTGTGGAAGATGTCAAGGCATTAAAATGTATTACACTGATCCAATAGTAAAATGAAATCTTTTTTTCCTGAATACAATGCCTCCTTACCTTTAAACCCATCTAATAAGTGGTCTGTCTCCATGACAGGATGGCAGGTTTGAATTTCTTTGTGATAGTAATTGTTTGCCTTGGCTCAGATCAGGGATGTGCATTTTTTGCTTCAAAAATAGAGAAAACCCAGGCACCACTCATACAGTTAAATCATTACTTATCGCTAAATTATGTGCCCTTGAGACATTTAAATTAGCATATATGGTTGTGTGCATACCGATTAGTCCATAGATCCAATGTTCCAACAAGAAAATGCAAAATATTAGAGGCACTCACCAATTCTTAAAACTTCAGAACTTTATAGAAGATGCATTAAAATATATTCAACAGGAGTATTGCAAGGAGCACATGGGATGACAGCTGTTTCTGGTAGTAAATCACTTCTAGAGGTCCCTCCAAAATGTTGTCCGATGTGCCCTTTGCAATACTCCCATTAAAAATGTTTTAATAAGTGTTCCATAAAGTTTTTAAGTTTTAAGGATTGGTGAAAGCCACTGATATTTTGCATTTTCTTGTTGGAACTTCACTTTTACATTTTTGTCCAATTTCATCCCCAAGTAGCAAATAATTTTACATCCATATGGTGTCTCATATGACCACTGACTTGCATTGAGCTGATGCATCAGCAGATCATTTGAAAAAGCCGCCATGAAAACCGGCGGTGAAAAGACTCTTTTTACAGACGGCTTTTTCAAACAATCAGCTGATGCATCATGGTAAATTTGAGCCAGCAGGCAGATGAGAGGCGGAGAACAGGGCGGGAAGAGGAGGACCGGACAGGGAGTAGAAAAATAGTTGGGGGCAGGGGACCGGGTGGGAAATGGATGATCAGGCAGTGAGCGAAGCACCGGGTGGAGAGCGAAGCATTGGGAGGGTAGCATACACCAGCTGATTGTTTAAGAAAAGCAGTGGCTTTTTACAGCCAGCTTTTAAACAATCATGCATCCATTTCAGCCTTTTCCTCAGGCCCCCAAACCACTTTGTAAGGTCCAGTAGAAAATTACTCGCATTTCCAATTGACTTACATTGAACTTGCTACTCGTAACGAATATGCGAGTATTAGAGCCTACTCGTTATAATTATAGCGAGTCCAAATATTTCACTTCTCACTCATTCCTAATAATGAGCAACCACTAAGCTGCTCGGGTGCGTATTACTCGAATTGAGAAGATCGGATGCTCTGACGGGGTCGACTCGAATAACGAGTATAATAAAAGTTGATTTGTAATGGCAGTCAAGCTCTCCACCCACATACAGCCAGCCAACAACAATGCATTTCTGGGAGAGGATGGGCAGGATGTTTTTTTTTTACTATTTCTTCAACTTTTTTTAACATATAGCATCCAGACGTTGCTTTTACACCTAGTGACAGCCAATCAGAGACTGCAAGTGAATCTCACTGGGGTGCTGGCTCTCATCATTTACTGAAGAAAGGTGGCTTTTGGGTCAGATAGATTCCAAATGACACATCAGAGCACCTGAAAATACTTGGCTGAGTATCGAGCATAGTTGAGCACACCAATCGAGTATCGAGCAATGGCAAGCACACTCAATCATCATTACTATTGACATCTTTGACATCCAAAAAAAAATTCCATATGTTAGTGATTACCTTTAGTTAATAAAATTGCCATAAGTTTTGGTCTGTAATCTTTATTCTTTAATTCATTGTTTAACCTCCTGATATGCAGTTTGCAGCCTGGTTCAAATTTCAGATATTCATTATGTTGTTTTGCCTCTCAGTCATATCAGCTGAATGTGAGGTCTGTGTGCATCTATCTTTATGAGCGCATATATCTCAACTTCTATCTTGAGCTCTTCATAAGCTTTCTTTCTGTATTATTTCCTATTTTCCCTGTCTACCTCGAGAATGTTCATACTTTTTACCCTGTATACACTATGACATTGTGTATCACCCCTCTTTGCTGTTATCTCTAACACTAAGTGAAGGGAAATAGCAAAGAGACAACAGGAGCCTTGATTGATTTGTAACATTTTAAGGACTATGGACACTTTGCGGTAGTTAAATGGCTGTTTTTTTTATATACTGACTATTTAGAAATTTGCCTAACTTAACAGTTAGGAAGCAATAAAGAATAATACAAATTATGTTAAAGGTGTAAACAGTCTTTAAAGTGCAACCGTTGTTTTATATTTTTATTTCATAAATAAATAGCACACATCAAAATAAGAAGCATTGTAATATATCTTATCAGACAAATTTATTTTTTTGTCAGCCAGATTTGATCAGTTATTATCAAAATTGTCAATTCTGAGATAAAATCTGTATTAGAGAGTCTATGATCACTGAAGGAGGCAGAGGAAGGAGCTAGAGAAAGAAGCAGGGGCTATAGGCAGAGAGTGGAGCTAGAAGGAGAGGGGAGAGCTAGAGGCAGAGGAAGGACCAAGAGCTACAGGGAGGAGCTAGAGGCAGAGGGAGGAGCAAGTGGCAGATGGAGGAGGTAGAGGCAGAGGGAGGAGCTAGAGGCAGAGGGAGGAGCTAGTGGTAGATGGAGGAGATAGAGGCAGAGGGAGGAGTTAGAGGCAGGTGAGGAGATAGAGGAAGAGTAATGACATAGAGGCAGAGGAGGGACTTAGAGCCACAGGGAGGACCTAGAGGAAGAGGGAGTAGCTAGAGGCAAGGGGAAGAACTAGAGGCAGAGGGAGGAGCTAGAGGCAGAGAGAGGAGCAAGAGGCAGATGAAGAGGTAGATGAAGGACCTAGAGTCTCAGGGAGGAGCTAGAGGCAAGGGGAAGAGCTAGAGGCAGAGGGAGGAGCTAGAGGCAGAGGGAGGAGCAAGTGGCAGAAGGAACAGCTAGAGGTAGACGAAGGACCTAGAGTCTCAGGGAGGAGCTAGAGGCAGAGAAAGGAGCTGGAGGCAGAGGGAAGAGCTAGAGGTAGAAGTCACAGCTTGAGGCAGGGCAAAGACACAAAGACAGAGGAAGTACCTAGAGACACAAGGAGGAGCTATAGGCAGAGGGAGGAGCTAGAGTCAGAGGAAGGACCTAGAGACAGGTGGAAGAACTAGAGACAGAGGGAGGAGATAGAGGAAGAGCAAGGAGCTAGAGGAAGAGGGAGGAGCAAGAGGCAGAGTGAAGAGCTAGAGTCAGAGGGAAGAGCTAGAGTCAGAGGGAAGAGCTAAAGGCAGAGGGAGGAGCAAAAGGCAGATGGAGGAGCTAGAGGTAGAGCTCTGCCCCCTCTACTTTCTTTTCAGTAATCACTGCCATCTCATATCACAGTGATGGAAAAGTCTACACTGAATACAGATTTTACCTCAAAATTGAGAATCTTGATAATGACTGATCCATTATATATGATATATTACAAGTTGCTTATTTTCATGTGTACTAAACATTTATGAAATAGAAATTAAAATGACTGTAACACTTTAAAAGAAAAAAGTTACAAGTCAATTTTTATACAATTTCCATTTTTAACCCAATTTTATAAATTCTTCTCCACCACCATACTTACTTGTGCAGTTGGGCAGTGCTCCTGACCATGTGCCATTGACTGTGCATTGTCTAATATTCGATCCAGAAAGAATATAACCATCCACACATGAGTATATAACCGAGCTGGAGAACGTGGTTCCATCAACTCGAAATACTCGTCCATTTGCTGTGGTTCCAGGATTTCCACATTGAATTGCTAGGAATAAGTACAACAGTAATTAATTGAAAAAAAAAAACACAAAAAAGGTAAAATTAAATAAATGAAATTGACAATATATTAATAAAATAACAAAAATATACTACAAATATTTAAATAAATAAAACCTGGAAAAAAATGACATTTTATATTTGGTAAAAAAAAAACTAAAAGTACAGGTCCCAAATTTATCATCTCAGGCTTTTTGCTGTATAACTGCTAAGTGTGCGCCTACAATTAGACTCTGTGCTGTCAAGATTGTCGAAGATCTTTTTTGCACATGCCACACCAGTCACTGCCAGCCATTTATACTACTACATTGAGATATCAAGCTGTCTCTCCTTCCATTGACAACTTGGTAGACAATGTGTGAATGAGCATACATAATACATTCCGCTCCTTGTATGAATGTCTTCCAAGCTCAATTACACAGAGAAAAGATGGGACGGCATTAGGATGTAAAATGGATGAGGAGAAGGAAGACTGAAATGTTTTAGATTTCTTAACGACACCTTGGCACATCTTATCTAAACACTTCCTGCTAACTTAATGGCCCAGAACTTAATTGTTAAAATGCATTATTTGAATAATAATGGTGGGGGAGAATATTTAAAGCTTCCTAAGTAATTTGTTTGAATAGAAGGTAATTGGAAAGATACAATATTTAATGGTTTGGCTAAAATTAAAGATTAAAAATGTCTAATTTACCTAATTACAGGAGAACACTCGGGAATTGTAATGGAAATTGATGTATGGTTAATTGTCCAAAGTTTATATTATAGTCATGTTCTCTTCCCCTTTACTTACATTAAGTGATATCCTTATTTTACAGATGGTTAAGAATGTCGAAGAATCTAAAAACTGGTCAACGTCTTGTCTTTAAATACCGTTACACCTTTCAACATTGTTCCTGACATCGTTCAAAAGTGACGTCAGGACCAATGTTGAAACAACATCGTCGTAGCGTGTAAACGCACAATTCAACAACGATAGTTGTCCAAGTCGGAGTTGACAGGTTTTCCTGCAAGCAGGAAAACTTGTCAACTTCAACTTGAACAACTGGTGGCCTCGTTCGGTGTGACACCGCTATAGCGATGTCACGGCCGATCCCGCCTATTCGCTGCATTGCAGCGGATCGCTCGCTGGGTTGATCCCAGCCCAGCGAGCGATCGCGCCACCAATATCGCATCGCCGTCACCGGCAACATCTTGATGATTCAGAAAAATGTCAGCCACCATTTTCTGGATTCCGTAAGGAAACATATTGCCGACAGTCTGCATTCTGGTGTATTCAGATTCTTTTAAACTTGAGAAGCATTCATTCCACTTGAATTAACTAGCTTGTCTCTACTGACCAAGATTGAATCTTTAAGCTCTGCTCGGTCCAGAGCGTTAACTATTCAAGGTACAGAATCCATGAGATATTGGCGACATGCCGGCAGTGTCTTTGAACCCTAAACTTTGATGGGAAGATGATGATCAGAACTTGGGCTTCATTAAGAGAGATAGGAGTAAGAGATTATAAGAAGTGGCCCTTATAACAAAAGTCCAGCACTCATTTTTGAGAGATCTGATTGGTTTTTACATAAGATTGCTCCATTTTTCCCCTGCACCAGCTTCATTATATCTCACAATTACGTCTTTGCCATAAAAGTCTATATCTATAACATTATACAAATGAACCAATGATAAAAAGTTATATTTCCAAATAGATATTATCCGAAAGACAAAATGCAATAATTGTCACCCACTGCATGCATTTGCTATCCTCTTGTAAAGTTAAACCCGCAGTTTTTCCTTACTTTACGGTGAAATGAATGCTACAATGATGATATGAGTTATAATTCACTAACCATTTTACACTTCAATAAATTGAGCACTTTGTCACCACAGCTAAGAATGTGAAATTAAAGGACAATTATATCTGTCATTGTAGCTCATGGATATGCATTATACTAGCTAATGATCAGAAATGTAGTCAGAGCTATATGATATTATATTTTAATTTAAGTGCAAGATCTGCTGGTTAAAGTAAAAAAAGGCAAATTTGGACCATAAAGAAATAGGAAAACAAATATACAAACATAGCTATCAATTATATTTTCTGCCGCCACAAGTCTTGTGTTCAAAACACAGTACCGTATGATTGTTAAAGAGGTTGTTCACTAGTTAGACATTGATGACTTCTCCTTAGGAGAGGTAATCATTGTCTGATCGGCCAGGGACCGACACCCTGCAACCCCGCTTATCAGCTGTTCTCAGCCTATGCCTGGAAGTCCTCAGTTCCGGAGTTGCTCTGACTTCTGATAGAGGCCATGGCCAGGTACTCCACATTCACTCCCTATTAAAAATCAATAGGAGGTGGATATGCAGTACCCAGGCACTATCAGAAGACAGGACAGCTCCAGAATGGAGCACTTCCACCCACAGGCATCGGGAACAGCTGATCGCAGGTGGATCCAGGTCTTGGACCTTAGCCGATCAGACATTGATGACCTATCCTATGGATAGATGCAAAATCTTCATTAGTCTCCGCAGGTTCCATTTTGTTACAGATATAGGCTCTTATTTGGGATTTCATCCTGGCACATTTCTGAACTCTGTTTCAGAGTAATATATAAGCTCCGCATTGGAAGTCCCTTTTCCAATGAGGTGAACCCTAATTTCCATGCAAGCCTTTGGCTATATAGGACCAAGCCTCTCCTATTGCTGGATATTCCATACTTGTCCAACAGATAGTAAAGATATTCTTGTATCTAATCTTAAAGTGTAGCCTCATCTTAAATTTTGATGTAATAATAATGTAGAACACGTGATTTTAATAAACTTTCAAATATACTTCATAAGGGGGGCGTGGCTAAGCTGGAGCTGTGAGCGGTCGCGGGTCTGAACCTCTCCCGCCGTGATACAGCTCTGGGCTGAGACTGCCGTGGCCACCGGACATAATAAGCACCGGACCGTGATCCAGAAAGTCCCTAGACCCCGGGACTACATTTTGAGCAGCAGATCGGGCTGCTATGACCCTCCGGAGACAGAAAGATGTGGGGGCCACCGGGTGCTGCACAGCCCAAGATGGCGCCGAGGCTGCAGAGGAGGGGAGAGGCAGAATGCATCATGTGCACGGAGGATGGCGGCAGTGGAGAAACTGCAAAGGTTTGCAAGGGGAGCCTCACCGGCTAAGTCAGAGCTGGGGGAGCACAATAACAGGGCTGAAGATTCAGACCAGGAGCAGGGGGTGGAGGACATGGAGCAGGGTCCCCAGGTGCAAATGGCTGGAGCAGAATGTGACATTGTGCAGGAGGAGGCTGGAGATGGCGCTGGAAGAGTGGAGGATATGCCTGAACCCACTCTGAGAAACATTTTTGCAGCAGTGACTTCTTGTGATCTTAAACTGTCCAAATTGACACAGCAAGCTGCAGGCATGCAGTCTGAGATAACTAATATTAAAGTGGATATGAAGAAAGCTGATGTCAGGACAGGGGAGGTGGAAGAGAGGGTCAGTATGCTGGAGGATGTTATAGATAAGATAACTAAAAGCCAAAAGAGATGTGAAACCCGGCTGAGAGAAGTAGAAATAAAAAATGACGACCTTGAAAATCGCTCCAGGCGGAACAACATTAAAATTGTGGGGACCCCCGAGAAGGCCAAGGGTTCCAGGCCATCTGAATTTATAGAGACATGGCTGCTCCAGAAGTTTGGCGCAGACACCTTTTCTAGGGTGTTCGCTGTTGAAAGAGCCCATAGGATCCCATTGAGGCCACTTCCCCCTGGCGCACCCCCTCGACCCATCCTTGCAAGAATACTAAACTACAGGGATAGGGACGCCATCTTAAGGAAGGCGAGGATGGCTGAAAACATAACCTTTGATGGACAAAATGTGTCGATTTATGCTGACTATTCCCCAACAGTCCAGAAAATGAGGATGAGATTTGGAGACATCAAAAGGAAATTAAGAGATTTGCACATTGAATATTCTATGTTGTATCCAGCCAAGCTGCGTGTGGTGGCGCTGGAAAAGGTGCACTTCTTCCCTACTCCGGTGGAGGCGACGGACTGGCTGGAACGCAATAACAGGAGCCTGCGGGGCCAGCAGGCTTCAGGGAAGGGCTGAACTGATTGGCCTTGAGAAGGTGGATATGTTCTAGTTTCTTTTGGAACCTTCGCTGAATACGGGATGGTACCAGAGGCGTAATTGTCCCTTTCCATGGTTGGATCCCTGTTTTTCTATTTTTCTAAATTTTATTTGTTCCCTTGGTTCTATATCTCCATATTTTGGAGGGACTGTTATGTTACCAATGTTGGGGGCTCCCGAGCGATGGGGGCTGCAGTGAGGTTTACAGTGCCTAAAGTATATTTACTGTTTAAATAAATGATTACTGAATGCGGGAGAGGTTCGGGGTGGTGGGAGGTGAGAGCACACGTTTTGTGCTGGTAAAGTGATTGGAGTGGTGTTGAGGCTCAGCTTGACACTGTTACCCACTCCCAAATGGGAGGAAACTACTCTATGGGAAGGTTAGAGGAGCGAGAGGTGGGCTTGAGTTGGGGTTGGATTGGGGGGGGGGGGAGGGAGGGGGGAAAGGGCTACGGGAGGGAACCGTGGATGGTTGTCTATGAATATAAACTGGAGGCTCTTTGTTAGGACTGTTGTTAAATGGATAATATGGTGAATCAAATAAAAGTATTCTGCTGGAACATACGGGGGCTAGCTGATAGTAATAAGAGGGCAACGTTGTTGCGGCATGCTCTCTCATTCAGGCCAGCCATCATATGCTTGCTGGAGACGCATCTGATTAATGAAAAGAAAAATAGCTTGGCCAGGAGGTGGCAAAGTCATGCGTACCACGCCGCATACTCAAACTATGCGAGGGAGGTCTCGGTCCTGGTCCATGCCTTGGTGCTGTATGAGGAGATTGAAGTGCGTTTAGATAAAGATGGTCAGTATGTCATGGTGGTATGTCGTGTGTATGGATGTATGTTTTGCTTCGTGGCGGTTTATTTTCCACTGCCGTTTTCTGAGGTCATGCTAAATGAGATTATGGACCACACCAGGCACAGGGTGGGAATACCTCTACTACTTGTGGGAGACTTTAATACAGTCTTGGAGCAGGGATTGGATCGGGAGGGGAGAGGTCAGAGGTCTGTTGGAGGAGATGGGTTAACTCCATTTGCAAGATACATTAGGGAACTGGGAATGATTGACTTGTGGAGGGTGAGAAATGAGGGGTATCGTTGCTACTCGTGTTTCTCCCCTTCACACGATTCAATGTCCAGGATTGCCATGGCGCTGGGCAATTGTCACCTGGATAATATGGTCACCAAAGTAGAATACTTGCCAAGGGTGGTCTCAGATCACAAACCAATTATGATAACTCTTGGGACTGGGATGGGGAGGGGGGGAGGCAGGGGGGAATGGAAGGTTCACCCCTCGTGGTTGCGGACATTGGATATGCAAAAAATTGGTACAGAACTTGAAGGGTTTTTTCTGGATAACGAGGGTAGTGCCCCCAAGGGAGTGGTGTGGGATACTATGAAAGCGTTTCTGAGAGGTTTGTTTATTAGAGAGATCTCTAGGTGTAAATCTGAAACTAGGGCTAAAGAACGGAAGGCGATGGATGCACTGAGAATGGCAGAGGCTGCTGCCATTGATAGACCGTCGATGGAGGCGCAGGCCCACCTCAGGGAGACTCAGAAGGTTGTGGATGATCTATATATCAGGGCAACGGAGAGGAGGCAGGAGTTCTACAAGGCATTCTTTTTTGAAGATGGGGAGAAGATAGGCCACCTTTTGTCTGTGGTAGTGGCTGCTCAGAGGGAGTCTTCTTATGTATATTCTATTACGAATGATGAGGGTGGGGTAGTTGATGACACGGAGGGTATACTAGATGTCTTTAAATGCTTTTACGAAAAACTGTACTCCTCTGGTCTAACAATCTCAAGAGATGGGCTGGCTACTTATGTTGAGCGGGCTGGGCTGCCACGGGTGGGAGAGGAGTGTGGTGAAAGGCTGGGGGCGCCACTGACAATAGAAGAAATGGAGGAAGCATTGGCTTCAATGACGAATGATAGGGCCCCTGGGGCGGACGGCCTCCCGGTTGAGGTTTATAAACAACTTAAAGAAATTCTGTTGCCCAGACTGCTGATAGTCTTTCAGGAGGCTTTGCAGACGGGTGGTCTGCCCGAATCCATGAGGGAAGCGGTTGTGGTGGTCATACCTAAAGAAGGCAAGGATAGGAGTAAACCAGAATCATGTAGGCCCATTTCATTACTATCTGTAGATGTGAAGCTGCTGGCCAAGGTCCTAGCACGGAGGCTGGGAGAGGTGATAACAGATGTGATCCACCCTGACCAATCTGGATTTCTGCTTCATAAATCCACAGCCGTTAATCTGCGACGCCTCTTCTTGAACATCCAGCTTCCTGCTGATAATGTAGGGAGTAGAGTGGTGGTCTCCCTCGACGCCCATAAAGCCTTCGATAGTGTGGAATGGGACTACTTGTGGTTGGTATTGGAGAAGATGGGTTTCTACCAGCGGTTTGTCTCGTGGGTGAAAATACTGTATCGGGATCCTGTGGCCAGTGTGAGGGTGAATGGTTGGCTGTCGCGAAGGTTTCGTTTGTTTAGGGGCACACGCCAGGGATGCCCGCTGTCACCCTTGCTTTTTGCTATAGCCATAAAACCCTTAGCTACATATATCAGGCAAACGGCTGGGGTGCAGGGGTTTAGATTTGGTTCGGTTGAAGAGAAAGTGGCCTTATATGCAGATGATGTACTGCTATTCCTACGAGACTCGGGGGACTCTCTTGCTCAGGCGGTAGGGGTGGTTAAGGAATTTGGGGACATGTCTGGCCTTAGGATTAATTGGGAAAAATCTATCATCATGAAGATGGATGACGATGGAGTGGTAGGACTGGTAGACGGGGGGTGTGCTGATTTGCAATTAGTTGATAAGTTTAAATACCTAGGGATCCAGATTTCCTTGCCTGTCCTGGACTACGTTAAGTGGAATGTTTTGCCCTTGATAGAGTCCCTGTGAGATAAGATACGGGCTTGGTGTGGTCTGCGCCTCTCAGTGGTAGGTAGAATCAACTTGGCAAAGATGGTTCTCATGCCAAAACTCCTTTATGTGCTCCATAATTCGCCTGTTTGGATGCAGAGGGGATTGTTTCAGAAATTGAGGTCATTATTACGGAAACTGGCATGGGGTACGGGTCAGCCAAGACCGAAGCTGGAAACATTACAGAGGCCCAAAGATGAAGGGGGGCTGGCTATGCCAGATCCATGGATTTATTTTCTGGCTGCACAGAGTCAACATTTTAGGGGCTGGGCAGAATGGGGTGTGGGTTCTTCTACTCAATTGATCCTTGAACATTTTATTCCTCAGAAACCATTGGTGGGGGGGCTGGAGGCTGGAGACTTCGGTAGGATTGGGGGTCATTTTCCCACTCTGTGCCTGGTACATAAGGTCTGGAGCAAGGTTAGGGCGGTGAGAGGGATAACAGGTGTCTTGAAGTATACCCTTCTATGGTTGAATGTGAATCTGGGGGAATTTTATAAATTGGGGGAGCAGAAGGTGTGGAGGCGCAGGGGCATAACTTGGGTGACTCAGATTCTGTCAGGAGGAAGATTGAAGGCATTTGAGGACCTGAGTAACGAATTTCATCTGAGAAAGTCTGACAAATTTCTATATTACAGGATCCGACATGCCTTCAGGCAGCAGGCTAAAC
The DNA here is from genome assembly GCA_033576535.1 of Allobates femoralis. Taxonomy (NCBI): domain Eukaryota; kingdom Metazoa; phylum Chordata; class Amphibia; order Anura; family Aromobatidae; genus Allobates; species Allobates femoralis. Next base: position 51,348,427 of record JARQOC010000005.1, on the reverse strand, counting down.
TGACTGATCTTCGGTTGCAGGTGGATGTGGTGTTAGACAACATATGCATGACGGGTGTCACAAAAGGGGTCATATCTACACTCTATAGAGACCTCATGCACACAGTTCTGCTGCGATACCCCATAAAGGCACGGGACAAGTGGGAGGAGGACATAGGGGAGATAGAAAATGAAGTCTGGGAATCAATTCTGGAATATGGGCCCAAGTTGTCATTGAGCGAACCGGGGAGACTGTCGCAGTTGTACCTGGTCCATAGATCGTACAGAACACCTGCTTTCTTGTTCAAAATTGGAGTACGGGGATCATCAGAGTGCCTGAGATGTCATAGTGAGAATGCCGGACTCATGCATATGATGTGGAATTGCCCCAGTTTACAGGCATTTTGGTTGACAGTGTTGACCCTGATAGAGGGCAGGTATGAATGCGTGATACCTAGAGAACCCCTTGTATGTGTGTTGGGCTACATAGAGCTTATTAAGGTTCTGAATGTACGTAAAGTGGCTGTGGCTAGACTGCTGTTCATTGCCCATAAGCTAATAGCAAGGCATTGGATCAGGGCTGAGCCGCCCTCGAGGACGGAATATGTTAGGGTTGTAGAATATATTATTAAATTGGAGGGGAAGATATACAGGAGACAGAGTGCGGGAAAACTGTTTGACCAACTGTGGGAACCCTGGCTGAATCGGTGATGGGTTAAGACAAGGAAGGTTGGACAGGGAAGTCTAAGGGTTAGTAGAGTGGTCTATTCCTTATAACTATGAGTTACTGTCACTCGAACTGTATTATTGTTGATGGATATTGTTCATTTAAATAATTACTATAAGTAATTAACAGCTGTCTACGGAAAGGGAAGGGAAGGGAGGGGATGTTGAAGGGAGGGGGAGGGGGGGATCGGTTGGGGTGTATTAACATGTAAAACTTTGATGCATATTTGTGGACTTTTGTAACGTTTGAATTTGCTTAATAAAAATATATCTGATTTAAAAAAAAATATACTTCATAAGAAAATTTTGGAAGAAAACAATCGTAAACCTTCTAGAAGATGTACCATCTAGGGTGTTTATAAAACTCACGTATAAGAGTAGGGGGCAGGGCCTACACAGCGTGACTGGGTACAGATTAGTGTATTAGATTACCTCAGACAAAGGACCCCCATGCTGTCAGCACATCACTCTGCTCTGTGCTACAGCTGATGGCTCCCACACAGCTCTGTCCTCACTGATAACACAGAACAGAGCATGTGAATGCAGGAGATAAATTCTCCTGTCTTTGTTTTGTCATCTAGTCCCTGATGTAATCTGATACAGTGATCAGATGTGGACACTGTGAAGGCCCCACCACCTTCCTTATATGGTTATATGGCCGTATTCAGTGTTAGAGAGTAGTGAATACGGATCTCACTGAGAATGAGCTCCAGACACAGCCTAGTGGGGACATCTTGTGGGAAGTTTCTGAATGGTTTTCCACCAAATTTCTCATATGAAGTATTGTTGAAAATGTATTAAATTCACTTGCTCTACATTACTATTAAAGAAAAATTAAATGGCCTTTACGCTTTACATTCTCTGTGACGTCCATTGTTTTGGACTAGTTTTCCAATGCCACATACAATTAATTTGCATAAGAGAATCATAAAAATGAATGCTTGTCTCTCTATGAGATATTTATATTTTTCATACACCTCTCAAGATAAACTTTGATAAAGGCTATTTATATGTGTGTGAACTGGACATCACTGTCCAGTGGCCCCTTATTCTAATCTAACATCATTCCTTTGATTGCATTTATTAGACTTAATTTCTATGTCAGAGCCCATAAGAGGTGGTTAAGCATTCTTATCCCTACGCACTATCCTAGTGATAGGTCATCAATCTAAGTTTTGGACCACCACTTTAAGTATATTTTTTCTTTATATGCTCAAAAATGTTCAATAACTACAGGGTCTTGTACTCATATTGATATACAGTCTAATGAAACAGAGTACAGAATTCTAGAGTGCTATATATATATATATATGAAGACATAGTTGAACTAGAGCAGGTGCAGAGAAGAGAAACCAAGATTATTAGAGGACTGAGGGGTCTGCAATACCAAGACAGATTATTAGAGGATTGAGGGGTCTGCAATACCAAGACAGGTTATTAGAGGACTGGGGGGGGGGGGGGGTTCTGCAATACCAAGACAGGTTATTAAACTTGGGGTTATTTAGCTTGGAAAAACGAAGGCTTAGGGGTGATCTTATAATAATGTATAAATATATGAGGGGACAGTACAGAGACCTTTTTAATGATCTCTTTACTATTAGGCCTGAGACAGGGACAAGGGGGCATCCTCTACGTCTGGAGGAAAGAAGGATTAATCATAATCACAGACGTGGATTCTTTACTGTAAGAGCAGTGACACTATGGAGCTCTTGCCACATGATGGTGTAATGATGGAGTCACTACTAACATTTAAGAAGGGCCTGGATGCCTTTCTTGAAAACTATAATATTACTAGTTATACATATTAGATTCTTTGATAGGGCGTTGATCCAGGGAATTAGTCTGATTGTCAAATCTGGAGTCTGGAAGGAATTGTTTTCCCCAATGTGGAGCTTAGTGTTGCCACATGGTTTTTCTTTGCCTTCCTCTGGATCAACATGTTAGGCTATGGCTGGGGTCACAGTTGCCATGAGTTTTTTTTAGTGACTTAAAAAAACTCATGCGTTTTTCCTTGTCAGCATGAGTTTTTTAAGGTGTGTGATGGCACCCTGTGTTTTTGCATGCGTTTTTAAATCCGCACCAAAAAATAGTGCATGTACTATTTTTTGGTGCTGTTTTAAAAACGCATGCATTTTTAGAAAACGCATGCGTTTTTTTAACATGGGCCCCTATGGAAAACGCATGCAAAAATGCATGGTACATTAGTACCATTTAGTACCATCCAAAAACGCATGCGTTTTCCATAGGGGCCCATGTTAAAAAAACGCATGCGTTTTCTAAAAACGCATGCGTTTTTTTAACATGGGCCCCTATGGAAAGCGCAAGCATTTTTGGATGGTACTAAATGGTACTAATGTACCATGCGTTTTTGCATGCGTTTTGGATGTCAGCTAATCCCATAATAGCAAAAACGCACACAAAAACGCATGGTACTGTCACACATGCGTTTTTTAACATGGGGGCCTATGGGTGCGTTTTTTACATGTTTTTTACAAAATGCAGGTCTCCAAAAACTCATGAAAAAAACGCAAGTGTGACCCAGCCTATGGGTTGAAGTAGATGGACTGAAAGTCTTCCTTCGGCATTGTTCACACACAATTTGCGTTTTTTTTTTTAACACTCCTAAAACCACATGCTTTTTTTTAAGAGTGCCAAAAAATGTCCCTTGTGTGTTTGAAAGGACTTGTAACGTTTTTGGACTAAGGCTGGGGTCACACATGGCATGAGTTTTTTTAGTGACTTAAAAAAACTCATGCGTTTTACCATGCGTTTTTTCATGTAATTATGAGTTTTTCAAGGTGTGTGATGGCTCTCTGCTTTTTTGGCTGCGTTTTTAAATCTGCACCAAAAAATAGTGCATGCACTATTTTTTGGTGCGTTTTGAAAAACGCATGCATTTTTGAAGAAAACGCACGCGTTTTTTAACATGGGCCCCTATGGAAAATGCATGCAAAAATGAATGGTACATTAGTACCTTTTAGTGCCATCCAAAAACGCATGCGTTTTCCATAGCAGCCCATGTTAAAAAAACTCATGCGTTAACGCAGGTGCCTATATGTGTCCTGCATTAACGCATGCGTTTCCCATAGGGCGTTTTTTGAACTGGGGGAAAAAAAACGCAAGTGGGGCTGAAAAACGCATGTACACTCAAATGCACCCTGTGTTAACGCACCTGCGTTTTTTTTTACAGCCCAAAAAATGCAGAGAAGGTTAAAAAAGCTCATGTGTGTGAACAAGGCCTTCAACTTAAAAAAAAAACTATAATAAAATAGATGTAGTGGCCATACATTTTATGGAAAAAAACATGTGTAAAATTCCCAATAAGTATTTTTAACACACATAGCGACATGGAAAATGAAAAAAAAAGATATACCAAAATAACCTGATTTATACAATGATTCATTTTCGGATTGTACATTCTCCCCAATAAAATGAAATTTGTTGTTATGATAATAAGAGCCAAACGTGATAGTGTTACTCTAAAATCTAAACCTCTGAATCCCTCTTTCATTTTGGTTACTCTCTCATCTGTTCTACACCTCTTACTAGATTAATGACAATATATAAATCTGCACATTGCCACTTCAAAGAGGGCTTGAACTCCAACACTATCTATTGGTAGTACCAACCTTAAAGTCAATATCAACCCTTTAATCAGCCTTATTATATGACTAAAGATAAATGCCAATACAGAATCTCAATGTGCAGATGCATTATTTCAGTCTATTGCCCCTCATCAGTGCAAAGTATAAGATCTAATTTGCCTAGGTGAGTGGCTAAGACTGGGATATAAGGGGGGAGGTTTCTCCTTATGGAGAGTCACGTGTCAGATCTGACATGCCAGTATATGAACACCACAATGCTCCTCTGGAAAATTAAACATGTAAATTGCCTCTTTAAAGAGGACATGAACGTAAGGTGGGGTCACACGGGGCGATGTCGCCCGCGACATCGCCGAAAAGTGACGTCACAGCGATGTCGTGGGCGATATTGCAAGTGCGTCGCGCTGTGTGACAACTGCAAATTATCGCTGGTCGCAGGTTGACAGGTTTATGAACATGTTCATAAACCTGTCAACCTGTGACCAGCGATTAGGCTGGATCGCGCCGTCTGACACTGTTGGCGGCGCGATCCAGCCTATATCGCAGCGTTCCTGAGCCATCGCTCGCTGGGCTGAGCCCAGCCCAGCGAGCGATGGCTCCGCCCACATCGCCGCCGCGTCACCAGCAACGTCGTGCCGTGTGACAGCTGGCCAGCGATGTCGGAAGCGAGCGGGCACCCGCGCATCGCTTCCGACATCGCTGGCCAGATCGTGCTGTGCGACAGCACCTTTAGGTGCCATCTATTGGAAGTAGCAATCCTAAAAGCCAGTAAATCCTCACCAAAAAAGTTGAGATAATTAATTGACTTTCAATTATGCTTTAAAGGGAACTACCACCAGGGTTTAACACTGTAAATCAGTTCAGCAGATGATTGACGTGTGCAGCATGACATCACTATTTGGGTTCTCTTTTATTCCTCCCCTGTGGGCTTGTCTTTCTGCTGTAAACTGTGGGTGGGCTTCAGCTTACAGTAAAAAGACAAGCCCACAGGGGAGGAATAAAAAATCCAAATAGTGATGTCATGCTGCACACGTCAATCATCTTCTGAACTGATTTACAGGTGGTTAAATCCTGGTGGTTTGTTCCCTTAAAGATTTGTTAAACATGAAACAATAAAATGTTGCAGAAAGGTTGTTTGAGGGAGTTGTCCACAATAGCATATCATTTTTATTTTAGTTTTTTTCCTGGAAGAGAACATCTTTTGCTCTTATCCCATTTTTGGTGCTTCTACTGAGTTTCCAGTTTTTTGTGCTTTTTTATTTTTAATCCACAACATGGTTCCAGAGATTTGGACCTTTCTATTTAGTGCACATTTTTACGGTCTTTACTAGGGATGAGCGAACCGGACTATAAAGCTTGGAGATCATAGTGAACACAGAGTTTACAAACAATGTTAGCATTTGGGCTCGGCATTTGGGTGCTTTATAAATGCAAATCGCTGGGCTGTGCTCAGGTACACTCAGTGCTCAGCTCAGTGTTTGAATGGCTGTACCCGGGGTAAAATCAGCCTTATTGGATGTAGTGTGTATTAAAAAAATGACAAAATCCCACCATTTACCCCGGAAGTGCTTTATTTATGGCTGGCAGTATATGGGTGGGGGGATGAACTGCCCAATCAGTGACCTCCAATGAGGTTCGGGTCAAATTTGGTCCAGTACAGAACTTTATAAAAAGTGTGGCTGATCCTCCAGAACCTGAACTTCCATGGGTCCGCTCATCTATAGTCTTTACCAAATTGGAGTTGCTCATCATATGGTATCTTTGCTGAGTAGCTGAAAAACACATCCCAAAGGGTACCTTTACACGCGGCAACATTTCTAGGGTGGCTACAGGTAACTTACTGGTTGCAGTGAAATCATGGAGACAAGGTTCTATCTTGTTGCTGTGTACAAATGGAATAATCTCTCCATGATTTCACTGCAACCAGTAAGTTACCTGTAGCCACCCTAGAAATGTAGCCGGGGGTAAAGGTACCCTAACTCTGGAAACCTCTGACAGAGTCTGAACTACAACATTGCAAAACTCTCATAGAAGCCAACTGGCGTTATGGTGAAAGCATAGCACTCGTAAGAGAGATAAATTAGTAAATATTGTTGGTTTGGAACGTTAAAAATTAAGAATAAACATCTTAAATTTACACCAAACATATTCAAAGACATTTTTCTTGTCATATTAAAATTGTTTATTAGGGAAAATGTAACATTTTAGAATTATTTTTTTCAGTATTTGCTTTAAATTCTCATTTCATATTTTATTAATATTTCTTGGCCTTCAGTTTGATCTTGAGCCATGGCAACTTGATGGATAAACGCTCTGTAGGATGATCGATTTATTGCAGCCTACATAGGTCTCCCAGGGTCTTCTCCAAGCCCAGACGGGTCAACCAGGCTCTTTTCCAAGCCTTGATGGGTCCAGCAGGGTATTCTATAGCATTAATATGGCCAGCAGGGTCTTCTCTAAGCCTAGCTAAGTTCACCAGAGTCTCCTCCAAGCCTGAGTAGGTCCGCTAGGGTCTTCTCAAAGCTTAGATAGGTCCACCAAGATCTTTCCAAGCCTAGATAATTTCACCAGGGTCCTTTCCGAGCCTAAGTAGGTCCACCAGGGTCTTCTCCAAGCCTATATAAGTTCACCAGGGTCTTCTCCAAGCCTACATAGGTCCACCAAGGTCTTCTCCAAGCCTAGATGAGTTCACCAGGGTCTTCTCCAAGCCTAAGTAGGTCCACCAGGTTCTTCTCAAAGCCTAGATAGGTCCACCAGGGTCTTTTTCAAGCCTAGATAGGTCCAACAGAGTCTTTTACAAGACTAGATGGGTCCACCAGGGTCTTTTTCATGCCTAGATAGGTCCAAAAGGGTCTTTTCCAAGCCTACATAGGATTACCAGGGTCTTCTCAAGCCATTGAGTTGCTAGTCTTCCTCTTCACCTTGTTCCTTCTATTCTTTCTACCATAATGTCCTTCTCTACTGATTTTTCTCTTTGTATGACGTGCCCAAAGTAGGCAAGTCGTGGCTTGGTGATCCTTGCTCCAGGTTACAATGTGTCATTATTTAATAGTGACATTATTAATATACATAATATACGTAATAAAGTGACATTATTTAATTTTCTTTCCAGTTTTAAGTTTTGAGCAGTCATCCATTATCTCGTCAATTACCGTAATAATGATGACTCGACCATTACTAGAAGGTTTTGACTTGGGGAAATACAACATAAACTACAAGGACGTGTCGTCCTTTATGTTGGTTACAGTTAAGACAAAATAGAAGTGAGCGATTTAGCCGGCATGTCCGTGTTCTCTAAGGATTTATAACAGATTTTCAGTCCTTTTCAATATGTTCTTAAAAGCAGCAGTGGAGCCTTTCGGCTGGCGGGATGTAAAAGGTAGATTTAAGGAAAGAGCCACCTTATTTAAAAAGAGATGAAAATCTTGAGAAGATTCAACTCTCAAAGATAAAGTGAAGAACTAAACCTAAACGACATAAAAAAGGAGCAAGGATTCATTGTAAGGCAATTTGTTTCTTTAAGAAATTGTATTAAATCTACAAAATTTTTATCTTTGGATATAGATACAGATTTAACCATTTAAAAACTTGAGGTACAGGGGCATCTCAATGAAATAGATTATCATCAAAACGTTCTTTTTTTCAGTAATTCAATACATAAAGTGAAACACATATATTATATAGAGTCATTACACACAGAGGGATCTATTTCAAGTGTTTATTTCTGTTAATGTTGATGATTAATGAAAACCCAAAGGTCATTATCTCAGAAAATTAAAGTAGGGAGCATGAAGGATCTGAGAGATAAAATATGACCTAAATAGATATCAGAGGCTTCACCTTGTGTGGTTGTGAGAGTCACAACCACTATAAAAGCAGATCACGGGGGGGGGCGTGTCCTGCTGCTGATGGCGCCGGACGCTTGCTGAGATGTCTCCGTCGCACAGGCTGATCTAACGGCAACAACCGGCTTTTTCAGGGCTCTACCGTCTCTGAACAACAGGCGAACACCTCCTCCACAAAGCAGGCATGCCGCGAGCGAGCTCCCGTCGCCGTGAAACGGACGGTAAGCTCACAGACTTTTACGGGCCGGACAGCCAGAGACCTAACAAAATGGCGCCGGCTAAGATGGCCCCTGCAGCTCCCTCATCCTCTCCGACACGCTCACCGCGCTCGCCACGCTCACCTCCCGGTTCTAAAGGGAGAGGGTCCGTGAACAGAGACGACTCACCCGTGACAAAAAGATCCCTGCGTGACATGCTGGGTTCTCTAAGGGACTCCATGCTGGGGGAATTGCGCTCCCTAATAGATCTGCGTGCAGACATGGTGGCTCTGGGAGAAAGAACATCCCATCTTGAAACTAAGATGATGGACTTTGCAGCTGCTCACAACAACCTAGCTGATGACTATGCGGTGATGGACAGAGAAATGAAGACGAAGCAGCTAACTCTTTTCCACCTGGAGGATGGCCTGCGCAAAAACAACGTTAAGCTATGGGGAGTAAAGGAGCTGGGTCCCGAGGAGGACCTCCGGAGCGTTGTGTCTGCGTTCCTCATGGCAGCGCTTCCAGACGTCGCCCCTGCGTTACTGGAGGTGTAAAAAACGTTTAGGCTACCGAAACCAGCTAAATTGGCCAAGGACATTCCGAGGGACATCCTTGTCTTGTTTCTGCGACCTGATATGAGAGAGACTCTCCTGCGTGCCATGCGCCTACATCCAACTTTACCAGACCCATTTGCCGCCGTGGCGGTGTTCCCAGACCTCTCCCCGGGGACACTTGCCAGACGCAGGGAATTCGCCCCGGGATGCAAAATTCTACGTGAGAGGGGGATCCAGTACATCTGAGGTTCCCCGGTATCCCTGAACTTTCGTTACAAGGGGGCAAGGCAGTCCTTCCAATCTCCATCGCAACTGCGTGCGTGGAATCTCTCTGGCTCGGGGAACTCATCGCCGGCTGCCATGATGTTTCCCAACATGGACCGCATCGGAGTGGTGAAAATCGCGCTAGCCGAAGCCCGGAAGCAACGCTTTGACGCCTGTTCGGCCATGCCTCAGGCTTGTTTAACTCTTATTTCTAGGTGACCCTCACACTGTTGCCGGGAAGGTTCCTATTTGGGACACCGGTGAGTGAGGGATCTCCTGCCCCCTGAGGGGGCCTTTTGGGTTCTGGTATTTGCGGGTTGGAGGAGATCGTGACCATCTCGCGTCCTCCCCCTTTGATGCCCGTTGGTCCGGGCCCCTGAGGACCTCTGTTTACCCTGGTTTACATTTGTGTGATCATACTGATATATTGACCCTTTCCCTCCCCCTTTCTTCCCCCCTACCCCTGTCCCTCCCTAGCTCTTCCTATGTCATCTTCCTCTTTTTCTATCTTTCTATTTTCTCCTGTCCTTTCCTTTCAAACTCTTGAGTGTCCCTTCCTCTAGCAAGGTGGGGCTGGCCTTGGTGTAATTTTTTTTTTTTTTTCTTTCTCTCTCCCCATCTGCTGCCCTAGGTTCTAGTAGCTAATGGCGAGACCGGCCTTATCTTTGCAGATTTCCTCTATCAATGTAAAGGGGCTAAACTCCGCGGTGAAGCGCTTCTTCCTTTGGAGGGAGGCTCGCAGACTACGGGCGGACGTGCTGTGCGTTCAGGAAACACATTTACTAGCCACAGATAACCACAGGATGGGACACCCTTCTTACTCTCATATTTTCTTTGCTAATAATGTTGTAAAAAAGGCAGGTGTATGCGTGATCATGAGTAATAAGCTACAATTTCAGCTTAAATCAACGGAGTCTGACCCCATGGGGAGGTACCTCATTTTGAAAGGCCTTATATCCGGGGAATTATTCACTATTGTTGCGCTATATGCACCTAATGTGGGACAATACAAATTTTTGAAGTCCTTACTTAAGAAACTGAGAGACTCTGTGGAGGGCTCCTGGTGATCTGTGGGGACTTCAATGCTGTTATGGAGGCCAGGTTGGACTCCTCAGCCTCATCATCAAGACGGGGGATGGAATTGTTCCGGCTGTGCCGTGAGTTCGGACTCCAAGACGTGTGGCGATACCTCCATGCCGAAGAGAGGGACTATATGTTCTTTTCCAGCAGCCACAAGTACTATTCCAGGATTGATTTTTTTCCTGGTTGGGGATGCAACTTTGCTCCGCTGTGAGTCGGCCTCTATAGGCTTGATCTCTTGGTCGGATCACGCCCCTGTCTCTCTGGGGATTCAGCTGGGGCAGAAGGGAGTGTTGACCCGTCATTGGAGGATGAACATCAGCTTGTTGTCGGACCGGGTCACCGTGGATTCCCTGGATCGCAGCTTGGAGGACTTCTTGCAGCTGAATGACAATGGGGAGGTGTCTGATGGATCACTGTGGGCTGCCCACAAGGCGGTCCTTCGGGGCCTCCTCATTCAGAAGGCCTCTCAGCAAAAACGAGCAAGAGATAAACGCTGGAGAGAGCTCACTGAGCAGATTGCTGAGTTGGAAAAGATAAACAAATCCTCCCAAACACCGCAGATGACATCTCAAATTCTAGCATTGCGCACCAATCTCAGATCCCTTCTATTATACAAACATGAACTTGGCCTTAGAAAACTTAAAACAAAATTTTATGCTTCCGGAGACAGAGCTGGTAGACTCCTGGCCAGACGACTTAAAAAACGGGTGGTACAGTCGATGGTAACTTCCATGAAAACGACTGGGGGGGAGACCGTCAGAGACCCAAATAAGATTGCCGACGTGATGGCAGACTTTTACTCATCACTGTATAATTTGAAAGACGACCTCACTACTCCGCAACCGACCCTGGAACGCATCCGAGATTACCTGGCACGCGTAGATCTGCCCTCTGTCCTCCGGACAAACTACAAGAGTTGAATGCTCCCTTCTCCTTGATGGAGGTTCAGTCGGTAGTGCAAGACTTGAAGTTCTCCCACCACTTGTTGCCCTACCTGCTCCGACTCTTCAATACCTGGCAGGCCGAGGGAGTCCTCCCACTGGAGGCTCTTGAGGCTACGATCACGACAATTTTAAAACCAGGGAAGCCGTCCGATTCCCCCGGGAATTATCGGCCGATTTCCCTTTTAAACACAGATGTAAAAATGTATGCGATGCTTTTGGCAGCTCGCCTGTTGGAGGTTATTCCGATACTGGTGGACTCGGACCAGGTGGGATTTGTGGGGGGACGACAGGCGAGAGATGGAACCCGACGTATGATAGACCTCATAGAGATAGTAGAACTTCGAGGGACCCCCAGTGTATTCCTGTCATTAGACGCAGAAAAAGCATTTGACAGGGTGCACTGGGGCTACCTTCAGGAAGTCCTTACGAGGTTTGGCTTCTCAGGCCCTATACTCAAAGCAGTCTTGGGCCTGTATTCGAACCCAGGAGCTCATGTCTCTACGTCTGGCTTCCTCTCCCGCCGATTGGTATATCTAATGGGACCAGACAGGGATGCCCCTTGTCTCCCCTGATATTTGCTCTTGTTATGGAGCCGTTTGCTGCAGCCATCAGGTCTGATAGTAAAATATCAGGCATACAAGTGGGGCCGAAACGTCATGTCATCGGGCTATATGCAGATGATGTGATCATCACCTGTACCGATCTTGGCGGGTCGCTCCCGGCTATACTTAAGGCTTTAGATGATTTCTCGGCTATCTCGCATTATAAATTGAACTTGAGTAAGTCAACGACTCTACCCCTCAATCTCTCTCAGCTGGAGTCTGAGGATCTCTCCAGACGTTTTGCCTTCAATTGGGCGCCAGAGGGAATCCCATATCTGGGCATAATGTTGTGCCCCTCTCAGAGGGTAGCACGTGTAAACATCTTAGCCCTGATGGCATCCCTGCGGGAGTCATTTGACTCCAGCTCTCTCCCTATGCTATCATGGATGGCCAGAATTCAGGCAGTTAGGATGCTCTGGTTTCCGAAACTCTTGTACCTATTCTGCTGTGTCCCAGTTTCGTACCCGAAGACCCTTCTTACTCAACTTCAAAAGCAACTTGACAGATTTGTATGGGCAGCGGGTCGGCCGAGGGTTAACCGACGGACCTTACATCTGAGGTGGAGGGGGGGCGGAATGGGTGTACCGGATGTGATTTCGTACTGCAAAGCAGCTTGTCTAGAAGCGGTAAGAGACTTCTGCAGAGGTCCTTCCTCTCTGGGTTGGACCCAATTGGAGACAGACTTTTCGCCTGGGGACTCGCCACGTAGGACCTTGTGGGGGACAGCATTGGGCCCAACTAAGATGTCCCACCCGCTGGGAACCGTCCGAACGCTCTTATCAGAGTGGGGTAAGGCCCCAAAAACTTGGACTAAGTTCTCTCCAGAGAAGATCCCCCTGACGGCCCTGCAGGTTCATATCCCCTTGCTAAATCTCTCAACTTGGCGGAGACTGGGGATAACCTCTTTGGCAGACGTGATGCAGGGAACCAAGTTATCTTCCTTTGAGACCTTTACACGAAAACAATCCGGAACTGAGCAACTACATTCCTTCAGTTCTCTCAGATTAGACACTTTCTGGAATCGGGGGACTGCTGGCATGACTTGAAGAGCCCGTTCCCTCCCGGTTCCATCGTTTCCTCTTTTCGGAGGCTTCTAAACCCAGGGGCCTCTCGGTTATTTACGAGGGCCTTCTGGAGCTGGTCTCCCTGGGCGTCCGCCTTACATGGGCACATGGGAGAGGGACCTGTCCTTCGAGGCGGGGGACGGGGACTGGGAGGGAGCAAATTGTTGTGTCTCTCGAGCGACACGATGCATCAATCATCTAGAATCCCTCAAAAAAATTCACCTCCGATGGTACACACCCCTACAAGGTTGGTGAGATTTGGTAGTGGAGCTTCCCCGCTATGCTGAGGCTCTGTGGCCAAAAAAGGGGATCTTGCACACATGTGGTGGTTGTGTCCTCTGATAGCTCAATTTTGGGCATTAATGGCCAGCCTGATAGGGTGACCAGGGAAGTTGAAGTTTCCCTTCTTCCGCAGCTCGCAGTTCTCCACATTGGAGCAGAGTCCCTACCGCCAATCCCTCGCCATATGATTTCATATATTCTGATTGCGGCTAGACTGTGCATTGCCGCGGCCTGGAAGGCCTCGGCCCCTCCACTATGACAGATGTCACAAAACGACTGAACGGGATATTTACACATGAATTCCATCTGGCCCTAGACGCCCCACGCGGCGATATGTAGCGGACGCTTGGGCCCTCTGGGCAGTACACCCACTTGCAGACAAGCCTCCACCTTGAAGAAGACACAGGGGGTCCTTTTTCTCTTTCTCTTTCTTTTCCCTCTTTCTTTTTCTTACTTCACGCGCTTATGACTGCTCTAGCTTCCTCTTTACCGATTTCCTCTACCCAGCTTCCTCCGACTATTCTCCCCACTCCCCAACTTCCCTCCCTCCTCCCCCTCTCCTCACCCCCAAGGCCCTCCTTACCTCCCCTCTCCCCTGATCTATGAAAATTCCCTGCGTCCCGACCCTTAAGATTCTTCTGGCCCGTCCTGCACTCCTTTGGATCCTCAGGCTCGCTTCATGACACAAGAAACTATCTTGTTAAGCAGCGTAGGACCGGATGATAAACTGCATAACTAACTCCTTGAACTGCTCGCCAAAAGACGCTGTAACAAGTGAAATTAACGGGGGACGGATTACCCTTTTTTCCCTTTTTCTATTCCCCTCTCTTCCCTCCCACTCCCCTCCTAATGTTCTAGAGAGGACTTAATAGTCCATTGTTAATTGTTCCAGTTACATTCTGATGTATATGTGTCTCTCGGGCAAGCTTGGCTTATTTCCACCCCAAGCGGCCCGTAATGTAATGTCTTGTTAATATATAAAACAATAAAATATCTTTTGAAGACTAAAAGCAGATCACGGCTGCTGCAGTTCCCAGCGTGGTGCATATAGAGTAGGGAGGTGAAGGGTTAAAAACGATGCTGCCATATTCCACGAGAACATCAAAGGGCGAATATGATATAAATTTATTAGACAACGCGTTTCAGGGCTCCCTGGCCCCTTCCTCAGGACAATTCAATATCATTTTGCCATGTTCCAGGGAGCCCTGAAACACATTGACTAATAAATCAATATTATAGTCACCCTTTGATGTCTTGAAGAATACGGCAGCGGTTTGTAACCCTTCCTCCTCCCTACTCTATGTTCACCACGTTGGGGACTGCAGCGGTCGTCATATGCTTTTATAGTGGTTGTGACTCTCACAACCACACAATGTGAAGCCTCTGATACCTATCTAGGTCATATTTTATCTCTCAGACCCTTCATCCTCCCTACTTTCATTTTCTGAGATGATGACTTTTGGGTTTTCATTGGTTGTAAGCCATAATCATCAACATTAACATAAATAAACACATGAAATAGATCCCTCTGTGTGTAATGACTCTATATAATATATGTGTTTCACTTTATGTATTGAATTACTGAAATAAATTAACTATTTGATGATATTCTAATTCATTGAGATGCCCCTGTAATTTTTTTGTAGTTTCCCAATGTAATAATTCCTTAGATTGTTTCTTACATTTCTTAATATTCATACATACTTTATGCACAGTCATGGTTGATTCCTTTCAATACAACCATTGACCAGTAGGTGAAACACCGGTAATCTTTTTTGGCCTTACAATGCTTTTTATTGCAGCTACATAAAGGAACATAGTGGTATGGTCCAGAATTAGACCATGTTCAGATACGCCCTTCCTTAACATTCCTCAAGGCTCAAGGTGACTGTATAAGACGACCATCTTTGAACACCAAAAGATGAATTTGGGATATTCTGTCAAAATCATTTTTTGGTATGTTTCTTTATGTAAAATAAACCCAACTATAACAGCAAAAATAAAACTACAAAAAAAGAGGCACAATGAAACAGTTACGGTAATCTATGAGTGAATTTAGAGGGAATCCGCCAGCTGGTTTTTGTTAGCTCATCTGGGAGCAGCAAAGAGACCCTGAATCCAATGATGTTTGATGTATTCAAAGACATACTGATGGGATGTTTAGATTGTGAGACCCAATGGGGGACAGTGTTGCAATTGTATGTAAAGCGCTATTGAATTAATAGCGCTATATAAATAAATAAATACATATTATTATTATTATTATTATTAATCAAACTAAACTCAGCACTATTATTGCTAGTTTTTTTTTTTACTAATAGCGAAGCCCCCATTTTACGTAACCAAGATTCCTGCGTGTCCGATGTGTCTTGGAGGTATCTTTTCGGATACCCCTTTGCTTTTAAATGTTTTCTTAGTTCATTGGGCTCTTTCAGAAAATTTCCAATCAGTGTAATTGATTCCTCTTTATCGTAATTTACTCCTCCATAAGTAACCCCCACTAGCAATAGTCTGTATTACCTGATGAAGGCGAGCATTACCATCAACATGCCTTGTAACTGATTAAATGACCCTAAGAACCACTCTCCTCCCTGGCTTCTTCTTTGACAACTTTAGTCTAAAATCTTCCATAGAGCCTGATTGTCAGGCCCTCAGCACCCCTCCATCCTGCTATTGCTGAATTCCCACACAGCTCAGAACAAGCTGCAACTGTCACATGGGTATCACACTAATACATTAGATAGAAGGGGCGTAGCCTCACTGAGCTCTGAACCAGGTTTACCTAAATGGGAGTGACTAAGTTACCACCCAAAATTCACCAAAGCCTCTGATGGTAAGGCTGGACTTTGCTAATGATAGACACCAGGTACCACTCCAGGGCAGTCCTTGGTTCACATGATCCACAAAGAAGCCATGAAGGATGGAGTAAGGACCTCAGCCTCCAGGAAGCTCCAGGAAGGGTAATTCCTGTAACTTACCAATGAACAACCCTGAGTTCCTCGAAACCCCAGAATCATTTTTTCACTGCAGCGATTACGTGCCTATCCCTGCCTTACCCTATTCATGACCCTGTCTAGTAAGTAGGTCAGCAGGAGCACTAGTCCTGCAATATATTAAGTATGCAAATAGGATAAGGCAGACAAGGGTAAAATAAACTCCATACCCTTAACATGCATCCCAACCAACAGGTTGATAAGAAAGAGGAAGGAAAGGTACATGAATCAAAAGGGAGTTAATGAATAGGAAGACAACAAACTTCTGAGCAGCAATCCCTAGGATCGAGTCCAAAATTATTTCTCTTTCTACGGCTCATCCCTCCACACCAGGACTACAGGATAGCAAGCTAACACCGGGAACTACAAAGGCAAAGTGTGAATACTTATATAAGAGGAGACAGGAGAAATCAGAACTGTTGAGACAACTCAGGACAGAAAGCCAAGATGACAAAAAGAACTGCTTAACCCTACCAGTGCCAGCACAAGGAAACTCTGAAGGCAAAGCAGATCTAATCAGTGCAGGCATGTGTGCAGCACCGGGCTTTGATCCTCTGATCCCTGGTGTAGGGTGGACCTCCCTCTGTCGTGATATCCCCATGACAGTGAGTGGGCGTAGATTGTGCCTGCTTGGGCAAATTAACTTTTTAACTTGATAGCTCTAAAATGCTAATTTTTATATCAGGATCATTCAGTCACTCTTGTGTGGATTTTTTTAAGTAAACATCTTATAATCATGAGGTCTAAGGGCCCTTTCACATCAGAGTTTTTTCAAATCGCGGCAGATGCGGTGAAAAAAACGCATCTGCCGCGATTACCGCATACGGCTGCACTTGCGGCACGGTTGCAGCGCGGTTGCAGTAAACGCCATACAAGGTATAGGCGGACTTGCGGCAGGTGCGGCAAGTGCGGTTTTGGCACTTGCGGCAGGTGCGGCCGCGAAAAAAAACGCGGCTGACAGCATTTTTTTTCGCGGCCGCACCTGCGGCAAGTGCCAAAACCGCACTTGCCGCACCTGCCGCAAGTCCGCCTATACATTGTATGGCGTTTACCGCAACTGCGCCGCAACTGTGCCGCAAGTGCAGCCGGCATGCGGTAATCGCGGCAGATGCGGTTTTTTCACCGATTTGAAAAAAATGCTGATGTGAAAAGGCCCTAAGAGAAATATTTTATCATTTATACCGTCTATACGGGTAAATCTGGTAAGAGACTTGCTTTAATGATTGTAATATGTTGCGTAGCCCTAATGCATTTGAGAACTAGAAAACACTAGAAAAACACTACTCAAAATTGATCTATCCAAAATTGTTTAGACATCGACAGATTGGAAGGAAGAAGGAGCTGGACTTAAAAGATAAAACATTAAGAAGTCATTGCACACATGGGGATTTGTAGAAATGTTAATTTTTGATTAGTTAAGGAATGGAAAATATAGAGTTCCAGTTGAACGTACCTTTACATTCCGGTTGTCTTCCTGTCCACGACCCATTACTAAGACAGGTTCTTTCTTCTGATCCATGAACAATGTACCCAACCTCACAACTGAATTTCATTATACTTCTTGTTCTAAATTCTGTGCCCTCTCTAGAACTATGAGCTGGTACTCCGGGATCTCCGCACCAACCGGAAGCATCACCTGCAACGTAAGAAGATATTTTATCGATAACTTTAAGATGGGGAACAGACTTTGACTTGGGTGTTGGATACAGATTTTACAAAATGTTCTTGTTGTAATGGGACATACATATATGCAAAATAATGTAGATTACAATATCTCCACGATGAATAGAAGAGCTTACAAGTACAAATACTGTCCTCATGAGTCACGAAAATATAGCTGTGCCTGACATACAATCTGTGTCTACAGTGTCCCATTATTTCTTGTACGTTCGGGAGCCATACATGTACAATTTTATTTAATGTAGAGACGTGTGTTTGATTGCAGAGGTCATGTGTATTACCATAATAGCACAATACTGTTGCTGCAAAGGAAATGAAGACCAGTGTGGGCATGCTGGATTTTGCAGGAAATTATTTTTATTGTTTACCATATTTCTTGCTGTTATGGTAATGTTTTAACCCTTTAGCAATGGACATCATGCAGATATGGTGACTGTGTACTATCACTGTCAGGAGCAGGCTCAGCAGTAGAGGAGGATCCATGCAATGCAGGTACTGGTGGAGTTATAGAGCCAACAACTAAACAGCTTTGTTTGCATCAGTTTAGCCTATTAAATGACACTTTCAATGGATATTAAAAGTCTTCAAACTTGGCTTTTAACACCATGCATGGTGCCATCACGAAGAGCCGATTGGTGCAACTTCAAATGAATACCCTCATGCCTACCGTATTGTAACTCATGTGATCCTCATCCTGGGCTTCATAAGGACGATGAATTGATATACTAAGTAAACCTAAAATTAATGACCCATGGAAAAATGAAATTTAAAGGGAACCTGTCAGGTGCTCCATTCCCCTAGAAACGTTATGGGCACATAGCTATAATCTCTGCCTAACAGTCCCTCTATGTAGTAGAATACATAAACAGATCTTTAGAAAAAGTTTTTCCAAAGATAGGTTATGAGATGTTAATTAGGACTTTGACTAGTTGAGGGGGTGTTAGTTCACAACTAGTCGGCCCGCTCAGCATGTTATTCTGCCCCTGTGGGAGGATAAAAGCTTCGTAAGGGTCATTGGCATCGATTATAAAGGAATGTGTTGCAAGGCTTTGTACCTCTCAGCATTGAGCTTTCTCTCTCGCTGGGTTTATGCATCCCAGCTTCAGAAAGGCTCAGCTGCGCATGATCAGATGTCATCCACACTTCCGGTCATGCGTGTTACTCTAAAGCCGGTTGTATGCATCCCTGCTTCAGAGAGCCGTAATGTAGACGACTTCTGATCATGCCCAGTGAGCCTCTCTGAAGCCAGGGTTCATACACTTGGCATCAGAGTAGCTCAATGGTAAAAGGTAGTAACATGCGCGGATTTGTATTACGCTGGCTTTTCTAAAGTATGTTGTCATACCACAGGGCATGATAAGATGCTAAGTGGGTCAACTAGTCAGGGGAACTAACGCCACCTTGACTAGTCAAAGCCTTAATTAGCAATTCATAATTGATCTTTAGAAATACTTTTACTCATGATCTATTTATGGATGCTACTACATAGAGGGACTATCAGGCAGGGATTATAGACATGTGCACAGAATTACTCGTTGTTCTTTGTACACAGGGGCTTGACAGGTTCCCTTTAAGTACATATACGATTAATGGACTGACAAGAATAAATGTGAAGGATATAAATAATCAAATATTAAATACATAAAAGCAAACCTCATACAGCTACATAGTGAAGACTAAAAAAAGTTATGGGTCACAGAAAATGGTGACACAAACCAAATTATATTTTCAAAGGAATATTTTTTTTTAACTAGAAAAACATTTTTACACAATAAATGGTTTTTTTTTCTTAAGCGAGTGTCATCGATCAGAAATGCCTACGTTCTGGATGCAGCAAATTCCTCTTTCGGAGACAATAGTGTCCTGTGTGGAAGGACGTAGTATTCATACCCACAATTAGGATTTTGGCAGTAGCATATTTTTGCTATTTCTCCTCTGAGAATACTCGCATCTCTGAAAAAGTTAGGGAATCTGCGCCGCATGTCTCTTTATGCTGCTGGAAAAAGAGAATCACAGTGTGCAGGAGATGTCTATAAATCCATCCACTGTGCTGGTACTGCAGAACGCAGCATTTTATAAACAACAAACATACAATCCTACTCCTGATTTTTGGGTATGAAACCTAAAAAATAAAATAACTCAAAATGTCTGTCAGGACTCTGAATATTTTGATTACCTTTTGGGCATTCTGCCCTCTTCCAAGATGGGTCCTTTGCCTCATTACCCTTTGTCTTGCTGCCTTTATAAACCCACCCCAGCCTCTAATCATTTCTAGAGTATTCTGCCTGTTTCCTGTTTCTGTGGTTTCTCAAGTCCTCTGCCTGCTTCTGCATACCTGTGTGAATCTCCTGATTGTGCCTTCAGAGGTTCTGCTACCTAACCTGTGCCAGCAATCTTTCTGCTTCTGGCTGCTTGTGCTTTTCCCTCTGCTACAGATCTTGCTTTCCCTGCCTTTGCTGGCAGATATTAGATTAAAAGGAGACGCAAAGATGCAAATGTGTCCTATCATTTAGATAAGATAATCCACCCGTGAGTATATGTGCTCACCTGGTTCGGTTGTGATGACTCACAACCTGTATGCTTGCATGGACAGCTGCCGCTGGATCTGCACTTCCACGTGCAAAGTGGTGTCGTATCCAGAAATCCAAACAGGGTGTAGTGCTTGTATAATCCGAACTGTGGTCAGGATGAAAGACACCGGAGATAAGGCTCCTTCAGAGATGCTCCTTTATTTCCGACATGTTTCGGTGCCGTCCCAGCACCTTCCTCAGGGATACAATTGTATCTCTGAGGAAGATGCTGGGACGGCACCAAAACGCGTTGGAAATAAAGGAGCATCTTTGAAGGAGCCTTGTCTCCTGTGCCTTTCATCCTGATGGCAGCTCGGATCATACAAGCACTACACCCTGTTTGGATTTGCTGGCACATACGCTGGTTGCTGCTCTGTTGCTTCCTATGTTTAAATAGATGTTGAACACGAGGCTCTTCTGGACTGATACTAGACTTTCTAAGACTTCCTTCCCAGGCCTCCCTGAATGACTTAATATGTTATTAAGACTTGTTTATATATCTCCATGTTTGGACTTGACATAGACTTTCCTTTTACAGCATCTCCAAGTGTAAACTGCGCTTTGTAGACTGCTCCGCAGATTGCATTTTCTTCTGAGGTTTTTTAAAAGACTTTTATTAAGGCTTCAGTCAATATCTACACTGCGTGTTTATGGTCTTTGAGCTTTTCTCTGCACTTTCTTGTTTATCATCTTGTGTTATAACTAGGGATGAGTGAGTAGAATTGTTACTATTCGGTACTCACTGAATAGTAACGATATTCGGGCTAATCGCTACTCCCCGAGTTTCTTGTGATTACTCGGGAGTAGCGAGTAGTCCTTTGACTTTCGCAGTGTATCTATATATACACTGCAAAAGTGCACTAAAAGTGAATAGAAGTTGTTAAAAAATAAAAAAATATCATACTCACCTATCCCACACCTGCAGCGGGACAGGCAAAGAAGACATCCGATCAACAACAAGGACCTGTGAGTCTGACAGCCAATCAGATGGCTGGTAGTGATCTGGCCAATCAGATGGCAGGACGTCACAAACCACCTGATCGCTACCAGCCACCTGACTGGCCAGATTGCCAGGTCATTGATGCACGTCCAAGACCTGGCAATCTGGCCAATCAGATGGCTGGTAGCGATCAGGTGGTTTGTGACATCTGGCCATCTGATTGGCCAGATCGCTACCAGCCATCTGATTGGCTGTCAGACACACAGGTCCTTGTCGTTGATTGGATGTCTTCTTTGCCGGTCCCGCTGCAGGCGTCGGATAGGTGAGTATGATATTTTTTTTATTTTTTAACAATTTTTAGTACACTTTCGCAGTGTATATATAGATACACTGCAAAAGCACTCGCCCGCCCATTCACTGTCATTGGACTCACTATACTCGCAACAAGTACCAAGTACCGGGACATACTCGTTGCGAGTATAGCGAGTCCGGTTATTGCAGTACTCGCTCATCCCTAGTTATAACATAGACTTGTTCACTTATGTTCTGTTGTGTCTTTGCTTCACGCCAAAAGACTCCTGAGTTATTCATTATAATTATAACAATGGGTAGTGTTAAGTAGTGTATCTTTAACTGAAGAGTAAAAGTAATTTTAATTTTTATTTCATAAATCAAGAGTACACATGAAAATAAGAACATTTTATAATATATCTTATATCTGTATTTATTTGCAGAGTGAGCATTTATACTTTAAATCTATGACAACAAAAGTCAAAATGTAACTATTGGGCTTCGCCCATATCTGCATTCAATGCCGTTCGCAGCATCTGACATGTAACAGCTCACTTGTGGCAAGCCCCATACATTACCTATGGGATTTGCAGTCAGGTGTGGAAAGTGTGGTTTTGCCGCACTTACTATTGAATTAGGAACAAAAGATCAATCCGGGAGGAGAAGGAAGCAAATTTCTCTGATAATTTATATTATAAAGTTTCTTATTTTCACGTGTATGAATGAATCGTGAAATAAAAATGAAAAAGATGATTATGCTTTAATATGAATTTCACGCACAGAGTCAGATGCCTAAACAACCTATTGAAGAAGACAATGGATTCTCTGAACGCCTACAATGTCATCCATTTACAGTACACGTTTATACGGGTTTGTAATCCACAGAAGACAAAGTCTTCACACTACAGAGGTTTAATGGCTGTGCATTATACCGCTATTAATCACACATGAATGACCACTACAAGGTGACGCTCCTGAGTCCTGCCTGTAAATAATGGAAATCTTGTCCTTTTCTTATGAGAGGCTTGCAGGGAAGCGAGCAGCACAATGGTTATCATTGTAATCCCGCCATATTACACAGAAAACAGTTGTCTACAGAGGCGTAAATGGGCCCCGGTGCAAAATGTGAACTAAGTCACCCACATGCCATGTGTCATTTCTAAGAAGGGGGCGCGGGCACATGGACGGGTGCGACTGCCGCCTCTCAGCTCTTCAGGCTGCACCAACGTTCACAGAGTTTATGTAGAAACACAGTGAAGTAATATTTAGATATAATAATCTGGTTATGTTCTTATGCTTGTTTCTCGATAAATTGTGGTTTGTAAACAAATACGAAATAAATATTGGCGGTTCCATATGTGATACACGATATGACCAATGCAAGGTTCATTAATATTCCGGTCCAGTCGCCCGGTTACATAAAAAAAATAGCAATAACCATCTTTAAACCTACAGCATCAAGATCTACCCTTTCTGTGACCCCTTCAGAAAGGATGCCAGCGAGCAGGGCACGCTCAATGGTCCGTGATACAACATTTCAATAAATGTCACCTTTGCAAATAAAGTTTAGAGAGATGAGACACAATAACGCTCCATTGTTTTATCTAGAACAATCAGACACTGCCGGCAAAGGATTTATGAAAAATATTATTAGTTTTGCTTGGATTTCTTTTATAACTGTGCTTGTGATGCTCTTAAAATTATAGCAGGAAACACAATCTATCCATCATCTATCTATCTATCTATCTATCTATCTATCTATCTATCTCTCTATCTATCTCTCTATCCATCATCTATCTATCTATCTATCTATCTATCTATCTATCTATCTATCTATCTATCTATCCATTCTATCTATCTATCTATCTATCTATCTCTACCTATCTATCTCTCTATCCATCATCTATCTATCTATCTATCCATTATCTATCTATCTATCTATCTATCTATCTATCTATCTATCCATCATCTATCTATCAATCATCTATATCTCATATCTATCTATATATCCATCTATGGCGGGCGTCACACGCTACGATATATGTAAAGATATCGCTGATAAGTGCCTGATTTGGCATCGCTCCTACAACATTGTTGCGTGTGACAGCATGATGTGATTACCGATAAGTGGTCAGATCGTTATATACAGACATGGGAACCGGACCCCATATCAGACGATGTCAATCATCCAATCTGCTGCATTGTTCAGTGTGACACTGCCATAACCGATCTCCTGACCGATTTCTCCTATTGACATCATTGACAAGCATCAATCGCTGGTTGTGTGAACGATCCCTGCACGTAACATCGCTGCTGCGTCCTTAACGTTATCTATACATGTAACACCTCACTAATGATGTGTCCACGAGCCGCACCACTGACATCGTTATTGAGTTCCCACAACAAAATCGTAGTGTGTGACGGCGGCCTACCAATCATCTATATCTCATATCTATCTATAAATCCATCAATCAATTATCTATCTATCTATCTATCTATCTATCTATCTATCATTTATATCTAATATCTATCTATATACGTATCAATTTATCTATCTATCAATCTGCTATCTACAATGCTGTGATAACGTGTTTTCCCCTTCTTGAGTTCTTATTATTATGTGTATTTGTGACTTAAATGTTTCAGATCACCAAACAAATGTGTATATATTTGACAAAGATATCACAAGTAAACACAATAGGTAATTTATAAATGAAGGTCTCTATTATTAAGAGAAAAAGAAATCCAAGTATGCAGGGCCCTGTGTGAAAAAGTAATCCTCCCTTATAACAAATTAACTATGTTTTGTCTCATCTTTGGGAAGCTGAGTTCAATTCCCCCAGCCACACTGAGGCCTGATGACTGCCACACCTTTTTAGTGATTTCTTGATTGAGAACAGGTGTGGCTGAGGAAATTGAACTCAGCTTCACAAAGATGTGATAAAGCACAATTCATTTGTTATAAGGGAGGGATCACTTTTTCACACAGGGCCCTGTAGTTTTGTTTTTTTTCCCTTAAACTGCATTTTGTGATTACTTGTGTTATCTTTATATAATATTTACATTTGTTTGGGGATCTGAAATATTTAAATGTGAACAACTTGCAAAACAATAAGAAATCAGGAAGGGGGAAAATACCTTTTCACACCACTGTATTCTATTCTATCTATCTATCTATCTATCTATCTATCTATCTATCTATCTATCTATCTATCTATTTATCTATCTATCCGTGTGCTATCTACAGTGGTGTGAAAAAGTGTGTGCCCCCTCCTGATCTGTCTGTCTATCTATTAATCTGTATTTCTGACTGTATCATCCATACAGCCTGGATTTGAAAATATGTGTAGATACAATAGATTGATTATACAGTATACTCTGTATATACTGTGAGGCACCGCCGGCATGGTCCACATGGCCGGGGCGCGTCACATGCAGGATCGAGGTATGATCCTGTGCACACTGGCCGGTTTGACTGAGAATGCTGTGTGAGCCAACTTTGAACACAGGGTTTCATGAGCCTAATGAGCGGCAGTGAGAGGGATGAGATCCATGAGGAATAGGATGTAATGAGTGAGTGCTGACAACCCGGAACACAGGGAGTTAACCTGAGCTGTGTGAAAGGCTGATTAACAGCAGCTAAGGGGGTGTGTCCATGTGGGAGTGGCTGGCACGATAAGAGGCTGCCAGCTGATTGATTACAGATTAGAGCCATTTTCAGCCAGACATGAGCCTGAGAGGATGTGGGCTGATTACCAGCCTGAGAGCTGAGCAGAGCCAGTCTGTGTGAGGGACTGGTGACTGCAAGTACATGCCGCCATGATTGAGATGGTGAAGGGAGCATGCTAGCTCCATGCCGGTGCCGAGGGCCGGGGTCGTGAGCACCTGGTGGGGAAGCCGTGGCTGAACCCGGTGGAGACTGGTCCGGGCGTGGAGGGAACCACGTCCGGGAAAGGAGCCTTGGGGGACGCTTGGTGGACCCGTTATACAGGTAGCGAGACCCGGATCCGTGCCCGGTAAGACAGCGGTTCCCGTGTAACGGAGTGAGCCGTGTGTGAGCAATGCCAGGCGGGCATAGACCGCCTTTGGGTCCGAGTCAGAGTACTCCGTTAAGGGACCCGAGGAACTATGTGTATGAGGGCGTAAGTAATGGCCCTGAATGAGAGATGATGACCTATGTAAGACCCATGTATAATAATGTGGAGAGACAGTGACCCAGCTGGTATGGATGATGTTGGAGGCGTTCCGTCCTTGGGACGAGAGGGAGGCTTGCCCTGCTGCATGCAGAGGGTACCTGATCCCTCAACCACGACCTCTAATGGTGTGGGTGTGCCTGTGGTGCCAGAGACAGGGGTAATAGGGCTCCTAGTAGGTATCGGATGTGGTTCCCGTGTACTATGGTTTGCCAATCCCTGTAATGGGCCATGGAGGGGCCACAGTCCATGGATGTGGGCTGTGAGCAGGTGTGTGATCCATGGACGTTTGAATGATGGATCACATACGGTGTGTAAGTTCCCGGTCAGGCAGGATTCCTGACTACGGGTGAATGTTGTGTCATCATGCTGGGGTGACTAAAGCCAGGCGGCAGGTACCGCCATTGGGACCCACAGGGCCCGTTGAGGCGTATGTAATGAAGGTCAGAAGCAGGGGTTAGAAGGGCTCCCGTACTGGGTAACGCGTGGTTAGGCCGGAGGCCGCAGCCCCACGGGTTACTAGGGTTTGCCAATCCCTGTTATGAACCCGGAAGGGTCATCATCGAAGTATATCAAATGTATTTATTATAAAGGTACTGTAAGATGTGTAAGTAGGCCGGAGGCCGTAGCCACCACGGGAGCTGTTAGTAGAGCTCCAATGGGGACAGAGAGTCGTGGTTACAGGTCCCGGGTTACTATAAAACGTTATGTGCAATGTTTTATGTAATGTATGATGTGTTTATGTAAAGTGTTTGTATGCAATGTGATATGTGTCCAACATGCTACCCGGGTTATATTCTTATATGTGAAAAATAAACGGGTACACATTGGTTAAACTTATAAACACGTGTTTGTTGTCGTTTGCAAGCGGGTTCCCCGGTTGCTACCTCACAATACATATATATATATATATATATATATATATATATATATATATATATATATACACTAGCTGTAGCACCCGGCTACGCCCGGGTTAATAAATAACTGATGTTAGCTATAACAAAATAGAATATTAATGACCTGTAAGAAAATAGAAGCTGAGCTGATTGATTGCTATAGGCAGCCTGATAAATCTCTGGCCAATAGTAAACCCTCCCCCTGGCCGGGTAGTATATGTTACCTCACACATACACATAATAGACAGCTCATGTGACTGACATCTGCCTTAATTCCCTATATGGCACATGTGTTGCACATTGGCTGTTTTTAATCAGATGTTTATGTTTGGAAGTTAAAGATAGCACACGTATGAGGCGAGTTGTGTGAAGTGATTTGTGCACATCTGTGTCTGTCTGTGTGGTGTGTGTGTCCCTGGGGTGTGTGTATGTGTGTGTCTCTGTGGGGTTAGTGCATGTGTCCCTATAGGGTGTGTATGTGTGTGTGTGTCCCTTTGGGGGGGTCTCTGTGGTGTGTGTCTCTGTTGTGTGTGTGTCCCTGTGGCGTGAGGGCATGTGTTCCTATAGGGTGTGTATGTGTGTGTGTCCCTGTGGGGGGGTCTGTGTGGTGTGTGTGTATCTGTGTTGTGTGTGTCTCTTTGTGGTGTGTGTCTGTTCCTGTGGGGTGAGTGCATGTGTCCCTATAGGGTGTGTATGTGTGTGTGTGTCCCTTTGGGGGGGTCTCTGTGGTGTGTGTCTCTGTTGTGTGTGTCTCTTTGTGGTGTGTGTGTGTCCCTGTGGCGTGAGAGCATGTGTTCCTATAGGGTGTGTATGTGTGTGTATCCCTGTGGGGGGGTGTCTGTGTGGGGTGTGTGTCTCTGTGTTGTGTGTGTCTCTTAGTGGTGTGTGTGTCCATGTGGGGTGCATGTGTACCTATAGGGTGTGTGTCTTTTTGTGGTGTGTGTGTGTTTGTTCGGGTGCGTGATAAGTATCCAATGTTGTGTCCCTATAGGGTGGATCTGTGTGTGTGTCCCTGTGGGGGAAGTCTGTGTGGTGTGTGTGTCTGTGTTGTGTGTGTCTCTTTGTCGTGTGTGTGTGTCCCTGTGTGGTGAGTGCATGTGTCCCTATAGGGTGGCTATGTGTGTGTGTCCCTGTGTGGGAGGTCTGTGTGGTGTGTGTGTCTGTGTTGTTAGTGTCTCTTTGTAGTGTGTGTGTGTGTGTCCCTGTGGGGTGAGTGCATGTGTCGCTATAGGGTGTGTGTGTGTCCCCTTGGGTGTGTGTGTGTCTCTGTGTTATGTGTGCTCTTTGTGGTGTGTGTGTGTTTGTTCGGGTGCGTGGTGAGTATCCAATGTTGGGGCTGCACCTTAGCGACTATTCACTTGCTGTTACTCTTTGTGTGCGTGTGGTGTGTATACATGTCCCCGTGCGTGGTGAATATCTCATATTGGGGCCCCACCTTAGTGACTATATGCTGGTATGTGCTGTTAGTCTTTGGCGCTATCATTAAGCCCCTCTCATTCACAACTGTCAACTGGTAACTGTCACTTTTTTTCCCATTATGTAAATAGGGGCAAAATTGTTTGGTGAACTGGAACGTGCAGGGTTAAAATTTCGCCTCACAACATAGCCTATGACGCTCTCGGGGTCCAGACGTGTGACTGTGCAAAAATTTGTGGCTATAGTTGCGACGGTGTAGATGCCAATCCCAGATATACACACATACATACACACACACATTCAGCTTTATATATTAGATATATATATATATATATACTAGCTGTAGTCAGGGCCGCACCGTCCATTGGACAAGGTGAGCCCTGTCATTCAGGCGGCAGCCGGCAGGGGGAGCGGCAGTGCAGAAGGGGGCGGCGCCTCATGCACACAGCCTCCCCCTGTCATGGCGCCGGCCGCGCACCGGAGGTAAGCGGCGACCTGGGGAGAGAGGCACAGAAGGGGCGGCAGCGCTACCCACGGGTCAATAGCACCCCCCCCGGTTCCCGGGTACTCACGGCCGCGGGCGGCAATGACTGCCGGTGCCGCGGCTCAGGCCGGCAGAGGGGGCGGCAGTGCGGGGCTCCAGTAGCACCCCCCCCCCCCGTAATCGGTGCCGTGGCTCAGGCGGCAGAGGGGCTTGATGCACCCCTGGCTGTAGTACCCGGCTACGCCCGGGTTAATAAATAACTGCTGTTAGCTATAACAAAATAGAATTTGAATATTTCGTATTAATGACCTGTAAGAAAATAGAAGCTGAGCTGTGATTGATTGCTATAGGCAGCCTAATAAATCTCCAGCCAATAGTAAACCCTCCCCCTGGCCGGGCAGTATATGCTACCTAACACATACACATAATAGACAGCTCATGTGACTGACATCTGCCTTAATTCCCTATAAGGCACATGTGTTGCACATTGGCTGTTTTAACTCAGATGTTTATGTTTGGAAATTAAAGATAGCACACGTATGAGGTGAGTTGTGTGAGGTGATTTGTGCACATCTGTGTCTGCCTGTGTGGTGTGTGTGTTCCTGGGGTGTGTGTATGTGTGTGTCCCTGTGGGGTGAGTGCATATGTCCCTATAGGGTGTGTATGTGTGTGTGTCCCTGTGGGGGGGTCTGTGTGGTGTGTGTGTATCTGTGTTGTGTGTGTCTCTTTGTGGTGTGTGTGTCCCTGTGGGGTGAGTGCATGTGTCCGTATAGGGGGTGTATGTGTGTGTCCTTGTGGGGGGGGGGGTCTGTGTGGTGTGTGTGTGTCTCTTTGTGGTGTGTGTGTGTCCCTGTGGGGTGAGTGCATGTGTCCCTATAGGGTGGCTATGTGTGTGTGTCCTTGTGGGGGAGGTCTGTGTGGTGTGTGTGTCTGTGTTGTGTGTGTCTCTTTGTGGTGTGTGTGTGTCCCTGTGGGGTGAGTGCATGTGTCGCTATAGGGTGTGTGTGTGTCCCCTTGGGGGGGGGGGGTGTATGTCTCTGTGTTGTGTGTGTCTCTTTGTGGTGTGTGTGTTTGTTCGGGTGCGTGGTGAGTATCCAATGTTGGGGCTGCACCTTAGCGACTATACACTTGCTGTTACTCTTTGTGTGCATGTGGAGTATATACATGTCCCCGTGCGTGGTGAATATGTCATGTTGGGGCCACACCTTAGTGACTATATGCT
Source organism: Allobates femoralis (assembly GCA_033576535.1). Classification (NCBI taxonomy): domain Eukaryota; kingdom Metazoa; phylum Chordata; class Amphibia; order Anura; family Aromobatidae; genus Allobates; species Allobates femoralis. The sequence goes on along the minus strand of JARQOC010000005.1, from coordinate 51,318,595 downwards.
GGTATGTGCTGTTAGTCTTTGGCGCTATCATTAAGCCCCTCTCATTCACAACTGTCAACTGGTAACTGTCACTTTTTCCCAATTATGTAGATAGGGGCAAAATTGTTTGGTGAATTGGAATGCGCGAGGTTAAAATTTCGCCTCACAACATAGCCTATGACGCTCCCGGGGTCCAGACGTGTGACTGTGCAAAATTTTGTGGCTGTAGCTGACAGCTGTCGATTTTCCTCCAACACTTTTCCATTCACTTTTTCCCCATTATGTAGATAGGGGCAAAATTGTTTGGTGAACTGGAACGCGCAGGGTTAAAATTTTGCCTCACAACATAGCCTATGACGCTCTCGGGGTCCAGATGTGTGACTGTGCAAAATTTTGTGGCTGTAGATGCGACGGTGTAGATGCCAATCCTTGATATACATACATACACACACACATACACACATTCAGCTTTATATATTAGATATATATATAAATATATATATATTTATATCTGATATTTTAACTGCCCATTTAATTGTCCGATCTTTAATATCTCCATCTATCTGTCTATCCATTAACCATATCCTTTGCCTTGTGTCTTCCCATATAAACAGAGTATCATTATTTTATGTTCTGCTTCTGTATATATGGATTTTTCATGCTGATTTCACATTATAATTCTTTCGCCTGGCAACAGCGCATCAAAAATATAAAAAAATAAACACCCGGTAGTCTTCTCTTTTTTGTGTCCGGAACAATTAAAGGATGTACAGTATATCCTTCTATATAATTCACCCCATGTGATGAGCATTTTATTCTCCAACGCCTAATAACACGACCCCAGCGATAATCCCTGTCAGATGCCGGAGGAAATCGTCACAGGACGGATAAAGTGAAAAATCAAAAATCCTAACTCAGGTTGTACGGACGTTTAATTACCACGTTACAGCAGAGATGGTGGGATTACTGGATGACAATAACGATCCCTCCATTACTGCGACTTGTACATACAGAACGTCTACACGTGACAGGTGCGGATCGCCTGAAATCGTAATTAGGAATATTTATAGTACATACATTCATCTCGATGTAACGTGTGAGAGGTGACGGCTTTACAACAGGAATTTTAATTAAAGAAAGATGGAACATTTACATTTTATATTTAGTTTTCCTTATGTTGGGTAATGTAAAGCAGGAAACAGAATTATGTTATGCATGTGCGGCATACATGTATGTCTACTCTTCAACCGTAGACGGAACACTAGCGCCACAGTTCACCAACACATCAAAATAACTCAGCACAGAGTTTATGGTGAAAGATTGGCTATAAAATACTAAGAATTCATCTAAAATGAACATACGTCTCAAAAAAATCCTCGTGGGTTAGTCAACGTGCCAAGACTCCGCTACTGGATAAAAGTAAATAAGTCAACACTACTTGTAAGAGTATCCATACACTATGCCTGGAGAATGTGGTGAAGATCATCTGGCAGGACCTTGTCACCGGTCACATCAGTAGCCTGTGGCCATTGGACAGAAGCCCTGCAAACTGGCTCATTGATTATCCGACCTAGCATGCCATCACGCGTGCACCGTGCTGCAATGATGACATCATGGCAAGCAGATAAAAAGAGACACGAATACTGGGAGGTAGGAAACAGTTCTCAGGTCTTCCATCAAGTGGCTACATGACCAATATACTAGATTATTATTACTATATATTTATATAGCACCATTAATTCCATGTTGCTGTACATGAGAAGGGGTTACATACAAAATTATAGATATAGTTTACAGTAAACAAATTAACAATGACAGACTGGTACTGAGGGGAGAGGACTTATATTCTACAGGATATTGGGGGGAAACAGTAATTCAGGGGTGCAGCAGATGTGGTGGTGGAGAGGCGGTAGCTCCGGTGGCGGTGGGGCAGCAGCCCTGGAGGCGGTAGGGCGGCAGCTCGGTCATTGCAGACTGTAAGCTTTCCTGAAGAGATGGGTTTTCAGGTTCTGTCTGAAGAATCCAAGCATGGTGGATAATCGGACGTGTTGGGGCACAGAATTCCAGAGGATGGGGGATATTCGGGAGAAATCTTGGAGGAGGTTGTGTGAGGAACGGATAAGTGTGGAGGAGAGGAGGAGGTCTTGGGAGGATTAAAGATTACGTGAGGGAAGATAGTGGGAGATTAATTCAGACATGTAGGGAGGAGACTGACCTACAAAGCCATCCATAATCTGTGTTAGGGGAATTGGGAGCCAGTGGAGGGATTTGCAGAGGGGATATGCAGGGGAGTAGCGAGGAGAGAGGTGAATTACTCGGGCAGAGTTGAGGACAGACTGGAGAGGTGCAAGAGTGTTAGCAGGGAGACCACAGAGGAGGAGGTTGCAGTAGTAAAGGCGGGAGATCTGGAGAAACCATTCACACCAACTTTTGTTAATATATGTGAAAGGATGATACATTGATACATATACCGTGGTATGTGATTAATCCATAAGTCACGATATTGCCTCTTTCATAAAGACTAGTGATGTACAATAAAAACCAAACTTTACTGTAGCACACCCAGTATACAAGGGCTGAACTAACGTAACATCCAGGCACTATGGATGCTGAAAGGAACAAATGAATGTGGCCATTTATGGAAAGGTCTTGATTACTAATACTATTACTTTACACTTTGAAGTATTGTTTTCCTTTTTGTTATATTTATTGTGCTGTACAGGATTTAATATAATATATAAATTTGATGTATGGTCAGGAGGCCAGATCTCATGCTTAGGAGAACGTGTTCTTGGAAGGCATAAGGTTCATGGAGTATGGGACCTCTCTTGCTTGGGACCAGCTGGTGCCCTGGAAAGCATGAAGTCTGGAGATTGTGATAAGAGCCTGAGATGGCTCTGAAAAGTACCTGGGAAGGCTCTCTCTCATTGTGCTTAAACAAGGTCCTAGAAAGCACAGACAGGGTCTCACTCTCAGTTTCTGGGTGGCCATTGTCTTGGAACTCACCTGGAATGGTATGAGTGGAAATGGCCGGTGTCATGGAAGGCAAGTGGTGAGGAGACCATGAAAGCTGGAAGGTAACCCATGTAAAGATACTGTGTGGATATCGCCAAGTGGGCGTATCCACCATTGGGACAGACTGCATTTGACTAATGTTCTGTTGTTGTACATGTTATAATGGAGTGTTTATGCTGTGTGGTTTATGGAGTAACAAACCAATGGACTTTTCTATGTAAAATCATGCCTGTCTGCCTCAATCCCACTTTGAGTGTCCCCAAAACACTCAGTGAGCAAATCAGTACAATATATATTTATACAGTATATATATATATATTTCTCCCAGAAAATTATTGCAATTGCACATTTTGTTCACACAAAAATGTGAAATAAAGGAAAATTGGACATAATTTCACACAAAAACCCCCAAATTACATTGATTTACATATTTATGCCATGGGAAAAATATTTTATTGCCTCCTTTCTCCCCCTATGTGTTATGTATTTGTCTATCTATCGCCTGAAGTCATAATTAGGAATATTTATAGACTTGTATAAATCTTAGTGTAGCGTGTGAGAGGTGACGGCTTTACAACAGAAGTTCTAATTGAAGAAAGCTGAAAGATTAATATTGAATTTCTTGTTTTCCATATGTTGTGATACATAAAATAGGAGACTGTATTACATAATGAACAGTGTACATGTCTTCATTTATACATGTGTTTAGAAATTTTGTAAGAGGATCAAAATGGGGACATTACCACAAGAAGAGGACCAGGATGGGGACAATACTAAAAGAAGAGGACCAGATTGGGGACATTAGTACAAGAAGAGGACCATGATGGGGACATTACTACAAGAAGAGGACCATGATGGGGACATTACTACAAGAAGAAAATACAAATGGGGACAATACTACAAGAAGAGAACCAGGATAGGGATATTACTACAAGAAGAGGACCAGGATGGGAACATTACTACAAGAAGAGGACCAGGATGAGGGCAATACAAAAAGAAAGGGACCAGGATAGGGATATTACTACAAGAAGAGGACCAGGATGGGGGCAATACAAAAAGAAAGGGACCAGGATGGGGATAATACTGCAAGAAGGGGAGTAGGATGTGGTTATTACTACAATATAGAGATTAGGATGAGGACATTACTACAAGTAGAGGACCAGGATGGGGACATTACTACAAGAAGAAGAACAAAATGGGGACATTACAAGAAGAGGACCAGGATAGGGATATTACTACAAGAAGAGGACCAGGATGGGGACATTACTACAAGAAAGGGACAAGGATGGGGACATTACTATAAAAATAGGACCAGGATGGGGATATTACTACAAGAAGAGGACCAGGAAGGGGACATTACTATAAAAATAGGACCAGGATGGGGATATTACTACAAGAAGGGGACCAGGATGGGGATATTACTACATGACAAGGACCAGGATGGAGACATTAATACATGGAGGGGGACTAGCATGGGGACTTTACTACAAGAAGAGGACCAGGATGGGAACATTACTTCAAGAAGGGGACCAGGATGGGGGACATTACTATAAGAAGGGGACCAGGATGGGGGCAATACTAAAAGAAAGGGACCCGGATGGGGACAATACTATAAGAAGGGGACCATGATGGAGACATTACTACATGGAGGGGGACCAGGATGGGGACATTACTACAAGAAGTGGACCAGGATGGGGACATTACTACAAGAAGTGGACCAGGATGGGGACATTACTACAAGCAGTGGACCAGGATGGGGACATTACTATAAGAAGGGGACCAGGATGGGGGCAATACTAAAAGAAAGGGACCCGGATGGGGACAATACTGCAAGAAGGGGACCAGGATGAGGACATTACTACAAGAAGGGGAGAAAGATGTGGTTATTAGTACAATATAGAGATCAGGATAGGGATATTACTACAAGAAGGGGACCAGGATGGGGGCAATACTAAAAGAAAGGGCCCAGGATGGGGACAATACTGCAAAAAGGGGACAAGGATGAGGACATTACTACAAGAAGGGGAGGAAGATGTGGTTATTACCACAATATAGAGATCAGGATAGGGATATTACTACAAGAAGGGGACCAGAATGGAGACTTTACTAAAAGAAAGGCACCCGGATGTGGACAATACTGCAAGATGGGGACCAGTATGTGGAATTACTACAACATAGCGATCAGGATAGGGACATTACTACAATAAGAAGACCAGGATGGGGTCATTACTACAATATATAGATCAGGATGGGGACACCACTGCAAGATGTGAACAAGAATGAGAACATTACAACAAGACGGGGACCAGGATTGTTTAATTACTACAAGACTAGGGAACATAATGGGGACATTACTACAAGACTGTGACTAGGAGGGGGGAGACATTATAACAGGATGGGATATTACTACAAGATGGGAGACATGATGGGGGCACTATTACTAGATAGGGACCATTATTACAGGAAGACATTATTGTAGGATGGAAGACATAATGAGATGGGGACCATTATTTCAAAATAGGCATGAGAACATTTTACAGGCTGTGGGATATTATTACAGCACAGAGGACATTATTACAGGATAGGGGAAATTATTACAGGATAGGAGAAATTATTACAGGATAGGGGGGACATTATTAAAGGATTGAGAGTATCATTAGAGGATGGGGAGACTTACTAGATGGGGTTAATTGCAAAGCAACATATCTGTATTGGGCTGACTAGAGGACAAAATAAGGAAAACATTATTTTTTAAAGCTCAAAGTAAAGTATGAAAAATAAAAATGGAAAAATATCCGGCCTCTTAAAATGAAATGCAGTTTTATATATAAACTAATATAACAAGAGCTGCATCATGATCTGATTAACACAGTCCATGTAAAATGCTCTTTTGTGATTTAAATGGGAGTTTATTTCCTTTCTCACACATATGGATTATGAGGGTGCATTGTAATATATGGAGTACTATGCAGTACTTTATAACATGCATAAATATAGTATAAGGAGTGCCTTATATGGATGATTGTGATGGGTGCATTATGCAATTTGGAAAACTATGTGGTGCTGCATTATAATATTCAAACGACCATAGGACGCATTATACTATATAGAGGACTATGAAGTGCATTATATTATATAGATAACAATGGGGGTTCATTATACAATATTGAAGACTATATGGGGGTGCATTATGTCATATGGAGGACTATGGAGGGTTAATTATATTACATGGATGACCATTGGATGCATTATAACATATCGAGGATTATGGAGTACATTATACTATATGAAGGACTAAATTATAGAGGACCATGTGGGGCCTATTATACAATTTGGAGGAATATAAGGGGTACATTATATTATATGCAGTATTATGTTGGGCCTTTTCTACTAAGTTGAGAACTATGGGGGTGCATTATATTATATGGAGCACTATCTTGGACCCTTTCTACAATATGAAGAACTATGGGGGGTGCATTGGGTCCATTTTAATATGTGAAGGACTATGTGGGGCCAATTACTATATGGATGATTACCGTATATACTCGTGTATAAGCCGACCCGTGTATAAACCGACCCCCCTACTTTTGCCCCCAAAACCTGAGAAAACCTATTGACTCATGTATAAGCCGAGGGTGGACCCCAGCACAGGTATACAGCCCCCAGCAGTGTGGTATACAGGCCCCCCCAGTGGTATATAGGCCTCCCCAGTGGTAGTATAAAGCAGCTTCCCCAGTGGTAGTATACAGCAGCCTCCCAGTGGTATATACAGCAGCCTCCTAGTGGTATATACAGCAGCCTCCCAGTGGTAAATACAACAGCCTCCTAGTAGTATATTCAGCAGCCTCCCAGTGGTATATACAGCAGCCCCAGCCCCATCCACACACACATACACACACATACATACACACACATATACACATAGCTGGGAGCCCGATGCACATGCATCGGGATTGTAGAACGTCGAGTCTCTGACTCGCAATGCCCGACTTAGAACTGCTCGCAATGGCCGCTTCGCGGCCAATGCTTCGCGCGTATCCACATGACCACGCCGGAAGTCGAAGGGGCAAAAAAGCTATTCGCAATTATATAATAGATACATACACATACATACACACACACACATACATACACACACATACACACATATGCACCGTTTCTTACCTTGTCCGGTGCTGTCCCCGCTGTCATGCCCCACTCCTCCGGCCGTCCGGTGCTGTCCCCGCTCCTCTCCTGGTCTGCGGTGCGGTGTCCCGGTCCAGTTCCATGCTGATCGGTGCTGTGCCCGTCGACTTCCTGCTTCCTCCTGTAATCTCCGCCCAGGTCAGGCCCTGCACCAATGAGAGCGCAGGACCTGTGCCGTCAATCACCGCCCAGACGCGTCGCGGCTTGATGACGTCGGGCCAATCAGAGGCCCCAACGTCATCTGGCCGCGTCTGGGCGGTGATTGACGGCACGGGTCCTGCGCTCTCATTGGTGCAGGGCCTGACCTGGGCGGAGATTACAGAAGGAAGCAGGAAGTCGATGGGCACCACACCGATCAGCAAGGAACTGGACCAGGAACCGCACCGCAGACCAGGAGAGGAGCGGGGACAGCACCGGACAAGGTAGTGTATATTGCGCAGTGCCCCCCCTGTCTTATTTTCAGCCCCTACCGTATTGACCCGTGTATAAGCCGAGGGGGGGACTTTTCAGCCCAATTTTTGGGCTGAAAAATTTGGCTTATACACGAGTATATACGGAATGTGGGGCCATTATAATATTTGAAAGGTAATGCAGGGGTCAATATATTCGGAGGACTATGAGGGAGTCTTTTACTTTGTCGAGGGCTATTTGAAGGCCAAAATAATGTATGCAAGTGTAACAACCGGGACGCTGGTCCCTGGTGTGTGGGATACGGCGCTGCCGTGAATGACTCCAACCACAATATGATAAACCAATTTTTCTTTATAACTTGTCAAAAATATAACAGCGATTCAATTCTTAGCAAAATATTAACCACAACAGCCACAAACACAAAATCCAAGTTATGCAGCCCGAGAGAACCGAAGTGCCAGTTTCACAGGGAAGGACATGACTACCGCTGGGCTATATCTTCCCCACCCTTACTCAGTGTAGGGCCTACCCGGGATTCTATCGTGGCCACAACACATGTTCATCTCGGGCGTATAATCTTACATAACTAAACACTTAAACCAAAACAATATTTACACAGTGCACTGTCTTTTCTCTTCTCGAGCGCCCATATAATTCAAGTCCTCTATGTGGCCTTAATACACAGCCGCTCACATTCAGCTCTCTTGGGCCTCCCTTTAGAAACTCTAGGATCAGGGTGACAGAGATGATCAAGACTACCTCCTCCATAGACCCTGACTAATCTTCTTTTAGCTCATGTCTTTGGGCTCCAAAACTGGCAGGCCCCAGGACGCTGCATAGCCAACATCCTTGCCTCCGGACACTCCAGCCAGTATCGGAAGACTTCCTTCACCCAACTCTTCCCAGCTGCTCTTTCTCACAGTACGTATTAGAAGTCTCTACGCTGTTGCACTACTTCTCTGACATTGCGCCAGCCAAGATGGTGACGTCTACTTACCGGTAATCTCTGAAGAGACAATTTATGCATTTGTTAGGGCGCAAAGTTGTTAGTTATCCTCTTTGTGACCCAGTTGAATATTAATATATACTCTTTGGGGTGGCCCAAACAGAAATGTTGCTATGGGGTCCCAAGATTTTTATGTCTACCCCTGCATGTACTATGAAGGTCTTCTACCCTCTGCTTTATTTGCTCATAGGCAGTTCATACAACTGAAGGTGGCCTGTGATGGTATGACTTTCATGGAAGAAGCTCTCCCCCTATTGTTCCTTATAGCTAATTATAACACACTCTTTTTTATTTTATTCTACATTGGCCACTATACAGGACATCATTATCAATCTTTTAGCATTTGGGATAACAGTTGTTGGTCATTTGGCATCCAATGTCCTCCTTACAGGCTGTTTACAGAAAATTGTATTTTTTAATTAATTTTTATTATATGGGTCACAAAAGAAAAAAAGTTGTAAAATTGATATACTGTCACTTTTTTTTAGTTTTTTATTTTTATTTTAAAGGGATGTCAAGAATTAGAAAAACCAACAGTGCTGTTTATGATGTTAGTACATCTCACTTTAGATGAAGGAACCTTTAAGGACCAAAGGCTATGTGCCCACTGTGCGTATTTTTTGTGCTGCATTTTTTTGCTGCGTTTGTATATACACAACCTATTGCATTTATTCTGTGTTTGTGCAAATACAAACACAGCACAAATAAGGTGACACACAAAGACAGACTGATACACAGAGACAAACAGACATAGACACACAGACACTTTCTCAGATTCTGGCGAGCCCACGGTGAATGGTGAGGTCTTCTTCCCGGGCGGTGGAGGAATCTGAGGATTTCGTGCAATCAGAAGCTTACCATGTGACAGGCTGAGTCACGTGACTCAATCAAATAAAGAAGAAATGGAGCCGCACTCAAGGCTTCTGACAGTGGATATTTATTCAGTCTTCATACGACAGGTTGTGCACAGCGGATGGGAGGACGGGGGGTACTACGTCGTTTCGCGCCCTGTCTTGGCGCTTCAGCAGGTACAATCCTGCTGAAGCGCCAAGACAGGGCGCGAAACGACGTAGTACCCCCCGTCCTCCCATCCGCTGTGCACAACCTGTCGTATGAAGACTGAATAAATATCCACTGCCAGAAGCCTTGAGTGCGGCTCCATTTCTTCTTTATTTGATTGAATACGCTGTGACGCACCTGCTGGCAGCAAGCACCGAGACGAGGCAAGTGTTACAACAGGAAGCTCATCCTCCACCCCTCCAGGTCGTGAATTCATGTTCCGCTAACGCTGCAGTGAGATCCCCAAAGAAAAAGGGGAATGCTGGAAAGGTTGGTGCTGGCCCAGACCTCTCTTCAAAACGTGAGTCACGTGACTGGTCACATGGGGTAGCTCAGGTCCTTCAGTAATTTCTCCCGGTGCCCGGAATAAAGAAATCACTGGGGATCACTGGGATTGCTGTGGGATGCCAAGTATTGGTGCATTCTTCTTTTGAAAACCTCAGGAAAAAAGCACCACAAACACACTGTAGGAATACCCATCAATTTGTGGTGCTTTTTACACAGCACTCAGAACCCAAAAATGCACATGTGGGCATAGCTTTTTGTAAATCACATTGACTTTCATTACAAAGTTGTAGGTCATGCGTTTTTGGTGCAAAAAAAGAAGCAATAAATAAAAATGCAGCCAAAACTCACAGTGTGCACTTAGCCTTAGTCATGTGCAATTTTTAAGGCCCAGTCACACACACAGATATTTGTGCAGAGATTGCTCGCAGATCTCCGGTTGCAGTGACATCATGGACACATTGTTCTATTCGTACACGGCCACAAAATGGAGCAATGTGTCCATGATGTCACTGCAACCGGAGATCTGCGAACAATCTCTGCACAAATATCTGTGTGTGTAAGTGGGCCTTTAGTCATCTCTACTAGAAGTAATGTTCTACATGCACGCGAAAAACCAAGAGGAAGTGTATAATAATACAAACTACTGAGCGGTGTCCATTACACTGCTGCATTTGGTTTCCTGCCAGTTGCTATTTTGCTATGTCTTTGACATTTGGAACAACTGTCTCAGCAAAATCTGGGCTTCTTCTTGAATATGTTAATACTAATCTCCAGCCAATTGTCCTTTTATCCTTATATCCTTGTAATTAGGAATGAAATTTTGAATGTTTACAAAAACTAAGTCCAAGAAAACAGATTCTGGTGCAGTCAATCCCGTAGGGGAAATATTAGTTTCTTATTTACTGTACATGAACTGAGCAAAATGTACATTTCATGTCCTTAATAGATTGGTCAGTGAATTAGGTATTCAGAAGTTGTAAGGTTTTTCTCTAAGAATTTTCTTTTCTAAGAATTTGCTCTGAGTCTGACTGTTGAAAACCCTGGTGATATGTTGGTTTGGAATTAAACAACGAAGGACTCTGAGCTCCTTAGATATTTAGACGTTATTCCAATGATTAATTTGGCAGATTCATAGTATAGCAAAAGCAACGTATTCGAATGCAAGCAGGTGTTCTTAGGCCGGCTTCACATCACGTTTTTTTTGGGTCCTTGGCTGTCCGGTGTGAACCTGACAGCCCCGGACCCAATTTTGGACATAATGTAGCCCTATGGTGCCGGTTAAGGCCGGATGGCAGTGATTTGCCGTCCGGTTTTGTCCATGTCTAGCAGCATCAGGCTGCTTTCGATTTTTGTATCCAGGGTAAAAAGTTAAACAAAACCAGATCCACCCGGATCCTCCCGACTCCGGCACGATCCGGCACCCAATGACATGGGAGTCTACAGGCGTCAGATAGCGCCGGACCCAACAGAAAATCTGTCCGGTGCTGAAAATCCGCCGGGTACTGAAGCTCGGTGCCAGCTGGCGCTGAACTTCAACACCTGGAGATCTCCTGGCTGAGATTTCAGAACTGCGGCTAGCTCCCCACTAGCCGCAATTTAGAAATTTCAGGACTGGACAGTGGCACCAGCCACGCAGTGCCGAATCCGGGAGAAAACAGGACTGGAGGGCATATTTGCCCTCTGGTTCTGTTTGTCCGGAGCTTTCAGGTTGTGTCGAGTGCATCCAGCAAAACACCGGACACAGACTAACAGCTCCAAAACTGTGGTGTGAAGCCGGCCTTAGTCAAAAGCACAATACTTTGCTTATTGGTCAAACATTGTTTTTAGTATTTCACAAAAACCATCCAAATGAAACTAAAACTAGAGTTGACCTTTGCTGGAGTTTCCTATTTGGATTGAAAGAGTGGAGTGCCACTTTTTAAGTTTTTTTTTATTCCATAGTGAATTACAGAGAGAAAGGTTTTTCAATAAAGACCAAATCTCCACACCAATGGATTTTAAAAAAAAATGGGGGGATAACCGCGATGCAATTTTCAATAATGACACTTAATTGGAGTCTTCAGTTGTTATTTATTCCATCATGCATAGTGACAGCACAATGTCAGGCTCCTATGTGCTCATCACTCCCTCCCTGCTGTGTCTCTGGCTTTTTAGGCTGCCTTCACAATAGCGTTCTGCGGAGGGGAATCGCCATGTGTGCGCAGCGGCCGCCAGCTCCTATCTTTATAATGGGAGCGCACGGTGCTGTGCTTGCCAGCGCATGACCGTGCGCACCCATTCACTCCCATATGTGATCTGTGCGCAGGCGGATGCCTGCGCACAAATCACACAGTCTCATCCACACCAGGGACGCGACATGTTGCGTCCCTGGTGCGGGCGAGAGTGTGTGATCTGTGCGCAGACATCCGCCTGCGCACAGATCACATATGGGAATGATTGGGTGCGTACGGACATGTGCTGGCAAGCGCAGCACTGTGCGCTCCCATTATAAATATAGGAGCTCGCGGCCGCTGCGGTCACATTGCGGACCCCTCCGCAGAACGCTGCGGAGGGGTCCGCAAATGTGAACCCAGCCTTACTGCTTCTTCTCTGGCTGTATGTGATCCAATCACCGGAGAACAAGATAAGGCCCCACACCCTCCAGTCCGCGTGTCATCAGTCTCCTCACAGTCACAGATTTATGACTGTGATGAGCTGTGCTTGGGATGCACAGAAAGAAGGGAGCGGGGTCTTCTGTCCTCCAGTGACCGGATCACATACAGCCAGAGAAGAAGCAGTGAGAAGACATTTTTGGGATGTAACATGAAAAACTGTGAAAAGTTCAAAACACTATGTCAGGAAATCTTTATTTAAACTGAAGTTATGTTTTTGACTCAACATGCCATTTAAGTGATATTCTTCAAAATCTGTGCTTGGCACTATGCGGGTGTTCTTTGACCTTACCCTGCACCTGCACATTACAGTGCCCTCAGCAGGGTAGAGAGAAGTGCACTTTCGCAGGGGCACAATGGAGTCAGTTTGTGGATGATGCAGGATGGATCAGAAGAGAACGAGGACGGTGATCACAAGAATCTTAGAATCATTGAATGGTCGAGTTGGAAGGGACCTCCTGCGTCATTATCTACAACCCTCTGCTCAAAGCAGATTCACTAAATCATTCCGGACAGATGTCTGTTCAGCCTCTGTGTGAAGACTTTGAAGAGGAACGCACCGTCTCTCGTAGCCGCCTGTTCCACTCGTTGATCACCCTCACTATCAAAAAGATTTTTCTAATAACTAATTGTGTCTCCTCCCTTTCAGTTTCATCCTATCGCTTCTAGCGTTTCCTTGTCCAAATGAGAATAAAGCTGATCCCTCTACAGTGTGACAGCCCTTGAGGTATTTGACAGGAGAAGGTGTCGGATCATAACCAGCGATGCTCATCAGACCGGACTGTACCACAGGTAAGTATATTAAAAGATATTTTATATGTCACACAGATTGGCCTGGAGAATTATATAGAGAATTTTAGAATGTATATAAAGGCTTACTGCTGGTGGTCCCAGCTTATAGGAGAAAAGCCTAGTGACATGTTCACTTTAAAGATGTAGTTCAGAAATAAAAGGGTCTAGTTTATTTTTTACAGAAAGAGCGCAAAATCTGAGTCTGGTATAAAACCGCATCTGAACAAAAAACTCAAAGACCTACGATGAGCTTTAATTGGAAGAAACCTCTTTATAGGCTCTTTAAACACAATCTACCTAAATAATACCACCACTGTTAAAGCTCTCCAACCGGCAAAAGTCAATTCAGGTCAGCAGTTAACTATCTTCTTCATGCCCTTCTCCGCACAACCTTCTAAATCATTAGTCCACTACATTTACGCTGATATTTAAATCTATGTTGTACAATTTCATTTCTCTATGCTTGTACATTTAAATGCCATTTTCTCGATTTAAAGTAATTTCCGTGAATGATCTTATTATCAATAAAAAGTGGTCGCAGTCTCGTAAGCGGCTGGAAGATACAGTAATCAGGAATGAACTTCTAACAACAATGACATAGGAGGACAGAAGCTCCCGAAGTATCACACAGCAAATGAAGTCGAAATGAAAGCTCCGCTACTAAGATCATTAGTTGGTGGTCATTTACTTTATAATGTTCACTTTGCCATTTATAGCACTAGGAAATCTAAAGTCAATGAGATACATGTCTTCATTCCCCTCAATATAACTAAGAAATACTTTTTGGTGCATAATTATGGAATTGTGCAGCCTATCATGGAATATCAATGATATTTTCAATAAGGCTAGGGTCAGATTATCGTTTCTAGACGTGCCACGTGGGTCACGATAACAACTTAGAATTTGCCAGCGATAACGCGGTGCTAACGCCATGTTAGCAACGCGTTAACGCTGCTTATGTTACCCGATGGGGATCCCTGAGGAAGGTGCCAGGAGGGCACCGAAACGCGTAGGAGGCAGGAGGAAATAAAGTATTTCGTGGAAGTTCCATCTTCACGTGTTTTCTTTGGATTGGATAATCGTGGCAGCGCGGACTGTTGAGACACCATTTTCCCTATCATCTGAGTCATTTAGCATGCAATTCAATGCTGAAAATCTTGTAATTACTCAAAATGTACTCAGGAGGGAGAGAGAATCCAACTAAATATAACGGCTTACATTCTATAGGATAAATAGAAAGAGAGAAAGGAGCCCGCTGACCATAAGAGCTTACACTCTACAGGGGAGCGAGGACTATGCTAACCATAAGAGATACAGAATCCTGGACAAAGTGCCTCAGTGTCCGCGCTGCTGCTCCGAGACCAAAGACACACAGACACGGGAATGTCTGGATCAGCTACAGCCTTTATTTTCCGACGCGTTTCGGAGCCTCCTCCCGAGCTCCTTCCTCAGGGAACGATGTTCCCTGAGGAAGGAGCTCGGGAGGAGGCTCCGAAACGCGTCGGAAAATAAAGGCTGTAGCTGATCCAGACATTCCCGTGTCTGTGTGTCTTTGGTCTCGGAGCAGCAGCAGTGCCTCAGTGTCCGCGCTGCTGCTCCGAGACCAAAGACACACAGACACGGGAATGTCTGGATCAGCTACAGCCTTTATTTTCCGACGCGTTTCGGAGCCTCCTCCGAGCTCCTTCCTCAGGGAACGATGTTCCCTGAGGAAGGAGCTCGGGAGGAGGCTCCGAAACGCGTCGGAAAATAAAGGCTGTAGCTGATCCAGACATTCCCGTGTCTGTGTGTCTTTGGTCTCGGAGCAGCAGCGCGGACACTGAGGCACTTTGTCCAGGATTCTGTATTACAACCACGGTCACCGTTGGGAGTGCGGTCCCTGCAGCAGCTGCTTGTACGCTATTCTACCAGTTGTGGGTTTCACAACTGACAAAGGTGAGCAATTCCACATCGATAAGCGACAGTGTATCATTGAGATAAGACCTATTGCGCATTCTTTTCGTTCACACAACCATAAGAGATAACACTCTATAGGAGAGAGAGGATCCCACTGACCATAAGAGCTTACATTCTACAGGAGAGAGAAAACTCCACTAACCGTAATAGCTTACACTCTACAGAGAAGAGATAGCAACAACATATTCACCATAAGGGAGTACACTGTACAAGAGAAAGAGAGAGGACCTTACTTACCAAAAGAGCTTATACTGTACAGGAGAGAGAGAGAGAGAGAGAGAGAGAGAGCAGCCCTGCTGATCAGTAGAGCTTACAATGTACAGAAGAGAGAGAGAGGATCCCGCTGACCAGAAAAGCTTACACTCTGTGAGAGAGAGAGGGGACCAGAAGAGCTTATACTGTACAGGAGAGAGAGATGAACCTGCTGACCGTGAGAGCTTACAGTCTACAGGAGAGAGGGGGAGGACACCACTGACCATAAGAGCTTACATGCTACAGGAAAGATAATGACACAGCTGACCATAAGAGCTTACACTCTGCAGGAGAGAAAGGACACCACTGACCATAAGAGGTTACACTCTAAAGGAGAGAGAGAGGACCCTGCTGACCATAAAAGCTTTACACTGTACAGGTGAGAGAGAAAGAACCCTGCTGGCACTAAGATATGAACTGCACAGGAGAGAGAGAGAGAGAGGACCCTGCTGCCCATAAGAGTTTCCACTCTAAAGAAAGGGAAGGACCCAGATGATGATAAGAGATCACTCGGATCAGATCAGCACTTGGATGAGGCATTATACTGTAGTGGTTGCATACGGTTAAACTAACAAACCCGGATATGGTCATACGTGTGTTTAATCTGAACACAAGTGTGATACCAGCCTAATTCTGTATATTTCGTGATCAGTACACAATCCATTTTAATAATTTTGTTAAAAAGCTTTTAAACAGAAGCAAGTATTAAAATTAGTAAATAATTTCAGAAGCAGGGAACTGTTGATCAAGGCCAGTTTGGATGAAGAAATGAAACAGAATAAAATCGAAGAAGAGAGAATAAAATAATTTATAGATAGAAGATAACAAAGCTCAGGGGTGCGAGTTCAATATGGAAGGATTCAATATTCTGCCTTTTTTTATTCTCGTATTTGGCTGTATTATAAAGAGGCACAAAAAGATCCTAGAAGTATCAAAACCATCTAGCGCATCTTGGCTATAATTTGGTATGTCGATATTTTCTGTAGTATTCTAACAAAATACAACAGAAAAAAAAATGCTTGGTGTATTCCATGAAACCCAATATATGTAAAAAGGTAGAAATACTGCTTGCAGGAAAGCATATCTCTGCACACACAGAGCTTTGTAGCCTGCAGTGATGTCATGCGTCTCCATAGCAGGCATGATAATGTCAGCTACCAGGCACTGCGTAAGCTACAGAGGAGGATGCTGCTTGACGTGGGAGCGGGGAAAGGTGAGTAGAATTTATTTTTAGGGGAGGAGTGCGTTAGGGGCAGAATGGGGACTATATACACAAGGAAGGGGTCAAAGATAGGGACATATATGACTTGAAGGGACCACTGCAAAGTGTTCCGTTTCTCTGATTTTTCTCTTTATAGGTATATTTTTGAGTTAAATGTACATTGTTCTTTTATTCTATAATCTACTGACAACATGTCTCCAAAATTGAAAGCTAAAAATGTTGTATATATTTGCAGCAAATGAGAAATTGACAAAATAATAAAAAAGAAACATCAGACCTCAAATAATGCAAAGAAAACAAGTTAATATTCTTTTAGAAACAACAATATTAATATTTTAACTCAGGAAGAGTTCAGAAATCAATATTTGGTGGAATAACCATGATTTTTAATCTCAGCTTTCATGCGTCTTGGCCACTTTCCACCAGTCTTGCACATTGCTTTTGGGTGACCTTATGCCGCTCCTGGCACAAAAATGTAAGCAGTTCTTTGTTTGATGGCTTGTGACTATCCATTTTCTCTTGATTACATTCCAGAGGTTTTCAAAGGGGTCCAGGTCTGGAGATTGGACTGGCCATGACAGGGTCTTGATGTAATGCTCCTTCATCCACACATTGATTGACCTAGCTGTGTGGCATGGGGCATTATCCTGCTGGGTAAACCAGTCCTCAGAGTTGGGGAACATTGCCTGAGCAGAATCAAGCAAGTGTTTTTCAAGGATAACCTTGTATGCGGCTTGATTCATACGTACTTCGCAAAGATTAACCTGCCCAATTCCAGCCTTGCAGAAGCATCCCCAGTAGTGATGGGCGAGTCCTAAATTACTCGGAACCGCTTGACTCTAGTGAGTACGAGCCCGGGACTCACTACTCGTTGCGAGTCTAGCGAGTCCAATGTTAATGAATGGGGAAGCGAGTAATAGCGAGCAATGTGCGATTTACAAATTGCAGATGTGTCTCGGAAGCTTCAGGCTCTATCTGCTAGGACTTGTTACTCTGCGAGTTTCCCAGCGTTTACTCGCACAGTAACCAGCCCAATGCAAATCAATGGCAATCCTAGTTTTGTCAGAGACTCGCTACTGTGCCAGTGATAGCAGGGAAACTCGCAGAGTAAGAGCTGTCTGCTCTGTGCAGCTCCAGGGTCCTAGAGCCCGCCTGCTGCCTGATGTAGCAGAGCTGAGATTGTTCTCAGTCTGCTCATTCCCTGTGCATAGACATCTATATCTATGCACAGGGGATGTAGCAGAGAGGACATCGCATTTTGGACTACGTCGGACGGAAGAGGGTTTTTTTAATTAAAAATGGAGTCCCTAATGGCTTTTTTATTTTATTTCTAATAAAAAATTTTCTCTGTGTTGTGTTTTTTTAACCCTTTATTGGAGATTCTTAGTGGCCGGGTCAAACCTGGCCTGACATTAAGAATCTCGGACTTAATACCAGCTTGTATAACAAAGCTGGTATTAACCCCTTTATTACCCAGCGTGCCACCACCACCAGAGCCGCTGGAAGAGCGGGGTTCAGCGCCAGAGGATGGCACTTCAATGAACGCGCCATCTTCTGGGGCGGCTGCGGGCTGCAATTTGCAGCGGGGGGTGCCTAGAAAGCTTGGGATTCCAGCCCCCAGCTGCTTAGCTGTACCTGGCTAGACATAGAAATTGCGCGGAGCCCCACGCATTTTTTTTTTATTATTTCATGAAATTCATGAAATAATGAAAAAAGAGGGCTTGCCTATATTCTTGTGTCCGGCCAGGTACAAATAGGCACCTGGGGGTTGGGGGCAGCCCGTCGCTGCCTGCTGGATCCGGCTGGTTCCAGAAATACGGTGAAGCCTACGTAATTTTTTTTCTGAAAAATCAATAAAACAATCCTAAAAAAGGGACTGCCTCTTTATTAACCCCTCGCCCATGGTGCAGGGGTTAATAAAGATGCAGTCCCTTTTATTTACAATGTTTAATGGGATTGCGAGATAAAAGAATGTGCGAGTTGCTTGCGATGTTCTCGGAAGCCAGGCTATCAGCTAGGAGCGTACCTGCGCAGTCTCCCAGCGTTTGTACTCGCCAGTAACACAATGAATCAATGGAGACCTGTTTTTGTCATGAACTGTACTAGTGCAGTGAGGCTCGGACAATTCTGCATAGGTAAGCTAGTCAGCTCTGGATCGCATCCAGGGCCTAAGCCTGCCCGCTGCCTGATTGTAGCAGAGCGAGATTGTTCTTGAGCGCCATCCCTGGATGAACCCGCTTTCCAGCGCACAGGGGATGTAGCAGGATAGGGAATCCACTTTTGATACGTCGGTATCGGAAAGTAGGGTTTGGCCTAATTAAAAAGGGTAAAAAACACCTAATGGCATTTTTTTATTTAAATAAAAAATTTTACTCTTGGGTTTTTATTAAATCCTTATGAATCTTAGTCCAAAACCTGTGCCCTCTGTACATTAAGATCTGGTCTTATCACAGTGATATACAAGCTGGATTAACATTACCAGCGTGCTGCTACCACCAGGCATGAGAGCGGGTCAGCGCCATGGATGGCACTTCAATGAACGCGCTCTTCGGGGCCTGCGGTGAATTTGCCTGCTATCACTGGCACAGTAGCGAGTCCAATGCAAGTCAATGGCAATCCTAGTTTTGTCAAAGTCTCTGACAAAACTAGGATTGCCATTGATTTGCATTGGACTCGTTACTGTGCGAGTAAACGCTGGGAAACTCGCAGAGTTCTGAGTCCTGCGAGTCCCTTACTACTAGTAACGAGATTCGCCCATCCCTAATCCCCAGATCATCAGCGATCCTCCACCAAATTTCACAGTGGGTGCAAGACATTGACTTGTACGCCTCTCCAGGTCTCCATCTAACCATTAGATAACCAGGTGTTGGGCAAAGCTGAAAATTAGACTCATTAGAGAAGATTACCTTACTTCAGTCCTTTATGGTCCAATCCTTATGGTCTTTGGCAAACGTCAGCTTGGCTCTCCTTTTCTTCTCATTGATGAAAGGCTTTTTTCTAACTTTACTTGACTTGAGCCCTGCCTCTAGGAGCCTGTTACCAACTGTTCTTGCCGTGCACTTCACCCCAGCTGCAATTTGCCATTCCTTTTGTAGGTCACTTGATGTCATCCTGTGGTTGCTGAGTGACATTCATACAAGATGTTGGTCATCCCGGTCAGTGGAGAGTCGCATTCACCCTCTGCCGGTCTGAAGCTTTGTTTTCCCCAATGTCTGCTGCTTGACCTTGTTGTAATGGACTACCATCTTTGAAATTTTAAGGATGGAGGCAGCATGACACTCACTGTATCCCTCTGCTAGTAAATCCAGAATTGAGCCTTCTTTTCCTCATTCAAGACTTTTCTTTTCAACTCCTTTGGCATGGATAAAAGTTATGTTTTCATTTAAATTACCTTTGGGCTGTTCCTAGCACTTGTTTTGCCATCCAGCTTGTCTTACTGCAAGAGGACTGTGAACGACCACAGCACTGTTTTTTATACTTTCCCTCGTTAAAAAGATTTGGTTTAGGTGATCACTAATCAAAATCACATTAAGTAGAATGAGGTGACTTTGGATGGAATTCAACTGATATGGAATGGAATGGCTGTCCGACATGTAGAGATCTTTAGAAAACTGTGCAGTGGTCTCTTAATTTTTGCCAGTGCTGTGTATACCAGGAAAGCAAGTAAGATACATAAATGTATACATATAAAGGATAGGGGACGTATATACTGGAATGGGGACATATTTACCATGTAGTGGCCAGGAAGGAAGGCATACATACCAGGATGGGGGAATAAATAGCAGGATAAGGCCTAGGATAGGGGACTATATATCAGGATGGGGGACATATTTACCAGGAAGAGGCCCAGGAAGGAAGGCTTATATACAGGATGGGGGAATAAATAGCAGGTTAAGGCCTAGGATAGGGGACTATATATCAGGATGGGGGACATATTTACCAGGAAGAGGCCCAGGAGGGAAGGCTTATATACCAGGATGGGGGTACAAATAGCAGGATAAGGCCTAGGATAGGGGACATATATACCAGGATGGAGGACAGTAAACCAGTAAGGTATCCCAGGATGGGCAACATTACTAGATAATGAAAGAGGAAGGAAGAGCAACACATATGTCTTTATAGGATTTGGAATGCTACAAGAGCTTATAGAGGTAAACAACATGGGGGGGGGGAGGACCAAAGTTTGTCGCAGAGCCCATAAGATTATAGTTACAACACTTCATTTAGTCCTCCATATTCATGAGCTCTGTATATCTCCGCCCAACCTCTGATTGGCATATTTCTGCCTATGCACAGTAGTGACACAAAGCTGCCAATCAGTCAGAAAACTAGTAGAGAAAACTGTGGTATCAAAATTGCAGCAGGTAGCCCAGTAAGGGATGCTCATCATGCTGCTCTCAGATGGGGTAACAAAACCTTGGTGACATACTCGCTTTAATACCAAACTATGAATATGGACTTTCAACAAGCCGACAATTCTATGAGAAAATATTTATGGCACAGTACCAGTTACAGATTCTCTTTCTACATCGTAATGTACATTTATACACAGAACATATCAAGTAGAAAAATCATATATTTTCTATTTTCTGTGCTCACCTGAGCAGTGAGGTAACGATGCGCTCCATTGCCCGTTTAACTGACAGGTCCTTGTAGAATGGCCTATTAAGGTTCTTCTTCCAGTGCAAGAATAATGAACAGTAGATCCAAATGTAAACTTCTCCCCAGAAATAATTGCATTTGGAGGAACTCCGGGATGACCACAGTCAATCACTGTAAACAGAGATGACAAGTTTAATTCCAGTATGTAGCATCTCGAAAAAGCTCCGTAGGATTATAGTTTCTTTATTACGTTGGAGGCTTTTGTAATACTATGGATTTGGGGTAAATAGAATAAAGTTCAGGTCTGTGCACTTTCTATCTTGCATTCTCAAACTGATCTTTTTCAAAAAAAAAAAAATTTCTAATCACAATTTATTGTGACCTATATAATATCCCCATAGTCCCTTCAACAGTGGAAAACTAGCACCTTCCATGAGAAGACCTCATATCCCAATATTACAACAAGAGAGTAGAGGGTGTCCAGTGGATCAGGCCTAATTCTGTGTTATCTCATTTGGTGTCAAAGAAATATTAAGAGTCTTATATGCTCAGATACAGAGCGTAACTGCAACAAGTGCAGGGGTTGCAATCGCATTTGGGCCCTGGAGCCCATGGGGCCCCAAAAGTGCTTTTGGCCTATAGAAAAAACTAGTGCTTATAAAGATTTGCTGTAATTAGGGGCAAAAAAAAACCTCACCACATTTGGCCACTTATAGATATCCATTGCATTTAGCAGGACACTGCCAGCCACCCTCAGAGGCGACTCATATCTCCCAACACTGATGCTCAATCCCCTACAACCCTGGCATGGGGGCAATTGTAGTATCTGCGACCAGCCATGCCACAAGGAGGAGACTGGTAGTATTACTGGACACAACGTCACGTCAGGGAGGCAGCCACTCCAGACCATGTGAATCATAGTGTCAGAACACAGCCTATTAATGACACCCATCTGTTAAACGAGCCCCCCTAGAGGGCCCAGCCTCAAACTGTAGAAGGATAAAAAAAAATGCAATAAACACTATAGATGAACAGTGAGGAGTTGGTTGATATTTTGGACCAAAAAGATACTTCAGAAGGGGGCTATGAGCTTATGTTATTTTGGTCCAAAATATCAACCAACTCCTCACTGTTCATCTATAGTGTTTATTGCATTTTTTATCCTTCTGCAGTTTGAGGCTGGGCCCTCTAGTGGGCGTCAGTCACTTGTGTTGCATATTTTGGTACAAAGCAGCCCGCCTTGTTTAACAGCTGGGTGTCATTAACAGGCTGTGCTCTGACACTATGCTTCACATGGTCTGGAGGGGACTGCCTCCCTGTGGTGATCTCGTGTCTGGTGATACCACCGGTCTCCTCCTTGTGGCATGGCTGGTCGCAGATGCTATGATCGCCCCCATGCAATGGGTGTAGGAAATTGAGCATCGTTGTTGGGAGATATGAGTTGCCTGTGAGGGCGTCCTATATAGACCATAAAGAGTTTTTCCACTACAAAAGTAACCCTTTCTTTTGTCCTAACCCTTCCTAACTAACACTTTCCCAATATACTTCTGCTACCTACTCTGCTCCTGTATGCTTATTTCTTAGTGGCTCGTAAATACCTTCATTGTTGTAGCTTTGATCCTTTCGGATCCGGAGACCGGATTTGGACAAACTGAGCAGGACATGTCACTGGTTGGGGCTGAGAGGAGAGTGAAGTGTGATCTACGCATGTGTGTCTGGACTGCTGTCACTCAAAGAGAAGCAGTCTCACCCCCACCGGTAACGGACCCTGCTCTGTTGGTCTGATTCCAGTCTCCAGATTGGAAGGATCAAAGCTACAACATCAATAAAGCTATTTACGATCCTCAGAGAGATAAGCTTACAGGAAGAGGGTAGGTAGAAGAAGTATATTGTGAAAGTGTCAGCTAGGAATAGTTATGACAAAATAAAGGGGGTCACATTAGTAGTTGAAAACCTCTTTAAGTCATCAAGGAAAGCTGACAGATGTCCACTCTGGAGCCCAAAGAATTGTGACTACAGTTCTAAACTATAAAACAGACTTAGTGATATAATCAGTTCCAGATAAGCAAGGCAATATAGTTAAAACTTTCTCAACTTTTTTATGTTGATGGATCCAAGCAATAAATTATATGCTTTCAACCCTGCATTCCTTAAAGGGTATGTATAATCAGAAAATTGCATATTCATAAATTAGATTTTGTGTTCATTCTGTTTTGTAACAAAAAATGCAATGTATTTTTCACATTGCAATCAATATTTTTTTCTTTTAAATATATAGTAACCTTGCAATTGTTATACTGGCCAATGAGGCTCTTTTAGGCTCATACTTCATGTTTATAATAGAAACCTTTTCAGGAGTTTCACTATCATCACAGCCAGGATTAAAATGACTGATAACACCTATACAGTAGATAACACAGGATCCACCATTCACAATAGGTGATATCACAGCTCACCTCCTCCTCCTGTACAATGACTGAAAACACCTCTATATAAAGTAGATAACACAGGATCCACCATTCACAATAGGTGATATCACAGCTCACCTCCTCCTCCTGTACAATGACTGAAAACACCTCTATATAAGTAGATAACACAGGATCCACCATTCACAATAGGTGATGTCACAGCTCACCTCCTCCTCCTCCCCTACAATGACTGATAACACCTCTATATACAGTAGATAACACATGATCCCCATTCACAATAGGTGATGTCACAGCTCACCTCCTCCTCTACAATGACTGATAACACCTCTATATACAGTAGATAACACAGGATCCATCATTCACAATAGGTGATATCACAGCTCACCTCCTCCTCCTGTACAATGACTGATAACACCTCTATATACAGAGATAACACAGGATCCACCATTCACAATAGGCGATATCACAGCTCACCTCCTCCTGTACAATGACTGATAACACCTCTATACACAGTAGATAACACAGGATCCACCATTCACAATAGGTGATATCAAAGCTCACCTCCTCCTGTACAATGACTGATAACACCTCTATATACAGTAGATAACACATGATCCACCATTCACAATAGGTGATATCAAAGCTCACCTCCCCTGTACAATGACTGATAACACCTCTATATACAGGAGATAACACAGGATCCACCATTCACAATAGGTGATGTCACAGATCACCTCCTCCTCTTGTACAATGACTGACAACACCTCTATATACAGTAGATAACACAGGACCCACCATTCACAATAGGTGATATCACAGCTCACCTCCTCCTTCTGTACAATGACTGATAACACCTCTATATACAGTAGATAACACAGGATCTACCATTCACAATAGGTGAAATCACAGCTCACCTCCTCCTCCTGTACAATGACTGATAACACCTCTATATACAGTAGATAACACAGGATCCTCCATTCACAATAGGTGAAATCACAGCTCACCTCTTCCTCCTGTACAATGACTGATAACACCTCTATATACAGTAGATAACACAGGATCCACCATTCAGAATAGATGATGTCACAGCTCATCACCTCCTCCTGTACAATGACAAATAACACCTCTATATTCGTCTAATAACAGAGGATCCACCATTCACAATATGAATGTCATAGCTCAGCCTGCACCCCTCCCTATCCAATTTTGCACACGCTCATTAGATGCTTTAATATAAATTATATGCTCTGGGTCACTCTTTTGCTGCTAATGTATATGTGAATATCCTGAGAAAACAGAAATTATGAGTCTATAATATCCATAGTAGTAACTTGATGCAAAAAGTAGGTCATTTTCTTACGACACGTTCCCTTTAAAAGCTGATAAGCTGAATTACTGAATAGCAGGTAAGTTCTCCAAATCTACTTAAAATAGTTTTATCTCATTAATCATCAGTTTTAATGAGCTGCAGACTTTCACTTACTGATACATTCTGGAAGGGACTTGTCCCACTGCCCATTTGGCTGACAGACGAGCACAGACGATCCAAACAAATAATATCCTGGATTGCAGTCATAAAACACCACCGTTCCATAGGTGAAGTTTCCGTGTTCTATTTTACTTTCCCGGATGGAGTTTTCTGGAATCCCGGGATCAGTACAGTTGACAACTGCATGTAAAATGTAAATCATTAGCAGAAAACGGTAGCAGGTGAAAAAGTGATTTATGCATGATAGAACCCTGATGTATACAGATATCTATATATTGTAATATAACAGGTAATGTGAAACGTAAAGGAAGACCACATCGCTCTCATGGGGCACTTAGACAGAGGACCCCAATTACATGATGTTTAAGGTGCTTGGCAGTGTTTAGAACTCCCAAAGGAGGTTACAGGTTCTCTTTAAAGAAGGAGAAAAGCATGCATTAATAGCACCAGCAACTTCCTAATAATAAAGAAAAATGAAGCCTGCATTTCCAAGAAATATTACAAAATACTTTTGTTGAAAATATACATACAATACAGGTTCAATTTTTAAAAACTCATGACCAATCTCATAACAAAACAGCGCCAGCCAGTAGGATCTGGAGAACAGGACTTTTACGACAAGGCCCCAAGCCTAGAAGGTAACAAGTGAGGCCTTCAACCCCTACCTTTTTGGCTGGGGGCCTTCTCGCTAAACTCCTGTCCTCTGGATCCTTTCTGCTGGGGCCGCTTCGTTCTAATATTGGTCTCTAGTCTCAGCGTTGTCCTGTTTTCTGTGTCTCAGTCAACATTTTACAATTATGCTATCTCATATGAACTGGTACATAAATGGAGTTGACTTTCCCATTCAGAGTTCCTAAGCATCTGAGAGCACAAATCTCTAATCTTGACACTACAGACGACCCCCCCCACCTCATCCTCTACGAGAAGAAGAGATGCAGATATGGAAGCATCTAGGAGCACAAGTCTCTACTCTTGCTGTAGTGGTCTGAACCCTCATACTCCCCCTCTATGAGGAGAATAGATATTGGATTGTTGAACTAGGCTGGGTTGTGCTGGAAATTGCAAGACCAGTGAGATTGAAATGAAACAGCAGAAGCTTGGACAGTGTCTGAGAATGCTCTGTAAGGCTGCCTTCAGACTTGCAGATGCATCTGCAGCGTTTTTCAGATGCATCTGCAAGCATCTGCATGCAGACGGCGGCCCCTATGTTTATAATGGAGCGCACGGCGGTCTGCAGATGCTTGCAGACCGCCGTGCGCTCTCATTGCCCGCCATTAGTGATCTGTGCACAGCGGATGCCTGCGCACAAATCACACACTCTCGCCCCCACCAGGGACGCGACATGCTGCATCCCGGGTGCGGATGCGGGACACCGGAAGGAGCAGATATCGTCCGCATCCGCACACCGAACGCAGCAAACGCTGCCAAACGCAGGCCACTATGCGTTCCTATGTTAAACATAGGAACGCAGTGCGCATGCATTTGAATGCGTATGGGAACGCAGCATAAGCTGCGTTCACATACGCAAATGTGAAGGCAGCCTAACATTGGAGTGTGCTGGAAGTTAGATGCCTGCTATCTCATGTCTAAGTTGTCACAGAGGGACTGATAAGTAAACTGTTGTTGATTAAGTGGAGGCCTCCATGTCAGTCTGAATTATCATCCCATCCTGGCCAGCGAAGTGAATGATAACATTCAGGACACACGACACAAGTCTACACACCCAGCCAGGACCATGACTTTCATGTAGCGTGCCGCGGCATCTGGAGTACCTTGCCCTGACTATTACCTGGCGCCAGTCTACATGAGGAAATATCCAGGCATGCAAACCCAACAGATGTTTAGAGGAATGTTTTTTCTCATATTTTACTCAAACAGATATCTAACCCAATTTGTTTCTCATCACTCCAATTAACCTGCCAACTAAATGAATTATAGATACCCATTCTTTAGTCATAAATCTGGCTGACCTATTTTAGAGTCGTGGGAGGTAAGAAGATTTCTTCTACAAAGGTGAAGCAAGTTCAATAGGCAAAGAAGGCCAATTTCAAACTCACTGCCCACGTACTTCTCACTTGACTCCATAACTATTCTTTAATTTCCATATCTTGGTTGAAATTTATTGCTAACCTCTGCCTGACACAGATGCATTCACAAGGTTATCTTGGAACCCCGCTCTGTTCTGCTTCCTTAATTGCTTTTGAGATTTATAGAATACTGATTGATAATATTTTTACTGGAGTCCAGGGAAATACACTCCAGAAAGATAGAAACACTTTGTCAAATAAGAAGTAAACTTGCTGTAAAAACTTGTCATTGATTAAGTGGTTATGACTGGTCTAGTAAGTAACAACCATGAAATATAAAGAACAGAGATGACAAATGTGACAAAAATATTAGGGGCCACATTAGAGTCTATTTACACTGAATTTGCATTGTGAGTCGGAGGTGTACTGTATATCAGGAGGATTTTCCGACAGATGCTTATACTATGAAGTATACTATGTACACAAAAGTACTGGAATTCCTACTTGTATGCCATTTCAAATCTGTAGGTATTAATAGGCGGTTGGTACCTCTTTGTGGCCATTTCCCCTTCTGGGATGACTTTCTACAAGATTTTGTGGTGTGCTCTTGAGAATTTTTGTCCATCTATGTAGCGGAATATTTGTAAGGTCAAAAACTGATGTTGTAGGCGAGAACCAGGCTTACAATCTCTGGTCTATTTATCCCAACGCTGTTGGATGAAGTTGATATCAGGCTTCTGTCAGGCCGTTCTTGATTTTCCCCATAAAAGCTCACTCAATTGTGTCTTTATGAATAGAGATGAGTGAACACCACAGTGTTCCAATTTGGATTTGTTAGCTGAATGTGTTCAAATAATTTGACGAACATTTGCCGAATTTTCCAAACAAGTTTCAAATCAATGGCATGCAACTTTCAAGGCATAGTAAACACCTTCAAACGTGTCCGAAAGCTGCCAAACACAGACAGACAAACACAGATCATCTGACCATGTCTCTGCTTCTTGCTAGCGCCAGTCCATCTTTGCATGCTCCGTCTTTGCATCTGTGCTGGCGGTTAAGTGACATGCGCGGTCAGCTGATCTGATCCCCATAATAGTCGCTTCACGTGACCAGATAGTGTCAACTGATCTGGTCACCTGATTTGATTACTTTGATGACCAGATCAGCTGCCCAGCATGTAAACACCGCCAGCTCTGCTTCAGGTGTGCAGTGACTTACGGTAATTACTAAGGTCACCGTTCAGGTAACAATGGTGGCTGCTAATCATAGCGGGTAAAATTGTTACCTAAGTGGTGGCCTCAGGTGACATCAGCAAGTCACTGCTTACAGACTGAGTTTGCAGCTCATTAATTTAGTGACTGGACGCAGTGGTGACAGGATGCTGTATTCTTCACCAAGTAGATATTGCATAGTATTGCATCTATCTATCTCACAGATACAAACAGTAAGGGTACCTTTACACGCCGCTACAACAAGGTGGAAACAACTGGGTGCTTCACGTGCACGAGCACGCACCAACGGTTACAAACGGTACCCGATACCGCCTTTCCACGCCGCTGCAAGGTGCTTTACAGAAGGTTGAATCTATCTCTGGATGCACCGTCGGGTGCCTAAAGTAACCTTCTGTAGAGCACCTTACTTCATTTACACGCTGTTACAGAAGGTAATATGGGAGGACATGGTGCAGCAGGGACAACACATAGGCGTGCCAGAATTGTGGATTACGAGAAGTTTGTATGCTGACAGGACAAAGCAATAGCATCATGATTGGGCAGCCAGCGCAGGAAGTCTGGCTAATACATGACGCTCGAGCAATTGTGTAGTGTGACTAGTCAGCTCCTTAAATATGCCGCCCTACGCAGCGACAACCAATCACAACGCAGGAGCTTCCACCAATGATCGCTGAAGGGGGGTGGTTTCCCGGAGGCTGTGTCACGCCCCGGGGAGTTATCTAGGTGATGAATAAACCTTACCCTACCGTATTTACACGCCGTTACCATCGGGTTCAAATCAACCTGTTTTAGAGCACTGCTCTGAAACAGGTGCCTCAAGTGATGGGTGGCAACAACCGCCTTTACCCCCGTTACCTAGGGTTGATTTGACAGTGCAAGATACATTTGTCTCATAAACCCGGTTGTTTCCACCCGGCTGTAGCGGCGTGTAAAGGTACCTTAAATAGGGCTTTTTTTTGGCGAATGACAGTAAAGTGCAGGTTTAAATGTTCACTTCAAAACATTGCCTTCATATAACATTCCCTCAATTTAATGGGGTGTCTGTGCAAAATTTCTTGATTGTAAATGTAACGGTGTGGACGCCTTTAGTGAACTTACACACACAGACACACACACACATACATACACTCATCTTTATATACACTATATACAAAATCTGATGACTACAGGTAATTACTTTAATATTATTTGGAACATATACTCCACTATGTTTAGGGGAATAAAATACCCAAAAATATGTTTCTTACCTTTACAGATGGGAGGTGGATGACTCCATTGCCGGTTGGCCTGACACTGCGCCCTTGTTGGTCCTTGCATAACATATCCCATGTTACAAGAGAATGTCACAACATCATTGTAATTAAAACCGTTGCCACTTGTTCTTCCGTAGATTGGACTGCCTGGATGACCACAGCTAATAGCTGCCAAGTTTATGGGACACAGAATGAAAAGTATGTGTTAATAATTAGTTGATAGTCAGTCCTGCAAACATAACAAAATGACTCCAATCTAACATCCAGCTATCTATCATTGATCTATCTATCTATCTATCTATCTATCTATCTATCTATCTATCTATCTTTCTATTATCAATCAACTATCTTTTAGAAATGAGCAATTCTAAACATAAGATGATAGATAGATAGATAGATAGATAGATAGATAGATAGATAGATACTGCAGTAATATTTACAAGATCTATAGAGTATTTCTATACCATGTTTTTGTATATTTACATCAATCTTCTGCCTTTATAGGCGTCAGTATCTCACAGCTGCAGACACCTATTACCGCTCTCCTTGCTGTTCGGCATAGCGGTTGCAGATACTGTGGTTTGCTATAATTGGATGTTGAAAAACACTACATTCACCCTTGCTGCCGCCAGCAATGACCCATGAGCAATTATTTCCCTTGCTCTATTCTTATTTCTATCCTGCAGATTTGGGAAGACTTGTTTGACAGAGATTCATTCTGGTTTAAAGATTATCGATAGAGAAACATGTTGTTCCCTGTGGTCTAATACCCTTTTCTCTCCTTAGTTTAACATGAAAACTAATGGAACCCTTGAGTGTTTCCATCTGATTACGACAGATACAGAACATGTATTTAGTAAAAACTGACAACCATTGATTAGAATGTTCTTGCAACCATGTGAGCATTAACTATGTCAGATTAGAAATTCCAATATCTGAATCATAAAGCAGTTACATATATTAAAGGAGTTTGTTAACATTAGTTTTGCAAACAAGACAGGTACTTTAAAGCCTCATTCCACTAAAACTTCCAAAAGTCATATCTGATTGCAGTTCAATCACATTATCTGCTGAGAAATACTAGTGTAAGAAGATGGACATACTGCCCATGTTCCCCTTTGAAGACACCAGTGTTATTGTTATAATGTGTAATGTGCACTGTGACCTGCATTAATTATGCTGAAGTGTATTTTGCTTGACTGTATACTAACATTAAGTTCATGTTTGGGACTAGCCAGAGAGATAAAGTAGCTAGAGAGTGACAAGAGTGAGGAAATAGTGGCAGTTTCATATTAGGAGGGCAGATAGGGCCCAGCTTGAAGTAGTGACAGACTTAAGGTCTGATTGGTGATCAAAGCCACGTAACAAATCATCCATCCAGAGAGTGAGCGGAGGCCAGGACGGTAAAGAAACATTACACAAAGTGAGTGCCCTGGGTGGGAGTTCCTTAAACATCATCAAGCTAGTGGATAAGTCTGGATATATTGGCAAACTAGTTCCTTTAAGAGGCAAGATAGGACAGGAAAATAAGGGCGGGGAAGATGACTTCCACTAACTGGACTGTTATACTAAGTTAGGTGGTGGTGAAGGAAGCAAGACTAGTAGAAGCAGGAAAAAGTAACGTAGAAAAAGTAAAGAGACTTTGTGTACAGATACTTTGAGTTGAAGAAGAAATGTACTTGAAGGTATCAACCACTATCTGCTATATAAAGTTGTCATCAAATGGCTGTTTAATAAAGCACTGCTTATAGAGAA
Organism: Allobates femoralis; assembly: GCA_033576535.1. NCBI lineage: Eukaryota > Metazoa > Chordata > Amphibia > Anura > Aromobatidae > Allobates > Allobates femoralis. The sequence goes on along the minus strand of JARQOC010000005.1, from coordinate 51,286,992 downwards.
CTGGTTGTGTAGCTCACCGAGTTTTAGAATATCTGGCCCTGGCCAGCCAGAGTCAATGGCATCATTCAGGCTGCAAAGGTGTATCGCCTCTGTAGCACAAATCCACACACCCAGCCAGAACTCTTTCCTTCATGTAACATGCAAGATCGTAAGAGATGACTACCTCGCCCACTGCTTTTGCCCCACGCCATGTTACACCTTCTTTTTTCACTTGTCATATATTCAGATGTGTGTGTGACATAACCAGTATAGAACCAGCTTAGGCTGGGGTCACAGTTGACATGAGTTTTTTTTAGTGATTTAACAAAACTCATGCGTTTTTTTCATGTCAGCATGAGTTTTGTAAGGTGTGTGATGGCTCCCTGCGTTTTTGGCTGCGTTTTTAAATCTGCACCACAAAATAGTGCATGTACTATTTTTTGGTGCGTTTTGAAAAACACAAGCGTTTTTGTAGAAAACGCATGCGTTTTTATAACATGGGCCCCTATGGAAAACGCATGCAAAAACGCATGTACAATTAGTACCATTTAGTACCATTCAAAAACGCATGCGTTTTCCATAGGAGACCATGTTAAAAAAACGCATGCGTTTTCTAAAGCGCTTGCGTTTTTTTAACATGGGCTCCTATGTAAAACGCATGCGTTTTTGAATGGTACTAATTGTACATGCGTTTTTGCATGCGTTTCCCATAAGGCCCAATATTAAAACGCATGCGTTTTTGGAAATGCATAGATTGAGCTATCTATCTATCTATCTATCTATCTATCTATCTATCTATCTATCTACACAAAAATGTTCACAGCAGCACACAATCACAACCAATCATGTGCATATATACATATAGACAGACAGACAGACGTAAAACACCTATGCGTTTGAGAAAAAAAATTAAAAACATGCGTTTTTTCAAAAAACTCAATTTTTGGATTGTTTTATATATTTATCTTTGCAAAGTAAGGTTCTTAGTACACATATTGGCTAATACCTGTTTGCCCATCAACCGCGGCAAGATGACCTTAGATCTGATTGGTCCCTGTCCTGCCATGTCACTCTTTCCTTGGACTTATCTAAGCACTCCCTTCAATGAAAGATCACTTGGGTTCAATGGGGGTACAGACTAAAGCTGTGGAGTCAGTAAGGCTAGTTTCACATTGCGATTTTTTCCTGTCCATAGGGATCCTACTTTTGCAGGACCCCACGGAGAGGAAAAGGATCACATCGGAGCTGACCTCCGGATGCCATTTTCTGTGTCCCGGTCCATGATTTTCATGTTCAGTACATACTCAGTTCGAGTCCGAGAGACAATCAGCTGTTTTCTCGGACTCGCGCTCCATAGGCCCCCATGTTAATGGCCGCAGATCGGGTCGGATCCGATTTGGTCCGATTTTGGGTACAGCAAAAAATCGGACACAATCGGATCCGACACAAATCGGATGGCAATAAGGACAAATCCGATCCGATCCGTTGCCCATAGGGATACAACAGACAGCCACGGATCCAAGAAAATTGCAATGTGAAAGCAGCCTAACTCTTTTATTGAAGTGAGTCCTCCCACTTTCCATAAAAATTATAAAAATGGTGGTTTAGCTAAGTCCAAAGAAAGAGTGACATTATAGGATAGGGGTTCTGGGGTCAAAGGTGTGTTACAGTCCGCGCTGCCCGATCATCCAAGGGATCACAGGGGAAACAGTGTTCCAAGTAAAACTTTCTTTATTCTTACAAACCGACGCGTTTCGGCGCCCAATCCTGGCACCGTCCTCAGGGTATGCCAGGATTGGGCGCCGAAACGCGTCGGTTTGTAAGAATAAAGAAAGTTTTACTTGGAACACTGTTTCCCCTGTGATCCCTTGGATGATCGGGCAGCGCGGACTGTAACACACCTTTGACCCCAGAACTCTTGAAGCAACCACGGCCCTGTGGAGGTGGAAGTCCAGCGGCAGCCTGCAATACTAAAACCAACGCTTTTATTCCAGTTGTGGGAGTCACAACTGGACCAGGTTAGTGCAAACCTGAATTCATCTATAAGTCCCTATTCTATACTGAGTGATAGGGCACTATTGCGCCTCTATTGTCTCCCCTTATATTTTATATAATTATAGGATAGGGACCCATCAGATCTAAGGTCATCTTGTTGCGGTTGATGGGCAAACAGGTATTAGCCAATTTGTGTACTAAGAACCTTACTTTACAAAGATAAATATATAAAAACAATCCAAAAATATTTTTAAAAAATGCATGTTCTTACATTTTTTTCTCAAATGCATTGGTGTTTCACATCTATCTATCTATCTATCTATCTATCTATCTATCTATCTATCTATCTATCTATCTATCTGTCTATCTATCTATCTATCTATATTAGTATGTCTATTTAAAGAAAAAAGAAGGCAGCACTCAAAAGTAAAGTTACAATAAGTGGACCTTTAATCCCCAATGCTGCACCATGAGGCAGGTCATGTTTTCAGGATTTCCTTAGCATTGCAAAGTGGTTGGAATCATCACCTTTCAATTATCACCTGTGCAATACTAAGGAAATTCTGAAAACTTGCGGCCCTTGAGGACTGGAGTTTGAGATCCCTGCTCTAATGTGACAGGTGCCATGGAGAGATGTATATATATATATATATATATATATATATATATATATATATATATATATCTTTGTTATTTATGAATATTTATTACCTGTTTGCTTTTTGTATCAATTTTTTTTTTTTATTGATTTTGTGATGCTCTCTTTTTATTCTTATTTATTTGTACTTTAAATACATTTTAGCAGTGAAATCCAGGACAAACAGTGTTAAGGTTTCTCTTTTTTGGCTGACAGCGATCAGTGTCAGTGCAGATTTATTGGGTGAATGGCCTTCTCAGAGTCTGTCCTCATGAATACTTTCATGAGACAGCTGTTGTACTGTAGTCACTGAATATCTCAAGAGAAGTCCAAATAAAATGAAAAACTGATTATCTGCTCAGCTGACAATTCTACATCCAGATACAGTAGATCTTCAGAATCCTAACACATTACAGTGCAACATAATCATCTATTATTCTAATAGGTGCCGGCCGGTGTCAGATAGATCATAATTATTTCTCCGTTGACAAACATTATTAAGAGGATTTTTGCCGGCAGTTTCTCGGTGTATGATAACTGGGAAGCAACAGACCTAGAAAATGCACCTTGATAAACAGACCGAGTCTAAATTATAGAGCAGGTGACAATTTTATGATCTGAAAAAGAAGAGATATATACATCAAGGGCGAGATAGGACAATCAAATGAGTCCCTGGTGCTCCGCGGTGGGGCTGCGGATATGTTTCATGCTGTTTCAAATTTGCACTGAATTCCGGTCACTCCTACTCATCTGTAACCATGCAACGCGGCAATCGTGAGATGGTGTATATAGATCTAAGCAGTGATAAATACATTGCGGCACAATACATATGATGCATTAGGATAATATTTTATATTAAAGCATTCTCATGGCTGCATTCTCCTAATTACCTCGTTCTGTGAGCTGCATTTATATACCAGTATATAGTTTACACATGCAGCCTGTTTCCAATATCCATCTATCAAATTCAAATTCATATTCAAAGAAGCTTTATTGGCAGGACTAAATACACATTAATGCTGCCAAAGCAAGTGTACAATAGGGAAAGGGACATTAGGGATGTTGGGTAGGGCTGTAGGGGGGTAGATGGGGGCACTTCAAGTGTGGGGACAGTAGGAGTGATGGATGGGGCAAATCCAGGGTGGGGACTATGGAAGTCCATGGCATATTATAGCAGGATATATGTTTTCACTTCCTCCTTTATAGTTAAGAAATCTGGGAAGAGATGTGATAGTCTCCTGAAGTGAGTGTCCCTCACTGCTGAGTATTTGGAGCATTGTAGCAGTAAGTGGGTTTCGTTCTGCAGTGTCTCCTGATCACAGAGTTGGCACAGTATTTCCTCTCTGGGTTTGTAGCTCTGCCTGTGTCGGCCGGATTCAATGGCCAGACTGTGGGCACTGAGTCTATATCGGCTCAGAATCTTGCCGTCTCTGGGGTCCGGGAGTTTCTCCAGATATGGGGCCAGTCTGTACTGTCTCTGTAGACTCTGGTACATGGTCAGTTTCTGTGAGATGATATCATTCTTCCAGTCACTGACATACCTCTCCTGGCCCATCTTCCTGATTCCATCTTTTGTCAGGTTGTTGTATTTGATGTTCTGGTCCAGGTGAACTTGGGTGGGTTGTTCCGAGGGTCCTGGTTTTTCTGGTTCACCTACATCTATCAGGGCTTTCAGATGATGGGAGCTTGGATTGCTCCTATGTAGGTGAGCCTGGAATGACAGCGCGGACTACAGAATCCTTAAGTGTAGAGGAAATCTGCCCATCTCAGCCCAACAGGCACTGTTGGAGGTGCTCTGATGGACCTGGAGAAGGTGCTAACAGAATTCCAGGTGGAATATTTCTGGAATCCTATCTTGACCAGTCTGGGTAGGTGTGAGGACCCCAGACTTCACAGAACGATTGAGCCAAGGATAGAGATGAAGATTTTTAACCAGACCCTTACTTGTGGCTTCAGATGATAGCGTTTCCTTTGGATGGCATAAATCATACGTGTTGATATAGGAATCCGGCTTGTGGATTGCTCTGTTCGAAGATTTGGCCAAGAAAATCACTCCAAGGACCTCGGATCTTAAGACAAAGATCTTTATTCCTCCATAGACTCGACGCCTTTCGTGTACCTACTGTACACTTCCTCAGGAGTTTAAGAATTACTCCTGAGAAAGTGTACAGTGGGTACACGAAACGCGTCGAGTGTGGAGTCTGTGGAGAAATAAAGATCTTTGTCTTAAGATCCGAGGTCCTTGAAGTGATTTTCTTGGCCAAATCTTCGAACAGCGCAATCTACAAGCCAGATTCCTATGTCAACGCATATGATTTTTACAACTCTTCTGGCTGATTGCTGCATTCGATAGGATCCATTTGTCTGGTTTATTAGTGGTTGTGTCACACACAACCTGACCAGGTGAGTGCGATCATACTAATAATTGACTGATTATATCGGATAAGACCCTATTGTGCGCTTCCTCTCCATTTATTATACTCTGGATGGCATAGAAGGTTTTGCAGGCCTTGTCTTTCAGGGTCTCTATGGCTTGTTTGAAACTCCCTGACCGGAAAATCTCCAGGCCCAGGTAGGTATATTTGTCTGTTCCTGAAAGGGCACAGTTGTTTAGGAAGGGTGCTGATCAGATCTTTTCTTTCTCTTCTGGAACATCATGATGTTGGTTTTCTTTAGGTTGACTGGTAGTGCCCAGGCGGAGCTGAATTTCTCTAAGATTTTCAGGTTTTTTTGGACACCTTTCTTGGTTGGTGACAGCAGCAACAGGTCATCTGCGTACAGCAAGAATTATACATGGGCATCATGGAGGGTGAGACTTGGTGCTGTGGAAAATTCCAGAGCGGTAGCCAGCTCATTGATGTAAACAGTGAAGAGTGTTGCACATAGGCTGCAGCCTTGTCTGACTCCACGGCTCTGCTGGAAATAAGCCATTCTTCAACCGTTCACACACACGCTGCAGAGGTTCTCGGTGTAGTAGCTTTTGATGACATCACAGGTCTTTCCTACTATTTCCCTCTACAGCAGTTTCAGGAATAAGCCCAGGTGCCACACCATGTCAAAAGACTCTCTAAAGTCTACAAAACAGGTTTATATCTTTCCTTTCTTTGTATTGTCTCTGAATGAGAATGTGCAGAGTTTAGATGTGGTCAGTGGTGCCGTAGTTTGGGCTCTTGTTGAGGATGTTGCGCTTAGTGAGGAAACTGAGGATCCTCTTGTTCAGGATACTGTTGAACAGTTTTCCCAGGTTTCTGCTGACACATATCCCTCTGTAGTTGGCTGGGTCATACCTGTCCCCACTCTTGTGGATGGGTGTAATGAGGCCTTTGTTTCAGTTATGAGGGAAGTAACCGTCACTCAGCACAATATTGAACAGTTTGACCATTGCAGCCTGTATTTCTAGTGGGCTGTACTTCAGCATTTCTGGTAGGATTCCATGCAGGCCACCGGATTTTCTGCACCTTGTGGAAGAGATTCTCTCTGCTACTTCCTGTAATGTAATAGGTGTATCTATGAGGTTTGGAAATTTTTTACTTTTTCCTCCATTGCTTTTGGTTTTGCCATTATGTTTTCCTGTTCTTGCCTTTGTCTTTCATTTGGGATGTTTTTATAGAGGTTTTTGGATAAGGCTGTTGTTTTTCTTGTCTTTTGTTCCCTTGTGGTTCCATAGTTCCTAGAAAGAATTGTTGTAGAGGGCATCTTGGAATTGGTTAAGCTTGGTAAAGATGTAAATCTGCTTCTTACTCCTGAGGATGGTTTGTACTGCCTATGTATGATGTCATAGGATTTTCTCAGACCCGGGTGGTTGTGTTTCTTGTTTTAGGCTGTTCTCAGGGTCTATCTATCTATCTATCTATCTATCTATCTATCTATCTATCTATCTATCTATTTGTCTGTCTGTCTATCTATCTCTATCATCTATGTATCTACTACCAGTATATATCATCTAAAGTGTTGAGCAAGTGTAATCTTTACTATTTGCTACTTGCTCGGATTGTACGGTATTCGCCATACTCGTTACTCAGTGAGTATTGCTGGTGCTTGTGAGTGATTTGTTAATCATGAATGATCTGACAAAAATTGCCAGCTCCCTTCAGTAAACAATGGGAGCTGGCATCTCAGTGAGAGCAAATTGAATGTTAGGGTCTCTCTGGGGGGCACAGCAAGGTGTTTTATGCAATAAAAAATGCAAACAAGCCCACCCTCCCGCCGTGTCCCGGACAGACTGGTTTTATATCCAGGTGTGTGGGCAGAGCCAATCACTAATTAGCTATTATTGGACTCGCTATTCGGACGAATACATAGTATTGAAAACTACTAGTTACAGCTATAGCGATTGCGAATATTTCACTACCTGCTCATCCCTAATCATCTATCTATCTATCTATCTATCTATCCATCTATCTATCTAAATTCTTTCTCAGAATTCCTTTTCCCCCTCGCTGACATAGCTTCAATACATGACACGGAAGCAGCAACCACCCTATATAACACCACAATAACTTCTGTCTAGTGATGGGCGAATCCTAAATTACTCGGAATCGCTTGACTCTAGCGAGTCCGAGCACAGGACTCGCTACTCGTTGCGAGTCTAGCGAGTCCAATGTTAATGAATGGGGAAGCGAGTAATAGCGAGTAGTGTGCGATTTACAAATCGCAGATGTGTCTCGGAAGCTTCAGCCTGAAGCAATCCTAGTTTTGCCATTTATTTGCATTGGACTCGTTTACTTTGCAACTGTAATCGCTGGGAAACTCGCACAGATAAGAGTCCTGTCTGCTCAGTGTGCTGGCTGCCACAGCTCCAGGGTCCTAGAGCCCGCCTGCTGCCTGATGTAGCAGTGCTGAGATTGTTCTCAGTCTGCTCATTCTCTGTGCATAGACATCTATATCTATGCACAGGGATGAGCAGAGAGGACATCGCGTTTTGGACTGCGTCGGACGGAAGAGGATTTTTTTAATTAAAGATGGAGTCCCTAATGGCTTTTTTTTTTATTTCTAATAAAAATTTTTCTCTGTGTTGTGTATTTTTTAAAACAATTTAATAGAAATTCATGGCGGTCATGTCTAAAATTGGCGTGACCGCCATAAATTTCGGGCTTAGGGCCAGCTGATAATACAAAGCTGGCCCTAACCTCTTTATTACCCAGCGTGCCACCGCCACCAGGGCTGCTGGAAGAGCGGGGTTCAGCGCCAGAGGATGGCGCTTCAATGAACGCGCAATTTGCAGCGGGGGTGCCCAGAAAGCTTCAGCATCCCTGCGCTGCGGATTCCAGCCCCCAGCTGCTTAGCTGTACCTGGCTAGAAATAGAAATTGCGCGGAGCCCCACGCATTTTTTTGAAATTATTTCATGAAATTCTGAGATTCTGACTCTGAGACTCTGAGACTCTGACTCTGAGACTCTGACTCTGACTCTGACACTCTGACTCTGAGACTCTGACTCTAGCTCTGAGGGTGAGACTCTGAATCTGACACTCTGACTCTGAGACTCTGACTCTGAGACTCTGACTCTGAGACTCTGACTCTGACTCTGAGACTCTGACTCTGACTCTGAGACTCTGACTCTGAGACTCTGACTCTGAGACTCTGACTCTGACTCTGAGACTCTGACTCTGACTCTGAGACTCTGACTCTGAGACTCTGACTCTGAGACTCTGACTCTGACTCTGAGACTCTGACTCTGAGACTCTGACTCTGACACTGAGACTCTGACTCTGAGACTCTGACTCTGAGACTCTGACTCTGAGACTCTGACTCTGAGATTCTGACTCTGACTCTGAGACTCTGACTCTGAGACTCTTACTCTGAGACTCTGACTCTGACTCTGAGACTCTGACTCTGAGACTCTGACTCTGAGACTCTGACTCTGAGACTCTGAGACTCTGACTCTGAGACTCTGAGACTCTGACTCTGAGACTCTGAGACTCTGAGACTCTGAGACTCTGACTCTGAGACTCTGACTCTGAGACTCTGACTCTGAGACTCTGAGACTCTGAGTCTGACTCTGAGACTCTGACTCTGAGACTCTGAGACTCTGACTCTGAGACTCTGAATCTGACTCTGAGACTCTGACTCTGACTCTGAGACTCTGAGACTCTGACTCTGACACTGAGACTCTGACTCTGACTCTGAGACTCTGACTCTGAGACTCTGACTCTGAGACTCTGACTCTGACTCTGAGACTCTGACTCTGAGACTCTGACTCTGACTCTGAGACTCTGACTCTGAGACTCTGACTCTGAGACCCTGACTCTGACTCTGAGACTCTGACTCTGAGACTCTGACTCTGAGACTCTGACTCTGACTCTGAGATTCTGACTCTGACTCTGAGACTCTGACTCTGAGACTCTGACTCTGAGACTCTGACTCTGAGACTCTGACTCTGAGACTCTGAGACTCTGACTCTGAGACTCTGACTCTGAGACTCTGACTCTGAGACTCTGAGACTCTGACTCTGAGACTCTGAGACTCTGACTCTGAGACTCTGAGACTCTGACTCTGAGACTCTGACTCTGAGACTCTGAGACTCTGACTCTGACTCTGAGACTCTGAGACTCTGAGACTCTGACTCTGAGACTCTGACTCTGAGACTCTGACTCTGAAATTCATGAAATAATAAAAAAAAAATGCGTGGGGCTCCGCGCAATTTCTATGTCTAGCCAGGTACAGCTAAGCAGCTGGGGGCTGGAATCTGCAGCGCAGGGATGCCCAAGCTTTCTGGGCACCCCCCGCTGCAAATTGCAGCCCGCAGCCGCCCCAGAAGATGGCGCGTTCATTGAAGCGCCATCCTCTGGCGCTGAACCCCGCTCTTCCAGCGGCCCTGGTGGCGGTGGCACGCTGGGTAATAAAGGGGTTAATACCAGCTTTGTTATACAAGCTGGTATTAAGCCCGAGATTCTTAATGTCAGGCCACGTTTGACTCAGCCACTAAGAATCTCCAATGAAGGGTTAAAAAAACACAGAGAAAATTTTTTATTTGAAATAAAAAAAAAAGCCATTAGGGACTCCATCTTTAATTAAAAAAATCCTCTTCCGTCCGACGTAGTCCAAAACGCGATGTCCTCTCTGCTACATCCCCTGTGCATAGATATAGATGTCTATGCACAGGGAATGAGCAGACTGAGAACAATCTCAGCACTGCTACATCATCTCTGTGAGCAGGCGGGCTCTAGGACCCTGGAGCTGCACAGAGAAGACAGCTGGACTTGCCTCGCAATGTAACAGCAGTTATTTGCGAGTTTCCCTGCTATCACTGGCACAGTAGCCGAGTCTAATGCAAACAATGGCAATCCTAGTTTTGTCAGCATTTGCCATTCATTTGCATTGGATTCGTGCGAGTAAACGCTGGGAAACTCGCAGAGTACCGAGTCCTGCGAGTCCCTTACTACTCGCCGAGTAACGAGTCCTAGCGAGTAGATTCGCCCATCCCTACTTCTGTCCTCAACTTGGCTGCCCCCCCTCACATACAACAAAATGCGCACAAACAGGCAACCCTGGCACACCACCCTCACTAAAGACCTGCGATGGGCTTCCAGGGTTGCCGAGCGGAGATGGAAGAAATCTAATTCCACAGAGCACTTCACTTTGTTGAAGCAGTCCCTCACTGACTTCAAGTGTATACTCGCCGCCGCAAAACAAGCTTACTTCTCTTCTCTAATAACCTCCCTGTCTCACTGTCCCAAACAGCTATTTAAAACCTTCAATTCTCTACTCTGTCCCCCGACTGCCTTCCAACAAACTTAATGTCCCTGTTTGGGGATTGGCACTGGACACTAGGTTTAGTTTACCATTTGCGTTTGCTCATCCTTACATTTCACCAATATTTATATTTATGTGTATATGTATATATATATATATAATATATATATATATGCCCACTGCTATCGAGAAGGGCATTGATGTCACGGTGGGGGCAGGCTCTTTGGTGCTTGAGGTGGCCGCTGTTTCTCCACTTGTGCACTATCCTCTCTGTGCATGCTCTCCCCTGTGTTCTGTCACTCTCCCCCTATGCTGTCTTTTTCCCTCTCTGCTCCCTTCTTTGACCTGTCTCCCTCCTTTGGGCTGTCTTTCCCACCTTGTGCTCTCCCCCTGTGTGCTATCTCTCCCCCTGTGCTGTCTTCTCCACTTGTGTGCTCTCCCATTTGAGTTTTATCCCCATGGTCTCTCCCCCTATGTGATCTCTCTCCCCACTGTGCGTTCTCTCTCTCCCCTGTGTACTCTTCCTTGCACACTTTTTCCCCCAGTGTGCTGTGTTCTCCCGTTCTGTGCTCTCTACTTTGAGCTATCTCATCCACTGTGTGATGTCTCTGCCCCCTGTTTGTGCTCACCTGTGTGCTCTCTCTCCCCCACATGCACTCTCCTTCCCTATGCACTTTCCTCCCATGTGCTGTATCTCTTCCTCTATGCTGTCTTCTCCTCTCTGTTCTTTTTCTTTTAAACTGTTTCCCCTCTTGTATGCTCTTCCCCCCGTGTGATATCTCTCTCTCTCCCTGTGCTGTATTCTCCCCTCCTGTGC